>OY728122.1:1770761786-1771378804 GCA_963277665.1 Viscum album
ACACCCACAGTTTTAAAACCATGGGTAAAAGGATTTGACAGCATGGAAATGGGTATGCGGGTTTGACACGGTGACAAGAAAAGCTATACCCACAGTTTTGAAAACTGTGGGTATAGGATGTTTACCTATCCCGATGCCTTGGTTTCCCACGGTTCCCCAAACCGTGGGTATAGGTTATACTCATAGTTTTGGGGTCTATACCAATGGTTTTGAACCATGGGTATAGGTTATTTATCCAGTATTTCCAATTCAATTACCAACCACAGAAAAAGAGTTCTTAACAGTTGTTTTTTCATTAGAAAGATTTAGATCATATCTTCTTGGAACTAAAATCATTGTGTTTTTTGATCATGTACCTATAAGGTACTTGATGAAGATACTTGATGCTAAACTCAGTTTAGAGAGATGGATGATATTGCTGCAGGAGTTAAATATAGAAATCAAGGATTAGATGTGATCTAAAAACCAAGTGGCTGATCACTTAAGTAGACTGCCAAACACTCCTCAAATTCAAATTCTATAAAGATACCCATTGAATGATCAAATTTTAGGAGGGAATTTGTACATTATTAAAGGAGAAGTACCTTGGTATTCTGACATGGTTAATTATCTAGTAACATCTCAGGTCCCATCTCATTTCAATTATCACCAAATTCAAAAACTAAAAGCTGAATCTAGGTATTATATTTGGGATGATTTATTCCTTGGGAATTTTTCCAATGATCAAGTAATAATAATATGTTTACCTAAAAGTGAATTTAAATTAGTGTTTGAGTTTTTTTAACACTTTATCTTGTGGAAGAAACTTTGGACTTCAAATGATAGGAAGGAGGGTTTTAGAATCTGGAATTTATTGGACCACTATTTTTAAAGATGCTCATGAATTTGTCAAAATATGTAAACAATGTTATTTTTTAAGAAATATTTCAATGAGACAGAAAATGACTCAAAATCCACTGAATTTTTGTGACATTTTTGAAGTTTTGGGGATATATTTTATGATACATTTCCTGATGTCATTTGTAAATTGTTATATCTTTCTTGCAGTTGATTATGTTTCCAAATGGGTGGAAGAAAAAGCCACCAGGACTGATGATGCTAATTTTTTGTGATTTTTTCAGGGAAAACATATGTTGTAGGTTTCGAGTGCCCATAGAAATCATCATTGATCAATGGTATCACTTATGTAATTGTAGAATGGAGACTTTGCTGAAGATATATGGGGTGCATCATAAAACATCAAATCCCTATCATCCAAAAACTAATGGGCAAGTTAAACTTTCCAGCAGGGAAATCAAATGATTTTTGGAAAAGACTATTAATCCAAATAGGGATTATTAGAGCCAAAGTTTGGAAGATACCTTATGCGCTTATAGGACAGCTACAAAACCCCAATTTGATTGAGTCCATATAGGCTGATTTATGGGAAAAACTACCACCTACCTATGGAATTGGAGAAGAAGGTGTATTGAGCTGTGAGGAAAATTAATTTCGACCTTAAAAGTGCTGGGAAGAAAAGAAGGTTGAAGTTTCAAGATCTAGAGGAAATTATAAGGGAATCATTTGAAAATTACAATATTTATAAACAAAGAACAAGGGTGGCCCATAACAAGATGATTCAATCGAAATACTTATATCTTGGAGACAAAGTGTTGTTATTAAATTCAAGACTCAAGTTGATTCTAGGTAAACCTCGTTGAAAATGGGAAGTTCCATTAGTTAATCATGTATATCCTTTTGGTGTTGTGTAGATTACGAAGGATGAAGAGAAGGATCCATTCACTATTAATGGGAATAGGTTGAAGAAATTACTTGGGACCTTGCCATTAGAGCAAGTGGAGGAGATCACACTCCTCCAAAATTTTTATCAATAGAATCCATCAGGTCGTACCTCTCCTTTACATTTTCTTGATTTTTGTGATTCATTTTCAAATCTTCTTACATGTAAAATCCATTTGAATGCATTGATGACACTGCATCAATTAAGTGTGGGGGAGGGAACCTTTTTAGTTTAGTATTTTCATTTGATGTTTGGTTTTCATAAATAAAAAATTAGATATTTGTATGTTTATTCTTAAAATTTAGTGTGTTTTCAAAACCTCTGAACTGCAATGATTATCTTTTCAATTTTGAAAACCCATGTCAATGATTTATCTAATCTATTTCATGAAACTGAGCTTAAATTAATGCTGAAATGACATTGTTTTGAGTTTAAATCATTTAGAATTTCATGAAAAGTACTCTGATTTTAAAATCCCTTGCTACATCTCACTGTCTTTATTTTTGAAATAAATTTAATATGAGGCTTCATTACCATTTTTTGTTATATTCCATACATTCACCTCATTTCTTGAGAGAACAAGACCATGTCTGATTTAACTAGAATTTGATTTATTCCTATCAAAACATGAGGGTTTGAGGTACTTGTGTTTTAAATTATTGAGGCATTTTTTGGGTTTTAAACCCCCTTTACAAAATAATCATTTTTATTAGGGCCTACCTTATACATTAATCATTTTCCCTTATAATCCATAAACATCCTGTAAGGTTATCCACATTACAATCCAATTTTCTATATCCAACATTCTCTTTAAGTGACATTTCATGATGTAGTTGAACTTAAGTGTGGGGGGAGATGTCTTGTGGTGTACAACCTCATTTGGTCATACTTTTGGTGGAAAATTAAATATTGAAGAGTGGATGTTTCAACTGAATATTTCATTTTGTTAAAAGTTGTGCCTTTTATGTAGCTTTCATGATAAAAGAAGTTGTTCCTTTCTGGAGCTTCCAATGTAAAAAAGAAAGCTCTTCCTATCTGGAGATTTCAAGAAAAACAATATTTGAGAATAAATATTTACTGGTAAAATGCTAAATGGTATGAAAATTCTTGGAATTCCCATGATGATGGAGATTATTTTCTACAAAGGGGAAGAGAAGGAGACCACTCTTGATTGAAAATTATAATCATTCAATTTTTCTTCAAAAAGATCCAAGCCCTCCTTTTTTAGCCACATTATTTTTTTAACATATAAATCCTACCAAACGGAAGTCACTAAACAACCCCGAAAATTACTCATGAAAAACACATGTCCTTGACTCACATCAGGTAGATATATTAGCATTTATCAATGCTATGGTGACTCTTGCGTGAGTTTGGATGAGAAAGCCTTGTTGAACATTTACAATTGTAAGATGAGAGAAAATTCATGTGACGTAGGAATTTTGTGTGAATGGGATAAGAAATGAAGTTGAAAAATATTAAATAATCTAAAATGGAGAACTTAAAGTAAACTTTTTTGATTATTCATGATATTTTATTTTTTCTTGGTATGAATTTGGTAGATCTCATGGGTATGGGTTTTGGATTTGATTTGATTTTGATGTTTACTTGTCCAAGAGTCCAAGTGATAAGTGTTGGTGAATTGATAGAGAAAATATTTTCAATAAATTTACATTGAATATCATTGTATTAAATCCCACTAAATTGTTTTTTATGATAAATTGAAGCATTTAATGATATTGGTGATATTTTGAGCTTAGTGGTAAAAATGGCCCATTTCGGATTTTTAACTACTTTAAATTATCTCTGTATTTTGGGCATAACATTTTCTACACTATTCAAAATTAAAAAATTATTTCTTTTATAGATTCTACACATCTAGTGATTCATTTCATCATTCTTGACCAAAAGATTAATCGACCATATGGAAGCTCAAAAGAAGCTCACAATTTGGACCATGAAAATTGTTTAAATTTCTATTGGTTTTTTTGTTTGGGGTCCGTAACTCGTTCATGGTGGGCCCAATTGCTATGAAATTTGGTGGCTGGTTGAGAAATTAATTTTGGAACATCTTTCATGAATGTGATTATGCGTGGATTGGCCATTTTAGTGTTCATTAAATCATTCTAATCTGGGGGTTTGCGGTTTGGAGAGTCTGATTGGACAGAATAAATTGTTAGAATAAAATGATAATAACTCTTGTAATACTAGTCCAAATACGCTAAAATTTTGAGGAGAGATGACAAAGATAATTATTAAAAACATTCAAGAAGGGTGAAATGTGTTTATAGGTCATTTAATGGGGATAAAACATGTCAACAATCTAGGGCAGATTCTATATATAAAAGGTGGTGAGCTCCTCTCTCTCAAAGCATCTCATTCCATCACATTCCTTCGAGGACACCAAGGAGGAGAAATTTTTGGCCTTCTCTATTTTATTTCTTTTATTTTACATAGATTTTCAATGTTTTATTTTCCTTCATTCATCTTTATTACCCTTACAATGCTTGGATAAACATTTTGAGTGATTGGGGAAGGGTAGGTTTTCTATTTTGTCATGCTTGAGTTTTTGGACATAATTGAATGAAATTTATTTATTCTTCAAAGTTTTTTCCAATTTCATATAGTGGTTTTTATTATCAATTGCGATAATTTTTTAAGACTAATTATTTTATTGATTTTTTCCTTGGTTAAGTAATTATTTTCCCCCTCTACTGATTTCTGGTTTATATACGATGGAATAGACAAGGGATTAGTGGTGAAGTACTCGACAATCATCAGTAAGTGTTAAAGGGGTAGTAAATGTTATTGATTTTTTGGGATAAACAAGACCTAATCGGGTATGGCCCAAGTCAATTGAGGTTATTCAATACAACTCTTTTTCAAATAGAAGGTGAGTTTACCAAACTGAGATCTTGGTAAAGTTTTCTCTCAACACCATAATTTCACCAAGGAAGTGAGAGAAAATGATTGTGAAAAATCAATTTAATCAACTCAGAAGAAGATGTTTGAATTGAATTGAACAAGGATAACATTACAATTAAGAAACTAACTGTGAACTAAACACCCTTTTAGTATCATAGTTTTTAATCCTTTGAAATTTAAATTTCATTTCAATCATTTTCTTATCAATTTATTCTAAAAAGACACCATTTTTACCCTCATTTAAAAGTGAAAAACTATTTTGTGTGCACTCCTCTTAGGGATACTTTCTAGGGTTAATCAATATACTACACTAGGAAATATATAAAAATTGTTTTTCCATTCCCTACGATAGGCGTCCGTCACATACCAAACCAAAAAAACTCAAGAATGGATTTTTTTAGGATGAAATATGGACATAAAATGGATGTTGGACGTGTTTCTAGGTCATTTTCTGTCTTAAATTTAAGTTTTAGTAATTTATTGACCTAATTTTTCTCTTAACCATTGTAATTAATTTTAATCACCATCACTAATATTGTTTGTAAAAAAATTAACCTTATTTAACATTATAAATTATTCCAATTCCAAATATGGTAAACATTTTTGCAAATTCTAATCATAAAATTTGAATAAATTAATTAAAAAATAATCCCCTTGTCGGGAAGACACTGCAGGTTTTTATAGTAAAAAGGATCAAAAAGTTTGCTAAGTCTTTATGTCTAATTTAAATTTAGAAATGGTTCTATTGAAAAAAATTGGATTAATTGATAAAATTATTATCTAAATAAACTTTGAAATCAATTTTAACCTTATAAATAAATTAAACTAAAAAGAATTTTTTAATTAAAATCTGATATATTTTTTTCTATTCATCTAAAAATGATGTTTTCAGACAAATCCAAAAAAATTAACCCTTAGATAATTTTGACATTCTACAATTCAAAAATGAATTTTCTTTTACCAAATTATTTTTTTAAATGTGCCTGAAATTAATTTTATTATAAGGAAATTAAAAACAATATTTTTAGACATAGAAGGACTTTACCGAAAACCCTATTTTTTATTATCAATATATTTCATTTATATAAAAAAAGTATGAATAATATTTGAAAAGTAGTTGATACTATTCATATAACTAAGTTTAATGGATAGATTATGATTATATTATTTAAATAATAAAATGATGTTTCATAGAAACTCAATGTTGCGTGTATCATACACCAACTCAATGTTGTATGTATCATACTCCAAATTAGGGTTGTTTGTAATATATGAAAAGTTAGTGTTGTGTGAGAGAAATGTTTGAATTAGTTCATTTAAAGATGAAAAATTTAATTTATTCGTAAAACAAAGGTCCATAAAAACTCGGGGTGTTACATTTTACCCCCTAATAATGAATTTCTCCCTAAAAATTCATCACTTGGGTAAAAACAAATGAGGATACTTCAGATCCATCATATCCTCAAGTTCCCACATAGCATCCTATAACTGGTGATTTCTCCAAAAAAAACCTTGATGAGGTTAGTTGTCCTGTTTCATATAACTTTCTATGATCGGTCTAAAATTTCAACAGGTTTCTCTTTGTAAGAAAGATCTTTATCCAGTGGTATGACATTTGAGTTTAGTACATGTGAATGGTTAGGTATGTACTTCCTCAAGAGCGATACATGGAACACATCATGTACTTAAGAGAGATTTGCAGGAAGTGACATGTGATATACTGTTGTCCCAATATGATCAAAAATATCAAAGGGACCAATATACATAGGACATAGTTTCCATTTCTTCCCAAATATCATAACTTTATTCCAGTGTGATATTCATTGAAACACCTTTTCACCAACTTCAAATTCTAGATCATGCTGACGGCTATTTTCTTTACTTTTATACCAACTTTGAGCTACCTTGATATTTTTTTGAATGGTTCTATACTTCTTGACCATTTCTTAATCGATCTCAGGTCCCAATATCTTTCTTTCTCCAATGTCATCCTAGAACATTGGATCTCTACATTTCCTCCAATATAGGGATTCATATGGTTCCATCTGAATGATTTAGTGAAAGCTATTATTGTAAGAAAACTCCACTAGAAGATGGTGTTGATCCCAACCAACTTTTAAATCCAGATAATAAGATCTCAACTTATCCTCTAGGGTTTTAATTGTTCTTTCAAACTGGCCATATATTTGGGGATGATAAGCTATACCGAAACTTAATTCTATATCAAGTGATTTCTGAAGACTTTTCCAGAACATTGAGGTAAACCTTGGATCTCAGTCTTATATAATTTAATGTTGTACTCCATGAAACCTTATCACTTTATAAATGTATATTCAGTAATGTTGGTAAAGATAGAAATATTCCCTAATAGAAATGAAGTGTTCTGACTTAGTAAGGTGATCAACTACCACCCATATAGCATTAAACCCTTTAGAGGTTTTGGGTAGTCCAATGAAAAAGTCCATAGTGATTTTCACCCATTTCCATTCAGGTATGGGTAATGGATGCAACATCCCTTTCGACATTTTTATTTCACCCTTATCTTTCTTGCATATTATACACCAAGATACAAACTCAATGATATCTCTCTTCATTCCATCACAAAAAAAATATTCTTTTAAGTCCCTATACATCTTCGTACTTCCATGATGAATAGATAATGAAGAACTATGAGATTCCTTTGAAAGCTACTTCTTTAAATTTGGAATCAAAGGAACACATACACAGTTCATGAACCTTATCATTCCATCATAATCAAGGTTAAAATCAGTAACATTTATAACCTTATTTTGTAGTGTTTCATCTTCATTCTATTCCTCCTTCATCTTCACTTAGATAGAAGGTTGAATAGTCATTTGAAAAAGATAAGACTTTTCCCCCTTCATTTAGGATTTATATATCCATCCTTTTAAAATCATAAAATATTGGATCTTTTGTGATCCTCGTCATAGATAAGCTAGCATGATCTTTTCTACTCAAATCATTGTCCAACTTGTTCACTTTTCCTAGGGTGGTAATGTATTAAGCAGCCATAATCTTTTATCAACTCTAACCATCTTCTCTAGCACATTTTCAACTCCTTATATGTGAATATATATATCCGAATTTTATTATTGGTATATATATCACATTTTTTACCATAAATATAATGCCTCCATATCTTTAATGCAAAAATTACCATTGCTAACTCAAAATCATGAGTTTGGTACTTTTTCTCATGAGTGTTCAATTGTCATGACTAATAGGCTATAACCATGTTATTTTTCATAAGAATTCATCCCAATCCCTTCTTGGATGCATCAATATAAATTACAAACCCTTCTCTACTATATGGTAATTTAAGAACAGGTTTATTGACCAACATTATTTTCAATTCCTTGAAATTTTCCTCACATTCATCTTCCTAGATAAACTTATTACCCTTCTGAGTTAACTTGGTTAGATTATTATATAGTCGTTATAAATTCTCCACAAACCATCAATAATATCCAGCTATACCAAGAAAGATACAGATCTCAGTCATTGGGGTTGGTCTAGTCTAGCTTTCAATAGTCTCTATCTTTGATAGTTCTACTGCTATACCATCTATTAAGATTATGTGACCCAAAAATGAAACCTTTTGCATACAAAATTCACACGATGTAAATTTTTCATAAAAATTATCCTTACTTAGGATCTTAAGTACAATTCTAAAGTGATATTCATGATCTTCATTTCTCTTTGAATAGATAAGAATATCATCTACAAAAATTACATCAAACATATCAAGGTAATATCTAAATACTCTATTCATTAAATCCATGAAGATGGCTGGGGAATTAGTGAGATGAAAAGGAATCACTATATATTCATGGTGACCATACATTTTACAGAATTTCATATTAGGTATAACCTCCTTCTTGACCCTTAATTGATGATATCTTGAATGAAGGTCAATCTTGGAAAAGTATTATGATCTATGTAGTTGATTAAACCAGTCATCAATATGGGGAAGATGATTATTTTTCTTGATTGTAATCTTCTTAAACTCTTGATAATCAATACAGAGTCACATTGATCCATATTTCTTTTTCACAAAAACAACTAGTGCACCCCAAGGTGACATACTTAGATTAATGAATCCATTACCTAGGTTTTCTTGGAGTTTCTTCTTCAATTCCTGTAACTCAATAAGGGAGTTCTATAAGGAGTCTTTGAAATTTGTTTGGAACTAGGTATAAGTTATATCAAGAACTCAACTTCATGTTTTGGTGTAAGACTAGGGAAATATTCCATAAAGACATCCAAGAAATACCGAACAACAAGTATATCATCGATGTCGATCTTCTCCCCAACCATTTGAGATGAAAAGTTCTTTTTAATGGGAATTAAGACCCATACACTGGATGTAATCTCTATAGTAAGTTCAAAATTATCATCACATTGATGGTTGATCGTAGAAGGGTTTGATATTTTGAAAGTAACTTCTCTTACTTGAAAATTTCTGTGGTATTTATGAATATAAAACCAATCCACTCCTAGGATAACATCAATTTATACCAAATGAAGAAAGAAAATATTTTTAGTTAGAACATTCCCACAAGCTTCAACCAGAGATGAATCATAGACCTGAGATGAAAATGTCAAACCATTATTGGTTTGCACTACTAATTCCACCTCTAATTATTTTGGAGAAATCTTAATACCCTTATAAAATTCTATAGATATGAAATAGTTGGTAAATCTAGAATCATATATGACATTAGAAATTCTAGGGTGGATGGTAAGTGTACCTTTTCATCGCGTCGTTATCACACCCATCATCAAATATAGCGATTGCATGAGATTTCCCCTTATCCCTCAGCTTAAGAGGTTATTGATGTCGATCTTCATCACCAACCCTTGGGTTTGGGTAGTAGTTAGAAAAATTCACATTATCCTTATACTTGTAGAACTGAATCATGGGATGTGCATTCTATGTGGCTTTTTTCCCATCAGTGTTTTGAGGTGACTTCTTCCCATCACCTTGGAAATCAATTACATGATGGCCTTCCTTTCCATACTTAAAACATTTATTAGACCACTTAAGGAATTTTTCTCCATTCTTCTTTCCACATATATAGAATAATGGAAATTTCATCTTATTTTCTCCTTGGTTATTGGAGCTTCCTTTAAAATCCATCCTCCTCTTCTTGTCAAAGGTATGAGATTGATACGTGACTCCCACCTCCATTTCAACCTTGATTTCACGACGTGGAATTTCTTCATGGATACTAAAGTCTCTTATGGACAATGACCTTGTGATTCTTGGATTTAATCCATCAAATAACCTATAGAATTTACTTTCAGTATGGATGATAATTCCTGAAGCGTACCTCGCAATTCTCATGAAATTATCCATGTAGGTACCAATAGACTCATCGTCCCTTTTCTATAACTCAAGTAACTCTTTATCAAAATTAGTGTAAAGAATTTGAGTAATGTACTTATTGAAAAATAAGTTCTTGAAATCATCCCAAACCATAGGGTCAATCCAATCTTATTACCTCGTATTCTTGATTAGAGTACACCACTGGTCTACTTCACCTTCTAACCAACAAATATCTAGAATGAATTTCTCATGCTCTAAACACTGAAGTATGTAGAATATCATTTTTCTGGTACTGATCCATTTTTCAGTAACATGTAGATTGAGAGACCCTCTAAAATAAGGTGGGCATTTCCTCATGAAAGACTTAACAGAATGGTGTTCTCTAATTTTGTCATTTGGAAGTCCACAATGATTCCTAGCTTGAGAAATATATGTGAGAATAGAAACAAAGTTTTTCATTCCATATCACATATAATTAGGTTTTCAGGAGGAAAGGCATTTCATTTTTTATCACAATATTCATTAATGTGGTTACTTCGGGTTCCATCCATTGA
Organism: Viscum album; assembly: GCA_963277665.1. Lineage (NCBI taxonomy): Eukaryota > Viridiplantae > Streptophyta > Magnoliopsida > Santalales > Viscaceae > Viscum > Viscum album. The sequence continues at coordinate 1,770,772,396 of OY728122.1, forward strand.
CTAAAACCAAAAGCATGGAGAAAGAAAAAGTTATCATAATGAGGAAACATATAATCATTAAAAATAAATTTTAGAATGTCTAAATTTTGACACCTTCCTTAATCTATGAAACCTTAAGTTTATCCTAGGTTATTCATAGCCAACTTATATATAAATCCTTTATAATGGTTCATGAAGAGTTTGTGAATTAAAAAAGCATATCCCCTGGGAGTGTTAAACTGGGTGTGCAGAAAGGATCGTTGTCTTGTACCAGATAACCCTGAGTCACGCCCAGAAAATCTTGTCTGAGTTGTTACCCATAGGAATATCTATTCTAGATACACGTCCACTTATACTATCTATACCAAGATGTATTTTATGGAAACAACTCACTCTATCCTTCACCAAAATTCCAAGACATTTTCCTATACTATTCTTCATCATTAAAATTATCCTTTAGACAATTCCTTAGGGTTCTCACTAAGTTTTTCTCATCCAAGATTCCAAATTTTACCAATAACTTTTCTCTAATAACAACTATAGTGACCCTCTATTTTCAAACATTAACATTACATAACTTTTTTACAATACTTAAACATTATACAAATAGATGCCCAAATACCAGAGTTGTTATAGTACCTTTAGAAACATGGAAACACAAACACTGATACATACGTGAGCTACATTATCTCCCACTAGGTTATTCTTGACTACTACCCTTCTTATACACATAAAACATAATACATATCTTCACAAATCGAGGAAGGAAACATAAAAATGGGTGAGCTTAAATTCTTAGTATGGGTAAGAAAGGGAGAAATGTAAGCATAAACTTGAGAATAATGGTATGAAAATGTGATCATGAAAATAGAATATCATACCCTGCATATCAATGATCATATACATGAATCATGGAATAAAGCTCGGAAGATCATAAGACATGAATAAAAAGGTAGTAAAGGACATAATCCATGAAAAATAACATAGGAGTAAGACATGGAATTGTTGAAAAAACATAAGTATATAATTATTTCTTTAGTAGCCAAGGAATTGCTTCCCAGACCATCTTAATAGCATGGTTTCACTCCTCGTACCATCATATTAATCATGGTTCACTCCCACAACCATCATAGTATCATGTTTTCACTTCTAATACCATATTAGTAGTCAGGGTTCACTCCCATGGTCATCATAGTAGTCAAGGTTCACTCCCAAGACCATCTTAGTTTATCTCATGAGATATAAAACTTTACCTAATGCATTGGAGGGAGATATAGGTCCCACCCATCACATAAATAAATCATACATAAATGTTCCACAAGATCATAAATAATTATATCACAACACATGAAATGAAATGAGTATCATAAACATGTAAACATCTCATTACCTATGAAAAGATATAGGTTTCGTAATCATTTCATTATAATCACAACCCATGAAAAGAAGTGGGTTTCAGAAGAATATAACTTGTGATAGAGATACAGGCTGCATAAGAATCATGCCATTAATGAATAAAAATTCATTCAAAGAAAGAATATGAATGTAAACATTGAATAGTTTCCTCATAAGGGCATGACTAACACCAATTGATGTTATCTTAGATGGTAAATAATTTTTAATGTTATTTTAAAAATATTTCATGATGAAAATATCCTTTCTTATTTGAAAATTTATTTTTATAAAATATTACCATTTAAAAACGTTTTTATTTGAAAATAGATTTGAAAAATTATAAAGTAATCTTTGAAAACAATAAAACATTTTAAATAAAATCCTTAAAAATGATATTCAACTATATTTTGAAATCATTTTGAAAACATTTTTGAAAACATGGTTTTTGAATACAATAGACTTCCAACTAAAGAGAGAGACAACCATATTTTACATAAAAACATTTTATTAAGTACCAAAGAGTGGAAAAATCATACTAAAAATAGATTATATCTTGAATAAATATAGTATAATTAAACACATGAAACTTCTTGAGATATGGATCATAATATTTCATCAAGGAAGTGTAAACCTAAAAAATCTTGAAAAGTGACGAGATTGTCTCAATAAACACTTATAACTTGGTAACTTGGGACCATACTCTTCATGTTAGAAAAGGAAATTAAATTAAGCTTAATATATCATTAAATAATGATATTCATGATATAATATGTAAAATTGAAGCATATATTACCTCAAAAAAGTGTTTATGTGCATAACAAAACATGAGTCTCCAAAAAGTCAAATTAAGACGAAACTGTTTTACTGATTTGGTAACTATTGAAAGTTAAACCCCATGAAAGAAGGATCATAAAATCGGCATGTGAATACCCATAAATTTAATTAAAATATACATATAATAAAATCATTTTTAGTACTTACACCACACAAAAGGAAAGAGTGGTGATCATAACATGAATCTCACAAAAATTAAAAGTGAGATGAAATCCTCTTACATTGTGTCTTGACTATCTTCGTACTCATACAAGATTTATGTATTATAAATATTTTATAGAAGAATATTCCTATACATAATACCATATTTTTTTATTATGACCATATATTACCCTCTTGTTAACAATCCTATGTTAAAGTTCCACTTCAGGTAATATTCGTATTGTTTGTCACATGTGTCTTAATTTGTTATATATTTGGTCCTTATACTTATATAATGATTAAAGAATTTAAACAATGATATAAAGATAAGTAATATATATTATATTCATATTATAATAGTTTATATTATAAATAATTATGAAATGGAATATATCGTTCATGGAGACGGTAAGTTGTACGTTCACATGAACGATTTTTCCATATTTTGTTGTTGTATAGAAAGAAAGTATGAAAATGACATATGTGTATATATATATATATATATATATGTGTGTGTGTGTATATATATATTATTTTGAATATATAATATATATCATATGTTTACTAATCCCATCCTTAATACATTCCATGTGGTGTGTGAATGAATCGCATCGCTTTGAGGGAACGGTGGTCCACACTTCCTCAAACGAGATTATCGTATTAACACCAAATGTAAAGTAAAGGGGTGTGTGTTTTAAATGTAATAAAGAATATTTAAGACATAATAAATATAATATATGACTTATATAAATATATTTTCTATAATAATGGCCACCATGATAGGTGCTAAAGGAGAAATGAACAATCATTGTTTTGTGAGGCAGTATTTCTCCGTACACAGACAGTATATTCAATATCCGTTAGATTGAGGTTTGTTCAAGTGTAGTTATAAATATTTGGATAAAAACATAAAATTATATTTTTTATACTTGTTTTTTCACACAATAATTTAATAAATATTCTGGAGGGGCTGAAGAAGGAAAATAATGGAAAGGATCTTGAGAGAAGAAGTTGCCTCTAAATGAGGTAACTCCTTTTGGTTTGTGCCCAAAATATTCCTTGAGAGGATTTGTGTACAAGGTGTGGATTCAATGTAGAATGTATGATTATCGGGAGGATAATTGAGTAGATATTTTGATATCTTAAAAGGTTTTAGTGGTGTGAGGAATTGGTAGAGGTGGTGGCCTTTTATAGGGAAGGAAAATTACACACTTGGATTTTTTAGAAACAAGTTAGGTGTGCGCAATTTTTTTACCTTAAATAAGTCATAATAAACCAAAATAAATCAAAAATGGAAGGTTTATGGAAACAATATGGACATAAAATGGGTGTTGGACATGTTTCTAGGTCGTTTTGGGTCTTAATTTTAATGTCTTGTACTTTATTATCCTATTTTTTCTCTTAACTGGTGTAATTAATTTTAATCACCTACCCTAATAGTTTTTCTAAAAAAAATTTGACCTTATTAGAAATTATAAATTACTCTAATTATAAATATGGAATCCATTTTTTCAAATTATAATCACATAAGTGGTAGATATTAATTTAAAAATAATCCTGTTGTCGGGATGACACTGGAGGTTTTTATAGTAAAAAGTATTAAAAGTTTGGTAAGTCTTTATATCCAATTTAAATTTGGAAATAGTTAAAATTATAAAAACTGGACTAATTGATAAAAATATCATCTAATTAAAATTTTAAATCAAATTAATATATAATTTGACCTTATAAAAAAATTAAATTAAAAAGCAGTTTTGAATATAAATTTGATATTTTCACTATTCATCTAAAAATGAAGTTTGTTAGAAAAATCCCAAAAATTAACCCTAAGATAATTTTGACATTCTAAATTAAAAAATTAAGTTTATTTTATAAAATTAAATTTCTAAATTTTTCTAAAATTAATTTTATTAGGAGTACATTAAAAATAGTATTTTTAGACAAAGAAGGAATTTATCAAAAAACATATTTTTGTGATCAATATATTTCATTTATATAAAAAAATTATGAAATATTTGAAAATTAGTTAATAATATTAATATAAATATTTTTAGTGGATTGGTTATGATTATCTTATTTAAAAAATAAAATGATGTTTCTTAGAAACTCAGTGTAGTGTGTATCATATGCCAACTCAATATTGGGTGTATCATACGCCAACTCAGTGTTGTGTGTATCATATTCCAACTCTTTTTTGCATAAAAAATATGAAAATTTAGTGTTTCGTGAATGGAACCTTTGACTTAGTTTATTTCAAGTTGAAAATTTTAATTTATTAAAAAAATGGTCCATAAAAACTCGGGGTGTTACATATATCATCCCAATGAAATTACCAACATGGTTCCCCTCCAACCTCATTAAACTATTCAATAGAATTGAAGTCAAACCACCTCTTGATGATTATCCTAGAAAACACTCAACTTTAGTAATTGAAGAACCATAAAAACAATATTCCAAAATCATTTATCTCCAGGCATATCGATATTGTTCCAAGTATACCCACCAAAGCTTGAACCCAGATTTTGGTGATGTATCCTAGTCAAATCATCCCATTTAAAACATAATACAAGAGACCAACATACCATAAAATTATTTTTATCATCCTTTAAATACCCTTACCACATGATACTTTAAAGATGGAAACTATCATCCAGCAACATGCCTTAGGAGAATCCTTATCATCGCACCATCAAAACAAATCACTACTCACAGCATCACATGCCCTTTCCACCTCTATAAATAATAATAAAAATGGATAGAAACGTTATCATACCCAAGAATTAATTAAAATTTTACCTATCACCCATTATCAATCCATGTAAAAAATACCCACGATATCACTAAAATTCAAAATGTAATAAGCGTCACCACCCTCAAAAGGTCAATGGTGCACTCTCGACCCCATGGATTACTATATACCATTCCCCAATCATAACTCCCAAGGAGTTACTTTTTTAAAACAAAAAAAATCATTTAAGTAGCTTAGTGTATGTGGAATCTATGTCAGTATACTCAAGATGATGTCATGATGTAGGGCATGATCATCTATAGACTAAGAGTACAGTAATATTCCATCAATAGGTGTGTATTTATTTCCTGGGACATGCTCACATAAAATAGGTTATAGTTTCCTTAACCAACCCCTCACACTATTTCTCCTAAAAATTTATGTCAAGGTCTGCCCATGGGTTAACTTCCACACGACCCTCAATTAATTTCCAAATTATCCCTCATCATCGATAACTTACTTTAATTTACTCAAACATTGGGTCACCATGCCTGTAAGCATCAGATTAGAAACCTTTGATCCCAATAGAATATCTATCCTCTCACCAATGTCCCATTATAAATAATTTTCATTCCTAACCAGAACAAACTAAACTCTCCAAATGTAATGGGTGTTCATCCCATGCCACCTAATCATCTCCCAAATTATGTTCTCATGAGTCATCCATCAACAAGGCCAAGATGACCTTTCAACATGGCATGTTAGTCATAATATTCCATTATCTCCCTTGGAACTCCTCTTTAAAATCAGGCACCTTACCCATTCCATGATTTATTCTAGGACTATCCATCACATAGCATCATTCTAGTCATGAGAATATACCCATTCTTAGACCATATTTCTAACTACAATCCACTCAATAGGGCCAACAACTCAAATAGTATAACCCATCAGAGCTAGTATCGACATCCAAGAACCCTAGTAACTTTATCTGATGAATAAGGCATCACACTGCCTATATCTCAAATCTTGAACACCTCCCATGCATCGTTCTCAGCACAAGTGTACCAAGATCCGGCCTAAAAAGTCATCTATAGCCCCGCACCAAACCCTCTCATCGGTTTCCCTCGATCAAACCAAATTATTACTTATTAGGATCTAATTCATAGATAATGGATTCTATTTCTCCCTCTTATTCGTACTAAATAATTTATATATTATGGCTGTTAGGTTCTAACACTTTGCCCAAAGGTAAGGTAGGTGAAGATAACATCGACCTATGAGGGATAAAATTGACATCATAAGGAGGGGATTCTAATGGAATCACCTACCAAATGCTAGCCTATTAAGGCCTCAATCCTCTATTTGTATCCTCATAAGGAACTTCTCCTCATAGGGTCATAATATCAAGAAAAATATAATGAACTGATCCTCACTAGGAATCCATATTTAGTAATACCCCCCATTGAGGTCCCAGTTCACTTTAATCATTTAGGTACCTATGGTCATTGCATTAGAGTATCCGACTAGATAACCATATAGGGTCAAAAAATCATTTATAGTATCATCTCCATGATCTGTTTCATATATCACTAGCACAATATGGTTAAGTATAATTCTACTCAATATATCTAATAAAATACCATATATCTTTTTACCGGTCATTTAAATAACAAAACATAAGAAGAAACACCCTCATAAGTTATTGTTACAACACCTAGGAACCATGTTCCATATCGAGCTACAAGGGTTACTAAAATTCTCATGCATGAGGACTGAGTCATAATCCTCACTATCAAATTTCTCACCACAGATCCACATAACCTATAATCAGAAGGAAAAGTATATATATATGAATGTTGGTCTAACTATGTATAATTACAATAAAAACCTATATAGTAAAACACCATTTAGTTTTTTGAATACACTTTAAACAAAATACCTCAATTGTTAGTAGAGAAAATTAAACATTGGAAGGACTATAATTTTTGGACCCTATATAATAAATATGATGCATGAGATACCGATTTTATTTTGCATCCAAGAGTCAAAATCAATCATTGGTATCTTACCAACAAGCCATGATCTAGAAATCAATCAATGGACTCTCCCAAATGGGCCATGATCCATAAATCCTTAGTAAATTATAAATTCTATATCACATATGTGTCACTCAAAGAGAAAATAATATACAACAACAACATCTCTAATAAAGAAAAGAAATCTCATAACTTTGGTAACCTGTACTTCTTACCAAAACAAGTGTTCTAAATGCACCAGTTCGATATCCATCATGGATTCTAAGACAATACTAATAATTATATCAACTACAACCCAAATATTAAAACAACAAGAAAGAAAATCTAGAATACCAATTTGTCACATCCCAACTTTGGTGCCACTAAACAGTGCCTTTATTCAATTGGCAAGAAAGCCTCAAGTACACCACCCCATACAGGAGAGGATTCTAAATAGTATTAAGGGCCTTGGGTGTGTCTATTGGGATATTATACCCTCATATGAGAGTAAGAAAACATTTTAAATTACCAATATATATATATATATAAGTATTAAAAAAAGTGAAGAATTATTAAATATAACAATGAGGTAATGTAATGCCCCGACCCCAGTTACCCAGAGTCGGGGCATTATTACATAACATTGGCATGATCACAAGAAAGATCAAGTCTCGAAAGACCGATTAGTTTAGTAGCCTTGGAATAACTAGATACATTAATAAAGTTTACATTACATCATAATATGAAAAACTACAAAAATATAGTCTTCATAGTCCACACTCTTATCCCCTCATACTATCCCTGCAGGTCATTCCTAAAATACTTCTTCACATCCTGGGAAAAATAAAACATAGAAAGGGGTGAACTTAATTGCCTAGTAAGGATAACAATATAGCAGAAACTTTCATAAATAAGCATAAAAATTTAAGTCAATGTATAAATAAAACAAAACCCTTTTAAAACATTAATTTCAGCATAATATGGCAGAAATAAAATGAAATATTTCCATATACTTATTCACATAGATATTCTACTAATCGAATAATCATATGCAATATCAATAACCACTTTCATAATGATGGAATGCATAATGTCAGACTATCATAACCACATAGCCAAGGCCTCATGCCAAGTCTAAAAATAAGATTGTTTCAAAGCCTTGGGCCAAGACACTAGTTTGTCTCATGAGACATACCGATGCATCGAGGAGCTATAGCGGGCTCCACCTGTCACTTATTAAGTCCAATACAATCCTCATATGAACAGGTTTAAACATAACATAAATATTAGTATTAAAAATAGCATATGAAATGTCAATACTTTATCCATAAACCATGATTGATATAAAAATAACACATCCACTGTCAAACATATCACAAAACCTTCAATACAATATGGAAGTTTTGTATCACAATAAATCAACTTCAAATAAGCTTAAAATCCATCAAAGGATGTTTACAAAGATGAAATCAAAACTATTTGAGAGAAATATCTATTTTTTATAATCATTTAAAAGTAAAATAATTATAAAATAAAAAATTTACTATGGAAATTTACTTATAAGCTTTTAAGGTAAGCCTCTAAGATTTTATAATGGCGGAAAATAGCCACACCAGCTGTATAAGTTAAAAAAAGACATTCTTACCTTAATTCTGTCGAAAAGGATAAAAAGAACCTTTTTAATGAATGACAGAAATATTAATTTATAAACCTTTTATAAAAGTCAAAGAAGAATATAAATGACTTTAACCCATATTCTTGTAAATAGTAAAAAAATTTGAAATACATTTTTAAGAAACATGGATGTGGATGATAAAGAAATCCTAGTAGATTATTACGTATAAACAACCTCGGATAATGAAGAGATTGAGAAATAAACCCTTACCTTGTACTTTTCCATGGTTGGGGGTAAGTTAACCTCATTTTTAATGGTTAAATAATTTTTATTAAATTATACAAGAATCATATACATTAATATGATATCATATATGATCTTTTAACATTGCTTGGTTAATAATATCTTAGTATTATCATCGTTTTGGGTGTTAGCTTATGTTTTGTTACATAAGTTGTGTTTGTTATGGATAGGTTGTATCTTATTCATATCCAGAATGATATCAAGTCCTTAAAAATTATTTTTAATCATCAAATAATAATTATACTTGAATGGATACGATGGAGAATGAATCTCATCGCGTTCGTGGAGACGGTAGTTCGTACGTACGCACGAGCAACAATATCATTAATTTTATATTAAAATAATATATAATTGGATGGTATATCATATATAAAGAATTATTATAATGTTATACTTATTATTTACATGAATTAAACATCATTATTATACCCATCCAAATAATAATTTATCGAATAACAATTACACCACGATGTGGAGACGGTAAGTCGTACGTACGCACGTATGGTGACATGTCATTCAAAGGATAGATAGAATAGTGAATATGGTTGTACCATATTTATAATAACATCACAGTATATATAAGATACTGGAGTTAGTATTTTAGAATGGTAATAACAAAGAAAGAAGAAGTTGAAGAAGAAAGGAACTTGAAAGAGGGTGGTGAAAACATTACCTCTTCTTTGGGTTCTTCCTTTTGATTTGATCAAAAGGGCTCCTTAGGTTGGCTTTCTGATCAAACTAAGGCCTCTAGGTTGAAGTGAGGGAAGTTGAGACAGTATTTGGTCAGGGTTTGGCCGAGCCAAAAGGCTTTGAATGTGTGAATTAGTGAGAAGGGGGAGTGACCTTTTATAAGAGGGGTGAGGGGCACCTTTGGAAAAGCTAGAAATATTATTTTATAATAAATTCATATTTGATTTATAATGGCTCCAAAGTGGATTATTTAAAGTTTAAGGTGGGGATGGGTTGAAAACGACTCAAAAAATAGAATTTAGATAGTTTTGGTTCATTATATTAACCTTATCTTTTAGTTTTAACTCTTAGTTAATTAGTTTGACACTTACCATGTCACTTTGTATTTTTATATTATATAGTTAATAAACTTACTATATACCTCCAAGAGACCCCCAAGTGGTCCATTAATGATAAAAATATCATGATATAATTCTCTTAGCCAAAAATTAAATTTTTAGGAATTGAATATAAATTAATAATATAATATTTGTTTTAAAAACTCTTTTATGTCAATTTTGACACTATTGGGTATTTCATTTTTGATAAATTCATAACAACATTATTACTAAACCAAAATTTATATAATCAATAATAATATGTCATATTAACCTAGAAAATTATTGGAGTTTATAAAAAGTCTCAAATTATATTTATTCTGATATTTATAATATCAATTATTTTAATATTTCATTAATTAGGTAATTACTGCATCACCATTGTGTCATAAATAAATTAAATTATTTAATGTCTAAAAAATATAAATAAAATAAAATTATGTAGGAAGTAGTTTTATCTTTATAATGAATATTTAAAATCTAATTTATCTTATTTATAACCCTATATTATAAATTTTTTAGTAAATAAACATTGATTTTAACTCTTTTAACTCTTCTTTGAATTAAATAATAATAAATGTCCTAATCTAATCCAAGTGGACATAAATGATAATATTTTATTCCTAAGGTTGTTTTTGGTCGAGATACACTTGTCCAATAGAATTAGGACATGTGTTAGGGTAATATTAATATCATTTTTACCCTTAATTACCCTATTTACTTTTAACCGTGGTAAATAAAAGTAAAAAGTTACTATTCACCAAAAATTATTTTCATCTCATTGAACCACATTTTTCTCCTTGATATTAACTTTTTCTATCAGATTTTCTAGATTCCACTCACAGAAGCGGTAAAATCATGTTTTATGTGAATATCCAAATTCTCCTTGGAGGTGGGTAAAAGATGGTGAAAAGTTCAATAAAATTTTTATATATCTAAAATTATTCTAAACTAACTCCAATGAATTAAATTGAACTTATATAGGTATTATGTATCTATTTTGACCTTCATTAAATTTAAATAAAATAAATAATTATTTAAATAAAATTACTTTCTTCAACTATAACTCAGTGTTTTTTCACTATTCATCAAAAATTGAAAGTTTTCATAAAAATACCAAAATTTCACCCTAGGATAATTTTGATATTCCGAATCCAAAAATGAAGTCCATTTTGAAAGATAAAATTTATAAAATTTCAAAAAGTGGGTATTACTATTCATAACGGCTAGTTTGATTGGTTGTGGTGTGTGTGTTAGAACTCAAAGTTGCGTACAACACACGCTACTGTATTATTCAAAGGAAAGCGTACCGTGGAAGCTTGGGGTGTTAAATTCTCCCCTCCTTCAAATAATTTCATCCTAAAAATTTATAAAATACTACCACCTGAAACGACTCAGGTGGTTCTTCATCATAATTTCCTCGGGTTCCCACGTTGCCTCTTCCATCTTATGGTTTCTCCACAAAACTTTTACCAGAAGAGTCGTCTGGTTTCTCTGTACTTGTTCTCTCGTATCAAGAATCCTGACGGGCTCTTCGCAATAAGACAGATCAGGTTCCAGTTCTAATTCCTCATAGGTGAGTACATGCATTGGGTCAAGCATGTATTTCCTCAACAGTGATACATGGATCACATCATGAACTTTGGAGAGACTTGGAGGCATTGCCAAATGATAAGATACAGCCCCAATTCGTTCTAGAATTTCGAAAGGTTAGATGTACCTAGGACTCAATTTACCCTTCTTACCGAAACGTATAACTCCCTTCAATGGAGATACCTTCAAGAAAACATGATCTCCTACATAAAATTCCAATCCTTCCTTCGGTTATCGGCATAGCTCTTCTACCTACTTTGAGCTGCTTTGATGTGGTTTTAGATTACCTTCACCTTTTCCATTGTTTCGTCCACCAGTTCTGGGCCTACAAGTTTTCATTCACCAACGTCATCCCAACAAGTTGGTGTGCGACATCTCTTTCCATATAACGCTTAATATGGTGCCATCTGAATACTCGAATGGAAGCTATTGTTATAGGAAAATTCTACCAGAGGTAAATATTGATCCCACATACCCTTAAAGTCAAGCGAGCAGGTTCTCAACATGTCTTATAAGGCTTGAATAGTCCATTCTGATTTTCCATCTGTTTGAGGGTGGTATGCAGTGATCAATTGAAGTTTAGTTTCCAGGGATTTCTGAAGACTCTTCTAGAATCTTGAAGTAACATGGGAATCATGATCAGAAACAATCGATAGGGGTACTCCATGAAGTCTCACCACTTCATTAATATATAGTATTTCTAGACATTCCATTGGTATATATTCTCTTATTGCAAGAAAATGTGTTGACTTGGTAAGATGATCAACAATAACCCATATTGCATCATTCCTTCTAGGAGTCTTTGGTAGCCCCATTACAAAGTCCGTCGTAATATTGTCTCATTTCCACTCCGGTATGGGAAGAGGTCGCATGACTCCTCTAGGTTATTGCCTTCCAGCTTTCACTTGTTGAGAAACCATACATCTTGACACAAAATCAGCAATCTCCCTCTTCATATTTTCCCACCAAAAATGTTCCTTCAAGTCTCTATACATTTTGGTGCTCCCAGGGTGTATAGATAAATTGGATCTATGAGTATCGTCCAACAATTCCCTTTTTAGATCAGGTATATTGGGAACACAAAGCCTCTTCCCAAATTTCAAAATTCCATCTTCATACCCAAATTCATTCAATCTCCCATCATTCATAGCTTTAATCTTCTTTTTAAATTCTTCATCATCGGTCTGAGAACTCTTAATCCTTTCTAGTAAAGATGGTTTGACAACCATTTGAAAAAAGCACTGATGTTTAACCTTCCATGGTTATTCCCATGTCAATCTTCACTAGATCCATGAAAATTAGATCCTTTTCAATTCTCATATTGTTCAAAACTCCATGATCTTTTCTTCTCAAAGAATCTTCCAACTTATTTGCCTTCCCCAAGCCGTAGTATATCGTACAATCATAATCCTTGAGTAATTCAAGCCAGCTCCTTTGCCTCATGTTGAGTTCTTTTTGTGAGAAAATATACTTCAAACTCTTTTGATCAGTATAAATCTCACATTTTTCACCATAGAGGTCGTGCCTCCATATCTACAAAGAAAAGATAACAGTTGCTAACTCGAGATCATGAGTAGGATAGTTTTTCTCATAAATTTTCAACTGTCGTGATGCATAGGCAATAACCCTATCATTCTGCATAAGGACACAACCAAGTCCTTTCTTCGATGCATTACTTTAAATAATGAACCCATCATTCCCCGATGGTAGAGTCAATATAGGATCATTGACTAATATTCTCTTCAGTTCTTCAAAACATTATTCACAATCTTTTGCCCAAACAAATTTAACCCCCTTACGTGTGAGCTTTGTTAATGGGTTATCCAATCGGGCAAAATTCTAGACGAAACATCAATAATAACCTACTAAACCAATAAAACTACGTACCTTAGTTATACTCAAAGGTGATGGCCATTCTTGGATTTCCTTGGTCTTAGAAGGATCAATAGGGATTCCCACTTTAGAGAAAATATAGCAAAGAAAGGAAATCTCCTGAAGCCAGAATTCACACTTGCTAAACTTCCAATATAATTCATGTCTTCTCAGAGTCTTCAGGATAATGCGTTAGGGATTTTCATGATCTTCATAGATTTTGGAGTATACCAAGATATAATCAATAAATACCACAACAAAATCATCAAGATATTCCTTGAAAACTCTATTCATTAGATACCTAAATACAGAGGGTGCATTAGTTATCCCAAAAGGCATTACCGTAAACTCGTAATGTTCGTACCTTGTTCGAAAGTCTGACTTCGGAATGTATTCCTTCTTCACACACAACTGATGGTATCCAGATCGAAGGTCAATCTTTGAAAAGTATTGAGCTCCATGAAGTTAGTCAAATAAATCATCAATGCGAGGTAGGGGATACTTGTTCTTTATTGTTATAGCATTGATCTCCCTATAGTCGATAAATAACCTCATAGATCTATCTTTCTTTTTAACAAAAAGAACAAGGGCTCCCCATGGAGAACCACTAGGGCGAATAAATCCCTTATTACTCAATTCCTCTAGTTTTTTCTTTAGTTCAACTAATTCCACAGTGTCCATTCTATAAGGGTTCTTCGATATAGGCCTTGATCCATGAATTAAATCAATGGAAAACTCAACTTCTCATTCTGGAGGATGTACAGGTAAATCTTCTAGAAACACATCTACATATTCTTTCACAATAGGTACATCATCTATTTGAATATTCCTTTCCTCACCCACAGTCATTTCATTCTCTTCCTCCCGAATAATTGAATTTAGTTGAGCTACTGGGGGTGGATCTAGATAAGAATTAGGTGGGGACTATTCTGCTCTAAAGATAAGGTGTTCCTTATCATCATCATCAAAAATCGTAACCTCCTTCTTCTTAAAATAAATCTTCACATCATGGTCTGAAAGAAAATCCATACTGAGGATTATATCAAACTCAATCATAGTTATGACGATGAGATCAGCAGATAAAGAATATTTATGTGCACTAATGGGGACTGATTCACAAAACTTTGTTGCAATGATACTTCCCTTAGGAGTTTTAACTGACAACTCCCTTATTAAATCAAATTGGAAATATCTAATTTTCCTAGAAAACTGGGAAGATATGAAACAATGTGATGATCCCGAATCAAATAATGCATTTTCTAAACATGAGGAAACCATTAAATTACCTGCCACCACGTCTTTCGAAGCTTATACCTCAGCAGTAGTGATAGCATAAGCATGGCCTTGATCCCTTAGCCTTTTCTAAGGTAAGTTCCCCTGATGCTTAGGACATTCATTTTCATAATGTCCCATCTCCCTACAATTGTAGCATTGGACATCGGTAGATTCCTTCTTCCCCTTGCAATCACAAGCTTGGTGGCCTTTTTCACAACACTTTTCGAGACTCCCATTCCTTTTAATCAAGTACCGGGGTGTTTCTTCCCACATTTACTATAGTATGGATATTCAACTTTTCCCTTCTTCCACTTATTTCCATTCCCAGATTGATCAGAAGATCTCTTCTTCTCTTGCTTTGCTTTAATGTCATAAGACTTAGAGAATTCCTTTTCTGTCTTGATAGCACATGAGACAATGTCTTCGTACGATGAGAAGGATTGTGAGACTAATGCTCGACGGAGAAATGGTTTTAACCCATCAAAGAAATGATCAATATTACTTCTTGGGTTATGTATATAATCTCTAGCATACCTTGCTAACCTTGTAAAGTTAGCCTCATACTTTGTGACACTCTCATCCCCCTTTTGTCTCAGACTCAGAAATTGCCTTTCCATATCTTCTTGATGGTCACAAAGAAAGTATTTTTCTAAAAACTGATCTTTGAACTCCCTCCATTCCATATTTGATACTTCATCGTCTTCCTTCGTGTTTTGAATCAATAACCACCATTGATCAGTATCTCCAGTGTGGCGATAAACTGCCATGACAACTTTCTCCCTTTCACTACTCCCCAAATCCTGAAATATTTTCTCTAGGGAACTTATCCATTTCTCAGATACTAATGGATTTGTACTCCCATTGAATGTTGGTGTTTGCTGCCTCATGAAGCGATTTAACATTGATCCCCCACACTGTGGATCAGGGTTCTCCATACGGGTAAGGTTATTATTCATAACCTGAGTGAGTTGTCCCAGTATGGTGATTAGTTGATCAGCACCAGTTGCATCACCAGCTCCACTATAATTATCTTGAGCATGATGGAAATCCCTACATGGAGTGCATGGATTGATACGGTTTCCATTTCTTCAACTAGGTTCCATTTCTAAATAATGGCATAAACCAAATCATTTTATGAATCAAAATACATAATTCCATACTTATAAAACACTTAACATAAATTGAACTATTTATGAATATAATCCATAATCATAAAAATGTTTTCATTGAGGATGTATATACTCATAAACCCTTCATAATGATTTATAAAGAAAATGACAGTTATCCTAAGCATATCCTCTGGGAGTGTCGTAACCCAGAGTGCAGCAAGGCCCGTTGTCGTGCACCAGTTCCCATTCGAGTCTAGCTCAAAGAGGTGTTTTCAGGTTTTACCCCTAGGTACATCTTTTCCAGAGCCGCCTCTACCTACTCGTATCCAGACTGGGATGTATTACTCAGAAAACTCACAAAATCTCTACAATACCAAAATTCTAGGAAGTTATTCTATATTAATCCTCAAAGTCTATCTTAAATCAATGTGCTCTAATCAGAGTTTATCTAAATCTATCTTCCAAGGTTTGTACTACACTTCCTCTGATACCAACTGTAACGTCCCGACCCTAGTTACCCAGAGTTGGTGAATTATTAAATAACATTTTCATGATCAAAAGAAAGATCACATCTTGAAAGACCTATTAGTTTAGTAGCCTTGGAATAACTAGATACATTCATAAAGTTTACATTACATCATAAAATGAAAAACTACAACAATATAGTCTCCATAGTCCACACTCTTATCCTTTCATACTATCCCTGTAGGTAATAAAATACTTCTTCACATCCGGGGAAAAATAAAACATAGAAAGGGGTGAGCTCAAATGCCCAGTAAGGATAAAAATATAGCAGAAACATTCATAAATAAACATAAACATTTATGGAAATGTATAACAAAAACAAAATCCTTTTAAAACTTGAATTTCATCATAATATGGAAGAAATAAAATGAAATAATTCCATATACTTATTCACATGGATATTCTACTAGTCGAATAATCACATGTAATATCAATAACCACTTTCATAATGATGGAATGCATAATGACAGACTATCATAACCACATAGCCAAGACCTCGTGCCAAGCCTACAAATAAGATTTTGTCAAGGCCTTGTTACAAGACACTAGTTTTTCTCATGAGACCTACCGATTCATCTAGGAGCTATAGCGGTTCCACCTGTCACTTATTAAGTCCAATTCATTCCTCATATGAATAGGTTTAAACATAACATAAATATTCTTATTAAAACTAGCATACGAAATGTAAATACTTTCTCCATAAACCATGAATCGTATAAAAATAATACATCCACAATCAAACATATCAAAAAACCTTCAACACAATAAGGAAGTTTTGTATCACAATAAATCAACTTCAAATAATCTTAAAATCCATCAAAGGATGTTGACATAGATGAAATCAAAACTATTTGAGAGAAATATCTCTTTTTTAAAATCATTTAAAAGTCACATAATTATAAAATAAAACATTTACTTTGAAAATTTTCTTATAATCTTGTAAGGGAAGCTTCGAAGATTTTATAACAGTAGAAAATAGCCGCACCCTCCATATAAGTTAAAAAAAGACATTCTTACCTTAATTCTATCGAAAAGGTTTAAAAGAACCTTGTTTGGAAAACAACGGAAAGATTCTTTTATAAACCTCTTATAAAAAGTCATACAAGGGTATAAATGACTTTAACCCATATTCTTGTAAATATTAAAAATATTTTGAAATACATTTTTAAGAAACATGGATGTGGATGATAAAGAAATCATAGTAGATTATTACGTATAAACAACCTCGGATAATGAAGTGATTGCGAAATAAACCCTTACCTTGAAATATTCATTGGTTGGGGGTAGGTTATCCTCCTGTATAATGGTGAAATAATTGTTATTAAATTATATAATAATCATATACATTAATATGATATCATATATGATCTTTTAACATTGCTTTGTTAATAATATCATAGTATTATCGTCGTTTCAGGTGTTAACTTATGTTTTGTTACATAAGTCGTGTTTGTTATGGATAGGTTGTATGTTCTTCATATCCAGAATTATATAAAGTCCTTAAACATTATTTTTAATCATCAAATTATAATTATACTTGAATGGATACTATGGAGAATGAAACTAATCCCGTTCGTGGAGATGGTAGTCCGTACATACGCACGAGCGACAATATCATTCTTTTGATATTAAAATAATATATAATTGGATGTTCTATCATATATACAGAATTATTATCATGTTATATTTATTATTTACATGAATTACACATCATTATTATACCCATCCAAATAATAATTTATTGAATAACAATTACACCACGACGTGGAGACGGTAAGCCGTACGTACGCACGTATGGTGACATGTCATTAAAAGGATGGATAGAATACTGAATACGGTTGTACCATATTTATAATAAAATCACAGTATATATAAGATACTAGAGTTATTATTTTATAATGGTAATAACAATGAAAGAATAAGTTGAAGAAGAAATGAACTTGAAAGAGGGTTGTGAAAACATTACCTCTTCTTCGGTTTATTCATTTTGATTTGATCAAAATGGCTCCTTAGGTTGGCTTTCTGATAAAACTAAGGCCTCTAGGTTTAATTTAGATAAGTTGAGAGAGTATTTGGGTAGGGTTTGGCCGATCCAAAAGGCTTTGAATGTTTAAATTAGTGAGAAGGGGGGGTTCCCTTTTATAAGAGGGGTGAGGGGCACCTTTGGAAAATCTAGAAATATTATTTTATAATAAATTCATATTCGGTTCCTAATGGATCCAAAGTGGATTATTTAAAGGTTAAGGTGGGGATGGGTCGAAAACCACTCAACCGATAGAATTTAGATAGGTTTGGGTCATTATATTAACCTTATCTTTTAGTTTTAACTCTTAGTTAATTAGTTTGACACTTACCATGTCACTTTTTATTTTTATATTATATAGTTAATAAACTTATTATATACCTCCAAGAGACCCCAAAGTGGTCCATTAATGATACACCTATCATGATATAAGTCTCTTGGCCAAAACTTATATTTTTAGGAATTGAATATAAATTAATAATATAATATTTGTTTGAAAAATTCTTTTATGTCAATTTTGACACTATTGGATATTTTGTTTTTGATAAATTAATAAGAGCATTATTACTTCGAAAAAAATTTATATAATCAATAATAATATGTCATATTAACCAATAAAATTAGTTTAATTCATAAAAATTCTCAAATTACATTTATTTTGATATTTATAATATCAATTATTTTAATATTTCATTAATTAGGTAATTACTGTATCACCATTATGTCATAAATAAATTAAATTATTTTAATGTCTAATTTTTTAAATAAAATACCATTATGTAGGAAATATTTTTATCTTTCTAATTAATATTTACAATCAAATATATCTTATGTATAACCCTATATTAAAAATATTTTAGTAAATAAACTTTGATTTTAACTCTTTTAACTCTTCATTTAATTAAATAATAATAAATGTCCTAATCTAATACAAGTGGACCTAAATGATAATATTTTATTCCTAAGGTTGTTTTTTGTCTAGATACACTTGTACAATAGAATTAAGACATGTGTTAAGGTAATATTAATATCATTTTTACCCTTAATTACCCTATTTACTTTTAACTGTGGTAAATAAAAGTAAAAAGTTACTATTCACAAAAAAATATTTTCACCTAATTGAACCACATTTTACTCCTTGATATTAACTGTGTCTATTATATTTTCTAAATTCCACTCACAGAAGTGGTAAAATTAAGTTTTATGTGAATTTCCAAATTCTCCTAGGAGGTGGGTAAAAGACGGTGAAAAGTTCAATAAGATTTTTGTATATCTAAAATTATTCTAAACTAACTCCAATGAATTACATTGAACATATATAGGTATTATGTATCTATTTTGACCTTAATTAAATTTAAATAAAATAAATAATCATTTAAAAAAATTGGTTTTAAACTATTACTTAGTGTTTTTTTACCATTCATCAAAAACTGAAAATTTTCAGAAAAATACCAAAATTTCACCCCAGGCAAATTTCGATATTCTGAATCCAAAAATGAAGTCCATTTTTAAAGATAAA
This sequence comes from Viscum album, assembly GCA_963277665.1. Lineage (NCBI taxonomy): Eukaryota > Viridiplantae > Streptophyta > Magnoliopsida > Santalales > Viscaceae > Viscum > Viscum album. The sequence continues at coordinate 1,770,792,392 of OY728122.1, forward strand.
ATTTATAAAATTTCAAAAAGTGGGTATTACTATTCATAACGGCTAGTTTGATTGGTTGTGGTGTGTGTGTTCGAAGTCGAAGTTGCGTACAACACACACTACTATATTATTCAAAGGAAAGCATAGCATGGAAGCTTGGGGTGTTATAGGTAAAAACAAATGAAATGAAATAAATGCCTGAATTACCATGTCATACATACAAAACTAATCTCCCACTAGGCCAATCACAAAAACAAGAGTAAATTAGATGAATAGAAATAAAAGTACAATTATCTACTATTAACTCTAATGTGAACCACATACCTAGATACACATACAAATTTGAGCTATCATGCTAGATTAGTCTTAGGACTTATCCCATAATTTTCCTGTAACTAAGTGAACATCAACTCGATTACCCTAGTGTAATGGTGGTCTGAGCAGGGGGAGAGTAAAAAACTCAATATGGAACCACCAATGTGGTCCCATACATATCTAGTAATATGAAGTGTAAATATATGTGAGATACATATGAAAATAAAATTAAAAAAAATAACTAAAATATGGGAATAACTAAACAAAAAAAATCCATACAATGCATGCTCATAGGATATTCTCAACCTAACTGAGACACAACTAGAAATAAGGTTTTATTATATATATATATATTTATTTATTTATGTGTGTGCATGTGTATTATTATAAACATATATATATATATATATATGAGAAGGGCATAAATAATATAAATAAAACAAGTCCACGATTGATCCTTGGGATAGTGATCCTGATGATATGGACATCCTACGAATATGGAATTGAGATGTTTTTCATGACACTAAATTCATTTATAATTAATTTGATCCTTGGGTATTTAATCCGAATTAAAATTACCTACTTTATCCAACACTGGTAATGTCTCTGATCAAGCTACATCACCTTAAGGGGATACATTCCCTGGCCTTGGGATCACTCAAACTCACCTCTAATCACTATGAAGAAGGATTCGAGATAATATATGGATATCCTAAAAATAAGTAAATGAGATGGATTCCAAAACACTCAAGATATTTGTAATATAGTTTGATTTAGGATGCCCAGCTCCTAGTCTATAGGAAATCCTGACATTGCAACTTGGATGATCCCTATGGGGAATGACCCTTAGGTGATATGAAAGAATAATATTCAAATCCAAAATAACACTCATAGTCCATTAAATAATTGGACCAATAACCCCATTCCCAAATATATCTAGAAAATGTAATAATAGTGTGTCCACCCAACCCTAGGCAGTATCCCTGGTTTCATTAAAGGAGATAAACATCAATCCTCAAGGATTTAAACTACATCTATAGCTCAAGGGAATTTCACCAACCTAGAAACATTTATTAATCCATTGGATCCTATCACATAGGAATCCACAGGGTGACACCAGTTAAAGGTTTTCTTTGATAAGCTCACCATCCTCCACTAAAAACCCCAATTTAGCAGGGAACCCTAGTGAGAAAAAGGGAATTCTTATAATGGTAATCATCAACAAGAAAGATCATGACGTGGATCCAGGAAGTACATCTCGTAATCCCTATCATATAATAATATCACATTAGGATTATTTTCTAAGTACTAGGAATAGCCTCTAGAAATAATTATTGCATCAATAGTAACTAAGTGATTGCATAAATAAAAGAGTAAGGGTGCTAGAATGCCTAAACCCACCAAAAATACTACATCATCATGGGATTACATGTTCAGTATAGGTTTTAGGTGACACCTACTACCATATCCACCCAAAACCATACACAATAGGTCAGGTTTGGTCAAATAATAGGGTACCAACTAGGGCCCCCTAGATCAAAAAAATAGAGAGGCATCCAAACCGGGATCCTTGAGGTCCAAACATAAGCCGAGGTATCCCTCTTGGGGTCCTCTAAGTCAACCCATAAGTAAAGGAATCCATATTGGGATCCTTAGGGGGAGTAAACAAGTGGATTAATCTTACATGGAATCCTATAGGTTAGATCATGTGTTTAGGCATCCCACAGGAGATCTTTGGTCTCAGTGATAGTCTAAAGTCAAAGAATTACTCTAGAATGTGAGGCTTATTAGTAACCACTGGTGTTCGTCTATTCAGTCTACCAGATTGATTTAATTTAAATTGTGCATTATAATGAGTCTAAATGGGGGAAATTTTCCTCATGGAAAATCCTAGTAATACACATAATACCATTAAAGTTCATAAACACTTTAGGGCTGGTACAACGCACCACCTACCTTTCAGAAGCCTTCCATTTATTTTTTCAATGGGATAGAAGTAGCTACCAAATCCTATCCAAACTCATGTGAGATGTGAAGGGTTATATCTCAACCAAAACAAAGGGAATTAAGTAATTATACCTAAATTATAATTATTTAATAAATCCCAATAATTTATAAATAAATAAAAACCTTTTTGTTTAAAAAATCATAATTCCCAAAACCTCACTGGCCAATCCTGTCACACTAGAACGGTGACCCAACACTCGCTAATAGCCTACAACATAATCCCAACCTCCTGTTAGGAATAATCCCTAATAAATGGAATAACAAACCCATTGTAACATTTTAATTTAACACCAAATTATTTATAAATTAACCGTTGTGATGTACCACGATGAAATGATATGCAAAGAAGTGAAAACAACATCTTGGGTCACCTTATTCCATGGTTGATCCAAATCCCCATCACCAGTCTCTAATTACACTATGATCTTGAGGAATCATAATTGAAAACCCTAATTTAGAAACGTTAAATTCAAGAAGTATGAGAGTATGGGACCTAGAAATCTCACGGGAGGAAAAACATAACATAAAATTCCATGAAAGGACATAAAAACCACCCCTTGATGTGGTTTGAAGAGAGGAAGGGGGAGGGAACCACCTTGGTCACATGATGGAGAAAAGAGAAGGAAAGAGGGGATTATCCTCTTAAAACACATAAGGTAAAATTTTCATTTCCCCCTTTTAACTAATTTTCATGGTTTGGAAACATTGTTGGCCAAACCATGCGCCAACTATGTGACGCTTCTATCTAAGGCAGACTCCAATTCACATGGCTAGACTGCTCAATTTTACAGGTCATGCACCAATCATATGAAATGTATGAAATTTACTAAAAAGGCTTGCATGTTTTTTCAAGCCCCCCACATGGTCTTCCCTAGCCCATGTTCCTATGCAAATTGGTCCACCCAGTTTGGCTACACAGTTAGCACTAATTGTGAACCAACCATGTGCCCTAGGATACAACTTTACAAAACATTGACATCAGTTCCTAATCCCAATAGATTCTCCAAAAACCTCCTTGATACATTTTAACCACATTACACATATAAAAACAACACTTTTAGTAATACCAACCTTTGGAATTTTCTTCTGAATATCTAATCCATATTTGACATATACAGTAATTGAAATTTCAATTTCCTTCTAAAATTTCCAACTTAAAAAACACAAGACCTTACAATTCTCACTATTATAGGAGTATCACTGTTTCCATACCCTCCTTCAAAAAGGTACCCCAATCCATTTTTTGATATCTCATTCCTCAACAGAGAAAACTCCATAAGTATTAACCACTAGGCTACCAACCCTATGAGCTTTATACCAAACGTGTTGGTTTCCAAAAACAAGGGTAATCCTGAACTGTAGTGACATAGCATCAAAATTCCACTAGTAATATCTACAAAAACCAAAAAAAATACCCAATGATTAGTAAACCACCCCACTTTTTGAAACCCATGAATAACCACTTCATGAATTCTCACACATCAATGCTTCCCAAAAAATGAAGAAAGCACCACTCATTACCCCAACTGAGTGATTTTACCATTGATTAATAGACCTCAAAGATAGACTACCATGCCTTTAGTTGTCTAAAATGTGCCTTTCCTACAAACTTGAGAACACGTGGTGATCTTATTTAGAAATAGAACCTCCTTACTACCAAGATTCACATCACACCACCTGACACATAGGTGTAAGTTCAAGATGTTGCATGTCCATCCACGCTCTAACCCTCCTAGGCCTAACTGCCTAGGATATTCACTCAATAATTAGAGAGAGTTTCATTATAAATTAGTAGTATATGAAACAATTGATATGGCACCCTTCTCTCCCAGCTCTCCTCTTGCTCCCATCTTCACCTAGGGTTTCCTTATAAAATCCTTCGATTTGGGGTCAACAGCTCTCTGTTTCCTCCTTTCCTATTCTCCTTTCTCCTCCTCCAGCCTCTTCTTGCTCCTCTAGCCTATTATTTCTCTTTAATAATGGATTATCCGTGTGTTCTTTCCCCTAACACTTCTTTCACAGCTTGTCTGCTCCTGTGTTATTCCTGTTCGGCCCTTCTCATTCTCACTCTCATGTAGGTGATTTGACTTTTATTATGTGATATCAACTTATTCTTCTTATGGAGGTCTTTTCCCGATGGTTTGTCTGCTGATGGAGCTGTCAGATGCTTTCTCTACATCTCTAGCCTCACGTTCCACTAAGACTCTCTAGGTCGGATATGGAGTAGTGGTTCAGAGAGGTTTTGAGTGTTGTGGCTTGGCGGTCTATGGGTCTCAAGGTGCTACCTGGGTTGGCTTGATCCAGTGTTTGAAGGGCCCCAGTTTTCTGCATCGTCATTGTTTCCATATTCTAGAGCTCTCAGGCACTCAACCACTGCTCTGAACTTATGCTTCGCAGCTCCCCTCCAGGTCAGATCTAAAGAAGAGGTACCAATGGGGTTTTGGGAGGTGTGGTTCGGCAACTAGTAGTGTTCTCGGGGTGCAGCCTTCGATGACGGTTTTGTTATTTAGGTTTTTTCTCAAGTCTTATATAAGGTTTATTTTATTCTTCTTTGTATTCGACCAGTTTGAATATTTCTCGATGGTGTTTCAATATTTGGTTTTCATTTGGATTTGTTCATGATTGGGTATGGTGGTAGTGGTCTGGTGTGGTTTTGTTCATGGTTGGGGGTCTTGTTGTTTCTGGTTGTATGGTGGTTGATTTTACGGTGAAGTTCGACGATGGTTTTTGAGGGTCTTCGATGGTCTCTGGTGTCGGTGGTTCACATCGGTGAAGAGACGACGGTGATGCGGTCTGCAGTGATGGACGTAGTTTTAGTGAGTGTAGATGATGATGATGCATTATAATGATGGTGACGACGTGTTTTCCGGACGAGTATAGGTGGATAGCGGGATTTGTGGGATATGTTGTGATATGCTTTGACTTCTGAAACATGCGGTGTTTTGATGGTTTTTGTGCGGTGATGCTGGATACTTTTGAATCTTTTTGAATTTTTATTTCTGTCGAAGTGTAATGTGTCTGTGTGACTTTATGCTGGTATGGTTGTTTTTGTGTTAGGTTCTCACTTCCCCTCAAAGTGGTTTTTCAATAATATAAAAAAATGGATTGGGGGGAAGCAATTGATCATACCATTGATGGAATAAGTGTCCATCCACTCCCAAAACATAAGCTTGTATCATGAGTACTATCCTCAATATGCTCATACACTCGGGTTGTAAGAAAACATTCATGACCTTCCTTTAATCCTTTCAAAGGTAAATCAAATGCACATATAATTTTTTCATCAAAACCCATACCTAATACATTAAACATTATTATCCCTTCATAAGGAATAACCTTACTCAAGATATCCCCTCGTGGTAGGATGCACTGACCTTCTAATAACATGATTTTCATTTCTAATGCTACAAGATATTCACAAACCTCACATAATTCTTCACTGGGTGTAACAACTCATGAAACATCATCAAGAAAAATTTCTAAATACATGCCATTATGGATTCACTCTTAAAATAACCACATCAACTATTCATAGATACTGATTTAGGTTAAATAGCATGCCACTAGGTACTATATGGATTACTCTACAAAGAATATAGATGGAGGCTTAATTAACAAGACCTGTCAAGTGGCTAATAAAACATGGTTCTAAATAGGTAATTTAATTGTCAACAAAAATCCTACAAGGTACATTGCACCCCTCATTCATAGAGGTAGACTATTTCCTATCCTTCATCATCACCACCACCATCACTATCATTGCCTAGGTGCACCATAATATAGTATTAAATGGCTTTTTTTATAATTATACATGTATAGGGGTTAATCTGAAGGAACTTCATAAATAAATTATATTTTTAAACATAATACAAGATTTTTAACACTAAACAGGTGAGTCCTCTATTATCAGTATAATCACACACAAGCAACATACTTTTCATGAGAAACCTACATGTTAGATATGATTTATGTGATGCCTCTTACCAACATGGTCAGGAGTCGAATCATATGAAATTATAACCCCAAAATTCATTTGTTTCAAATGAGATGAAAACATAATATAACATTTTAAACCAATCACATAAATCTCATTCCCTAGTAACATATACTTCCCTCAGAAAAGGTGTTCATGATGAACTAGTTCAAGTTTCTTCAAAATCTCTAAAGTATTCTTATATCTCTTGTATACTGACTCCCCAAAATAATAAAACAATATAGAATGTACTCTAATACCATTTTTTCTCATCCTATCTTGAATCATCATGTCTAAGATAGAATTACACATAACATTAGGTGCGCCTCCCCGTATTCCAAAGGTTGTAACCTAGTGGTGTGGTTCTTGAGTGGAATTAGGGTAAGACAATAACCGTAATAAAAGTCCACAATAATAATAAATAAAGCAAAATTTAAACAATATATAATTATAGTAAGAAGAATAAAATAACATATAAACTATATAAATTTATGAGGAAACATCAGACTCAGACCTGAGTACAAATAACTGATCACCCACTAGGTCGGTCACATAAAAAAAATAAGAAAAGAACAAGTACAAGAGGATATTTTCTAACTCCATGCCATACCTCATCCTAGTATCCAGAATCGTAGTAAACTATCCTACTATATGATCAACATGTTCCTCATCTATACCTATACCTATAATAAGTGGGGGATTCTTAGTCACCCCAAGTGTCACGTCCACCCAAATAGGGTGTGATTACAACTTAGTAGGGCACCACCAACATGGTCCAGTACAAAACTGGTAATTTTTAGTGTTGAAAGAACCATTTTATGCATGTATTTTTGGATATAAAATGTCCCATTTATATAAATTAATTTATTACACTTTCGAATATTTAATTGTTTTTATGTTTTGTGACAGGATAAAGATTTTGATCAAAATTGAACAAAAAGTAGATGGATTTAATAATTTGATCATGACATTGGACTTTTAGAGATATATTGAAGTTGCAGTGGAGTCAAAAACCAATTAGAGAGCTCAGTTTTGAAGACCCAAACTAAACTGGGTAAAAATGGATGGAAAAATAACATTACATGTCATGAAATGTAATCCATGACAAGAATATCACAGGAATAAAATATGTGAAACATTCCATGAGAAGATTCATGGCCCTTCACATTATATGTCATGAAAACAATATTCATGATGTGAAATATTTTTGAATTCAGAAATCCATCCCCATTTTTTACATGTCATGTAATACTTACATGATGTGAAAATGGATGACGTAATCAAAAATAGGAATGTGATACCTAATAAAGGTGGGACCTTATTAAATGCCCTAGGATGACCCAGTATGATGGGAGACCCATTAATTGACTCATTTATGATGGTATGAGCATCTAGAAAGCCTATAAATAAGAGGTTAATGGTGTATTGAAGATTATTGATTGGAAAATATCTCTGGATGGTGACCTACTGCAGTTTTATTTCCCTAATTTTATTTTATTAATTATACGATTTCTTTCCTATCCCAAATCGAATCAACTTCCCCATCCATTGAGGGGTAGTTCCAATGAGTGATTGGGAAAGGAGGGGGTTGGACCTATCTTCTTTTATTTATTTTTTATGATTAAATTAAATAAAATACCTTTTTATTTATACATATTGTTCTAAATATTAATTTCATATTTAAATTGGGAATTTGGTTTCATTGTCTTTTGATTATATTAATATTAATTTCCTTGGTCAATGATCTATTTCTCCCCAAAAAAATGGTGCCAAGTTTGATGTACTCCTGTTGTTGATCATGGAAAAACAATTTTTATTATTTCCTAAGAATATAATAGTGGATAATACCTTAGGTTATCTATGAAGTAGGAGAACACACAAAACACACATATCACTTTTTTTGGTATTTTGAAAAATTGGTTTTAATTAATTTTGAGAGTGAGATAAGGAAGCAATTGGATTTAATTTTTTAAAAAACAATTGAAAAAGGTGGTGATTGAATCGGGTTTGGATAGTCCTACTTCTATGCTATCATGGTTTCTAAATTTTACCCTTTTATGTTCTGCTAGCATGTTAGAGAGATATTCATCTATCAAGTTCTCTCTCCCCCTTATCCATATTGTTATGATTAATGTATTTCTATATTAAACATAAGGTTGTATAGTCTTCAACTGGGAGAGGTCCAAGACGTGGATGATATCCAAATACACTTCATGAAAATATTATTTTTCCCACATATAGGATCACACCTATCCTAAAAGAGATATAATTTATTCACCAATAAATAATAGAGACACTTTACAAGAATTGGGAGTGACTCAAGAATCTCAACACTAGATTCCAACATGAAATTATAGAGGAAATCTACTTCTTTATTTTAGTATATCAACGAATACATGAAAATGATTTTAGTCTGTTCGATGCCTCATCTAGAAGAGCTCTGATTGACAAGTCACCATTAGAATCTAGAGGTCTAATTGAGAATATTACTTATAACTCACATAAATTTGGAACTAGAGGTGTAGGAAAAAGGGTAACCCATTATCTAATCACATCGAATTAAATGTATTTAACTTGAAATGAAATTAGAGAACTCATTAGGTTAGGGTGAAAAATGGATATACATATATTACTTGGACAAGACCCAAATTAGCAATGTGGTTTATGCTCTTCTACTTATCATTACACTCAAAAGCGTACAAAAGTGGAAGTGATAGAAAGTTTTACTATAGAATATCATCTAAGGAAATTCCAAATGAATTTTCCACGTCAACCCTAGACTCAACCAAGATGCATAGAGAATCAAATGAAGACCTACTACCAAAACCAATATGCAACACATCCTCCTTTCCAGTAAAAGAAATATCAAAACTCACCTCTGTTTCTATAACCCCTTCAATCAAAGCCTTTCCAATAGAATACTTTTGAGCATCCATCAACCACTGTACCATCAACTGAGAATCAACAACTACAATCTGATTTTGATGGGTTGAAATAATATTTTAAAGATTTATCTATCCAGATAAGGAATGGTATGGAATTACTAACCAATAATCTATGAAAACTCTTAAGATAGATAGTCTCAAATCCCAAGGAAAGTGTATGTGTTATTAAAACATGAAGTTTAAATGATCTCCAGTCACCTGAATAAAATGAGTATCATGAATCTAAGAATAATGTAAAAGATTAACCCATCTAGACTATGGAACCCAAACTGGGTTTTGGAAGGGAAGGCCTAAAACACCTTTGGAAAATCAAAAAAGGTGGAAAAAGGATATACAAGAACCATTCCATTCGGCATTATTTGATTTGAAGAATGGTTATGTGGAGTGAATTAAATTATAAATTCAAGAAACCTTCCATAAATTTTAAATCAACGTCCCACTACTAGAGGCCATCTGAAAAATTATGAAGTATGAAATATTTTTGAAGGAACTGTACACTAAAATAAAGTGACTATATGGAAATGATAGAATCAGATTAGGGACATGTTTATCAACACTAATCACACCGCAAATACCACAAAAATTTTAAGATATAAGGATATTTCCTATACCATACACTATTGAATCTTTAATGTTTACTGATGAATTATGTGATATGGGAGATTCAATAAATGTTAGGCCTTGCTCGGTATTTTTATCCTTAAAAATAAGAGAACTAAGGCCTACTCGAGTGTTAGTAAAGTTATTGAACAGATCTTCTATTTTCCCAGAAATAGTTGTAAAATATGTACTCATAGGAGTAAGAGGATTTTACTTTCCAAAAAAAAATTATATCCTTACCATGGATGAAGATAGAGCACCAATCCACCCCCCATCATCTTGGGGATACCAATCTTAAATATATAGAAAATACCATCATCAATGTCCATAAAGTAACACCCATAATGGAACTTAGTGATAGTATAATACATTCCAATATTCTTGATGTGATGAAACATCCTTCTAGTAGTCACTAACTTTATGCTATCTCCCACAAAGAAGGTTCATAAACAATTAAATATCCATATCTCATGTGTCTAATGAAGAAGGTTAATGCCAATCCATAGCTGGTGATATAGATGATTATCTTACAAGAGTTCCACCTAGAGATCATGGATAAAAAATGGAACTAAGAATCAAGTGGTCTATCATCTGGGTTAGTTACCCCACATAGAAGAAGCAAAAATTCCAAATCAAAACCCACTCAACGATCAACCATATGAAAAGCCTTATGTAACATCAAAGGTAAATAAAGAATATAAAATTTTCATATTAATTAATATTTGTGAATAAAATATTTATTTTTACTTTAAAGAGGATTCTTAGTTCGATGGAATACCCGATACACAACAACAGGTTTTTTTGAAATCTTATGTTATACACAACGTTGGGTCAAACTGAAAAATAATAATATTATATTATTTTAAATGGTAGTTAATGCCTAGTTGTTTTATTGGCAATAATGAATAGAACTAACTACAATATGAATATACATGTTAGTTAAATTTTTTTACATTTATCCAATAAATTTTATAGGGTTAAAATAAGTAAGAATCTGATTTTAAGAAAAAATACTCTAATATTCATTAAAAGGACGATTTGTTTCCTTTAGTTGGAGAACCCTCATTAAATCTAGTTTTGGTCACTTTTATAGGTTATATTTGAAAAAATATACTTTTTATTTAGAATAAGGACATCAAAATTTACTTTGGGTATATTTTTGGTATTTTTCTGATAAAATTAATTTTTTAATGAATAGTGAAAAATACTGTATTTTAATTCAAAACTACCTTTTAATATAATTTATTTATAAGGTTAGATTATATTTTTAATTGGTTTTAAAGAATAATTATATTATGTTTTTAACATTTAATCCAATTTTAGTCATTGTAATAAATTTCAGTTTGAAATTAGACACAAATAAGTGTCAATCTTTTGATAGTTATTATTTCTTAAAAACACGCTTTTTGTTTTGATAGTGGGATTTAATTTTAAATTAATTTCTGCCACTTTTGTGTTTAGAAATTGAAAAAATGGATTCCAGATTTAGAATCCTAGGATCCTAATTTTGTAAACAGGTAACTTTTATTTTTAGTCATTATAAATATTTACTTTAGTTAAAATTTTATTTTCCATGGTTAAAGGGTAAATCTGGTAAATAAGGGTAAAAAAATATTATTATAATAATATTAAATTACCCTAAAATGTGTCCTAATCCTATTGGTTGGTACATTTCTGACCATGCCACTTGGGAGTCGTAATAACACTTTATCTTAATTAATTTAAAATAAAGGCAAAAATGACTTAAATATTTATCTTTTAATAAATCAATTATTACATGGGGTTATATAAGTTATCTATTCGACTATATATATGAATTTGAAATCTAAAAAAATTTCCTACATCATGATATTTATTTATAATTTTTATACCTCAAATAAATAAAATTATTTATGAGACAATAATGATGCAGTGTTTACCTCATTAATGAATCATTTAAATAAAAAAGATTATAAAAATTAAAACAATATCCAAAACCTATAAAATTATTATTGGATTTTTTTTATTTAAAACATGAGTCATCTTATCTTTGAATTTAATAAGTTTTGGACCTTTAGAAATGGAAAATCATTTTATAATAAAATAATGTTTTTAAACATTCCTAAAGAGCCCTTACTCCCCCTTATAAAAAGCCCTCACTTATAACCCATTACTCTCACCTCCCAATCCCCTTGGATCATTATATAAGCCTTCCCATAGGTAGAATACAGTTCAATTAAACATTTTAGTTCAAAGCAAAGGGAGATACCCGATTTAAAGGTAATGTATTATCTTAAGTTATTTTGTTTTATTTTACTTCAACAACCACATAAACTTTTTTTTCCTTTATTTTATAACAACAATAGTATCCTAAGTATTCTAGATTGTTGTTATGAAATGGATTCGAACTACACTTACACACACCTCCATCTAATTGGAAAAGACCATACTATTTCTGTGGACGGAGAACTACTACCTCACGAAATGATGATTGTTCTATCTTCTCCCACCACCTCTTATGGTGTCCATTAAGATGGAACTGTATTTATATGCAACATATAATATATTTATATTGTTTCTATGCTTTTTTATTTTTCATTTATAGAATAACTTTATGGTTTCCATAGTGGGTAAATACAATAATTTCATTTGTGGAAGTGCGGACTACCGCCCCCTTAAAGTGATATGACTCATTCATGCCATACATGGAACATATAGAAGATGGAGTTAATGAAATTTTATATGATGTTATACTAGAATTATAATATACCTATGTATCATTATGTTTTTATTCCATTAAATTTTAAATAGAAATGAAAGTATCATTCATGCGTACATACGACTTACCATCTCTATGAACGGTGCATTTCATTTCTTATCTCCAAATGTTATGTACTATTATAAATACATATATATACTGGATTTATATGATATATATGATATCTAAATCAGAAACATCATTTTGTAGATAATGGAGTTTCGACCACGTGGACAATTTATAATTATAACAAGTTTATTTTTAACTCATGTTCTGAACATTGACAAAATGTCTGATATGAACTCAAATAATTAACTAATTGCTATAGAAATGTAATAATTGATATAAAAGGAATAATAAAATTTAAAAATGTTCTTAATCAAGTAGAAATTAACTTTAGTTTATTATTCTGGAGATTAAAGAATGATCGAGTCAAGTCGGACACGAGGTAAGGGACTTTGTCTCAATTTCCTTTCATTGAGGTATATTTTGTTTTACACATGAATTTAATTTATACAGTGTATAAATACCTTCGACTTTTCATTTCATTCAAAGGGAATCTTTTTCTACAAGGCATATTACTAAAATACAAAAAAAAGAATATTTCTTTTTAACGTAAGCGGTGACAACAACCTTTTCCACCACCACGAGTATTATTTTATGTTCATCGTCCTTAAAAGGCCTAAATGTTTTTAAAAGGAAAATAAATACCATATACACTTTTACATATTTTGGTATTGAAAATGGTTTTGATAATGGATTTGTTATGCAAATATATTTAAATGATATATTGTAATTGAAATGTGGAAATTTTATCTTCCCTTTATGGTTATTTTATGTTTTATGAATATGTTATGGTTCATGGGAATTGTTACGTATACAGGTGGTTCTGTGATAAACCTAGTGAGGGTGAGCCCGAGATAGCTCTAAAATGCATTGGGTAACATGACAGAGGTGAATGTGAATGTTTCTTCTAAGAGTTTTAGGGAATATATTGTTATGGGTATTCCAAATGTAACTCCCTACGTAGCTTTGAAAGCTTCATTGTAAGTATGATATAGATCCCACAATTTACCTTTATGATTTCTTATTTACATGTGTTATTCATAAATGTTGTGATTTCAGGAGGTATGAGCTTATGCTAGGTATGTATTTATGAAATAATGTTATCTTTAATTATCTTATAACCCTTAATGATCTTTTTATGCTCATCCAATGTTTTGAAATGTTTTTCACATGACTTAAAGATGAATAGGGTTGATGACAGGATTAAGGAAAGGTCATGCTGTCTAAAACATGGAACTATACATGACTCTTTTTTTTAAGATTTTTTATTTTATGAAAAAATGGAAACTGAGTATAATTTTCTACTTTGTAATTTTTGAGATGTAATGTAATAGTTATGGCCTAATTCTCTAAAACTCTAAACCTAAAAAGATCCTCAATGTGAATTATTAATTTAATTCAAGATTATGAAATTTTTTAAGGTCAGGTCCTTATAGTTGGTATCAGAGGTCGGTTTAGACAAATTTAGGAGTTAGGATATAGTTAAATTAATATACATAAATTATTTTTAGTTTAGGTTATGATTGAAATGATATATAATTTAGAAATTACCATGTTGCTTCGCTTAAGATATTTTTGTGTTCAGAATGGTTTTTTGTAGAGGAAACAAGGCAGTTATGATGGGTCAATATCAGGGGAAAGACAGCCTTCCAAATCGGAAACTTGAGATAGTCAAAATCAGAACTAAACAATTTGTAGCAGTGATGGCACAGTCAACTCGGGCTATAAATGGTGGTGGTATCTATTCACGAGATCATCCCGATCAACCACAGAGGAACATGTCAGTAGTGGAGCATTTCATGAGGTAGCATCCCCCATCATTCATAGGATCATCTGACCCTGTGCTAGATAAAGGGTCTATTAAAGCACTGGAGAATATTTTTTATTTCATGGGGTGCTCAGAACATCAAAAGGTTAGTCTTGATGTTTACCATTTTGAAGGTGAAGGCGACCAGTGGCAGTCAATGGTGAAAAATATCAAATATAGTGAGGAAATTAATGCTCAAGATTGGGGTGAATTTCTAGGTATGTTTCTTGAGAAATATTTTCCTAAGGTGGTTCATCTTAGGATGTAAAACAAATTCATGTAATTGAGGCAGGAGGATGATTCAATAGCTTCTTATGATAAAAAATTCACTCAACTGGCAAGGTATGATCCAAATTTCATACGAGATCTTGATAGTAAAATCAACCATTTTAACTCAGGATTAAATCCAAATTATCGAATGGATTTAGATTTTTGTGAGTTCAAAAGTTATGAAAAACTTGTTCAATGGGGGGATAAGGTGGAAATAGAGTTTGATGATGATCAAGTGTTCTTTGAAAAATAACATAATAAGATGTCAAGGTGGAAGACAAAAGGAAATAACTCTTCAAAAAACATTGATGGTAAGAAACTTAAGTTTACAGTTTGTGAAAATTGTGGTAAAAATCATGTTAAGTCATGTCTTTTGAATTCGGGTCAGTGCTACCAATGTGGTAAAATGGGACATAAGGCTCATAATTTCACTGAAAATGATCAGGGTAATGGTAAGACAAAATCAGATTTACAGTCAGTAAAATGTTTTCAGTTCAATGAAATGGGTCATTATGTAAATAAGTGTCCAAAGAAGAACTCAACTGAGGGAAAGAAGCCAGACTACAAGCAGAAATGGGTGGTGAAATCCTTTGAAACTACTTTATTAGATGTTGGGCCACCAAATGAGGTAATATTAGGTAAACTATTTGTTTGTTAAGATTATGTCAATGTTTTGTTGGATTCAGGGTCTACACACTCATTCATTTCTAAGTAGTTTTCTAGTAAATTGGGAATTCTGTCTCAAGATATGAATCCTGAATTTATAGTAAAAACACATGGAGGAAATGTTGAGATAAAAAGAAATTATAAGAACTTTCATGTCCTTGTGTGCAGAAAGAATCTACCTGCAAAATGTATTTTTTTTCCTCTAGTAGAGTATGATGTTATTTTGGGTATGGATTGGCTTTCTGTTTATCATTCTAAGATCGAATACAGAGATAAAGGGGTTTCTTTTCAGAAATATTTTCAGTTTGATTGCAAGAATGAACCCTTACTTTTTATATCATATCAAGAAGTTGAGAAACTAGTAAAATATGAAAATGAATGTTACCTTGCACATATTGTTGAATGAAAAGGAACTATTCAGATTAATGATGTGCCAGTGGTAAATGAGTACCTTGATGTTTTTCCTGATGAGTTTCCAAGTATTATACCTGATCGGGAAGTTTAATTTACTGTTGACTTTGTTCCTGATGTGAAGACAATTTCAAAACCCCCTTATTGAATGGCTCAAATTGAACTTTTAGAGTTAAATAAGAATTACAATAGTTATTAGATAAAGGTTTCATTCAACCTAGCACATCACCATGGGGTTATCCTGTCTTGTTTGTTAAAAAGAAAGATGGTTCAATGAGACTTTGTATTGATTATAGAGCATTGAATAACATCACTCTTAAGAACAAGTATCCTTTGCCTCATATCAATGATTTGTTTGATCAACTCTAGTGAGCTCGGTATTTCTCGAAGATTGACTGGAGGTCAGGGTACCATCAATTGAAATTAAAGGAATCATACATTCCAAAGACCGTGTTTTGTACTAGATATGGCCATTATGAATTTGTAGTGGGTTAACAAATGCACCTGTTTTATTCATGGATCTTATGAATAGAATTTTCTGTGATTTTTTGGATAATTTTGTTGTTGTGTTCATTGATGATATTTTGGTTTATTCTAAAAGTAAATAGGGGCATGATATTAATTTAAAGGTTGTCTTGCAAACCTTAAAAGAAAATAAACTATATGTTAAATTCAGAAAGTGTGAGTTTTGGTTACAATAAATTTCTTTCCTTGGTCACATTGTTTCAAAAAATGGTATAAATGTTGATCCTTCTAAAACAAAAGTTATTTAAGAATGTCCAAGGCCCATAAATATAACTAAGATTTTTAGTTTTCATGGATTATAAAGTTATTACTGGAGGTTTGTTGAAAAAATTTCACATTTATCTACCCCGCTGACTAAGTTAACCTAAAAAGGTGTTAAGTTCATATGCACAAAAGAATGTGATGATTGTTTTCCAGAATTGAAGAGAATATTGGTGAATTCTCTAGTTTTGGCACTGCCTTCCAAAAATGGTTATTTTGTTATCTATAGTGATGCTTCATTGAAAGGACTTGGTTGTGTCCTTATGAAAAATGATCAGGTAAATTATTATGAATCACGTCAGTTGAAACCTCATGTGTTAAATTACCCTACACATGATTTGGAATTAGCTGGTTTTTTTTCTTTAAAATTTTGGAGGTATCATCTGTATGGAGTAAAATGTAAAATATATACTAACCACAAAAGTTTGAAGTATATATTTACTCATAAATAATTGAGCATGAGATATAGGAGATGGATATAATTAATCAAGGATTATGATTTCACAACTCATTACCATCTATGAATGGAAAATAAAGTAGTTGATTCCTTGAGTTGATAAAGTAATGATACATTAACATTTTTACATTTGGAATGAGATCATTTGGTTTTTGATTTGATGAAATTTGGCATAGAAGTTATTGGTGTAGGAAATTCCTCTGTTTTGTTTCATGTGTTAGTGAAATAATCTCTAATAGATAGAATTAAGAAAGCGTAGAAGGAAGACAGTGAGTTGCATAAAAAGGTAGATTTGTTTTAGATGGGTAAGTTGCCTGATTTTAACATTAATAATGATTGTGTTTTGATGTTTGGGAAGAGAATATGTGTTCCTTATGATTCATAGTTGAAGCATGAGTTGTTATGTGAAGCTCATAGTTTTCCTTTTTCAGTTCATCCTGGCAGCACTGTGATATAAAGAGATCTTCAAGAGAATTATTGGTGGAATGGAATGAAAAGAGATATTGTTGATTTTACAGTGAAGTGTTTGACTTGTCAATAGGTAAAATCATATCAGAAGTTACCAAAAGTGATGATTCAGTCTTTATTGGTGCTATAGTGGAAATTGGAAAATATATCCATGGACTTCGTTGTGGGATTACCAAAGAGATCTCGAGGTAATAATGCAATCTGGGTTATTGTGGATCGATTGACTAAATATTCTCATTTACTTCCTATTCAAGATAATTTTTATCAAGATCAACATTCTAGGTTGTATGTTAAAGAAAAAATCAGGTTCCATGGTTTTCCTCTCTCTATTATATCTGCTCGTGATCCCAGGTTTACTTCTAACTTTTGGAAAGGCCTTTAGAAGTTGTTGGGTACTAAATTATATTTTTGTAAAACATTTCATCCTCAATAAGGTGGGCAGTCAGAATGAACAATTTAGAACTTGGAGTATATGTTACATGCTTTCTTGATATATTACCAGGGAATTTGGGACCAACATCTTTTTTTGGTTGAATTTTCATATAATAACTGTTTTCATTCCAGTATAAAGATGTCTCCATTTGAGGCATTTTATGGGAAGCAGTGTCTAACTCCTATTTTTTGGGATGACGTAGGTGAAGGATATTGATGGGACCAAAATTTGTAAAAGAGAAGGAAGAAAAAGGTCAGTTGATTCAAAATTACCTAGGAACAGCTCAGAGTAGGAAGAAAAGTTATGCGGATAACCAGAGGAAGGATCTTTCTTTTGAGGTAGTTGATCATGTCTTTCTCAAGGTTTCTCCATGGAAAAGTGTGATGCGTTTTGGTAAGAAGGGAAATTTGAGTCCGAGGTTCATTGTACATTATGAAATCTTGGAGAAAGTTGGATCAGTTGCGTATATATTGGATTTACCTCCAAGTTTATCCCAAATGCACAATGTTTTTCATGTTTCAATGTTGAGAATGTATATACCAGATCCATCTCATGTTTTGAGCCCCGAGGTAGTTCAGTGGGAAGAGAATCTCTCTTATGAGGAACAAGCAGTCCAGATTCTTAACCAAAGAGAGAAAGTGTTGTGGAATAAGTTAATTCATCAGGTAAAGGTTTTATGGAAAAACATGTGGTTGAAGAGGCAATGTGGGAATCTGAAAATGCTATGAGGGATAAATACCCCCACTTATTTAATAAGTGAATAGAATTGCGGGGACACAATTCCCAAAAAGGAAAGGATGTAACATCCCAGGTAAATAAAGAATATAAAATTTTCATATTTATTAATATTTGTGAATTAAATATTAATTTTTACTTTAAAGGGAATTTTCAGTTCGATGGCATACCTAATATGCAATAACAAGTTTCTTTGAAATATTATGTTGCACACAACATTGGGCCCTACTGAAAAATAATAATATAATATTATTTTAAATGGTAGCTAATGCCAAGTAGCTTTATTGGAAGGAATGGACAGAACTAACTACAATATGAATATATATGTTTCTTAAATGTTTTTACATTTATCCAATAAATAATATAGGATTAAAATAAGAAATAATCTGATTTTAAGTATAAATACTCTAATATTCATTAAATGGATGATTTACCGCCTTTTGATTGAGAACCCTCTTTAAATCTAGTTTTGGTCACTTTTATATGTTCAATTGGACAAAATAAAATTCTTCTTTATAATAGGGACATCAAAATTTAATTTGGGTGTATTTTTGGTATTTTTATGATAAAATTCATTTTTTATGAATATTGAAATTTATTGTATTTTAATTCAAAACTGCCTTTTAATATAAATTATTTATAAGGTTAGATTATATCATTAATTGGTTTTAAAGTATAATTATATTATTTTTTTACCATTTAATACAATTTTGGAAATTGGAATTAATTTTAGTTTGAAATTATACATAAATAAGTGCCAATCTTTTGATAGTCATTATTTCTTAAAAACGCACTTTGTTTTGATAGCAAGAATTAATTTTAAATTAATTTCTACCACTTATGTGTTTTAAATTTGAAAAAATGGATTCCATATTTGGAATTAGGAGTCCAAATTGTTTAATTAGGTAACTTTTATTTTTAGACATTAAGAATATTTACTTCAGTAAAAATTTTATTTACCATGGTTAAAGGGTAAATCTGGTAAATAAGGGTAAAAAAATATTATTATAATAATATTAAATTACCCTAACATGTGTCCTAATCATATTTTTTGAAACATTTATGACCATGGTAATCCTTGGGTTGATTTTGGGACCCCATGGAGCCACTTAGGAGTGATAATGATACTTCATATTAATTAATTTAAAATAAAGGAAAAAATGACTTAAACGTATATCTTTTAGTAAATAAATTATTACATGGGGTTATATAAGTTATCTCTTAGAATATATATATGAATTTTAAATATAAATGTATTTCCTAAATCATGATATTTTTTTATAATTTTTAGACTTCAAATAAATAAAATTATTTATTACACAATAATGATGCAATGTTTACCTCATTAATGAATGATTTAAATAAATAAGATTATAAAGATTAAAACAATATCCAAAACCTGTCTAATTATTATTTAATGATTTTATTTCTAATATTATCCATATTATATTATACTTTAATAAGTTTTGGACCTTTAGAAACCAAAAATAATTATATAATAAAATAATATTTTTAAACATTCTTAAAGAGCCCCTCCTCCCCCTTATAAAAAGCCCTCACGTCTCTCTCATTCATCACACCTCTCAAGCCCCTTGGCACATCCAAACTCAGCTCAATTAATCTCCCTAAATCCCTATCTTCCTCTTAGAATTATTTTTCTAGGAATAAGGAAATTAAATTAAAACTTTTTGGTTCAAACCAAAGAGAGATACCCGATTTAAAGGTAACGTCTTCTCTTAAGTTATTTTGTTTTATTTTGATTCTCCAACACCATAAACTCAATTTATTCCTATATTTTATAACCACAGACATATCCTAAATATACTAGGTTGTTTTTATGATAAGTATTTGAACTAAAATTACACACACCTCCATCTAATGGGTAAATAACATATTGTTTTTGTGGACGGCGAACTACTACCTCACGAAATGATGATTGATCAATCTTCTATTACCACCTCTTATGGTGGACATTAAGATGAAACTGTATTTATATATGATATATATTCTATTTATATTGTTTATATACTTCTTTATTTTTCATTTATAGAGTACCTTTAGGGTTTCCATAATGGGTAAATACGATAATTTCATTTGAGGAAGTGCATACTATCGCCCCCTCAAAGTGATATGACTCGTTCATGCCATACGTGGAACTTATAAAGGATGAAGTTAATGAAATTATATAGGATATTATATTGTAACTATAATATAACTATGTATCATTATGTTTTTATTCCATTAAATATGAAATATAAATGAAAGTAGCGTTCATGGGTACGTACGGCTTACCGTCTCCATGAACGGTGCATTTCATTTCTTATCTCCAAATTTTATATACTATTATAAATACATATATATACTGGATATATATGATATCTAAATCATGAATATAATTCTTGAGATAATGTGATTTCTACCACATGGACTATTTATATTTATAACAAGGTCATTTTTAACTCAAGTTCTGAACATTGACAAAATGTCCGATATGAACTCAAATAATTAACTAATTGTTATTGAGATGTAATAATTGAAATAAAAGGAATAATAAAATTGAAAAATGTTCTTCATAAATTATAAATTAACTTTAGTTTATAATTCTGGAGATTAAAGAATGATGGAGTCAAGTTGGACACGAGGTAAGGGGCTTCGTCTCAATCCCCTTTCATTGAGGCATGTTTTGTTTTATACCTGACTTTATTTTATATGGTGGATAAAAACATTTGACTTTTAATTTCATTCAAAGGGAATATTTTTCTTCAAGGCGTTTTACTGAAAGAAAAAAAATGAATGTTTCTTTTTAACATAATCGGTGACAATGACCTTTTCCACCACTACGAGTATTATTTGATCTTTGGATTCCTTAACAAGCCGAAATGTTTTTAAAAGGAAAATAAATACCATATACTCTTTTACATATTTTGGTATTGAAAATGGTTTTGAAAATGGATTTGTTATACCAATATATTTAAATGATATATTGTGATTGAAATTTGGATATTTTATCTTTCCTTTATGTTTGTTTTATGTGTTAGGAATATGTTATGGTTATTGGGAATTGTTACGTATATGGGTGGTTCCGTGATAAACCTACGATGGCTGAGTCCGAGATAGCTCTCCAATGCATTGGGTAAGATGATGGAGGTAAAAGTGAATGTTTATCCCAATAGATTTAGGGAACATACTGTGATTGATATTCCAAATGTAACTCCTTACATAGCTGTGAAAGCTACAATGTAAGTTTGTTATGGATGCCCCAAGTTACCTTTATGATTTATGGTTTCCATGCATTATTCAGAAATCATATTATTTTAGGAGGTATGAGCTTATCCTTGTTATGTATTTATGGACTAATGTTATTTTTCATTATATTATAACCCTTACTACGATTTTTATGTTCATCCTATGACTTAAAGATGAATAGGGTCGAGTATGGGATCAAGGATAAATCATGCTGTCTAAAATATGGAACTAGATATGACTATTTTTTTTAGAGTTTTTATTTTATGAAAAAAGGGAAACTAAGTAGAATTGTCTACTTAGTAATTTTTGAGATGTAATTTAATAGTTATTTCCTAATTATCTAAAACTCTAAACTTGAAAATATCATTAATGTGAATTATTTAATTAATTCAAGATTATGAAATGTTTTATGGCCCGGTCTTTATACCTTACATCATATAAGGTAAAATAATATGGTAGATCTATATTTTCAATTATTTAAACACATCCCAGGTACCATATTATCTAAAATTAAATCAATATAAAATTCATAAATTTTAATGGAGATTTTATATTTGGGAATACATGTTCTTTTTCTTAAAAAATAATGATAAAAACACAAGAAAATGCTTTCTATGAAGAGAAATTGGATCATTTTTTAAATTCTCTAATACGCTACCTTATAGAGTCCGCTTTGGATATTAGAGGATGGACAGAAATGTTTTAGAATCTTGAATTTATTGTCCCACCTTAATCAATGATTCTTATGAATTTTTTAAGAGATATAAAAAAATTTAGTTTTATGGTAATATCTCAAAATGATAGGAAATTCCTCAAAAACCAATTACTTTTTAAAAAAATTTGATGTATGGGGCATAAACTTCATGGGATCATTACCAATGTCACTCAGTAATTATTATATTCTATTAACTATAGATTATGTTTCAAAATGGGAGGATGAAAGATCCACTAGGATTTATGATTCTAAATTTGTTTTTGATTTTTTCAGGGATAACATATTTTATACATTTTGAGTACCACGAACAATAATCGGTGACCAAGTAGACCATTTTTTACAATAGGAAGATGGATTAATTACTAAAAATGTATGGGGTGAATCATAAAACATCAACATCATTCCATCCACAAATAAATGTCCAAGCAGAAGTCTCTAATAGAGAAATAAAAGGCATTATATAAAAGATAGTTAAACCCAGTAGGAAGGATTGGATCCAAATGTTGGATGATACCTTATGGGATTATAGTAAATCCTACATGATTCCCATAGGGATGATCCCTTATGGATTTATTTATGGAAATATCTTCAACCTTCCTATGGAATTGGAACACAAAGCCTACTGGGAAGTAATATAGAATAATTTAGACCTTGGTAAAGATGGGAAATAGGGCATATTGAAACTTCATAAGCTAATGTAAATTAAGAGGGGAGATTTTAAAAATTAAAAGATCTAAAAATAGATAAAAAGTATTTCCAATTAAAAGATAATTCAACTAATAAACTTCACCATGGATATAAATTATTTTTATTCAAATATTGACTTAAATTGATGCCAAATAGAAATTGTTCTAGATGGGAAGGTACCCTTACAATTATTCATGTATACCCATTTTGTGTTGTTTAAATTGTAAAGGAAAGAGAATAAACCATGTTCACTATAAATGGAAAAGGTATTAAGAAGTTCCATGGGACCATAACTCAAGAACCATTGGAGGATATCACACTCCTTAAAGCTGACTACCAATGAAAGCCTTCCAGGTTACATCTTTCCTATACTCTTGAGAAAATTAAGTAAATATATCTTTAATCTACATACATGAAAAATTAATTTAAATTCATTGAGTACACTTCATAGATTAAGTGTGTGAGGGTAAATCTTTTAGTCTAGGATTTTTTAAAAAATAATTTTTTGAGTCGATCCTACAATGTTAAATAAAAGAGATTATGGTAGGAAACCCACATTTCTATCCTTAGTACACTCTTCTCCTCAGTCCTATTTTATAATGACTAAATAGGTCTGCACTATCATTTTTTTTAATTCATATTTTATAGTTACATTAACAAATTCAACACAATAATGGGGAAACATAATAGAATACACATCACAAAAGTTAAGAAAAATAGAACTAAAGGATCACGACATGTACAAACCAATTGAAGCATCACTGCGAAAGGGACTTTTCTTTTCCAATAATTATCCTTTGAATTACCTTTTTTTAATTATGTTCTTGAACTCTAAAATAAAATTTCATTCCCACAATTCACTTTCTTTAATTTCTTTACTGGTCTAAGAGACTTTAATTTCATAAGAATCCCATGATTCCATGTTTTATATTTTTATGTTAATAAGATTAATTGAGTAAAATGGGGATTGACTAATTATAGTGATGTGTGGATATTTAATTAATGAGTCATTATTTGATGTAATTAGTTGATTTAGTTAAATAAAATTTCCCTACAACTTCTACACTTTGAATTTATGAAATTTATTTGTATTTATTTGTTATTGTTACTTCATGCCATGAGTGATTATCCCAAATTACATGTTTCATTCCCAAGAGGATTTCTAGACCAAATAATTCTGATTTATATCTTGAGAATATTTCTTTAGTGATCTTATGGCATTCCATTCTAGAATTTTCATTGAAACTTTTCAAAGCTATGACTATGAAAAACCACATTTAAAATGATTGAGTAAATGTTTTGTTAATCCCTTATCATTATACCCACCATGACATTAAGCCTCATGTTTCCCATATAATCCACTAATGAACTCTCGAGTAATGATCCACATTAAAATCCATTTTTATCCATTCTTACCATGATCTCTTTATTTTTCATGATATTTTAAAGTTTAAGTGTGGGGAGATGAGGTAAGTCTTAGAAAAAGGAATGTATTGTGTTGTATAGGAAAAGTGTGGGGGTTATATTTGGAGTATCAGGAAGGTATCATGTATCATTATTTATAATCATTATTTTACCTTCTTAAAAAATGAAAAAAAAATGTGTTATTTTTTTGTAAAATCAAAAATAACCATTACCATACCGATGATATATTGATCATATGTGGTTAGGTGATGGATATGAAATTTTTTCTAAGAACAATTTTTGAAAAAGAAAAAAATAAGGTGAAACTCTTTCATTATACTTACATTGATCGATACCTTACTATGAGTTTTAGGGATTCGAATTTGACATTTTACATAGGATAATTTCATTACACTTTACTTTTGATATCATGTAGTATTATTTATAGATAACCCTCTTTTTTTATCCTTAATATTTTACACATAAATCCTTCCAACCTTAAGCATTAGATTCATTACAACATTTATTGAAAATTCATCATGATTTTATGTGAATTTTGAATTGATGTGGTGGAGAAAGTAGTTCCTTTGCAAGACTATGGAAAAATGATCAAGTAATAATGATAAGAGAATAACTCTACTTGAATTTTTATAATGGTATATGACAAAAAATAATCCAGTGTAAGGTAAATGATGACTTTTAATGTGTGATAATAATTAATTGTGATATATAAATGAATTATAGGAGAATACTCACATGTTATCAATAGGAAAAATTAAAATACCAGGGTTTATTAGTTTGTTTGAAGAATGTGAAGTTGAATTGATGTTTTATGTGAATCATGAAAGGTTGATCCCCCATTGATAAACATTATATTCAATTACTTATGAATTTGAATATTAGTGAAATAATTATTCCTAATTAATTTATGTTGAGATTATATACTCGAGGACAAGAAATTTCTAAGTGTGGAGGAATTGCAAAAACCATTTTATACATGATTTTTTTGATATAAAATTTATTTTTGAATAAATTAATTGATTAAAATTGTCAATATTTATATTTGTTATGTTTTGTAGTAGGATATAGAGTTTGATCAAAAATGAAGAAAAGGATACAAATTTAATGAGTTGAGATCACTTTACATCATTCTGATTCATGGCGTGGCATGACACCAGAATTTTAAAGATATATTGAAGTTACAGAGGAGTCTAGGTCCAAATCTTGAGCTCAAAAGTGAATAATTGGACAAAATTGGTGAAATAAGAAGGAAAAAATAACAATACATGTCATTTAATGTAATTCATGACATGAATCTCAAAGGAATATAAGATTTCAAACATTCCTTGAAAAGATTCATGTCCATGCACATTACAAGTCATGAAAACACTATTCATGAATTGAAATATTTCATAATTCAAAAGTCCATTCACATGCTTTACACATATGGTAATACTTATGTTATTTGAAAATGGTTGAAGGAACCAAAAATAGAAAGGTGATATTTAATAAAGGTGGAACAATATTAAGCACCTCGGGATGACCCATTATGATGGGAGACCTATAAATTGATCTATTTATGATTGTATGAGCATCTGGAAACCCTATAAATAAGAGGATAAGGGTGGATTGAAGAGGATGGATTGAAGATGAGCTCTGGACAATGGCCTTCTGCAATTTTATTTCCCTTCTTTTATTTTCTTTTCCTTTTATCATTCTATAATGTCTCCCAAATCTCGGATCAACTCGACTACACCATACAAGGATAGGTAGTTACAGTGAGTGACTATTAAATGGGGAGGTAGAAATTATGTGATTTTTATTTATTTTTTTCAAATAAATAAAATACTTTCATTTTTCTTCTAGTTTCAGTTATTTTTTTCATATTTATATTTTGAAGGAATTTGAACTAGGTTTTGATTATCTTAGTTTTAATTTCCTTGGTTTATGATCCATTTCTTCTTACACCCAATTCTTTTCTGTATACAGCCAAACAGAATAGGTTTGGGTGGTACTACTCGATGGTCATTTTCATGTGTGTAGAATTGTAACCTATGAATTTTGGTTTATTGGGAAAAACAATTCCTAGTTAAGGGTTGTCCTAATTAATCAAGAGAACCCATTGAAATGTTATTCACATAGTAAGGATGCTAGACCAACCTAAGGTTTCAAATAGGAATACTATATTCATAACCATCTGGACAAGGGGAGAGAGAACTTGATAGATGAATCTCTCTCTTACTAGCTAGCATAAGAAAAAGGGGTAAAATTTGAAAACATTTATAGAATGGAACTAGTTCTTTCCAAACCCACTTCAAACACTACATTTCTCAATTGTTTTAAAATAAATTAAATCAAACTACTTCTTTCTATCACTTTCTCAAAATTAAATAAAACCAAATTTTTACAAACCAATAAGAAAGTGAAAACCTTTTTTTTCCTTCTCTTATCCTTCAGAGATAACATAATCACTAACAACTAGACTATACTTATGAAATAATAAAAAATATTTTGACACGCTCGATGATAGGTGTGTGTTAAGTGTCCATGCATGTTATAAGATCAGATTAAGTAAACAAGAGAAACATAATTGTGTAATCCTAACATAATATCACCAAGAACACACAAGAAATATCAACTAAGTACCGAGCGATCAGGCCCTTACCAAGAATTTATGAACCCTAGTCTTATCTTATTTAGCTCCATGTAAGAAGGATGATCATAATAGATGTAAGGAGAACCAAGTTAGCCATAGGTCTAGTGAATCTATCACTTGAAATCCTCAGGGCATCATGCGTACAAGTGATCAGAAATCCATTGGCCTCAAGTATTGTATGTTTCTTGAAAATCAACTTGGTATTGAGTACTAAAAAACATCAATAGGAATCTAGTAACTAGATATATAGCTTTCACTAGGCATCGAGGGAATCCTCTACATGAAATCCATGGAATCATCTTATCTCTACCTTGTGGTTAGGTCCATCGTCACCATCCCCAAAAGTTATGTGCATCACAACCACTAAGGGATAATCATGTCATGATGGACACCTGTTCCAAGAACCAATAATGATACCTCCAAGTAAGTTAAAATACATATAGGGTACAACATACAATCCAATAATGTCAACATGAGAATAAAATAATAATATATGTGTGATCAAAATCAAACATGAAAAACAAGATACAGTAAAAACTCATGAAATTAAGAGTCATAAAGGGTCTCATGGGTTACACACACCCACATGTGATCACACTCATGAATTGTCAAAAATTTATATAAATATAGGTATCTCATCATAGAAAAGAGTGCACATATAATAGAGTATGGCATATCATCATGTTGCATAGTAGCTACACATATGATCTAAAACCAACATGTTCTATCAGGATATCTAATAATACTTGTAGCATAGCAAAATAAATAATCTCATAGGGATACCCACACCACACACACGTGATCAAGGAATCAAACATAGTCTCATGAGAAATGGGTCTTATGTATCACAATAACAAACCTCATGGTGTCCATATATTCTAAGTCACTCATATGTGATCAAGCCTTGACCATCAATAGTCGGTGTCAGTCTAGAACACAAGGATCTATCGGGGACCTTGTCACTTTTTCCAAATACATTAATTGTGTTTCCTTTAATTAATTAACACTTGGTCCTCATTAATTAATTAATAATTATTATTATTCATAACTCATTATGAAAAATAGGTTATTTTACCCAAGATATAAAACCTCATACCACATTCTAATAAACATGCATAAATACAAAAGGGTATAGTATATGGGACCACCTACCTCAAACACAGTCAACTACAATATAATCAAATATCAATGGCTTTATCTGAGTCACCCAAGTCCATTCATCCACTATTGATTTCCATGACAATATAAACTAGTATAAGGAATTATAAATAATTAAATGTAACTAAATTATAAATAATTAAATGAATATAATAAAAAAACATAATTGAGGTTGAAAGGTGTATATATTTAATGAATTACTGAGTTTGAAAGTTAAGTTTCATCAAGGAATCGCCACTTGAACCACATCAATATGTTCTTCAACTCAAACCACTCATCAAGGATTCCTGTATCTGATTCCAAATATTTTATTTCCAAAAGAAATAAAATACCACATGTAATAATAGATTTATTCATCCAAAATAATTCCCAAACTTTTTATTTAATCCATAACATGTTATTATAGAATATTCCTTAAAGAATAATTACAAATCCACAGGTGATGATAAAACCTATCTCAATAATAATCTATGATAAACAAGAATACTTAATATTATTTTCTATAATTTTGGATTATTATCATTTTAATAATTTCTGACCATTTTTCTCCATATGGATTTAGAATGCTTAACACATAGTGACTATGAAAATATTTAAGGAAATATTACCTGAGTTTCATCTTTTAAAAAAAATCACATAGAATAATGGAGAGAGAGAGAGGACCTCTACCACACTTATAAATAAAGAATAAGAACTAGTATAAATAAAATAAAACCTCACCCATCATGAATAAGGGAATTATAGATTGCTCGTACACAAGATTATCTTGAAAATTACTGGTAGAAGGGTTAATATATCATTATAACGGGAAACTACATACTAGTTTTCAATAATGACAACCATAAATTAAATCAACCAATTAATTTTTCATTCACTCAAATCTTGAATACAGAGCATTGAAATCTTTATAAATATTCAATTTAAGGTAAAATGAATCAAAATTATATAATTACCATGATTTTAGGAATTTAAAATCATTAATGGATGTTACATGTGTGAACACAGATGAAATTATAAAAAACTGGGTAAAGATACTCCCCATACGCGAGTATAGGATGCTACATAAAGGTAAATTAATTTACCATTTAAAATCATGTTCCAGCCCCAGTTACGCATATGTGACAAGTGATACCTACATAAAGGTTACTCGATTTACCTTAACAAAGTGAATATTTACCATAACACGAGCAGTGAATACCCTTACACTACTCTAGAAATCAAAGCTGCCCTTACGCAACATAGGTGATTACCCTTACACAAGTACCTTAACCTCAAATTGTGTTGGGGGTTACCATTATGAAATATTCTTACCCTTATGAAGGTACTAAAATACAATTACACAGTGATTTAATTTTACTATACACTTAAATGAAGCTTGAAGACCTTTATGCAACACATTAAATCTTCCTTTTACCCTCACATAGTGCCCAATTCTTCCACCTACCCTTACACACCATGTGTAAAACATTATTTACCCTTACAAAAGTCATAATTCCTATGTTAAGGATAAAATTTACATTGAAAAAAGTTATATTTTTCACACCAAAAGACATGGGAATTTGAAACAAAAAAGTGTTATAAAAATGATGATGTTACAATTCATCGGTCAAAGGATTCATGAATGCTTTGTGAGGATACCTATAATCTAAAGGAGTGCTATAGACATCTCAAAAGAGATAAATAGAGTACTAGGAGTGAGATAATTTAATAGAGCCTTATGCATATTTCAATACCTACACAAATAAGAGGGGATCTCATCCTCTTTTATAGGTGAATCTAGAGGCGTCTCAAATACATAATCCATCTCAGGAAATACTACCTGTTGGGTATAATTCATTGAGTTGTTTCAATGAATTAATGAAATTTCATTAATCCTTTTAACTAAAAAATAATCCATCAAGATAAAATAAATAATATGTATATATACCATACATATATATATTTATTATTTCATGCATTTTATGTATGAATAATTCATACATATATTAAATGTAAGCCGTATATAATATCCAGTATATTATATATAAATATATATCATGAATCATATTCATGTGTACATGAAGCTCATGAATGTATATTTTATTGAACATCCAATAATCTCCCACTTTCACTAAAATCCCATAAAGAATTTATGAAAAACTTCACAACTCTTTGTGAATCCATCCAAATTATTTTGGATGTGGTTCTTTCATCATACTCTCTTTATTTTGAAAAAATATTTTGTCAAAAGATTTATCCTTATCAAATGACCTAAATGTGTTACCCTATAGACCTTAAAATTTTGACAAAAAATATGAAATATAAATTCCATATATGTAATCAATGTGAAACCTTTAGAAAAACATCAATGTTAATCAATATACTAAGGGGTTTGGTGTAATCTCCATCAAATATACTCATATCTCTATACATGTACACCAAAATAAGTATCATATATATCATATATATACTATATAATCTCTTTTTCCTTAACATCGAGTGACCAATAGACATAGAACATGTCAATCTAGTATTGTTCTCTCATCATTTATTGATTCATCGAAAATGACTATCCATGTAGATGAATACATCACAAGTCATTCATCTATCTGATAAGTACATAAAATTTCACTTATTCAAGTAGTTGAATGCATCATATGTGAAACAACTAAACAAGGACATGCATTTTCTCAATCTAATTCAATCAATGGGTAGATGTCTTTTCTATTCATACAAGTGGGAAAATATCATCTTGGTTTCACTCCAATCGATGATGTGATCAACAGCATACTCAAACACGCTTTAATTAGCTACATTCATATGTTGACTTACATAAGTGTGGTGTAACTGTATAAAGGTTATCATGATATATATCTTTCTAACCTTAGGTAAAAATTATTGATAATAAGAATTCACCCCTATGTATATCTATTGCCATATGACATTCCATGAAATATACTTTCATGAATCAGTCCACATAATAAGTCTCTAATTATTACCTCATGAATCTATTCTTCATGTATCATGTAAAAATATTTACCATGAATACAATTTTATATTCATGCTAACTTTATCATATCATTACAATCAATAATACTCTATAATGATCCTCAGTTAGGGACTACTCAAAGTCATACTTTTATGGGATATTATCATTCAACTATTCATGAAAAATAAAACTATAGAACGTGTGAATGAATAATAATTGGTGATTTACTTTTATTATAATAACAAGATACATTTACAACCATTATAAACAAACTCTTATTCATTTAACTCTCATAGATTCTACAAGACCCTCATGTTGTTGTTGTGAAAATAGTTTCATCAATAGGTCTGCTACATTCTCCTATGTAGCCACCCAACTAATATTTACATCATCCCTCTCAATGATATCTTATATGAGATAGAATTTTTGAATGATTTGTTTTGTTATTTTATGAGATCATGTTCTTTATCCTAAGAAACAACTCCATTTTTTCATAATATATCTCAATTTCGTCCTCAATTCTAAGAACCACTTCAAGTTTAGAAATGAACTACTTGATCCAAACAAATTCCTTCACATCATCTGATGAAACGATGTGTTATACCTCTATTTTCAAGTCCAATATGGTGAAAGGTATAGAAATATTCCATTAATTACTCTAAAATTTAGGCAAAATGTGAATCTATATTGAGATTGCATGTCATATTTCTTTAATTAGAAACTAACATATATATGACCCTTTATATAGAGATAATCCTCTCCTATAAACACCAAGAACATATATTTTCCCTTCTCAAGTACTTAAGGATGTTCTTCATATAATTCCAATGACTCTAATAAGGAATGAATTAGTATGTACTTGTTATTATCAAAGCGTAAGACACATTATATTGAGTAAAAACAAGGAATATATGATAGATATAATGGTGGATCCATAAGGAATCCTATTCATCCTATCAAACCACATAAAAGGGTCCAGAATTATGACATAGCCTGAGCCATAACTCTCAACTATAGACAAAAAATGTTGGTTATAAGACCTCAAGTGCACCTCCCCATACACTAAAGGCTTCGACTAGCAGTGGTGGTGTGATATGTATAATGGGGAGACTATACCTCCTGGTATGAATTATCATAGAAGTATAAATAAGCCATATAAACAAAAGCAATCAGAGTAATTGACATAGAGGAAACCAAATAGTAGAACATGGAAAATACAGTAGAAAGCAATAAACTAAAAATGTGGTATCATGTAATGACAGGCTGATATGTATCTAAATGTCAAAATGGGAACATTACAAATAAAATATTCATCTGACACATGATAAATCCAAATGAATCTGGTCTCAAACCCCATGTCAGACCCATATCCTAAATCCAAATCAAATAGAATGAAACTAGTTAGAAACATGCTCCCTTTCCCTTGTCCAACCCTATATCAATGAAATATACTCAGGTACCAATCAACGACTAAAATAGGGTCTAAGTAAAAATTAGTAGGTCGACACCACTATGTCTAAGCAAACTAGACTCATAAGAAATGCATGAAATAATATGATAAACAAGTGTATTAATTAATTTGATAATTAATAAAATATATCCACAACTTGCTTCATCATCATGCCATAATATCTCTAAGAATGTCTCACAACCATGCCAACCATAACCATATAACCATGGTAAAACATAACCTGTCTCAACACCATACTGAAATATCTCTAACCATGTCTCACAAACATTCTATCCACAACCATATACCCATGGAATAACAATCAATGGGCTAATCCCTCTATATAAACATTGCATTATGTGTCAATGCCTATCCCATTATATAAGCATCTCATCATGTGTTAGCCCATATCTTGGTATATAATAATATCAACTTGGGTTATGGCATAGCCAGATATATTAAAATCTCAGTATGTGTTAGGGAATAGCCTGGTATATAATCATCTCATCATGTATCAGGGCATAACCTAGTATATAATAATCTTATCATTTGTCAGGGCTTAGCTTGGTTTATAAGCATCTCAACATGTGTCAAGGCATAGCCCGATATATAATCATCTCAGCATGTGTTAGGGAATAACCCATTATATAAGCATCTCTACATGTGTCAGACCATAGCCCAATATATAAGCATCACAACATGTCTCTTGAAATAGCTCGGTATATAAGGATCTCATCATGTGTTAGAAGTTCATATCATAATAGTAAGAATATCAATATATGACCATATAAAACCAAATGGTTAATTTTTTTAATTACCATTTCTCGTTTAATTTACCCATTATTTCAATTAATAAAATAATCCATTTTCCATGGTGAATATGTATCAAGAAATCACTTGAATTAAATTTCATACTAAAATCATATGTGATCCATTTCCAATTAATTATTTTAAAATGTTCTCTCACCTAAAGAGCATCCATAATCCTAGTCACATCATTAATTGAATCCAAAGGGATCCAGTGATGAATCCAATATAGGATTATTATCATTATATTATATTAATTAATTATTGTGGATAAGCATTAGTGTAATAACAATATTTAATATACCTTGAAATTGAAAATCAGGCCATAGGGTTAAGATTTAGACCCCCTACCTTTCATTAGTGAAAAACGCAATGCTTCCAATGGAAAATTCCAATAAATAAGAAGGTTCATATGATTAAAAGGATAACCTAGATCAAAATTGATCAATATCAAAATCAAAAATTCTCATGTTCAATAGATTACACCACAATGACTAGAGATAAATGGGAGAGAATGGAAAACCTAATAAAAACAACTTACCAGGGATCAGATGCAAGATCGGGACATCCAAAAACAAGAGATGCACACCAAAATCACTGTGAAGCTACCCTAGGGTTGATAGGAAGAGGATATATGAAGGAATGAAAAAAGCATCAGTAGGTAACCATTAAAACAAATTCCAAAAAATACACTGTGTGAAATTTAGTTACACGTCATGTATTTCTTTTTAGAATGATAGGCCGAAAAATGCATCACCTCAAGAGATTTTTAACAATGCCAAAACATTGCATGATGTGTAATATCTGTAGAGTGTGTATTAATTTCATTTCATGAACCATACTAACGAATTTTTTATGGAAATAGATACATGTCGTGTAACTTCATTACAGGATGTGTAATTTCTCTCGAGATAGCCTTCATCTTTTTTCGCACAAAAGGAACCCGAACAATCTTTGAAGCTATCCAAATAATGGAAAACCCACATAAAAAATCTAAAACATTTATATACAAATATATTAATTCAAACAGAATAACCAAACCACTCCCCACATTGATCCTCCCTGGTTTTCTTAAGTTTCCACACAACCCAAGTCTGTGTTTATTCAGACAAACAGGAATCCATGATGAAACACAAGCACCGAGTTTTAAATATGTTGCAAAAATAAACTAAAATAAGATTAAAAAAATCATATATAGAAATATCTAGAAAAATAATGGACCCTACAACATCTCCACCATATAATAGATCATCCCTGAGCTTATCCAAGCATCACTATGGAGCCTCAGTGAAAAATTTTGGCCACTATGATCGCATATCATACTCCCTCTCCCAGGTATCCTCTTGAAATCTCCCATGCTTCCACTAAACTTGAACCAATAGTATCATCCTACCCTGGATATATTTCTCTCTATGATCCAAAATCCATACCAGATTCTCCTAAAAGGACTCATCTTTGTCATGCTCGATGTATGCTATGTCTATCACATGAGAAAGGTCTAGATGATATCTTTGAAACTTCAACACATGAAACATTTCATGCATGGAACTGTAGCACTGTGGAAGGGCTAACTGGTATTCCAATGGACCAACCCTTACCACTATCTCATAAAGACCAATAAACTTAGGTGATAGCTTTCCCTTTTTCCCGATATAACGTTTCCTCAATATAGGTGGCACCCGAAGGAAAACACGATGACCAACCTTGAACTCTAGAGGTCATGTTCGATGGTCATCATATGATTTATGCCTTATTTATGTGTTCACCAACCAAATCCTGATCAAATGAACCTACTCAGATGTCTCCTATAGGATACTATGTACAACAAGCATAGACTCACCTACCTCCAACAAATAAAGAGGAAAACGGAACAACCTTCCATACAAAGCCTGAAAAGTTTCCATATGGATCAATGCCTAGAATCTATTATTATATGCGAACTCCATGAGTTCCATATGTTACTCCCATTAACCATAAAAATCCAAAACACAGGTTCTTAACATATCCTATAGTACCTAAATAGTTTACTCAGATTGACCATCATTCTGAGGTTAATAGGTAATTCTCAAAAGGACCTACTATCATGAATCCTTCTGAAGACCCTTCTGAAATGTGATATGAAATGAGGATCTCATTTAGAAATGATACTCCTCAGAACATCATGCAATCGAACTACCTTACGCACATAAATAATACCCATATAATCAACTTGGAAGGTTTCCCTAATAGAAAAGAAGTGGGATACCTTCATCAGTTGATCCATAATCAACCATACTGCATTATTCTTATATTTTTTCTTGGGTAATTATGTCACAAATCCATAGTGATTTCATCCCATTTCCAATCAATAATGGTAAAAGTTTTAAAAATATCATCTAGACTCTGATTCTAGGATTTCACCTTCTAACAAATGAAACATCTCACCACAACGCTTATTACCTCATTCTTTATTCTTGAAAATGAGTAATATCTATAGAGATCATGATTCATGTTTTTCAAACCATGATGTACTTCCAATCTAGAATCATGAAAATCCCTTATCAATCCCTTACTTAAGAACATAGGAACCCATACTTGGCCACAGAAAAGAAGAAAATTTCCACTGCCAAGAGACCATCCTAATGGAATCTCCCCACCGTATAAGCTATCTCTCATAACTAAGGCCTTTGAATTGGATAATAGCTCTATCTTGATCTAATCCAAAATCACAGGTATAACAGATGTCAAAGTTAGATATACTCATCCTTGACACTCTTAAACATCTAGATGCATGTCTACAAAGAGGGCCATCACCCACCACTCATTGAAATACTCATTCACTGCCTTTGTATGCATATTTTGTCTAAATTAATTGGTAACAATGTTACTTTTACCGATGTATATGACAACTCAAAGTCAGGAAAACTACAGATACTCATCCTACCTCCTCTGTTGAAGATTTAGACCCCGCTTAGAAAAGATATATATGAGGCTCTTGTGATCTATGTATAACAAAAACCTCTCACCCATAATACATTATCTCCATCATATCATGGAATGTACCACAACCACTAAATCAAAATTGTGAGTAGGTTAATTCCAGTAACAACCCAAGATTTCATAGTACGATATCTCTTTAAAATAATTCAATAACTTTCCCTACAGGCAACATCAAGTTCGAGCGCACCATGACTTACCAAACTAGTCGTTGAAAAGGCGGTTATGAATAGTATTAACTTAATTTTAAATTTTATATACTCCATATAATTTTATAATCCATATTATGCATTTCTTAGACATAATATAATAAAAAATAATTTTTTTCAAATAAAAGAATTTTTTTTCAAAAAATGAAATTTTACCGCCTTTTAATGGAGAACCCTTTTTAAAAAAAATATTTGACACTTTTATATATTAAATTTAATGAAATTAAATTCTTCTTTTGAAGCAAGACATAAAAAATTATTTTGGATAAATTTTTGGTACTTTTCCAATAACTTTCATATTTTGATGAATAGTGAAAATACTAATTTTTAATTGAAAACAATTTTTTAATAAAAATAATATATAGTGTTAAATTATGAATTTGAATGGGTTTTAAGTATAGTTAGATTATATTTTTATCATTTAATATAACTTATGTCATTATAATAAATTTTACATTTAAATTTGACATAAACACATGTCAATCTTTTGATAGTTTTTACTTTTTAGAAACCCGCTTTTTGGTTTTGACAATGGGAATTAATTTTAAATTAATTAATGGAACTTGTATTTTTTTAATTTGTTAAAATATAATTCAGTTTTTTATTTCGAATATCAAAATTATCTCAGGGTTATGTTTTGGTCCTTTTCTGAAAACTTTCAATTTTTGATGAATAGTGGAAAACAATGCGTTATTGTATAAAACCGACTTTTTATTAAAATAATTATTTATTTTATTTAAATTTATTTTAAGTAATAATAGTTATATAATACCTATATAAGTTCAATGTAATTCATTTGAGTCATTTTATAATAAAATTATATGTATAAAATTTCGTTGAACTTTTTAACGTCTTTTACCCACCTTCTAGACACATTTGCAAATTTGCATAAAACATAATTTTATAGCTTTTGTGAATTGAATTTCAAAATTCCAAGACACATGGTTGAAATTAGTAAGTAAAACTTTGTTCAATAAGATGAAAATCGTTTTTTGGTGAATAGTAACTTTTGACTTTTATTTACCACGGTTAAAAGTAAATAGGGTAATTAAAGGTAAAAATGATATTATAATTACCCTAGAAAATGTCCTAATTCTATTGGATAATTTTATTTCGAAAAAAACATACATTAGGAATAAAATATTATCCTTTTGGTCCATATGGATTAGATTAGGAAATTTATTATTATTTTATTTAAAGAAAAGTTAAAAGTGTTAAATTCATTGTTTAATAACTAAAACATTTTTACTATAAGGTTATACATAAGAAAAATTATAATTTAAATATTAATTATAAATCTAAAAATATTTCCAACAAAATGATATTTTATTTATAATTTTTATACATTAAATAATTAAATTCATTTATGACACAATGATGATGAAGTAATTACCTTATTAATGGAATATTAAAATAATTCATATTATAAATATCCAAATAAATGTAAATTGAGAATTTTTATGTATTCCACTAATTTTTTAGGTTAATATGACTTGTTAGGGTTGATTCAATGATTTTTTTTCGAAGTAATCATGTTGTTATGACTTTTACAAAAACAAAATACCAAATAGTGTCAAAATTGACATAAATGAGTTTTAAAAAAAATACTACATTATTAAATTATATAATAGTCCTAAAAATATATGGTTTATAAAAAGGACTCATCTAATGATATATATGTCATTAATGAACCACTTAGAGTTCTCTTGGAATTTTATTGTAGGTTTATTGACCGCGTAATATAAAAATACAATAAGACATTGTTAAAAATAAACTATTTAACTAAGAGTTAAATCTAAAAGATAAGGTTAAAATGGTAACCTAAACTTGTCTAGAACCAATTGGTTGAGATTATTTCGACCCATAACCACCTAAGGCTCAAAATAAATTCATTTGTATCCATTATAAACCAAAAATTATTTTACTCTAAAATAATATTTCAAGCTTTTCCTAAAGTAACCCTCACCTCTATTATAAAAGGGTACCTCCCCTTCTCTCAAAATCACACCTCCAAAGCCCTTTGGATCGGCCAACCCCTTACCAAATATCCTCCCAAATTCCCTCAATTAAACCTAGAGGCCTTCCCTTGATCATAAATCCAACCTAAGGATCCATTTTGTTCAAATCAAAAGGAAACACCCGAAGAAGATGTGATTATTTTATCACCCCTATCAAAGTTCTTTTCTTCTTCCACTTTCTATTGCTTTGTTATTTCCATACCAAAATAAAAAATCCAGTACCTTATACATACCGTGGTTTTATTATAAATATGGTACAACCATATTTATTATTATATCCATCCTATGAATGATAAAGTCACCATGTGTGCGTACGTACGTCTTACCTTCTCCACGCCATGGTGTAATTTTTTAGTTTGCAATATATTATTTGGATAGACATAATTATGAGTAATATGTATATAAATAATGAAAATAACATTATAATGTTTATTTATAATTAATATACCATCTAATTCCATACATTTTAATCATTAAGGAAATGATATTGTCGCGCGTGTGTACGTACGACTTACTGTCTCCACGACACGATGAGATTCATTTCCACGTTCACCATTCAACGATGATTATAAAAATACATATTATTAATAAGTATATAATATATGACATAATAATGATACTGTAAATTTATATATATATATATATGTATTTACATTAATCTCATTCACTTACTTCCATTCAATACGATATGAAAACAGAAACATCGTTTATGCGTACGTACGACCTACCGTCTCCATAAACAGTGTTTTCCATTTCATATATCTATATATTATACATATTTATATTATAAATATATATTATATATAAATCATGTTTTATATTCTGGAAATATTTAAATCATGATCTAAATGACATGATCCTGAATAACATGTTAAAACACGTACGATAAAGAAAGCAATTATTACCTGAAATGTAAATTCAACATGGAAATAATTATTAAATGGGAAGTATAAAGTACTAAATGAATCATGAATGATATAATAAATATGAATATGGTTCTGAAATAATTTAATAACATAATGTACCCTCAACCAAAGGAAAGTGAAAGGTAAGGGTTAATTCCTCAATCTAATTATTATCTAAGATTGTTTATGTGTAAGTATTTTCTAGGAAATATTTATTATCCATGCCCATGTTTCATAAAATACATTTCAAAATGATTCTTTTAAGGTAGTATTTAACTAAAACATCATTTTAAATGTTTTAAATATTTATTATTCTAAATCTTTCTCATTAATGTCCATATTTTCAAAATGGTTTTAAGGGTTTATTTATACAGACATGATTGTTTTAAAATGTTAATTCCTTTAAAATGATTAAAAATTGTATTAGATACTTTTATTCAAAAATAACTTTTAAATGAATTCATTTTTAAATGTGTGACTTATAAATGATTTTACAAAAGGGATATTTCCCTCAAAGTGTTTTACTGGTCATTTTCAACTATGTCAACATCCTTACTAGATATTATTCTTGATTGAGGTTGATTTATTATAATACAATATTAAATATTGTATTGAATGAGTTATGA
Organism: Viscum album; assembly: GCA_963277665.1. Lineage (NCBI taxonomy): Eukaryota > Viridiplantae > Streptophyta > Magnoliopsida > Santalales > Viscaceae > Viscum > Viscum album. The sequence continues at coordinate 1,770,832,872 of OY728122.1, forward strand.
TATGTTTGACTGTGGATGTTATATTTATATACCATTCATAGTTTATGGTTAATGTATTGAAATTTCGTATGCTAGTTTTAATACGAATGCTTATGTTATGTTTCAACATTTTCATATGAGGAATGCAGTGGACTTTGAATGTGATGGGTGGGGCCCGCTATAGCCCCTCGATGCATCGGTAGGTATCATGGGAAAAATTAGTGTCTTGGAACAAGGCCTTGACAAAAAAATTATTTGTAGTCTTGGCATGAGGCCTTGACTATGTGGTAGTGGTGTCCGGCGTTAGGCATTCCCTCATTATTAAATTAACTATTACATGTGATTATTCGACTAGTATAATATTTATGTGCATGTTTATATGGTAATGTTTGATTTATCTTTTCCATATTATGTTCATGTTTATGTCTAAAAGTTTTTTGTTTTTATTACCCATGTTGCCTTAAAATTTTATAGCTTCCACTAAATTATTTACCCTTATTGAGCATCTAAGCTCACCCCTTTCTTATGTTTAATTTTCCTGGGATCCCAAGAAGTGTTTTATTATTGATATGTAGGGTTAAGATAAGGGAACAATGGAATTACCAAAGGATTATTTATGTTGTGTTTTATGTTAGAAAGTGTAATTCAACGTTAATGTATTTAATCTATTTTCTAAGACTGCTAAATTGATTGGTCCTTCGGGACTTGATTCCTTCTAATCATTCCAATGTATTAAAATAATGCACCGAATCTAGGTAACTGGGGTCGAGGTGTTATAGTTGGTATTAGAGTAAGTTTACTACAATCCTTGGAAACTAGATTTAGAAAAAACCCTGATTAGAGAACATTACCCTAAGATAGACTTCGATGATTAGTACAGAATAACTTCCTATAATTTTGGTAATTTAGAGATTTTGTGTATTTTCCAAGAAATATATCCATATCTGGATAAGAGAATGTAGAGGTGGCTCTGACATAGAAGTACCTATGAGTGAAAACTCTGACAAGGAGTTTCGGGCTTGACCCAAGGTATCCTGGTACACAACAACAGGCCTTGTTGTACGCTTCTTTACGATACTCTCGGGATATATGCTTAGGATAATTCAAATTTTCATTACAAGCCATTATGAAATATTTAAGAGTAAATAATTCCTCAAAGAAAAAACATTTTTTATGATCATGGGTAATATTCATAATCTTTTCAATTTATGTTAGGTATTTTACATGTTTGTAATTATGCTTTGCGATTCATAAACTAACCTAGTTTATGCCATTGTATATAAATGGTTCCCAGTAGATGGAATGAGAACTCCATTAATATGCATGATCCAAAGAGTTGGAAGGATCATATCTTTCGTGGTATTAATCCAATATCTAGAAGGGAAATAGTCTCCCACATATTCTCATAATATAAAGAAATAGTACCATGTGTTAATAAGATAAGTAAATAATTCTATGAGTCCTATGGCTTTGAAGGGAACCAAGAGACGAAAAAGGATGGTAGATATAAAGATGGATAAAGGGAAGAGGGGAAGAATGATTTTCTCATATGTGATAACTGTGGAAAGAATCACCTTGGTAAATGATTGAAGGGAATGGGAGTTTGTTATAAGTGTGGAGGAAAATAACACCAAATACGTGATTTCAAGGATAATAAAAAGGTGTCAAATCTACAATGCTTCATCTACAAGGAGTTGGGACACAACGTGAATCAATGTCCAAATCATCAGAGTATGCCCAAAATGATGCTATTGGATAATAATCAAGTTATGATTATATCACAGATAAAGAGGAATGACTAGTATTCTATTGTTTTTATTAAAGAATTATTTCATTTGAGTTTTGTATCAATGATTTACTGGTTATATGAATTTTAGAAATATATAAGGATTGTACTGTAGCACTATTTCCTTAAGGATTTAAGATTATATGGTTCTATGAAAAGTGACTCAATATTAAGTTAAACTTTTTGGAAAAGACATTGTTGAAAGAAAGATAATCCTTAATATGGTTCTGATACTGAGGTAGTGATTTTGGAATAATATATGATTGATTTTGATAAATTATATTTGATATTCTTGACTACTTTGAAACTAATTAACTATTTTTTTATTCCATTGTTGTTGGAGTTTACAACATTTTCGGATATAAGCAGTATATCCAGTATACTATAATGAATAAGGGAGCATGAATGTAATAAATATGTTTTTATGGTAATTTAGGTTGTTACCTTGTTTTAAAAGAATACATGATGAAGGTATTCAGATGTTAATACTTGGAAAAAAAGATCTTCATTGTGTTTACCTTCCTTATAAATTTTGGACTGTGAGTTTGGACAAAAGTATTGTGGATAAGTCTGAAGGTTGGAATGGATTATGTTTCAAATTGGATACTATTTTTAAGGTTAAATAATTTCTTAAGATTATTTTTGTATTGTTATAAAAAGGGAAACCTAGAGGCCAGGCGATAACCCATCGCATCCGGCAAGGCCGCGAGACTTAAACCCACAACCGAAGGGACACAAGGGTGCATCACCTACCACTGGCCTACGTGATGACCTGGTTTTTATAATGTAGTTTTTTTGAATATTTTGACAAATTAATTATAAATTCATTATTTTTTTAACCCTATAAAATTAGGATAAATAGAATGTCTTTGAATTCTATTATCTTTTGGAGTGAAATATGAGTTTGTGGTAGGAATTAGTTGAAAGATGAAACACTACTTGTCAAGTATATTTTTTTCCTCTAATTATATTAATTCTTAAACTTTAGGGATGTGATATTAAAACCAAAAATGTGTTATCCTAATACCTTATGTTTTGTTGAACCGATGATATTTTAAATCATCAAAGATTGATGGCTTTGAGGCCCTCAATTTTACACTTGTTTTTTATTGATGACATCAATCACTCCCTATAAATATTTATGTTTTTCCACCAATTATGTGTGTCTAATTTCCACCAATGTTCTCCTAATATAGATTATAATTTGTTGGTGACTTATTTATTTCTATTTCCCTCTTATTAAGACTAAATTTTATTAACCCAATTTATGATGTGGGTTTTCCACAAAGGTATTTTCCTATTTTTAACTTTTTATTTTTGATGAACAATTTCAAATTGTGAGGACAAAATTTATTTAAGGAGGGGAGAATGTAAGACCCAAAGATTTCATAGTACATTATCTCTTTAATGTAATTCAATAACTTGCGCTACACGCAACCCCAAGTTTGAGCGCACCACGACTTACCAAACTAGCCGTTCAAAAAGAAATTATGAATATTATTAACTAAATTTTGAATTTTATATACTCCATATAATTTTAGAATCCATATTATGTGTTTCTTAGACATAATATAACAACAAATTCATTTTTTTCAAATAAAATAAGTATTTTTTTAAAAACAAATGCAATTTTACCGGCTTTTAATGGTGAACCCTTTTTAAAAAAAATATTTTACACTTTTATATATTCAATTTAATGAAATTAAATTCTTCTTTATAAGTGGGACATAAAAATTTAGATTGGATAAATTTTTGGTACTTTTTTGATAACTTTCATATTTTGATGAATAGTAAAAAATACTAATTTTTAATTGAAAACAACTTTTTTTAATCAAAATAATTTATAGTGTTAAATTATTCATTTGAATGGTTTGGAAGTATAACTAGATAATATTTTAGTCATTTAATACAATTTATGTTATTATATGTAATTTGACATTTAAATTTGACATAAACACAAGTCAATCTTTTGATAGTTTTTACTTTTTAAAAACCCACTTTTTGGTTTTGACAACGGGAATTAATTTTAAATTAATTAATGAAACATATATATTTTGAATTTGGTAAAATAGAATTCGTTCATGAATTCAGGATATCAAAATTATCTTAGGGTGATGTTTTGGTATTTTTCTGAAAACTATCAATTTTTGAGTAATAGTGAAAAACATAGCATTATTGTTTAAAACTGACTTTTATTTAAATAATTTTTTATTTTATATAAAATTATTTTATGTAAAAATAGATATATAATACCTATATAAGTTCAATGAAATTCATTGGAGTCATTTTATAATAAAATTAGATGTATATAATTTTATTGAACTTTTTAACGTCTTTTACGCACCTTCTAGGAACATTTGCAAATTTGCATAAAACGTAATTTTAGAGCTTCCATGAATTGAATTTCAAAAATTCAAGAGACATGGTTGACATCAGTAAGTAAAATTTGGTTCAATAAGATGAAAAATATTTTTGATGAATAGTAAATTTTCACTTTTATTTACCATAGTTAAAAGTAAATAGGGTAATTGAAGGTAAAAATAATATTATAATTACCCTAACACATGTATTAATTCTATTGGATAATATTATTTTCACCAAAAACAACCTTAAGAATAAAATATGATGCTTTTGGTCCACTTAGATTAGATTAGGACATTTGTTATTATTTTATTTTAAGAGTTAAAATAGTTAAATTCAAAGTATAATAACTAAAACATTTTTAATATAGGGTTATACATAAGATAAATTTGACTATAAATATTAATTAGAAAGATAAAAATATTCCCTAAATAGTGGTATTTTATTTTTAATTTTTAGACATTAAATTTATTTATGACACAATGATGATGTAGTAATTAACTTATTAATGAAAGATTAAAATAATTGATATTATAAATATCCAAATAAATGTAAATTGAGAATTTTGATACATTAAACTAATTTTATAGGTTAATATGACATGTTATGGTTGATTAAATGAATTTTTTTTGAAGTAATCATGCTTCTATGACTTTCAGAAAAACAAAATACCAAATAGTGTCAAAATTGACATAAATGAGTTTTTAAAAAAATACTAGATTATTAAATTATATAATAGTTATAAAAATCTAAGTTTTGGCCAAAGGACTCTTATAATGATATATATTTCGTTAATTAACCACTTGGGGTTCTCTTGGAATTTTATAGTTCATTTATTAACCATGTAATATAAAAATACAAGAAGATATTGTAGAAGTTAAACTATTTAACTAAGAGTTAAATCTAAAAGATAAGGTTAAAATGGTAACCTAAACTTGTCTAAAACCTATGGGTTTAGAGGAATTAGACTCATAATCACCTAAGTCTCGAAATAAATTCATTTTAAGCCATTATAAACCGAAAATGATTTTATAATAAAATAATATTTCGTGCTTTTCCTCAAATGACCCTCACCTCTCTTATAAAAGGGTACATCCCCTTCTCTCAAAATCCCACCTCTGATGCCATTTGTCTCATCCAACCCCTGCCCAAATCTACTCCCAACTTCCCTCACTACAATATAGAGGCCTTACCTTGATAATAAATCCAAACTAAGGATCCATTGTGTTCAAATCAAAAGGAAACACCCGAAGAAGAAGTAATTATTTTATCACCCCTTTCAAAGTTCTTGTATTCTTCCACTTTCTCTTTCTATGTTATTTCCATACCAAAAAAATAAATCCAGTACCTTATACATATTTTGATATTATTAAAAATTTTGTACAACCATATTCATTATTATATCCATCCTATGAATGATAAAGTAACCATGCATGTGTACGTATGGCTTACCGTCTCTACACTGTGGTGTAATATGTTATTCAACACTATGTTATTTGGATGGACATAATGATGAGTAATATGTATATAAATAATTAAAATAACATGATAATATTTCTTTATAATTAATATATCATCTAATTCTATACCTTTTAATCACTAAGGAAATGATATTGTCGCTCGCGTGTACGTACGACTTACTATCTCCATGACACGATGAGATTCATTTCCACGTTCACCATTCGACGTTGATTATAAAAATAAATATTATTAACAATTATGTAATATATGAAATAATAATGATACTTGAAATAGAGATATATATATATATATATGTATGTATGTATGTATGTATGTATTTATATTTATCTCCTTCAGTTACTTCCATTCAATATAATATGGAAACAGAAACAACATTTATGCGTATGTACGACCTATCATCTCCGTAAACTGTGTTTTACATTTCATATATCTATCTATTATAAATATTTATATTCACTATATATGTTATATTTAAATAATATTTTATATTCTGGAAGTATTTAAATCATGATCTAAATGATATGATCCTGAATAACAAGTTGAAACACATATGATAAAGAAAGCGATTATTACCCGAAATTTAAATTTAACATGAAAATCATTAATAAATGGGTAGTATAAAGTCCTAAATGAATCGTGAATGATATAATAAATATGAATATGGTTCTAGAATAATTTAATAACATACTATGGTTGTTATAAAGTAGGTTACACGTACCCTCGACCAAATGAAATAGCAAGGTAGGGGTTTATTATTCAATCTCATTATTATCTGAGATTGTTTATATATAAGTATTTTATAGGAAATATTTATTTTCCATGTCCATTTTTCATAAAATAAATTTCAAAATGATTCTTTTAAGGTACTCTTTAACTAAAAAATCATTTAAAATGTTTTAAATATTTATTCTTTTAAATCTTTCTCATTAATGTCCATGTTTTCAAAATTGTTTTAAGGATTTATTTATGTGGACATGATTGTTTTAAAATGTTAACTACTTTCAAAAGTTTCAAAGTGGTATTGGAAAATTTGATTCAAAAATATATTTTAAATGACTTCCTTTATCAATGTGTGACTTATAAATGATTTCACAAAAGAAATATTTCCCTCAAAGAGGTTTTCTGGTCATTTTCAACTATGTCCACATCCTTACTGGATGTTATTCTTCATTGAGGTTGATTTATTATAATAAAATATTCCATATTGTATTGAATGAGTTATGATATGTTTGAATTTGTATGTTCTATATTTATACCAATCATGGTTTATGGTTAATGTATTGAAATTTCGTATGCTAGTTTTAAAACAAATGTTTAGGTTATGTTTCAACATTTTCATATGAGGAATCCAGTGGAATTAATAATTGATTTGTGGGGCCCAATATAGCCACTTGATGCATCGGTAGGTCTCATGGGACAAATTATCATCTTGGAATAAGGCCTTGACAGAAAATTTATTTGTAGTCTTGACACGAGGCCTTGACTATGTGGTAGTGTTGTCCGGCATTAGGAATTCCCTCATTATTAAATTAGTTATTACATGTGATTATTCGACTAGTAGAATATCCATGTGCCTGTTTATATGGTAATGTTTGATTTACGTTTTCCATATTTTTTCATGTTTTTGTTTAAAAGGTTGTTGTTTTTATTAAACATCTTTCCTTAAAAGCTTGTATCTTCCACTAAATTATTTACCCTTACTAAGAATCCAATATCACCCCTTTCTTATGTTTTATTTTCCCAGGATCTCAAGGAGTTTTTTGTGATTGATATGAAGGGTTAAGATAAAAAAACAATGGTGTTCTCAAATGATTATTTATACTATGTTGTATGTTAGAAATTGTAATGTAACGTTCATGTATGTAATCTATTTTCAAAGATTGGTAAACTGATCGATCCTTCAAGAATTGATTCCTTGTAATCATGCCAATGTATTAAAATAATACACTGACTCTGGGTAACTCTGGTCGTGGTTTTACATTCCCCTCATGTGGTCTTAGCTTTCTATATCCATAAGCAACAACTTGATCCTCCAAAATCAAAACTTCTTCGAGTCCAACTCAGGATGCATCACAGTACATAGAATATGAATTACTCAAAATAGTTAATGTGAGGATGGGTGTTGAGGTTATCCTACCTTTTAGCTCCTGAAAATCTCTCTTGAAACTGTACAGCCAAGAAAACTTCACTCCCTTCTTGGTCATTCATGACATCGGTGTTTTTGGATGGGATAAGTCCTAGATAAATCATCAATAATAACCATCCAAACCCAAAAAGCTCTGAATCCCGAAGAGATTATTGGGCTTCTCCCAAGATACCACAGCTTCAACCTTCTTTAGGTCTATAGAAAATCCTTCCTCTAAGATGACATGGCCCAAGAAGTTCACATTATCAATCCAGAAACTGTATTTGGTTAGCTTAGTGTAAAACTGATACTCTCTCAATGTACTCTAGATGATATCAGGATGTTGGGAATGCTCATCTACAAACAATAAGTACCCTAATATATCATCAGAAAACACCACAAACTATTCCATAAAAGTATGAAATATCATATTCCTCAAGTCCATAAATACCACTGGTGCATTAGTCAACCCAAACGGCACCACTAAAAACTCATACAATCCATACCTACTCCTAAAATCAGTCTGAATTATTTTTGATGGTATCACCCATAACTTGTGGTATCCTGATCTCAAATAAATATTTGAGAAGATCATATCACCTCTCATTTGATTGAAGAGATCATCGATGCGTTTAAGGGGATATCGGTTCTTGACCATCATCTGGCTCAATCTAAAATAATCCACACGTAAGCATAAGGTACCATCAACCTTTTTGGAGAAGGGAACTAGAGAAACCTAAGGTAATTTACATGGCCAAATGAAACCTTTAGATTATAGATATTCTAACTAAAATTTCAACTCTCAAATATATGATGGTGTTATTCTGTAAGTTAGAATAAAAACTGGTTCTTCTATCGACACCACGTCAATCATGAACTCAACCTCTCACTGAGGTGGTAAGCTATAGAACTCACCAGGAAAGAAATATTAAAAATGATCCACCATTAGAGGAATATAATCCTACTTCATTTCCCCATCATCTAGAAAAATATTGGCTATTTTGAGCTATGAGAAAATCCAATCTACATTGAATTGGTCTTACACAACCAGCCTGAAGATTTTTCTCACCTTGGAGAGAATATCTACCTCTTTATGGAGATAGAAAGGTAAATTTCCTCCTATAAAAGTAAATATGATCCTGGTATATAACTAGCTAATTAATTCTAAGAATAAAATCAAAAACTATCATTTCCAACACAAGCACTTCCCCAAAGAAATGGTAACAACAAATATCTAAATAACACATCTTGCAACATTTTATATTCTCTGACCGCACTCCCAAAAGTGTATCGATGGTCAACGAACCATCCAATATTACCACATCCAAGCCCAATCCATTTTATAAAATATAAGATAAAAAGAAATGTGATTCACTTGTATCAAATAAAACCCAATCTAAGGTAGATTATATAAGAATCATACCTCTGACGGTAGATGATCATACATCCAAACCAGTAAGAGTAGACTATATAGCATGTAACTAGATCAACCATATTAAATGGATTCTAATATTAATACCCTATGTTGTTACCTTTAGGTGATATTTCCACTCCTTTATTGGGGCTCCACATCACCAACTTCGGCATGAATGACTAGTAGAACTCAAGATTATTTCCTGTTGAGGGGTAGTTGAGTTGCTTCCAGACTCAGGTGCCTATCTTGATCTACTACGACTAGTATATTGTGGAAATTAGTATAGCAATGAAACACAGTCTAGATATGGTTATCCACTACCCTGGATACTCTTCCCATAACTACCTTGGAAAAACTGTCATAGTGATGCTTCTTTACACTATAAGAATAGTTCATAGTTTTCCCTGCTAAAACAACATGTCCACTACTTGGGACCTCTCTTATATCCTCATCCATGATGAGTTTATGATTCATCACATCCTCAAAACTACTAGAATAAAGAACATTCACCTATGAAATGATCTCATAAGAAAGATCATCATGAAAATATCTCACTCTAGAGATCTCGTCATCTTCTAAAAATGGTGAAAAGTGTTGCAGGTAGGTGAAACATACCACGTATTCAAGCACTGAAATTACCTCATAAATATGGTTCATTATATCTTGATCCTTATCATACCTCAATTTCTCTAGATACAAGTGGATAAGGAACTTTTTGTTGAATTCCTTCTAAGATAACTCCTCTTACTAACTAGATTTCTCCAAAATGTCACACCGCCGCTTGATGGGTCCACAAAGCATTTATGCAGCAAACATCACCCACCTAACTATGGGTGTCTAAAGGTTTTTTAATATGGTATGGATTAAATCGATCCATAACTTGGCTACCTCAGGGCCTCCCTCCCCAGTGAACATAGCAGGATGATGCAACTAAAACTCTCTCTCTGGCTCAAACATTAATGATACAGTGTGAACAATCTCTCTCTTTATAAATTTCATGACCCTTAGAATTTTTTCACGAAGATGAATATCCATATGATCCTCAAGAGATACAGGAATCTACAATATAGTTTCCTTAGGATAGTGCTGATTTCCAATCTCCTGACACTCAATTTGAATATGATGTGGGGGTATTTTCTCTATAAGAGAAATGTGCACCTTAGATCACTCGATAACAACCTCAATAGATGACTACAATAGAGAACCACTAACACCTGGTCTCTCTAAACAAAGAATGAAAAGTTATTTAGCATGAAATAATAGTTCTTTCATTTCATTTATCATATATGAAATATATATAATAATTTAGTCTACACAGACAACAAATCACATGCATATAAGTTTGTCCCTATCATGAACCATGCATGTCAGTATATATCCCTATATGCATATCAAGATTCATGAAAAATCATCTCATGCCATGACGGGCCATGGATATAAATCTAAATAAATAATAACATGACACAATAGGTGAATCACCCAAGGTGCAATAACATCAAACAATAATAATCAAACATCTTGAACAATAATCACATCTCTATGCACTCAGGTTTTCCCCTGTATATAGGTTAACTACTCCCATGAACAAGCTCATTACCAAGTCCCAACACATCCTAGTCTCCATTATACTTTTCCAAAACATTAATTAAATATAAAATAAAACCTACCCCTTTGATACCACTTTGTAACATCCCTTGATCTCGCACTCTCTCATGTGGTAAACAAGGGTTGGTTACGAGACCTCCAGAAAGATTCCCCATATGTCATAGGTTGCGGACTAGTAGTGGGGGTGTGATATGTATTGTTGGGAGACTATACCACCTAGTATAAAGTTTCATAGAAGTGTAAATAGTCAATATAAATAAAATAAATCAGAGTAACAGACATAGTAAAAACCAAATAATAGAACTGGTAAAATAAAAGAGAAACCAATATACCAAAAATTAGGTATCATGTAATGAAAATATGAAATATATCTAACTATAAAAATATAAACATTATAAATAAAATATTAATCTAACACAAGATAAACCCAAAAACCTCTATTCCTAAACCCCATGTCAAACCCATCTCCTAATTACATCCCATCTATCAAGAAACAAGTCAGCAACAAGGTCCCTTTCCCTTATCCAAACCTGAATCCATGAAATCTACCTGGGTACTAATGAGTTGCATAAAAAGGGTGTGAGTAAAACTCAGTAGGTTAAAACCACCAGGTATAAACAAACAAGTTTGATAAGAAGTGCATGAAAAACTGTGATAAATTAGTGTATTTATTAATTAAAAAATTAATAAAATATAGCCACAACTTGATTCGACACCATACTGAAATATCTCTGAGCATGTCTCACAACCTTGACAACCATAACCATATAATCATGGTAAAACAAAAATTTCCTTAGCACCATGACTTAATATTTTTTATCATGTCTAACAACCATGCCAACCACAACCATATACCCATGGTATAACAATCACGGTGACAAACCCGCTATATAAGCATTGCATCATGTCATAGGGCCTAGCATAGTATATAAGCATCTCATTTTGTGCTAGGGAATATCCTGATATATAAGAATCTTAGCATGTTTCATGGCATATCTCGGTATATATAATATTAGCATGTGTTAGGGAATATCCTAGTATATAAGCATCTCATCATGTGTCAGAGCATAGCCCGGTATATAAGAATCTAAACATGTGTTAGGTAATATCCCTATATATAAGCATCTAAACATGTGTAATGGAATATCATGGTATATAAGTATCTCATCATGTGTTATAGAATAGCCAAGTATATAATAATCTTAGGATGTGTCAAGTCATAGCCCGATATATAAGTACTTCATCATATTTTAGAAGTGCATATCACAGCAACACGCATATCGCAATATAACCACATAAAATCAAATGGTTAATTGTAATAGTTACAATTTGACTTTTAGTTTACCCATTATTTTAATTATTCAAGTAATCCATTTTACATTGTAAATACATACCAAGAAATCACCTGAATTACATTTTATTCTAAAATCATATGTAAGACATTTTCATTTCATTATTTTAAAAGTTTCCCCCACCCAACAGGTAGCCATAAGCTGGGTTAGATCGTCAATTGAATAAAAAGAGATCCAATGACGAATAAAACTTTGTATCATCATCATTATATTCAATTATTTAATTATTTAACACTAGAGTTAGAATAATCACAATATTTCATATACTTAAAAATTGAAAATCAGACCATAGTGTTAGGATTTAGACCCCTTAGCTTTAACTAGTGAAGAATGCAATGCTTCCAAAAGAAAAAATCAATAAAGACTAAGGTGCAGAAGATTGAAAGAATAACATGGATTAAAACTAATCAATATCAAAACCAACAACACTCATGGTCAATATAATACACTATAATATTCAAAGATCAAAGGGAGAGAAGGGAAAATATAACCAGAACCACTTACTAAGGATAGGATGCATGATTGGGATATTCAAAAAAATATAGGTTCTATAAAATCTCCTAGAATCTACCCTAGGGTTGAGAGAAAGAGGTTTCATAAATGAATGAAAAACAAGTCATTTACATAGAACCTTTAAACTGTTTATTAGGAAAATACACAGTTTGTAATTCAGTTACACATCGTTTATTTTTTCTAGAAAAATACTCTAACAAACACATCACCTCAGGTGATTTTTAACACTGCCAGAATATTACACAATGTGTAATGTCTGCATGACATGTATTAATTTCACGTCATGAATTAAGCTCAAAGCTTGTTCCGAGAAATAGTCACATGGTGTGTAATTTCTCTATAGAAATCATTTAGCCTATTTCCCATAGAAGGAACCCAAAACACCTTAAAATACATCCAAATAATATAAAATCTTCATAAACCCAATTACAACATTTATATATGGACTATATTAATTCAAAAATAATCCACAAACTACTCCCCAAATGGATCCTCTCCAGTTTTCTAAAGTTTCCTCACAACTCAATTCTGATTTGATTCAAACAAATAGACATCCATGATGAAGTATTACCACTAAGGTTTAAGGATGAGGTAAAACTCAATCAAAATATGTTTAACAAAAAAAACATAAAGATACCTACCTCGAAAAAGATGATATCCTATAACAATCTTCCTAATATTTGTTTCATGTAACATTGGTAAGGACCCCTTCTTAGAGTTATACTTGTTAAACTATTTTAAAAATTTACCAATATATGTGTTCTGACTTATTATAAATAAATTATTATATTTATCTATATAGATCCTTATACCGATTATGTAAGATACTTTACCAGTGTCTTTCATTGATAAATGTTTTCCCAACCACATCTTCCCATAGTTAAGTGTCATAATAAGGGAAATATATCTCCCTTGTTATCTCAATAATTTACTTCACTTAACTCCTTCCATCCAAATTTTTTTTCCATTGATTCAAATTTTTCCATCTTGGTGATGGGGGAATATCCCTCCTCAATGGTTGTTGGGATGCTTCCCCCACTCTCCCATCTGTCTATTGGTTGTTGGGATCCCTCGTCCAAACCGCCCCCTTGTATATCCACGTGGATTATGAAAGATGGCCCCACCCTAAAATATATTCTTATCATGCTAGAATCCTCCCAGTCAGATGCTCCTCTAAAAATCCTCAAGGTTATACTAGAGGAACTCCAACCAATCTTTTTTGACGGTTCTCTGGTGCTTAACTTCCTCGGTGATGCTTTTGAGGCCACATTGGCTTTCCAAAAGTAGACCTTGGTGGATCATTTTGGTCTAGAGAGACCACGAATTCTATTGTTCAATAATTTAGTTGGTTCCTAATGGCTTTCCTATCTATATAGGATCTTATTGATGAATCCTAAATCCTTTTATGTGGTTCTATCCTCCCAAGAAAATTTTATGAAGGCATAGTCTCAGAGCTCTAGATCACTTGGTAAATGGTGCATTAACCTCTTCAGATGGATTATGGGAGTCCATTTAGGTTGATACTATCCACATGTTATGGTGTATATCAATATTCCTGGTCTTACCCTCCCCTTCCATAGCCTCTTTTTTCTTCAGTGCATTTTTGATGCTTTTGGTTCCTTTCTCTATGTGGATGATCATTCTCTATATTTTATAGATGCCTCTAAAGCCTAAAAATTCATTGAGATAGATCATTAAAAACCTATTAATGATAACCTCCTTCTTTGGGATGATGAAATTGTCTCATGGTGTAATAAAAAATTGTCCTTATCCAACTTAATGTTTTTAGAGATCCAACTTCAAGTGAAATCACTAAAAACCCATAGGAATATGTGATTCAAAATTAAGGTTTACTATCTTATGGTTATTTCTAATCATGTTTTGGCCTCAAAATCTTTGAATGAACTAGTCCCTTTTATCTTAGATCATAATTTTTTTAGTTTCGTATTTAGGCATTGGTTCATTGGATTCCCTTTCTTTAGGAGTTAGTGCTTTTTCTTTCCATCCAGTGTCCATGTCTCCCACTCTCAAGCATGTTCCTCTCTCTTAGTTCCCTATATTTACAAGGAAAGATATTTACTTTATATGTTAATCTTCAAGACCAGAGTAGAAATTTTATTTATGGATATTTCTTCTTTTTGTCTTCCCTAAAAAAATTTGGTCAGTATTTCTTCGTTGCAAGGTAGTTGAGCTTCCCCCAACTTTTTCCCCCAACTGAGTGACACTGGTACTTCTGGTTATTCATCACTCCCACTATAAAATGATTTTTATGTGTTATTATACCCTTCTCTTATTTATATGGATTATCTCAATCCTATTTCGGCTCATAATGCTTCATATTCTCCTCTTATTGGTGTCTAAACCAAATCCTTCTATAATCATGAGCTAGTTTTTTATCTATAGTTAAGGGATTATTTGATATTGGGAACCAAATTAAAACATCCCCTCCATCTATAATCTCATCACTTTCCATAATTCTCATAGATTGGGTTCTCATGTGATGTTTGATTTCATTTCCAAAAAAATTATATAAAAACAAAATTTATCTTATGTCGATGCTTGAACTGGAATAACACTTTTCTAGAATAACTGATTTCACTCATAGGATTGGTTTACATGACTACATGCATATAGGGCCCCATAAAAATCATATATTTATTTTTTAGAAATCAAATATTAAAGTGGAAATGGTCTAAGTGTTTGATCAATTTATCATTTCCAAAGTTGGTTTTTGGAGTTCATATGTAATTCATCTCCTTTGTTATGCCAAGTGTGATGCATCGGCTTGGGAGTATTTATGGTATGACCTTGGATCCTTCATTTTGGGGGAATCAACATGGTTCATTATATAATATTTCAATGATATATTGGATCCTTATAAGAATAAATGAGGAGAGATCTCCCCTACAAGTGTATATAAGATTTCACTTATTTTATATCTCGTAATGGTCTCTTATATATGGGATTTTTTGGGGATAAATACAGTTGGTGTAATAATCAGAAGGGAAGTAGTCAC
Source organism: Viscum album (assembly GCA_963277665.1). Lineage (NCBI taxonomy): Eukaryota > Viridiplantae > Streptophyta > Magnoliopsida > Santalales > Viscaceae > Viscum > Viscum album. The sequence continues at coordinate 1,770,848,505 of OY728122.1, forward strand.
ACCTGGTGCATCCTTGATTGTTTCCTCAATAACCTACAATCCATTTCCTCCTACCCAAATTTTATGTTTTTAATTTTTTTTCCCCTGTCTATCCACTCTCTACTCATGAACCCAGAATCCAGATGAGAAGGTAGTAGGCATTTTTTTTCATTTCTAATCAGTGGACCTCTGATCTTAGATACCACCATGAGGTGTGTATATCATGAAATCAATATATGTAGGAGGGTTTTATGTAAGTCTTCCATAATAAAATGAGGAATTTTTAGGTGGTATACACACATGGAATAATAACCAACCCCCTCCCCCACCTTCTTCCATGAGATGGATTCTATTATCGTTGATATTAAGAAATAATAGACCAGGCACGAAGATGGTTGGGATGAATACCTTTTTAGAATTATTTTTAATAAAAATAACCATCTTAAAAAGATTATAATGGAATTGGAATGGATATATCATGAGAACTCTACTGATGTGTGTATTAAATAGGGAGATAAAGAAATAGTTTATTTCCAATATTTCATTAAGAAGACTAAGTGATACAGCTACCCAAACATCCTCCTGGAGGATTGTTATTTTACAAATGATTCTCAAGGTAGTGGGAGGTATGGTCAAGGATAACTTTAAATACCTTCTGAATGTATCTAATCCTTTCATGAAGAATTGTTACCTGAGGGGCCATGTCGATCTATTTGATGTTATTCCTCATGTGGTGACTGGTCACTAAAACTCTTTCACTACAACAAATGCCGGTCCTAGCGGCGGTTTTTTTCCCGTTTAGTGGCGGTTTAAACCGCCGCTATATTGTGTGGCGGCGGTTTACAAAAACTGCCGCTAAGTTTGGCGTCGACAATCTATTAGCGGCGGTTTTTTCGATTCCGCGGCGGTTTTAGAAATGTGTCGTAGGTCCTTCATTTAGCGGCGGTTTCTCTTCATTTAGCGGCGGTTATATGGGCAGCTTATTCGCGGCGGTTTTAACCGCCGCTAAATTCAGGCGTTTGATGCGCCTATTCTGCGGCGGTGAATACCGCCGCGAAATATCAGCATAATAAATTTAGCGGCGGTTAAAACCGCCGCTAAATTCTGCCCAGTTCATCATTTAGCGGCGGTTTGAACCGCCGCTAAATGATTCCTTGTTATTTAGCGGCGGTTAAAATCGCCGCTAAATGTTCACAGGTATGGCATTTAGCGGTGGTTAAAACCGCCGCTAAATGTTGAACTGGAAAAAAAAATACGTTGGATCTGCTCCACCACTGCCCTAAATTTTCCAAAACTACAGCCACATCTCACCCATCAGCCCCACATAATATCACATCCACACATATTTGTAATGTACAACAGCTTACAACATTATTACATCATCACCATTTCATATTCCATCACTAAAAGAATACTACCACAAACCACTACAGACAAAAACCAACATCCTCATAATAGTGACCATAACATCTCTTACCATAATAAAAACCAACATTAAAAACACCATCCCTCATAGACAAAACCACACCATAACAAGAAACATGTATCTCACTAACTGAACAAATACATTGATTGAACTACCACATGACTAATAGGAGTGATTGTTTTTATTCAAAACCATCCTCAAAAACCAACTAATTGATATCATAACCAACCCATGTAAACTAATGAAAGAACATGTGACCCAAGTTTTAGATCATGAAATCTCATGATGGAATAATTGACTATACAACCAACATGAGAAAATTAACAATGGAACACAAGGCTTCATGACCAACTCAACTGAATACATGAATGAATGAGAAACCACAATATGAAAACAAGAAACATAATGATGTAACAAACAAAAAATGACCAATTTAAAAGACGACATGATCAAACTAGTGGTCGAATGAATAAATAGGGAATCTATGAGAAAACCCATGAATGTTTCAATGTGAAATGACTCATAAAACCATATTGAAATATCCAAAATCCAATAAAACAAGTAGGTGGGTTTTATTAAAACTGAATATATTACATAGGATACCACTAAAACAGTTATCATCCTCATGTTCCAATGAATATAAATGGTTCCAAAATAGAACCCTTGTGGGAAACCTCTCAAGGATAATATAATAATTTGATCAAAACTAATCATTAAATAAATAAACACATAACCATGTGTCATAACCAACCAATTAAAGGGACCATATTCATATTATGACAAACAATAAAATAGATTTACACAGTTACATTGAAAAAAATGAATGAATTAAAACACTTTATGACATTATTCATTCATCTTTGAATATGTACCAAAAAATATCTCCTCCAAACCACTATTCCACCATAGAAAATGATAAAATGGATTAACATTCCCATGAAAAGTAATCTACAAATGATCCATGATTTCCATTGGGTTCACCAAATCATTACCTCATCCTCATCATCCAACTCTCTATATTTGAATATATGGGATGAATCATGATTATTTCAGTAATGTTGGGATACATGGATAATATTGTGAATTATTTTTATCAGTGGTTAGAGCTCCAACTGATATAACACCTCACCAATGTTCACCAAAACCTAAAAAATCCAGAACAACCTAGGAGAATCCACACTCCCTCACACAAAATATGCCTACACCATCATGGAAACAACCTCAAGAACACATGATCTTTGAAATATAACTATATGGGTCTACATCTATATTATACAGTGGTATTGAAATGATCCTGATCTTCTTTTATATTTTCTATAACTATTAGGATATTTTAAGTCATGCATTACACCACACTAGAAAAATATTTTTTTATTCCCTTACATAGACACATCACAATGTAAAAGTATACAACATCCAACACAACTCATAGAATATATACACAAAAACAGATGAATGCTTTATATTTTTATCGGAAAACAAAAAAAAATTGGTGTTTTATTCACCCATAATGCAACTAGGTCAAAATTAATGTTCCCAAAAAATCCCACAACTTATGGAAATTCAATTCCAGATTTCCATCGATTAAGGGATTGAAAGTCATTTTAAAGAGAGTTTAGGTAATGGATGGATTCCATATTCCTCCCAATAATGATGATATGAAATAGGAATTACATTCTAAACAATTAATTATGGTATCATGGGGAGTCCTAAAACCTCATCCATGTACAATCATTCTTAATAATGTATTTAACTGGACTCCTTGATTTCTATATAATGTTATGAAATCATTATTCAATATATGATCACATATCCTCCCTAATATTGGGGATACATTGTGACCATCACAATATTTGACCCTCCACCAAAAGGATTTAATGATTGTATACATAAGGAAACATGAGAAATCAAGAAAATGTTAGGACATGGAAATGTTTGGTAGCAACTATGTGTCATAAATGTTACATATACAAACCAACTGTTATCATACTTGTTCAACACATCAACAATACTATTACTCATCATCTGATGCTGCATCGTCACCCTCTCCACCTTCATCTCCACCACCTGCTGCCACCTGTAAGAACATTATATTGAAAATTAAATATTGTTGCATATTTATAATAAAAATTAAAACCAATAAAAGTTTGCAAACTAAATGATTTTGATTTTTTTGTGATTTACCTGCTCACCACTACCCGATGCACTACCACCGGGGGCATATCTGCTCATATGATAACGTATTTCAAGCAACTCTTTCTGCAAATCAGATATCTGATTCCCCTGCTGGTGAACTGTGTTTCGTAGAGCAGACATCTCCCTCTGAGCATCTTTAGGTATGAAATGACTATAACCAGGAGTAGATGAGGCCGAAATCCCTGATGGCATGCGAAAGACCTCAGATGGTACGGGTCCCAAACCCATCCCGCGCACTCTACCAGGATGCTCCTTCCCAAGGACTTGACCAATCGAGTCATCCTGGGAGACTGAGTAGGATTGCCCAGGATTGGCATCCCATATTTCTTTAATTTTTACCTATAAATCAAATATCAATATATATTAACACAGTAAAAACTGATATTAAGTTATTATAATAAATAATTGACTTCATACCCCAACTTCTCTGGCAGGTTCATTAACAAAACTTCCATCTGTTTTTTTATGAACATCCAGCCACAGTTCTGTTCGGGATGCTTCATGCCCTAAACTCTGTGACTGCATTAAACAAAGATAAATCATCAATCAAATATGTTAAATAGATAATATTATCTTATAAATATTTAAACTAATTAAAAGATTACCAATGACATTCTGCTTCTTGAAAAGATTTTTGAACCCGCAGTGTGCGGGATTACCTGCTTCGCCCGGTTTGAAGCATTCTTTCTTGAGAGATCCTGAAATAAATAAAATTCAATTTAACAGTATTGTATTCAATGTCTATCTCCTCTTCATGTACATGTATAAATGTAAAATGAGGATAATATAATAATATATATTTCAATACCATCCGCTTCTCATCACGATGTCTATCGACAAAAACCTTCCACTGTTCTTTCGGTACCCCACTGGGTATCTTCTCATACATCTGCTGCACGGTCAACGAAGAATCTTTGACATCACACCACAACCTCCATTTGAAATCTTTCCATTTTTTCCAAGATTTTTCAATGTCCACTTCCGTGCTATCACATCAGCAACGGTAAAGTGGAAGAACATCTGTATACAGAAATTCATTTTGAATATATTAGTAAAATGACATTCAATTAAACCATAAAGGAATAAAATTACCTTTATCTGAGAATCATAAACTTCATTTTTCCAGTTTGGAGGCATATGCCTCCAATCATCATACGAAATAGGCAGGGAAACGGGCTCCGCTGCCAGCTGACCTATAATCTGACCAAGTAAACCTGCGGCGTCATCCGTCGGGACCCCATAAGAATCAAATGGCACCACTATCTTCTTGCCATGCATGTTCCAAACATCAGAACTTTTTATGTCTCTTTCCACGGTTTCATTGTCTTCATCTGAAATGAGCAAACAATTACTATAAACAAAATGCAATAAATTTATTTAATTAAAATTTGCACCTATGACTGCGACCCTCCAGAATGTCCGTGATGAACTGGAGGGGGCGTGTCGCTGCCCCGCTGCTGAAGCTCCTGTAGGGGGAGGCGATGACTCATCCTCTAATGAGGGATCCACTGATGGTGTCAGAGATGGTGCAGGGGGAGATGATTCTGTGGGGACAGACGGATCGTCATCTGTCGCAGAAGAAGAAGGAATAGTGTACCACTTCTTCCTTGGCATTCCTGTCATTTAATAAAATAAAATTAAGTTCAGAATATATATTTCAAAAAATTTATGCAGAAAAAAAATTAAAAATGATAATAGATGCCCAGTATTAACAAACAAAATATATATAACAATGATAATGAATGACTACAGAAATGAAACAAGTAGTTGCTGAATGAATAAATAATTGTACATACAATAATTTTCCCCTTCAATCATGTCGGTTTCCTGCGCCATTGCTTCATCCACTTCATTCATCCTTGCTAGACCAATATTTTCAATATCATGATGGACAAATAATTCTGCTTCCTGTTGTTGATGAAATTCAGTTGCAGAGGTCAAATCTTCCACTTCATCACCCATATCATACAAATCTCTTTGTATTACGTGAGTAACTACACTCCACCCTTCATCCACAACATCATTCACATAATATACCATTTTTGCCTGCGATGCTAAGATATATGGATCATGCAGTTCACGATCACCAACATCCATCAAGCGAGAGAAGTTTACAGAAGTAAATTGCAAGGAATCTCTTTTAACACCTCTGATAAAATCGACCCATTTGCATTTGAATAAAACAACAGAAAAATGCCCGTGGTAGTTTAATTCAATAATATCATGCAGCTTTCCATAGTATTCCACTTCAGCAAATGTAAAAATACCACTATTCTGTGTTTTCAAACCCACTTCTCGATCGACTGTACGAAATCTAAAACCATTCACATTATAAGCGTTGAACTTTCTAACTTGTTTTATAGGACCTCTAGCAAGAAACTTCAAATCTTCTGAAAAGTCAGCTCGAGTATCAGTATTCATGATCTGAAAAAAAAATATAATTTAATAGATTTTCAAATTGTATGTGTCAAAGTAATATTCGTATTTATTGCAATATTTATAAACTTACACGTCGTGCAAACCATTCTACCAGCTCTTTATTCACAGCTTTCGTTATATCTTTTTCATTTCGTATTCGGCTTCTCATTCGTCTCTTTGTTTGTATCCTCAACTCTTCAATAAATGGATCTGCAATTTCACTATTCAGCAGCACATATCTATGTGCCTGTAATAATTCCAATTCTGTTAGTGTCGTGTATGAGGTCCTCCCAACTGATCGGCCAATAGCAGGAAATATTTTTGATTTCTGATGCATTTGAGATTGAGTTGATGTGTCGTCAACATGTCCAACTCGAGTAAATATTGTCTCAATATAATCCAAATATCTGGAACAAAAGGTGAGACATTCCTCGGCTAAATAGCCTTCAGCAATAGAGCCTTCTTGTTGATCTTTATTTCTCACGTATGCTTTCAAATGCCCAAGATATCTGTGAAAAAAAAAATAATATTATGCATTTATTTAAATGCCAAAAAATGTTTACTTAACTGGAAACATATAAATAAAATACCTCTCAATTGGATACATCCATCGATAACGAACGAGGCCTCCTAATTTAGCTTCGTCAACCAAATGCACAGTTAAATGCATCATGGCAGTAAAAAAAGAGGGAGGGAAGATCATCTCCATTGCACAAAGGGTCAATACAAACCTCTCCTGTAGGTTGTCAAGCTGAAATGGATGTAGATCTTTCTCACATAACTGTCTGAAAAATGTGCAGAAATGGAGTACAACAGAAGTAACTTTTTCAGGTAATAATGTACGCAATGCCAATGGTAGTAACTGTTGTAACAGAACATGTGAATCGTGACTTTTCAATCCATATAACTCACTGAAGTTTTCCCTTACATTTGGCTCCACAGAATCAAGAGGATCCAATGATATGTTACAATCTTGATCTGCTTGTGTTACAGTCTCAGAAACATCACTTGTCACGTTGCAATTTGTAGCACCCTCTTCTGGTTGTTCTGATATGTTTTGATGCTCATAGTGGTGTCTTGTAGTGCCGAATGCATCATTTATGAGGTTTTGCATTTCATTTTCCATTGTCGAAGAACTTGGGACCTCATTCTGTGGATTAACATCAGTCCTCAATCTTTCTGTATTGTTTGATTCTCCGTGCCAAATCCAACACAAATATTTCTCAGGGAATTGCTTCAGTATTAAATGTTCATAAACTTCATCTCTCTTCAACCATGTTCTAAATTTACATTTAGGACATGGACATCTTATTCTCCCTTCAACGGATCGATTAGAAATTGCAAAATCTAAAAACCCATTCAAACCCTTAACATATTGAGATGTGTTCCTCGGTAATGTGATCCAGCTTTTATCCATGTATATCACAATGTGCCTACACAAAATATACGATAGTGTAAGATTACAGAAACATAATATAATGAAGATGAACCATTGACCATAAAGTATGCATAATATAATAAAGATGATTCATTGACCACATTTACCATTTCAGGCCAACTGAACAAGTCTGGTCCATAGGAGACAGCGTCAACACCTCATTGAGGAGCAATAAGAATATCGAGATACACACTTATCATAACACCATCGATGACACATTTATGTTGCCTCAAACAACACCCCTTTGATGTGTGATCGAAACTGATCATAATGCATTTTAAATCAAGTTAGCTACATTCACTGAAACCATTTTCACCATGGGTAATGTTTGTTTTATTGTTCTAGGGAAATCTAAATGGCCACATTTAAGTTTTGGGGTTCATCTTGTGATGGAAGCATGAGACATGGTGTTTGAATTTCTTGAATAAATTAGTGATAATGACCCTCCTAAGGTGGAGAGAATTATGTTAGTCATGGAAATGTGGAGAAAACTGTAGAGTGGATGTGGAGGAATCAAGGTTTCAAATAGAAACCTATAAGGGACATGTTTGGGGGTTCTTATGGAAGGCCCAGTGGAACTTGGATATGGTGTGTGTAGGTGATGGAGGTATACCTTAAGTGAGAAGGCTTCGTGTTTGGGTAGAGGGGCGACATGCCAATAGGGGAAGTTGGGAACCAACGGAGTGAGTTAGCAGGAATGGAAATACATAGTTGGATAGAAAGGGAATGGATGTGGTGGGCTGCGAGGCACCTCAAGTTAATGTTGAAATGATAAGTTTATCCTAGTAATGTGAATGAGTTTTGAAGAAGAACCAAGTAGTCCTTGGTTGAGATATGGATGGTGAAAGTGTGACAAATCTGGGTAGTTTTGGCAGAAATAATGAATTCTAGAATTAGGTGGAGTTTTCATGGATGTTGTGAGTTGGAAAACATGTTAGGGAAGTTTTGAAGGTTGAGTTGAGGTTCTGTTGACCTCTTTTATGATGAGTGAAGTTCTCAAAACTAGAAAATTATGGTGAGGAAGTAAGTAATATGGTGTTGAGAACCATGGAAGGAAAGTAATCGATTAATGGTGTGGCTAGAGTTTCAAGTTGGATGGTCTCAGGTAGGAACCATATTAGTGTATTAGTTTTGGTGATGGGTGTTGGATTAGGTTTTGGATGGTTGAATACCTTGAGATGAAGGTTATGCTTGGGTTGTGATTTGGATGTTTGAAATGGAGTGAGGCTGTTGGGCCTTGAGTTCTGGATTGATGTAGGTTAGAGAATGTGGTTGGAATCTATGTATACCTTTAGCGACAATGAGTTTGTGTCACCATTATAATTTTGGTAACTAGGTGAGGTGGTGCTAAGAATTTTGGGCCATGAGTTGTGGAGAGGATTGGAACAAAGGTGTTCCGATTGGATCTCCACAGGGTAGTGTAGTGCCTTATCGATATCCTCTTGTGCGGTGGTATAGTAACATTACCTAAACCTTTAATTTTCATTTGATGTTGATAATAAATAGTTGAGGTGGATGCGTCCTCAAAGATAATTGGGTTTTAATTGTGGTTCATGGTTGGGGAAAATGTTTTCAGGTAGGACCTTTTCCTTAGTCCGAGTGTTGTTATAACATGGTTGAGTTCAAGGAGTATATTAGAAGATGGAAGTTTATAGGTGGGTCCGTGGAACTAAAATTGGCCTAAGGGGTGCTGTGATGCTTGGGAAGTTTGGATATGTGATGATATGTTATAAGGTGGGGAGGTTTTAAGATCCCAACCCTTATCCATGTGATATGATGAAAAAAATTACACCATGTAACCATAAATATCACACACCCTACTAACATGGATACCCATGACTTCTATGAGGAACCTTTCCATTACATACATTATATAAAAAAGGACCTGAAAACACCCAATGGTCAGTGTATGATGTGAGAAAATGAATATTAGAAATATTACACCATGTTTTTCATAAGGAGACATTAGAAAAATAAAACAATTATTCTTATTAAGGGAAAATAAAATAATAAAATATATATATATATATTAAAAAAATGGTAATTCACCCTTTTAGAATATATTAAAAAGAATAATCAAATTGATACATCATATTCCATTTAAAATAAATGTGACTAAACCATTTCATAATGTATTTATAAATAACCTCTTTGAAAAGGAAAACAATAGAATATACTCCTATGGTATATTAGGTATAAGTTATCTAAGATCCTTTTAAATCTATGGTCAAATGACTATTTACATACATATCCCTAAAATATGTTCCCTTAAATGAGGTAATCACCCTGATAAGTGAATCCACTATGGAAACAATATTTAGTTATATTTTTAGTGTAAATCATTGATAGGTAGCCACAATTCATCCTAGAATTCTTTTCTTATTATATCCCTTACTAAGTACCACATGATCCCATCTATCGTAGCCCATATTGAAAGGATTTCATTTATTAATTTTCCCACACATAAAGGATTTCAATTTCACAAATGACCCATACATGTAGGATTTAAATTAAAAATTCAAACTATTTGGAGGGAATATCACACATCAATAATCAAACTACTTAATTTCAAATAAAACATGATTCAAAATCCATTTTCAAAATCAATTCCAAATTAATAAATCATTTAATCAAATAATTCAAAAAACAAACCATTATAAGAATCATAAATCAATCTATTAATCAACTTATATAATCCAAAAAAATGATATAGCAAGTATGGATTATAAAATAAAAGATATCTTTAAAGCCTAAACACATAATTTTTTTAAAAATGAATGAAATAAATACCAATAGGATCAAAAACTAAAATAAATCCATTAACCAAGAGACCCATATAATTAATCTCATATTCAATTAGAAACAAATCATCAAGATGGATGTGATAATAGAGAAAACTCACTTTGGGGTCGAGGTCGAAGTGAGAAAGGTCGTCGGGAGAAGGGGGTCGCGGGTTGCCGGTCGTAGGCACCGCCGGAGGAGGTCGCGGGGTCGCCGGAGCAGGTCGCAGGGTCGCCGGAGCAGGTCGCGGGGTCGCCGGGGGGGGGGGGGGGGGGTCGCGGGATCGCCGGGGGGGGTCGCGGGGGCTGCGGGCGAGGGTTGCAGCACGGAGGGTCGGGGGAAACGGGGGTCGGGGTAGGGAAGGGTCGGGGTTTTTTTAAAAAAACAAAGGTTTAGCGGCGGTTTATTAAAAACCGCCGCGAAATGTATTTCGGAAAACGTTTAGCGGTGGTTTTGTGAACCGCCGCCATAAAACCGCCGCTAAACACTGTTTATTTTGTAGTGTTTCTTTGAGATAATTTTAGAGGATAGAGATATTAGGGAAGTTGTTCTTTCTCTTAAATCTAAAATCTCTTCTAATACTTATGTATTCCCATGTTCCTTCTATGTGGCCTCTTGGGTACTTATTAAGGGTGATTTCATAGAGTCTTTCTAATAATTCTTTTGAGGAGGATGTATCCCATGGGTAGCTTTTTCAACCACCCTCGTGCTCATTCCAAATGTTAAGGACCCATCCTCATTAAGAAGGTGTATACCAATTAGTATGTGAAACTTCTCCTACAAGGTTATTTCTAGTTTCATTAACAAAATAATCTCTATACACCTTCATAACTATATTTTCAAGGAGCAACTCGATTCATCAAGGGAAGGTCCATCCAAAGTGTAATAGATATAACTCAATAAATTATTGGTGACATAAATATAATGTTAAAAGTTATAACATTGGAATAAAAATGGATATAGATAGATTATATTAAATATTGGATTTGTGATTTACTCTCAAGGTTATGGAATGAAAGGGTTTGTCTTTTTGGTTTGATGACCTATTATTCAAATGTTATAACTCCCCCTGGATTTCTATTACCATTAAGGGATGTAAATTTGGTTTATTTAAATAAGTTTGGGGGATAAGGTAGGGGGACCATTATCCCATATTGTGTTTATTTTAGTTTAGGATTCCCTCATTATATATCTCAATAAACACCTTTACAGTAGTTGTATCATCCATTTTTGGTGCAGGCCTCACTTCAATGGTGTTTCTCACCTAATGTTTTTAGATACTGTGGTTTTCTTTGTTAATTTGAGTATAAATTACATTCAAGGTTTCAAAAATTTTCTACAAGTGTATTGAAAATAGAGTTTCCAATACATTAATCATAAAAAGAGAGGTGTTTTCATTCCTAAATTATGTTTAAATATGCATGTTAAAATGATTGAGTCCAATCTAGTAGGGCATAAGACAAACTTCACCATGGATTAAATGGGAGCATTGATATCTTATGGTCATTTGAAAATCTAGAATTTTAAGGGGGTTGTTCATAGAATTTATAACCTCATTAATAACTGAAAAAAAGTACTTCCCCTCTTTTGGAGGTAAAATCACTCTTGTCAATTGTTTCATCACTTCCATTCCTATAAATTTTCTTTTACTTATCAAGGTGCTAAAGTAAATCCTAAGGGATATCAAAAATCTCATGTCTTATTTTATTATTGATGGGCATTTTTATGGGAGATTCCAATGGGATTCATGGCCTAGACTAGATAAGGAAATTAATGAAACCATTATTAATCTTATGAGTTTCATAGGCACAATGCATTTATTTAAAGCTAAAATGTCACGGGAGGTTATTTAGGGTTCATCCCTTTAGGCCAAGTTAGTCATGGGTTAGTATGGGAAGGACATTTCTTTACCAAATGGAAGAGTATCCAACATATGTAAAGCACTTTTACATCATATAATAATCCTAACAAACCATTAATACTGGTTTTTTTGGATAGTGGAGATTGTATTTTGGAACCACAACTAGGAAGGTGTTACTCTTGGGTTCCCAAGGTGATTCACTCTAGACCTTATGTTAAAACAAAAAATTAATCACCCAAATTTCATTCAGAAAATCTTAAACTTGTAACAAAATGATATCTTTCACATTTTTGTGATGAAAGATGACCAAGATAAATTAATTTTCATAGTTTCCTCATTGATTAATTTTTCTACTAAGGAATACGATTACATTTTTCATGCATCCTAGGAGCAGGATGACTTGAGAGGTCTTATTTGGTGTAGGGAAATCCCTTTGAATTATAACTTCTTATTTTATACAATACAGAACCATTATTTATCTACAAATTAGGAGGTCAAGCATAAGGGGACCAAGCTTCCTTCTAGGTCCCTTTTTGTTGGAATCCCAACAAATAATTGGCATATCATCTTTTCATTAAAGGAGAGTGGACAACTTCAGTATAGTTATCCTTTATGGAGTTTAAAGATCTAGAATATTAGTAGTTTACAAGTGGAAACATTCACCACATATTTTTTCGTGGTCTGGGATACAAAAAACTAGAAATAAAGGTGAGTAAAATTCTTCATGCTATTAGTTTTTAGTTTATTTGGAATGCAAGGAATAAGGCTCATCTTGAAAGCTACCCCGGATCAAGTTGATCCCTAGTACCCATGACTAGATGTTTAGAAGTTGATCTACTCATAATTCTAAAAATGTGAGATAATTACCCTTATTTAAGGAATATCATGGTTAATAGGAGCCACCCCTCATACACTCTGATCCCATTCCCTTGGGGCCATTGGATATGTTGGAATCCCCCTTAAAGTGGAATTAATATCAGCATAGTTGGATCCTAAAACCTTGGTTTCATGTGGGGGTAGGAATAATCCATGATCATAGGGGATTATTTTCATAGATTTCATCACCTATAATGGTCAAGGAAACTCTCCCCTTGTAGATGCATGTGTCATTATTAATGGGAATGAATTGTGTTGTTATAATATCATTGATTTGACCTCAGTTGAAATAGACTCTCTCTCCATACAAAACTCTCTTCAAGGGAAAATACTATCCCAATGGATTGTTACCTTACATATTTTTAGATGCAAGAACCACATCTATAACCAGATATAATTGCTTCATATGTGGCATGATGGGAATAAAATTTCTCATTTTATTGCTTTAAGGGCTTCTTGGGATAATTTTTTATATAATCTACTAGAATGGGTTTCTTCCCCCCCTGATTGTGTTGACATTTTGTGAGGTGAAACTTTTAGTATACATAACTTCAAACCACCTTGATCCCTTAGTTTTTTTTGTTTTAATAAAAATTCTTATGTTTGGATGAAGTGTTGGGATATTATTTTCAATATGCAGTATTTCATCAATATACAATATTAAAAATACTACCATTTTCCCACTAATATGCTTGAATACACAAGAATAATATTTTTTTACGAAACCAAACACTTTTATTACATCATCAAAACATATATTCCAACTCTAAGAATAATTCTTTTGTCCATAAATAGACAATTGCAACTTAAAAACCTTACCAATCTCATTGGGAACTTCAAAACCCCGAGGTCATATCATATACAAATACTTAGATAAATTCCCATTAAGTAATGTTATTTTATCATACATTCGATATATATCATAATCATAAGGAGCTACTATGGCTAGGAAAATTTGAATGGACTTTATCATCATAACAGGTCAAAAAGACTTTTTATAATCAATACCATGAACTTTTTTGTAACAATTTTCACCATGAGTACTTTATAGGTAGATTATATACCATTCATGTCAGTTTTCTTATGGAAAACTTGGTTGATCCCTATGTTTATCTCCCCTTTAAGTGAATCCAGCAACTTCCAAACATGGTTAGTGTTCATGAAATCTATCACAGATTCCACAGCTTTTAACCTTTTCTTAGAATCCCAAATCTCAATAGCCTCTTAGTATGAAGTAGGTTCAAATTCAATTAATTTTACATCATCATAATTATCTATGAGAAATGCATATCTACTAGGATCATGAAAAATCTTACAAGATATATGAGGTTCTTGAGTAACTTGATTCAGCTCTTCTTACAAAACTCTTTGTGGAACTAGCTCAACTTCCTTCTTAGTAACACTTCTTATTTGTTATTCTTGAACTTATCCAAGTTCAACTCTCTTACCACTAACGCCTGGATTAATTTTTTCATTATCATGGAATATACCAATTTGAACCATAAACACTTTGGGTTCGGTGTGGTGGTAGAAATAATATCCCTTAACTTCCTTAGGACAACCAATAATTAAGCATTTTTCAGACATAGGGTTATTTTTTATGAATCTAATTGTCATAGGAATACTTCACAACACCAAATAATCCAAAAATACATATTGGGACATTTATCAGACCATATATCATATAGTGTCTTTTTGAATTATTTAGATGGAATGTAGTTAAGTAAGAATGCAGTATACTCTAGAACATAACCCCAAAATGAGATTGGATGGTCCTATAAACTCATCATCAATAAACCCATGTCTAACAAGGTATGATTACTTATTTCAGATACATAATTCCATTGTGGTTTTTTGGGAGGATTTAGTTGTGTAATAATTCCACAATCTCTCAGATGAGATTTGAATTCTTGGCTGAAGTATTCACCACCCAGGTCTGATTGGAGAACTTTTATACTTTTTCTTAGTTTATTATGTACATAATTCTAAAACACTTTGAACTTTTATAAAGATTCAAACTTAAACACATACCCATACCAAAAAAATCATCGATAAGTAATTAAGTACCTACAACCCCTATTTTCTTGAGTACTCATTGATCCACATACATCAGCATGTATGAGATCCAATAGTCCATTGTCCCTCTTACATTTTCTCCCAAAAGGCGACTTTGTCATTTTTTCCAAGATTCACATGTAACATACAATTCATAATCAAATGAGTCCAAAAATGAATATCAATGGAGTTTTTTAATGAATTTATCATTTATATGTCCAAGGTGACAATGCCAAAGGTTGGTGAAGTTATAATCAACCCTGATATTCTAATTCTGAATGTTTTAAATAGTATTATCCATATAAAAAATATATAAACAATTTATTGTATTCTCAATGACATAAAACACTTCTTTCTTATATATAGAACAAATCTTGTTCTTAATAATGAATGAAAATCTCCTCTTGTCTAAAAAAGATATAGAAATAAAATTCATATTTATGGAGGGAACATAATTTTTTTTAATTCTAAGATCAATACACTTGGTAAAATCATATCATAATTATGAAACTCTAATGCAATAATTTTTTCTCCATGACTGAAAAAAAAATTGACTTAAACCTTCATCAATTATCTCATATATCTATGTATGTGTTTTTCAGCACAAATTTTTTATACACACTCAGTATCTAATACTCAAAAGTCATAGTTATAGAAATTGATTTTTATAACATTTACATTTGGTTAATCTAAATGTTTCTCCTTGATAAAACATCTCAATCCTAGATATCAATATTTAACTATTTTATAGGTCATTCCTACTAATGATCTCAATATGATTAGTGTAAAGTACTACATAATATGTAACAAATACATATCAATAGGTGATTATCATGTATTATATATTTTCATTAATGTATTTAAATTAAAGTGAACCCACTAAAAATTATAACATCGTATTTCATATCCATTTAGTGAGGAAAGATCTATATTTCAATAAGTAATGAGATTTCTTTTGTTTTTCTATCACCACTTAGTTATTAGATAGTTGAGAAGATAACCTGTAACATCCTGACCTAAACCATCGAGTCCATCCAGAGTGCCACATGACCTAAAGCATGCATCCCCCTATGCCAGATGTAGAGACCCGTATCCTGATGTACATGGACATTACATTACATTTGCGGAATACTTAGTACATAACAAAAACACACACATAAGGATCGTAATAGTTTAGTGTCTTTGGAAACTCGGAACGTATTCTTCTAATCGTGGTGAAAGATCTTCAATATCTCCCATAAAGATCTTCCCTTTTTTTTTACCTAAAAACCTTTCTTTATATCCTGGGGAAAAGAAAACATAAAAGGGTGAGCTCAAATGCTCAGTAAGGGTAAACAAAAGAAATATCAATCACATCATATACATAAGAAAATAGCTTTTGGAAATCTTAACCTGCAAAAGAGCTCATAATATCATAACATGGGATAAATCATAGAAGTGAAAATGAAATCATAACTTAAAACATTACTCATTGTGGCATACACACATAATCATAGAGAATCATTTCTTGTTAGTCAAGACTCATTGCCAAGACTATCTTAGTGGACAAAGTCCCTTTCTGAATCGAGTAATCCTCGTTTCAGTCCTGTTTCACTGAACCGGTATAACCTACCATTCCAGCCATGTCTATCTCATGAGATATAAAATCTTTACCCAATGCATTGGAGGGAGATATAGGTCCCACCCATCTCTTAATGAATCCTTTCTTATGTGTGCCACAAAATCATAAATCATACATCATTGCATAACCCATGTAATAAAAATGGGATTCTTAAACAACATGACATCATAAAACCATTCATATAAGATAAAGGAATTCATAAACATAATTCCATCACAACATAGTCAAATCAATGTAAAAATATGGATAGAAACAGAACCCTTTATTATCTTATATGGAAAATAATTTTGATAAATCACTTGAATTGAATTCTTGAGGAAAATATCCTTTCTTCTTCAAAATCAATTTCTTTTCACAAAACATCATGCAATTTTAAAAGAAAGAGATTTTATTGAAAATAGTCATGAAATTTTTTAGAGGAAGCTTCATTAAAATAAGGCTTTATAAAACAGTAGAAATCCGTTCGTGCCGTATATGTTAAAAAAAACATTCTTCGTACTTTTGTCGGAAAAGTCAAAAAGTACCTCGTACGAAAAACGAAAAAAGATTCCTTTCATATCCTTTACTAAAAACTCACTGAAGGGTAAAATTGGATTTAAACAATTGTAGGTGGATTGAAATAATATTACATATTGAGGGAACATGGATGTGGATGATAAAATACACCCCAGTAAATACTTACGAATAAACAATCTCGGATAAAAATGAGATTGTGATATTTCCCTTACCTTAGGTCCGATTTGCTTTGTACGTGTCCGAAGCTCCTGTATAATGGTTTAAATAATGTTATTGACTTATTCCAGAATCATACATATTGATATGATATCATATATGGTCATATTCTTAGCTTATTGTTAGTAATATTTCATTGTTACTTGTTACTCGGGTCTTTATTGCCTTTTGTTCTTATGCATGTTTTTCCGAATAAATTCTTAATCTTCTTTTAAGGTTATAGATACCTTATATCCAGAATGTTATTAGTGTAACATATATCATATTTATTCATTCAATTCATTTATATAATTACTATGTAATGATGATCATGTAGAACGAGTCGCATCACATCGTGGAGACGGTATTCCGTACGTACGCACGAGTGATGATATCGTTCCTATGATCGTGGAACTGTATTGGAGTATAAATATATTATTTCAGTATCAATATTACTTTATAATAATCATATATAGTTACTCATTACACCATTATACCCATCCTTGTAAGGTGATGGTGGAAAATAGATTACACCACGGCGTGGAGACGGTATTCCGTACGTACGCACGCGTGGTGATTTCATTTTTCCGTAGGATGGATAGAAGGTGAATTAGGGTTGTTTCATATTTATAATAACATATCAGTATGTAAGTAATACTGATGTTATTACTTTGTCATGAAACAACTAAAGAAGAAAAAGTTGAAGACGAAAGAAATTGAAAAGATCGGTAATGGATATTACCTCTTCTTTGGAAGGCCTCTTTGAATCCTCCACTTAGGGAACTAAGATTGGTCTTTGAAGAAGACCAGGACCTCTAGGATTATTCTAGGGATGTGGGGAGGAGAAAATGGCAGGGGTTGGCCGAGCTTGAGTGCTCAAATTGGTGTGAGGAGGAGGGGGAGAAGGTGTCCTTTTATAGGGGAGGAGAGGGGCACCTTAGGAATAACTAAAAACATTATTTTATATTAAAGTCAAAATCGGTTTATAATGGTTCCAAAGGGTCTTATTTCGAAGATAAGGTGGGGAAGGGTCGAAATCCTCTCATCCAATAGAATTTGGACAAGTTTAGGTTCCTATTTTAACCTTATCATTTAGATTTAACATTAAGTTAAATAATTTAACTTTTACCATGTCTTTTTGTTTTCTTTCACTATATGGTTAATACACTTACTATAACATGCCAAACGAACCCCAAATTGTTTATTATTAATATATATATCCTTATCTAAGTCATTTGGCCGAACCTTAGATTTTTAGGAATAAAATAACAATTAATAATATAATATTTGATTTAAAAACTATTTTGTGTCAATTTTGACACTATTTGATATATGACTTTTGTGAAAGTCATAACAGAATTAAATGTTCGAACCAAGTTGATTAAATCAACACTAATATATCATATTAACCTAGAAAGTTAGTGGAATTCATAAAAAATCTCAAATTACATTTCTTTTGGTGTTTATAACATCAATTATGTCAATATTTCATTAATAAGATAATTACTGCATCATCGTTGTGTCATAAATAAATTAAATTATTTGATGTCTAAAAATTACAAATAAAATACCATCATGTAGGAAATATTTTTAGCTTTCTAATGAATATTTACAATCGAATTTATCTTATGTATAACCCCATATTAAAAATGATTTACTTATTAAACTTTGATTTGAACTATTTTAACCCTTCTTTAAATAAATTAATAATAAATGTCCTAATCTAATCCAAGTGGGCCTAAATGGTCATATTTTATTCCTAAGTTTGTTTTTGGTCGAATTACACTTGTCCAATAGAATTAGGACATGTGTTAGGGTAATAGTAATATCATATTTACCCTTAGTTACCCTATTTACTATTAACCGCGGTAAAAATAGTAAAAAGTTACTATTCACCAAAAAATTATTTTCATCTCATTGAACCACATTTTAGTCCTTGATATTAACCGTGTCTCTCGGATTTTCGAAATTCCATTCACAGAAGCGGTAAAATTAAGTTTTATGCAAAATTCAGTTTTTAACCTACCACTTAGTAGTTTCACTATTCATCAAAAATTGATGTTTTTCATAACAATGCCAAAATTTCATCCCAAGCTATATTTCATATTCCGAATTCAAAAATGAAGTCTATTTTACCAAATTCATAACATAAAAGTTTCATTAATTAATTTTATAATTAAATCCCGCTGTTAAAACAAATAGCGTGTTTTTAAGAAACAATATCTATCAAAAGATTGACACTTGTTTATGTCTAGTTTAATTGTGAAATTACATCCAATGACCAACATTGTATTAAATTGTAAAAATATATTCTAAATATACTTTAAAACCACTCAAATTAATGATTTATCACTATTAATTATTTCGATTAAAAAAGTTGTTTTTAATTATAATTTAGTAATTTTCACTATTCATCAGAATATGAAAGTTATCCGAAAAGTACCAAAATTTCACCTTAGGCTAAATTCGATACTTCGAATCCAAAAATGAAGTCCATTTTGAGAGTTAAAATTTCTAAAATTTAAAAAGTGGTTATTACTATTCATAACGGCTAGTTTTAATAATATTTTAATTGCATATCATTGTTTCGTGAAACTCAGGATTACGTACCACACACGCTATCGAGGAAGGTTGCGATTGCGTGTAATGCAAGGCAAGTCAAGGATGCGTGTTGTGCAAGCTCCTTTTGGTGTAGCGTATAACACAATACATTAGTAAAATAAAAAGAATATTTTTTCATAAAATCTCGGGCTGTTACATTCTACCCCCCTTAAAATGAATTTCGCCCTCGAAATTCGTCGGGGTTTTAAATGGTTTACTATTTGAAAGTTTCTTTAATAGAAACCCACATCGTAAAAGGGAATACCAAAACTTGGCTTTAAAAACTAAAGTATGAAATGTAACGATTACCCAAATAAACTAATCACGGGGTTTCCACATAGGTGAAAATATGGATATGGAAGAGGAATCTAACCATCATGTTCTGATGGAGAGTGGTAGAGAACATGGCTATGGAAAATCCAGTAATCACAAATCCATAAATTTGTGACGATCTAAGGTACCATTTGATTCATCAGGTATAAGATCACTAGGACAACATTTTTGGTTTTCAAGATCATTTCCCTAAAGTTGAAAATTTGAATTAGAATAAATACTTACTTTATTTTGATACAATATCACTGTTGTTCGTGCCTTGAACAATTTCCACTTCATCTCTTAAATAAATGAAGTTGAATTTGTTATTCGTGAAGTGTTAGCAGATCATGTGATAGAATGACGGGTCATTCCATCTGTCTCAAACAAAAAGCAAAAGTTATTAAATATACATAAGTCATTCTATAGTGAGATTAATCATATATAGTTCCTAAAATGGACTTATACTTCATATATCATACTGCTTAATATAATAAAACTAGTTTCTACTAAACAGGGACTTCCTGTAGGCTAGTGGTAGGCGATAAAGGTCAGTCGCACTTTGGTTGTGGGTTCGATTCCTACAGCCTTGTCCGAAGCGATGGGCTGTCGCACGTCCTGTAGGTTGTCCCTTTTTCTAAAACTACGTTACTATAACATCCCATCAATAATATCGAAAATCTTCTATCCTTAAACAATACTAACTTATGTCCAACATAATCCAGTCTAATCTTTAGGCTTATACATAATACTACAGTCCACTCTCATAATATAGTGACATCGATTACCAGAGATTTAATACTGTCGTTGATCCCCACATATCATAAGATATGTCTTGTTGGTCACATTCCAAACATTCAAAGTCCTTAATCGTGTATTCTCTTGAATACCTTAGTGAAAACATGAGTGCAGTTAAAAGTTACCAAAATCCTCAAAATTCTATATACTCAAACCATGATATCACTTAGTCCTTATATCAATCATGAGCTCATGAATACTATTAAACATTTCATTTTCTCGTCTTCATTATGCGCATATCATCTTATTTCCAAAAAAATATCTCAATCACTTTGAATACCACATCAATAAATATTGCAATACTCAATGATACAACATTATTTTGAAATCCCATTACATAAACACTTAATCATTCCACCACATCGTTGTCATATTCAACATTGCCAATAGTGATCGCATGTGATTTCCCTTTGTCCTTTGCCTTCAGTGGTTGCTCATGTTGATCATCACTAACCCTTGGATTAGGGCAATTATTAGCATAATGCCCCATTTCCTTGCACTTGAAGCATTGAAGTGTTGGCGGTGCGTTCTCTGCAGTGTTTGATTTATTCACATCATTAGAAACCCTTTTTCCATTACTTCGACACTCAGCTGCTCGATGACCTTCTTTTCCACACTTAAAACATTTTCTAGTCCCTTTTAGACAATCTCCACCATGCTTCTTTCCACACTTTGTGCATAAGGAAACATTCATCTTCTTTTCACCATTATTCTGAGATTTCTCCTTGAACTCCATCTTTCGTTTCTTGTCAAAACCATGAGATGGATATGTAACACCAACTTCCATTTCTACCTTGATAGCACAACGCACAATTTCTTCATAGCTACTGAAGTCTCTTATAGCTAATGCCCTTCGAAGACTTGGTTTTAAGCCACTGAAAAATCGATCAACTTTACTTTCAGGTTGGATGATAATTCCAGAAGCATACCTTGCAAGTCTTGTAAAATTTGCTTCATAGGTACCAACAGATTCATCGTCCCTTTGCTTCAGTTCAAGAAACTCTTTCTCCATCTTTGTTCGAAGAATACGAGGGAAGTACTTACTGAAAAATAGGTTCTTGAACTCGTCCCATTCCATGGACTCAATTTCATCTCTTGGCCTCGTATTCTTGATAAGATTCCACCATTGATCAGCTTCACCTTCCAAACGATATACTGCTAAGATGACTTTATCATGTTCAGAACATTGAAGAACTGAAAATATCTTTTCAGTAGTACTAATCCATTGTTCAGCAACTAATGGATCAGTAGACCCACTGAAAGAAGGTGGACGTTGCCTCATGAAGGACTCAATAGAATATTGTTCCCTTCTCTGCTCATTTGGAAGTCCAGAATGATTCATAGCTTGTGTAAGTATAGCAATAAGATTTTGCACTCCATCTCCCATAACATTTGTTTGTTCAGGAGGGCAATCATTGCATTGTCCATTGCATTGATCAACACGGTTCCTTCGGGTTCCAGCCATCGTCTAAAACCCAAAAAGAATAGTGTGAGAGGCAAAAATCATGCTAGGGAAAACAACATAGTAAAGGGGGAGTACCCTTAATATCTAACATCTTAGGTTAAATTCTAAGATCGGTATCGTAGTTCTAGGATTATATCCTATACGTATACGTATCCTTAGGGACATCCCTAGACATACCTTAGAAATATCTCTAGGGATCTCACTAACGTTTTCGCATCCTAGTTTCCAAAGGTTGACTAAACATTTCCTCTGATACCAACTGTAGAGACCCGTATCCTGATGTACATGGACATTACATTACATTTGCGGAATACTTAGTACATAACAAAAACACACACATAAGGATCGTAATAGTTTAGTGTCTTTGGAAACTCGGAACGTATTCTTCTAATCGTGGTGAAAGATCTTCAATATCTCCCATAAAGATCTTCCCTTTTTTTTTACCTAAAAACCTTTCTTTATATCCTGGGGAAAAGAAAACATAAAAGGGTGAGCTCAAATGCTCAGTAAGGGTAAACAAAAGAAATATCAATCACGTCATATACATAAGAAAATAGCTTTTGGAAATCTTAACCTGCAAAAGAGCTCATAATATCATAACATGGGATAAATCATAGAAGTGAAAATGAAATCATAACTTAAAACATTACTCATTGTGGCATACACACATAATCATAGAGAATCATTTCTTGTTAGTCAAGACTCATTGCCAAGACTATCTTAGTGGACAAAGTCCCTTTCTGAATCGAGTAATCCTCGTTTCAGTCCTGTTTCACTGAACCGGTATAACCTACCATTCCAGCCATGTCTATCTCATGAGATATAAAATCTTTACCCAATGCATTGGAGGGAGATATAGGTCCCACCCATCTCTTAATGAATCCTTTCTTATGTGTGCCACAAAATCATAAATCATACATCATTGCATAACCCATGTAATAAAAATGGGATTCTTAAACAACATGACATCATAAAACCATTCATATAAGATAAAGGAATTCATAAACATAATTCCATCACAACATAGTCAAATCAATGTAAAAATATGGATAGAAACAGAACCCTTTATTATCTTATATGGAAAATAATTTTGATAAATCACTTGAATTGAATTCTTGAGGAAAATATCCTTTCTTCTTCAAAATCAATTTCTTTTCACAAAACATCATGCAATTTTAAAAGAAAGAGATTTTATTGAAAATAGTCATGAAATCTTTTAGAGGAATCTTCATTAAAATAAGGCTTTATAAAACAGTAGAAATCCGTTCGTGCCGTATAAGTTAAAAAAACATTCTTCGTACTTTTGTCGGAAAAGTCAAAAAGTACCTCGTACGAAAAACGAAAAAAGATTCCTTTCATATCCTTTACTAAAAACTCACTGAAGGGTAAAATTGGATTTAAACAATTGTAGGTGGATTGAAATAATATTACATATTGAGGGAACATGGATGTGGATGATAAAATACACCCCAGTAAATACTTACGAATAAACAATCTCGGATAAAAATGAGATTGTGATATTTCCCTTACCTTAGGTCCGATTTGCTTTGTATGTGTCCGAAGCTCCTGTATAATGGTTTAAATAATGTTATTGACTTATTCCAGAATCATACATATTGATATGATATCATATATGGTCATATTCTTAGCTTATTGTTAGTAATATTTCATTGTTACTTGTTACTCGGGTCTTTATTGCCTTTTGTTCTTATGCATGTTTTTCTGAATAAATTCTTATTCTTCTTTTAAGGTTATAGATACCTTATATCCAGAATGTTATTAGTGTAACATATATCATATTTATTCATTCAATTCATTTATATAATTACTATGTAATGATGATCATGTAGAACGAGTCGCATCACATCGTGGAGACGGTATTCCGTACGTACGCACGAGTGATGATATCGTTCCTATGATCGTGGAACTGTATTGGAGTATAAATATATTATTTCAGTATCAATATTACTTTATAATAATCATATATAGTTACTCATTACACCATTATACCCATCCTTGTAAGGTGATGGTGGAAAATAGATTACACCACGGCGTGGAGACGGTATTCCGTACGTACGCACGCGTGGTGATTTCATTTTTCCGTAGGATGGATAGAAGGTGAATTAGGGTTGTTTCATATTTATAATAACATATCAGTATGTAAGTAATACTGATGTTATTACTTTGTCATGAAACAACTAAAGAAGAAAAAGTTGAAGATGAAAGAAATTGAAAAGATCAGTAATGGATATTACCTCTTCTTTGGAAGGCCTCTTTGAATCCTCCACTTAGGGAACTAAGATTGGTCTTTGAAGAAGACCAGGACCTCTAGGATTATTCTAGGGATGTGGGGAGGAGAAAATGGCAGGGGTTGGCCGAGCTTGAGTGCTCAAATTGGTGTGAGGAGGAGGGGGAGAAGGTGTCCTTTTATAGGGGAGGAGAGGGGCACCTTAGGAATAACTAAAAACATTATTTTATATTAAAGTCAAAATCGGTTTATAATGGTTCCAAAGGGTCTTATTTCGAAGATAAGGTGGGGAAGGGTCGAAATCCTCTCATCCAATAGAATTTGGACAAGTTTAGGTTCCTATTTTAACCTTATCATTTAGATTTAACATTAAGTTAAATAATTTAACTTTTACCATGTCTTTTTGTTTTCTTTCACTATATGGTTAATACACTTACTATAACATGCCAAACGAACCCCAAATTGTTTATTATTAATATATATATCCTTATCTAAGTAATTTGGCCGATCCTTAGATTTTTAGGAATAAAATAACAATTAATAATATAATATTTGATTTAAAAACTATTTTGTGTCAATTTTGACACTATTTGATATATGACTTTTGTGAAAGTCATAACAAAATTAAATGTTCGAACCAAGTTGATTAAATCAACACTAATATATCATATTAACCTAGAAAATTAGTGGAATTCATAAAAAATCTCAAATTACATTTCTTTTGGTGTTTATAACATCAATTATGTCAATATTTCATTAATAAGATAATTACTGCATCATCGTTCTGTCATAAATAAATTAAATTATTTGATGTCTAAAAATTACAAATAAAATACCATCATGTAGGAAATCTTTTTAGCTTTCTAATGAATATTTACAATCGAATTTATCTTATGTATAACCCCATATTAAAAATTATTTACTTATTAAACTTTGATTTGAACTATTTTAACCCTTCTTTAAATAAATTAATAATAAATGTCCTAATCTAATCCAAGTGGGCCTAAATGGTCATATTTTATTCCTAAGTTTGTTTTTGGTCGAATTACACTTGTCCAATAGAATTAGGACATGTGTTAGGGTAATAGTAATATCATATTTACCCTTAGTTACCCTATTTACTATTAACCGCGGTAAAAATAGTAAAAAGTTACTATTCACCAAAAAATTATTTTCATCTCATTGAACCACATTTTAGTCCTTGATATTAACCGTGTCTCTCGGATTTTCGAAATTCCATTCACAGAAGCGGTAAAATTAAGTTTTATGCAAAATTCAGTTTTTAACCTACCACTTAGTAGTTTCACTATTCATCAAAAATTGATGTTTTTCAGAACAATGCCAAAATTTCATCCCAAGCTATATTTCATATTCCGAATTCAAAAATGAAGTCTATTTTACCAAATTCATAACATAAAAGTTGCATTAATTAATTTTATAATTAAATCCCGCTGTTAAAACAAATAGCGTGTTTTTAAGAAACAATATCTATCAAAAGATTGACACTTGTTTATGTCTAGTTTAATTGTGAAATTACATCCAATGACCAACATTGTATTAAATTGTAAAAATATATTCAAAATATACTTTAAAACCACTCAAATTAATGATTTATCACTATTAATTATTTCGATTAAAAAAGTTGTTTTTAATTATAATTTAGTAATTTTCACTATTCATCAGAATATGAAAGTTATCCGAAAAGTACCAAAATTTCACCTTAGGCTAAATTCGATACTTCGAATCCAAAAATGAAGTCCATTTTGAGAGTTAAAATTTCTAAAATTTAAAAAGTGGTTATTACTATTCATAACGGCTAGTTTTAATAATATTTTAATAGCATATCATTGTTTCGTGAAACTCAGGATTACGTACCACACACGCTATCGAGGAAGGTTGCGATTGTGTGTAATGCAAGGCAAGTCAAGGATGCGTGTTGTGCAAGCTCCTTTTGGTGTAGCGTATAACACAATACATTAGTAAAATAAAAAGAATATTTTTTCATAAAATCTCGGGCTGTTACACCAGAGCCTACCGAATAGAAATGAGGGTCTTGATTTGTACCATGGGGAGACTAGACCCTCCATAAGAGTGTATAGAAGAAATAAATAACCAATATTATAAATAATTAGAGCTCATGCAGAAACTAAAAGATGACATACATGATATAATAACCAAAACAAAATAAGGGTCTCGTGTACAGGTAAATCTAGTAAATAAAGGAAGTGTCATAAATCCCACCGAAACTTCATCCAATGATGACCATATCCTCTAGCTCCATCTGATCAACCATCCATCATAGGGCCTTTTCCCTCCATCGGGTCTCTATTCATAAAGTATAAAATCTCACTAAAATGACTTAGTATGGTTCAAACACAATACTCGGTAGGATAGCACCAATGACCCTTAACATTAGTGAAAAAAATATATAAGCGAATTCCATGTATATAAATAGGGTACAAATGCATAAACAATATATCACACACATACCAAACACATGTTGGGTCCTCAGGGACGGACTCTACCTGGTTCATCACCATTCCAGGAGAAACACACCTACTTTGGAACAATTCCAAATGGAATAATTAGTAACCGAAATGACACAACCTCCTTGAGTGTATATCCCCAAACATGTGACACATTCCACTGGTTAGGATAGTAGAAATACATTCCTACCAATATGGTTTTATCACATCCATCTCAAGTGGATAGAAAAAACATGCGTCAAGTCTCACATGCTGAACAAAGTATTATTGCAGGTAACTCCCTGACCCTAGAAGCCCAGAGTTGGTGAATTATTTTAATACATTAGCATGATTACAAGTAATCAAGTCCCAAAAGACGGATTAGTTTAGCAGTCTTGGAAAAATAGATTACATACATGAATGTTAAATTACACATTAGAAAATAAAACACAACATAAATTATCCTTTTAGAACGCCATTAATCCCCTATCTTAACCCTTCTTATCAATAATAATACACTTCTTGGAATCTGGGGAAAATAAAACATAAGAAAGGGGTGAGATCAAATGCATAGAAAGGAAAACAATATAGCGGAAACTTTCACAAATAATCATAAACATTTAAGGCAATGTATAAGACTAAAGCACAAGCCTTTTAAACTAAAACTTCACAATAATATGGAAAAGATATATCAAATAATTCCATTTACTTATTCACATGATTATTTTTCTAGTTGAATAATCACATGTAATATCAATAGCCAATTTCATATTGATAGAATGCATAATGCTAGACTTCATAACCACATAGTTAAGGCCTTGTTCCAAGACTACATATAAGATTTTGTCAAGGCCTTGTGCTAAGACACTATTTTGTCTTAGGAGACTTACTGATGCATCGAGGAGCTATAGCGGGATCTACCAATCACTTACTAAGTCAAATTCATTCCTCATATGAAAAGGTTTAAACATAACATAAACATTCGTATTAAAACATGAAAAAGAAATAACAATACTTTATCTATAAACCATGAATGGTATAAAAATTACACATACACAGTCAAACATATCACAAAACCCTCAAAACAATATTGAATATTTGTATCGTAATAAATCAACCTCGATCAAGAATAATATCCTGTAAAGGATGTTGACGTAGTTGAAAATGATCAGTAAAAATCTTTGAGGGAAATGTCATTTTTTCATGAAATCATTTAAAAGTCACATATTTTATAAAGGAAGTCATTTAAAATATAGTTTTGAATCAAATTGTCCCACACCACTTAGAAACTTTTTAAAGGAATTAACATTTTAAAACATTCATGTCCATATAAATAAATCCCTAAAACCATTTTGAAAACATGAACATTAATGAGAAAGGTTTAGAAGAATAAATATTTAAAACATTTAAATTGATGTTTTAGTAAAATATCCCCTTAAAAATAATCCCTTTTAAAACTCTTTTATGAAACATGTTCATGGATAATATATATTTCCCAGTAGATAATTACGTAAAAACAACCTAGGATAATAAATTGATTGTGAAATTAAGCCTTACCGTGCACTTTCCTTTGGTCAAGGGTACGTTTAACCTCCTGTATAATGACCATAGTATGTTATTAAATTATTCCATAACCATATTCATATTTATCAATTCATACATGATTCATTTATGACTTTATACTACCCATTTAATAATTATTTCCATGTTAAATTAACATTTCAGGTAATAATCGCTTTCTTTATCGTACGTGTTTTAACTTGTTATTCTTGATCATATCATTTAGATCATGATTTACATACTTCCAAAATATAACACATGATATATATATTTAATATAATTAGAATATAAGTATGTATAATAGATAGATATATGAAATGGAAAACACTGTTTATGGAGACGGTAGGCCATACATATACATAAACGTTGTTTCCAGTTTCATATCGTATTGAACGGAACTAAGTGAATAAGATATATTTTAATGAATACATACATATATATATATATATATATATGTTTTAAGTATAATTATTATGTCATATATTTCATACGTATTAATAATATATATTTTTATAATCATCGTTGAATGGTGAATGTGGAAATGAATCTCATCGCGTCGTGGAGACGGTAATCCGTACGTACGCACGAGAAAAAATATCATTATATTGATAGTGAAATTATATTTAATTGGATGTTATATCTTATATAAAGAATCATTAACATGTTATATTTATTATTTACATTAGTTATACTTATTATTATACCCATCCAAACAATGAAGTTTTTGAATAACAAACTACACCACGACGTGGAGATGGTAAGCCGTCCGTACGCACGTATGGTGACTTTTTCATTTATAGGATGGATAGAATAATGAATATGGTTGTAAAATTTTTATAATAACATAATATTAGATATAATATACTGAAGTAATTATTTTAGAATAGAAACAACAAATAAAGAGGAAGTGGAAGAAGAAAATAACTTGAAAGAGGTGATGAAATATTTACCTCTTTTCGGGTTCTTCCTTTTGATTTGATCATAAGGGCTCATTAGGTCGGATTTCATACCAATTTAAGGCCTCTAAGATGATGGTAGAGAAGTTGGGAGGATATTTGGGAAGGTTTTGGCCAAGCCAAATGGATTTGGAGGTGTGAAATTAAGAGAAGGGTAAGTACTATTTTATAAGAGAGGTGAGGGTCACTTTAGGAAAAGCATGAAATATTATTTTATAATAAAATAATTTTCGGTTTTTAATTTCTCCAAAATGATTTATTTAGAGACTAAGGTTTGGATGGTTAGAAATCATCTCAACCAATAGGTTTTAGACAGGTTTAGGTCACCATAATAACCTTATCTTTTAAATTTAACTCTTAGTTAAAAAGATTGACATTTACCATGTCTCTTTTTATTTTTATATTATATGGTTAATAAACTTAATATAACAATCCAATAGAACCCCAAGTGGTTAATTATTAATATATATAACCTTGTCTATGTCCTTTTGCATAAAATTATATTTTTAGGAATATTATATCAATTAATAATATAGTATTTGTTTTAAAAACTCAAATATGTCAATTTTGACACTATTTAGTATTTGGTTTTTCTAAAACTCATAACAGTATTATTACTTTGAAGAAAAATTATTTAATCAACCCTAAAATGCAATATTAACCTATAAAATTATTTAAATTCATCAAAAGTCTCAACTTACATTTATTTGGATATTTATAATATCAATTATTTTAATCATTCAATAATAAGGTAATTACTACATCATCATTATGTCATAAATAAATTAAAATATGTAATGTCTAAAAATTATAAATAAAATACCATTATATAGGAAATTTTTTTATATTTCTAATAAATATTAATAATTTAATTTATCTTATGTATAACTCTATATTAAAAATGATTTATTTATTAAACTTTGAATTTTATTCTTTTAACTCATCTTTAAGTAAAATAATAATAAATGTCCTAATCTTATCCAAGTGGACCAAAGGGGGTCATATTTTATTCCTAAGGTTGTTTATGATCGAATTATACTTATAAAATAGAATTAGAACATGTGTTAGGGTAATTATAATATCATTTTAACCCTTAATTACCCCATTTACTTTTAACCGCGGTAAATAAAAGTCAAAAGTTACTATTCATGAAAAATGATTTTCATCTTATTGAACCAAATTTTACTTACTGATGTCAACCGTGTCTCTAAAATTTTTGAAATTCAACTCATAGAAGCGGTAAAATTAAGTATTATGCAAATTTGTAAATGCTCCTAGAAGGTGGGTAAAAGATGGTAAAATGTTCTATAAAAGTTTATATATCTAAACTTATTATAAAATGAATCCAATGGATTACATTGAAAATATATAGCTATTATGTATCTATTTTGACCTAAAATAAATTAAAATAAAATAACTAATTATTTAAATAAAAATTCACTTTTAAATAATAACATAGTGTTCTTCACTATTCATCAAAAATTGAAAGTTATCAGAAAAGTACCAAGAATTTATCCAAACTAAATTTTTATGTCCCACTTATAAAGAAGAATTTAATTTAATTAAATTGAATATATAAAAGTTTCAAATATTGGTTTTGAAAAGGGTTCTCTGGTAAAAGCCGGTAAAATTTCATTTTTTGAAAAATACTTATTTTATCCGAAAAAATGAATTTGTTTTTATATTATGTCTAAGAAAAATATAATATTGATGTTAAAATTATATAGAGTATATAAGGTTCAAAATAAATTTAATAACATTCATAACCACTTTTTGAACTATTAGTTTAGTAAGTTGTGGTGCGTTCGAACTCGGTGTTGCGTGTAGTGAAAGCTATTGAATTACTTTAATGAGATAACATACTATGAAATATTGGGGTGTTACATTCTCCCCTCCTTCAATAATTTTCATCCTCGCAATTTGAAATTATTCATTGAAAATAAATGGTTCAAAATAGAAAAATACCTTTGTGGAAACCCACATCGGAAATTGGGTTAATAAAATTTAGTCTTAGTAAGAGGGAAAGGGAAATGAAAAAGTCACCACCAAATTATGATTTCTATTAGAAGGAAATTAGTGGCAATTAAAGACACATAATTGGAGGGAAAACATAAATATTTTTTGGGAGTGATTGAGGTCATCAATCACAAACAAGTGTAAAATTGGGGTCCTCAAACCCATCAATCTAAGATGATGTAAAATATCATTGGTAAAAAAACATATGGTATTAGGATAACACATTTTTTGTTTTAAGATCCCTTACATAAAGTTTAAGAATTAATTTACTATAGGATAAGAGGAATATATATATATATATATACTTGATAAGAAGAGTTTCATCCTTCAACTATTTCCTACTACAAACTCATCTTTCACTCAAAAAGATAATAGAATTCAAAAATATTCAATTTATCCTAATCGTATAGGGTTAAAAAATGAATTTATATTCATTTTTCTGACTATTTAAAAAAACTACATTAGAAAAACTAGGACATCATGTTGGCCAATGGTATGTGATGCACCCTTTTTGCCCTTCGGTTGCAGGTTCAAGTCATGCGGCCTTGCCGGATGCAATGGGTTGTTGCCCAACCTCCGGGTTATCCTTTTCATGACAATACAAAAATAATCTCAAGTATGATTTGACCTTAACAATAGTATCCAATGTCAAACATAATTGATTCCAACCTTTAGACTTATCCAAAATACTTCTATCCAAACTCACAGTCCAAAATTTATAAGGAAGGTAAACACAATGAAAATCCTTTTTTCCACGTAATAACAAGTGAATACCTCCATCATATATTATTTTAAAACATGGTAACACCCTGAATTATCATATAACCATATTTATTACATTTATGCTCCCTTATTTCTTATAGAATAATGGATATACTCCTTATATCAAAAAATTTAGTAAACTCCAACAATGATGGAATATAAAAATCATTAATCGGTTTCAAGGTAGTCAAGAATATCCAATATAATTTATCCAAATCAATAATATCTTATTCCAAAATCACTACCTCAGTATCAAAATCATATTAAGGTTTATCTTTATCCCAACCAGGTATTTTCCAAAAAAATTAACCTTCCATGGAGTCACTTTTCTTGGTTCCTCACAATCTCAAGTCCTTAATGAAATAGTACTGCAGTACAATCCTTATATACTATATAATTCTTATAACATGTATATCATTAATAAAATTCTCAAATGACACAATACATTAATAACAACATAAGAACTCTTAATCATTCCTCTTAATCTTATCTAGTATCATAACTTTATTATTATCGAATAGCAGTATTTGGGGTATTCTCTGATGCTTTGGACATTGATTCATGTAGTGTCCCAACTCCTTGTATATGAAGCATTGTACATTTGAAACCTTTTTCTTACCCTTGAAATCAAGTACTTGGTGTCCTTTTTCTCCACACTTATAACAAACTCTCATTCCCTTCAAGTATTTACCAAGGCGATTCTTTCCATAGTTATCAAATATGGGAAAATCCTTATTTCCCTTATTCCCTTTATCTATTTTTCTTTCTACCATATTTTTCTTCTCTGACTTCCCTTCAAATCCATAGGACATAGATAATTCATTACTTATATTATTAACACATGATACTATTTCTTCATATGATGATAATATGTGGGAGACTATTTCCTTTCAAAATGCCGGCTTAATACCATGAATTATTTGATCCTTATTACTCTTTGGATCATGCGTATTGTTGGAGTTCTTATTCCATCTACTGGGAACCATTTCTAAACAATGGCATACACTAGGTTAGTTTATGAATCGTAATGCGTAATTACAAACTTTTAAAATAATTAACGTAAATTGAAAATATTATGCATATAATCTATAATCATAAAAATGTTTTCTTTGAAGAAGTATTTACTCCTAAATCCTTCATAATTTCTTGTAAAATAAAATGTGAATTAGCCTATGCATATCCCCCGGTAGTGTCATAACCAAGAGTGCAGTAAGGCCCATTGTCATGTACTAGGATACCTTAGGTCAAGATCAAAACTCCTTGTGGGAGTTTTCACTCCTAGGTATGTCTATTCCAGATCCACCTCTACCTACTCGTATCTAGACAGGGATGTATTTCTTAGAAAATTCACAAAATTTATGTATTACCAAAATTCTAGGATGTTCTTTTATACTAATCCTCAAAGTCTATATTAAGGTAATATTCTCTAATCAGAGTTTTCCTAAATCTAGTTTCCAAGGTTATTGATAAACTTCCTCTGATACCAACTATAACACCCCAACCCTAGAATCCTAGAGTCAGTGCATTATTTTAATACATTATCCTGATTACAAGGAATCATGTCCAGAAAGACTGATCATTTTAGCAGTCTTGGAAAAATATATTACATAATGAACGTTACATTACACATTAGAAAATAAAACACAACATAAATGATCCTTTGAGAATGCCATTAATCACCTATATTAACCCTTCTTATCAATCATAATACACTTCTTGGAATCCAGGGAAAACAAAATATAATAAAAGGGTGAGATAAAATGCTCATTAAGGATAACAATATAGTGGAAACTTTTACAAATAAGCATAAAAATTTAAGGCAATGTATAAGACTAAAACACAATCCTTTTAAACTTAAACTTCATAATAAGATGGAAAAGATAAATCAAATAATGTCATTTACTTATTCACATGGATATTCTACTAGTTGAATAATCACATGTAATATCAATATCCAATATCATAATTATAGAATTCATAATGCCAGACTTCATAACAACATTGTCAAGGACTTGTGCCAAGACTACAGATAAGATTTTTTCAAGGCCTTGTTCCAAGACATTAGTTTGTCTCATGAGACCTACTGATTCATCGAGGAGCTATAGTGGGCTCCACCCATCACTTACGAAGTCCAATAAATTCCTTATATGAAAAGGTTTAAACATAACATAAACATTAGTTTTAAAACTAGTATACGAAATGAAAATACTTTATCCAGGAACGATGAATGGTATAAAAATAAAAAATCCACAGTCAAACACATCACAAAACCTTCAATACAATATCAAGGATTTGTATCATAATAAATCAACCTTGATTAAGAATAATATCTTGTAAAGGATGTTGACATAGTTGAAAATGATCTGTAAAAATCTTTGAGAGAAATATCACTTTTTCATGAAATCATTTAAAAGTAATATAATTTATAAATTAAGTCATTTAAAAGATAGTTTTGAAGAAAATTGTCCCATACCACTTTAAAACTTTTTAAAGGTATTAAAATTTTAAAACATCAATGCCCATATAAATGAATCCTTAAAACCATTTTGAAAACATGGACATTAATGAGAACGATTTAGAAGAATAATTTTTTAAAACATTTAAATTGATGTTTTAGTAAAAAAGTAACTTAAAAATAATCCCTTTGAAAACTCTTTTATGAAACATGTACATGGATAATAAATATTTCCCAGTAGATACTTAGGTAAAAACAACCTCTGATAATAAAGACATTGTGAAATTAACCCTTACCTTGCAATTTCCTTTGAACGAGGGTATGTTTAACCTACTCTATAATGACCATAGTATGTTATTAAATTATTCTAGAACCATATTAATATTTATTATTTCATACATGATTCATTTAAGACATTATAATACCCATTTAATAATGAGTTTCATGTTAAATTAACATTTCATCTAATAATCGCTTTCTTTATTGTACGTGTTTTAATTTTTTTTTCTTGATCATATCATTTAGATCATGATTTACATACTTCCATAATATAACACATGATTTATATATCATATATATTTATAATATAAATATGTATAATAGATATATATATATATATATATGAAATGGAAAACAACATTTATGGAGATAGTAGGTTGTAAGTTTGCATAAACGTTGTTTCCATTTTCATATCATATTGAACGGAACTAAGTGAATAAGATATATTTAAATATATATATATATATATGTTTTCAATATAATTATTATGTAATATATTTCATACTTATTAATAATATATATTTTTATAATCATCGTTGAATGGTGAATGTGGAAATGAATCCCATCGTGTCATGGAGACGGTAATCTGTACGTACGCACGAGCGATAATATCATTATATTCATGGAAAAATAGTATGTAATTGGATGATATATCATATAAAAAGAATCATTAGGCTTTTATATTTATTATTTACATTAGTTATACTCATTATTAAACCCATCCAAATAATTAAGTGTTTGAATAACAAACTACAGCACGACGTGGACATGGTTAGGCATACGTACTCATGTATGGTGACTTTGTCATTTATAGGATCGATAGAATAATGAATATGGTTGTACCATTTTTTATAATAACATCACAGTATATAGAATATACTGAATTTATTATTTTATAATGGAAATAACAAATAAAGTGGATGTGGAAGAAGAAAAGAACTTGAATGAGGTGATGAAATATTTACCTCTTCTTCGGGTTCTTCCTTTTGATTTGATCAAAAGGGATCCTTAGGTTGGATTTCCGATAAAACTAAGGCCTATAGGAGGAAGGGAGGAAATTTTGTAGGATATTTGGGCAGGGTTTGGCTCAGCCAAATGGCTTTGGAGGTGTGATATTAAGAGAATGGGAAATACCCTTTTATAAGAGAGGTGAGGGTCACTTTAGGAAAAGCTTGAAATATTATTTTACAATAAAAAATATTTCTGTTTATAATGTATCAAAAATGATTTATTTCTAGGATAAGGTGAGTATGGGTCGAAAAACTCTCAAAAAATAGGTTTTAGACAGGTTTAGGCCACCATATTATCCTTATCTTTTAGATTTAAATCTTAGTTTAAAATTTTGACATTTACCATGTCTCTTTGTATTTTTATATTATATGGTTAATGGACTTACTATAACAAGCCAAAATAACACCAAGTGGTTCATTATTAATATATATAACCTTTTATAGGTCCTTCATGTGAACTATAGATTTTTCAGAATATTATATCAATTAATAATATAGTATTTGTTTTAAAAACTCAATTATTTCAATTTTGACACTATTTAGTATTTGGTTTTTGTAAAGACCATAACAGCATGATTAATTAGATAAAAATTTATTTAATAAACCATAACATTTCATATTAATATATAAAATTATTTTAATTCATCAAAAGTCTAAAATTACATTTATTTGGATATTAATAATATCAATTATTTTAATCTTTCATTAATAAGGTAATTATTGCATCACCATTCTGTCATAAATAAATTAAATTATTTAATGTATAAAAATTATAAATAAAATACCATTATGTATAATTTTTTTTATATTTCTAATTAAAATTTTAGTCGAATTTATCTTACGTATAACCCTATATTAAAAATGGTTTAGTTATTAAACTTTGAATTTTACTCTTTTAACTCTTCTTTAAATTAAATAATAATAAATATCCTAATATTATCCAAGTGGACCAAAGGGGGTAATATTTTATTCCTAAGGTCTTTTTTGGTCTAATTATACTTATCAAATAGAATTAGGACATGTGTTATGGTAATTATAATATCATTTTTAACCTTAATTACCCAATTTACTTTTAATCGTGGAAAATAAAAGTCAAAATTTAGTATTCACCAAAAATTATTTTCATCTTATTAAACCAAATTTTACTTACTGATGTCAGACATGTCTCTCTAATTATTGAAAATCAACTCATAGAAGAGGTAAAATTATGTTTTATTAAAATTTGTAAATGCTCCTAGAAGGTGGGTAAAAGACGGTAAAATGTTCTATAAAATTTTATATTTCTAAACTTATTATAAAATTTCTCCAATGAATTAATTTGAAAATATATAGGTATTATGTATCTATTTTGACCTAAAATAATTTAAAATAAAATAACTAATTATTTAAATAAAAAGTTGGTTATAACTAATAACATAGTGTTCTTCACTCTTCATCAAAATTGAAAGTTATCAGAAAGGTACCAAAAGTTTATCCAAACTAAATTTTTCTATCCCACTTCTAGAGAAGAATTTAATTTAATTAAATTGAATATATAAAAGTGTCAAATATTGGTTTTAAAATGGGTTCACCATTAAATGGCGGTAAAAATGCATTTTTTGAAAAATACTTATTTTATCCGAAAAAATGATTTTTTTCTTATATTTTGTCTAAGAAACACATAATATGGATGTTAAAATTATATAGAGTATATAGGATTCAAAATTTAGTTAATACTATTCATAAACTGTTTTTGAATGGTTAGATTAGTAAGTTGTGGTGTGCTCGAACTCAGTGTTGCGTGTAGTGCAAGCTATTGAATTACTTTCATGAGATAACGTACTATGAAATCTTGGGTTGTTACATTGCATACCTCTTATGTATATAGACAAAATCATGTGACATATCTCCCGAACAAGAATAGTTTGAGTACATGTTGACCCATTCCTAGCCCATCCCTCCAGATAATGGTATCAAACATGTGTAAAATATCGCATGTCTTCAACCATGTTTCATATCTCACATGTCGTCTAATGGATAGAAATATATGTGTAACATCTAACATATTAAATAAATATGTTAAAACTGCATTCTCAATTTTAGTAGATATGAATACAACATATACAATAAATAATTAAAATGACTGGTCAATATCTTGTGAATCAAAAAATATTATAATCATAGTCATCACAATATGTATGCAAGAAATACAAGAAAAATTAAAAGGATACAAACACACATTTTGTGGTTATGAATCAAACATAGGTCACATGGTATATAAACACATGACAAAAAATAATTCTAATAACCTGTATAAAACATATGCCAAAGTCAAGGAATTTATACAGCTACACAGGTAGGCCAACAATCATAACAATAACCCTTATAAGACATGTTTGAAAGTTAAGGACATCCTACACATCAGTTTCACACTGGACTACACATGAACACCAACAACCATGCCAATAACCCATATAAATCATTTACTGATGTCAAGAATTCCTACAGCTACACACACACACCAAAAATCATGTCGAAACCCATATAAGGATTGCATGAATGTTAAGGACTTCCAACACATAGGTTTCACACTGGGAAACACACATACACTAAGAACCATGCTAGTAACCCATATAAAGAATGAACTAATGTCAAGGAATTCCCACCTCAGGTGTAACCATGATCGAAGACAAGGGTTGACGTCCGAATTTAATTGCACCCCTAAAACCTCACAGCCTTTGTAAACAAAAATAGGATTAAAATTATTCTCATCGAGAAATACCTAACGACACTGATGATGCATCAATTTGATCAATATCTTAAGATATATTTAAGAGAGAAGTTTTGAATAATAATAAAATATAATATAATAAAAAAAAGGGAGATAGGAGAAGAAGAGAGGGGGAGAGTGGCATTAGGTGGAGAGAAGGAATCCCTCCTATACGTGAAATTCCTCATGTGTCACCCATTCCCCTTTTTAATAGTATTTTTTTAAATCATAAATTAATATATTTATCTCTCTCTTAAATCCTTAAACACCTACCACTTTAAATTATACACAAATTTCTACAGGTAGCGCCTCAAGACCCCCCTACTTCAATTATTATTTATTTTCTTTATTATTTTTATTTGCTTCATATTTACATCATTTATTATATCACATATTTAATACATTCACTATATATATTAAAATTTATCCTTATATATATATTTGAATTATATATATATATGTGTGTGTGTGTGTTTTAACACTTTCATATACATACATACACTTTCACATATATTTATATATATACACCAACACATATATATACACACACACAAATATATATTTAACCCATATATACACATTGTTATATACATATATACACTCATATATGTATATATATTCATATATATTTATCCCATATATATACGTATTTTAATTTATCACCCCCAAATATAATTTTCCCCATTTAATAATAATTATTATTATTTAAATATTATTATTATTATTATTATTAAATATCACACATTATTGTAGTCATTATAATCTTAAAAAAGATATTAAATACTGATAATAGTTAATAATTTTTTTATTAACCAAGAAACTACATTTATTTAAAATAAGTAATAATATCACCATTATTACTTGATCAATATCACCATTATTACTTGACCAAAAATAAATATTTATCTAACCAATATTTTCATAGTAACATAATAATTAATTACACATGAAAAACACTTGGCAAGGGTGCGATCTAACTAGACCCCTGAAGTGCACAAAAATTATGTCGAGCCTAGGGTAACATCTAAATTCCAAACCTAGTGGTGGTCTCGAATTTTCAATCAGAAACACCATTTAGGATATATTCCATTTTTTGGAAAAAAATCATGTGCGTGTGAAAAAAATATATGAATTTAATATTTATATTCTATCAATATCAAGGCTCCTTGGACCCCAAAAGCCCATGTTAACTCAACTACTAACTCTAAAAATATTCCACTAAATATTTCAAATTATTAAAAAGTATTTTTCTCTTTCATAAAGTCATAATAAACACAAGTATTCAAAAATTAATTTTTTTACACAAAATAAAATACTTGTAATTTATTAAATAAGGAGGTTTTTATTATAATTTAATATTGAGGATATTACAATTCTATCCACCATAATTCTTGTCTTCATCAAGAAGCACTTCAGATCATGAATCCCCTACTCCTCACCATTGGAGTTTCCATATTAAAATTCAATTTATTTTTTCAAAAAAAATCTAATCTTCACAGTCTAATTTCATTCGAATTCATTGAAGTAGACAGTTATACCAAGTGACATCCTGATCAAAATTGTTTATTTAATCCTTTTTATTCAAGTCTTAAGTCTATATTTCTAACATCTGCATGTTAGTGAGAGCCACATATATACACTAAAGCATAGAATACAAAAAGACAAAAAAATAATGCTAGAAATAATGAACTAAGGATCATATCATAATTTCAATAAGCATATAATTATTTGGTCTCTATCTAATTAAATAAATATATATATATATGATATTTGAACCTATGTGCCTAATATGATGCATGAATACTCACTAAAATGTACAAATCAGTATATCAACATCATGTGATTCACCCTTGGTGAATTTAATCAATCGTAACATCAAACAATAAAAAACATAAATTCTCACTTTATTGAAACTAGGAGGTATATTATACAGTGACGATCAGAAACTAATATAGTTCCCATACCTAATCCCCAACCATATTAAATCATGTCTATCCTATCCCAAATCAAGACAAAGAGAAAATATAAGTTAGTAAACTGGATCCACTGATACCATTTTGTAACATCCCAACCTGAACCAAAAAGTCTCAGCCAAAGTGCCAAATGACCTTGGGTTTACCTCCCAGTACACCAGAGGAAACTGAATAGTAGCATGTGTCTCAAGTGAAACCATGGGAAGACTATACCCTCCATCAGATTGAATAGATGAAATAATTAATCAATATAATAAAAAAACATAGTATATAAGGAAACTAAAATATGGAATACATGATATAATAACCAGAAAAAATAAAGATCTTGGGTACATGTAAAGCTAGTAAATAAAGACATTATCAGACATCCCTCCCGAACTCCATCCAACAGTGATTGTATCCTTCTACTCCACCTACTCAACCATCCACCATAGGGACTTTTCCCTTCACCAGGTCTATGGTCATGAAGTCTAAAAGTGAACCAAAATGATCAAGTAGGGTGTGAGTACAAGACTCAGTAGGACAGTACCAACGACCCTTAGTATTAGAGTATAAAATATAAAAGTGAATACAATGGACATAAGTAGGGTATATATATAAAAACAATATTACACAAGTACCATACACATGTTGGGTCCTTGGGGATGGGATCTACCTTATTTAGCACAATGTTGAATGGAATCATCAATAGACATCATGACACATCCTCCTAGAGTTGATATCCCCAAGTATGAACTGCTAGAAAATACCCTATACTAATAGTTTAGAACCATTGGTATAGGCCACATAACCATTAGTATAGCCTATACCAATGGTTCTATAAAATTTTGGGTATATTTCCATCATTATAGGGATATACCAATTGTTTCCTTTGAAACCATTTGTATGGACCATGGAAAATTTGAATACCCATGGTTCTTAGTAAACTTTTGGTATACATATATACCAATGGTTTGTGAAACTATTAGTATATCAGGATATACAAAATCAATGTATACCAACAGTTCTGTGAACCATCAGTATAGATTCATCTCCAAACCATGTATATCTAGACCATCAAACATCCCTTCCAAAATTTGTAAAAAAAAATACAAACCCACAGTGCACATTTAATTCAATACAAATATTATATATTTAACATTTAACCATATAATTATTAATAGTTTTAAAACAATTTTATAAAATATATATATAACCCAAAAAATCAATATGTTTTAGTCATTAAACACCATCCAAACATATTTCTCTTTATTTTCAACTAGAAAATGGTTGGGATCAATATCTCCCTTATCACCACTTGTGTAATCATAATCACCACTAACATCCTTATCAGTATCATCTTCTAGGTCACCAAAATCTTCATTATCATAATCATCATCTTCATCATCACCTAGACTAACACTAGGACCCTCATTTACATCACTTGGATCATCATATAAAGATTCAATTTTTTCCATAAATGAATCAAAAACATTAGCTGCATCTGATGGAATTTATGGACATATTACTGTCATAGATTTTCGAAACTATTCGGTGACTAGTTACCTCTTTCACACTCATGTATAGATATTTTTTATATTAATTTTATTTTGCATGATTTTTTTATAACATAGTGGTGTGAGAGATTTGAGAGGTGATCAATGAGGTCCAATACCTAGTGGGTACAATGCTTTTTCTAGGTTAACATCAGACACTCCCTTTGTTCTCCTCACCTAAAACCTGTCTCAAATGATCACTTGGCCTGAGTTTTTCATATTCTTTCTCATTGAGTCCTCTAAGAACACTATTGAAAATATAAATAAGAAATTTATTTATGAATTATGTATCAAAATTTGAAATATAAATAAAAATACGTAAATATTTTCTTGTTTCTATTCATATATAGCACTTCCACCCTTTTCCCTCCTACACGAGAAAAATTATTTTGCATGAGGAACATGGACTTTGATTCCCAATATTTCTTACTGAAAATGACATTTATTACTATAATAGTATATTATTAAATAATATAAAATTGATAAATAAAACCCAAATAAATTTTATTGTGACTACTTGTGAGATTAATCATCTACTCACATCAACATAAAACATTCCCAAATTAGATTAAATTATAGTGTTTAGTAACTTTGTGTTATTAACTTAAATTATCAAATTAGATTAATCTCCAAGGGAATGAATCTTCATGTGATTAAGTGAAATTAAAGCAAAAATGGGGAGCATGGATAAAGTGAATGCTATGTTAGATTAATAATATAGTGAATTTTTTTTTAAAGTAACCAATTTAAGATACATAGGAGTTAAACACAACCTAGAATGAATTAAAATTTTATCTTTTGAATAAATACATAAAACAAATCAGAATCTAGAATAATATAACATGATTAATGGAGGTGATATTAACCAAAACCAAAGGGGGTTGGTTCAGTCCAAATACAATGAACCAAATATTTCAATGAGGTTATTTGAGTATGCTATAGCTGAAAATGACACATGTCATATACAGAATGAACACCATTATTGAGGGACATGATATAAGATTGAAGGAGGATAAAGGTGATTCATTTATTGGGGTATACATTTATAGAGGGATATATATGGATCTCTAGTAGTCCATTAAATACAAGGATAGATTTAACTTGATGATACTTTTAGGCTTTTATAGCCTAGACATATATGAAAAATTAAAAAAACATTTTAATGCGTGTATTGTGGAATTATTCAACATAATTTGGATGAGAAAAAATTATATCATGTTAAAAAATAATAAAATAATCAAGAAAAATTTGACATGGTTTTTGATGATTAATATAGATCAAGATAGAATCCTTATAAGAAAAAATAATAGAAGAGGCAATAATCATTCAAATATGATCGTCCAACTTCAATACAAATCTCCAAAATAATTTTTAAATACGTAGAATAAAAAAAATTAAAATGTACCATTTTATTTAATTTTATGACGATTTATGAGAGAAAAAAAGAACCACTTATCAATAAATTATTCCAAATTCTAGATTTATTAAATTATTACATATATTATGAGAATATATAAAATAAAATCATGATATGTGATGTACCTTGCATCTCATTTTGAGCATGAATCACTAGGAAATCGTAGTAGAAAATGTCCATTTAGATAGTTATGATAGCTAGTGTATTTGATGTTT
The DNA here is from genome assembly GCA_963277665.1 of Viscum album. Classification (NCBI taxonomy): domain Eukaryota; kingdom Viridiplantae; phylum Streptophyta; class Magnoliopsida; order Santalales; family Viscaceae; genus Viscum; species Viscum album. Next base: position 1,770,892,683 of record OY728122.1, read on the forward strand.
CTTCTATATGTATTATATTTCTTCTATATGTAGTATGTTTCTTCTATATTAAGTATATAATCACTCACACAAACTGAATCCATGCCTTTGATTTCATTAGAGAATTATAATTTTTCTATATTGATTCTTATAATTAGTGAATACAATATTATATGAAAATGTATGTGGTGTAATTGATGTAGGTTGTGTTGGAAAATTCAAAACTTCCACATGAGTTAACACTTTTATAATTGAGGTGTTTTCATAGTTTATATATCCAACACAGACAAAATCACTATTTTTTTTATATATCTAGTTTCTAAACCTTCCAATTTTAATTGGTAATTATTTACTAAGTATAGATATGTTGCTAGAATAGCCATCAGGAACCTTGATATTCTATAATACTTTAGGAAATTTATTTTTCTAAAAATATATTATCAAATAAGAACACAAAAAACTTTCCATTTTTTTCACCGATACACATAGAATGGAGTTCTGGTCAAATACCCTAATCCAAAAAGTCTCCCTGAGATCATGTGTCATATTTGGTCTTCTACTTGATATTTAGAAGAATTGAAAACATAATTTAACACATATTTTTTTTCAATATGCATTAATTCTAAACAATGATGTAAAATATCATTGACCAATATGGAAACTAAAAATGATACATTTATTTTTTCAATTGTAAGTGGATTTGGTGTCAACATTCTTCATTTTTTAGATTTAATCTATCCTTTCCAAAATGAAAAAGTGAAATGTTACAATTCATTAAGAACATCAGTTCTTTACTTACATTGAGGTTGTTTTTAGTGTCAAAAGTGTTATTAAACCACCAGTGATTCTTCCAATATTGATGATCCATTAGAAATAATCATCGATTCCTCGTGAAATTGAAGCTACTATGATATTTAAGTCTTCTAGATCATATATTATTTATAAAAACAGTACTTGAAACTTTTCACTTCATGATCCGACCAAAAATCATTACATAAGTAGTGAAATCATTTATAGTCCATATAAGGGAAACATGCATCTAAAGTATATTTTTCGAAGAAACATAGAATATATACACACCCATATCCCAAAACTTCTTCAACTCATTTATTAATGGTTCAAAGTAGACATATATATCATTCCTAGGATCATAAAGTCTATATATGAGTATAGTTAAGAAAGTGAAAGGTTTTTTCATACACATCTATGAATGAAGATTATAAACATGAATAAAAACTGGTCATGTGTTGTGAGGAGTAAGCATATATCCAAACAGACTAAAACCATCATTGGATGAAACCAACCTAACATTAAACACCTTAGCTACAAAATTTGGATGTCATGAATCAAATGTCTTCCATGCTAATCTATCTGCAATATGAACCAAGTCATCATTATCTTTAATTCTATCAACATCATTCTATCACTGGTTGGTTGAGATTTCAGTATATATGGATAGATTTTGAATCCTATTAATAAATATAAAGTTCCAAATGACTTTTTGTGGAACATGATATGGTGTTACATATGCATTTATCTTCCAACAAGATGTAAAAAATTCTCTATATTCATTAAGGCCTATTGTTTCCTCCTGAAATAAAGTACAATATTTTAGACAAGATTGAATTTTAATAGTAGAAAATAAAATCTAGTAAATTAACTTCCATTAAATATAATGATTTGAGGGAATATCTGTATCATTAAGAAGAAATTCCTCAAAAAAATAAGAATATAATCAATGCATGTATTATAAATTCCATATATGGTTTTTACATGATATAACCGCATTAAAAATTAAAACCTTTTCATTTTAGACCATTCCTTATATACAGGAGTTACGACATCATCCATTAATTTTTTCACTCTCTCAAGATCATCATTTTCATTATTTTCCTCATGTGTATTGATTTCATGGTATTCTTGAACTAACATACTCTATTTCTCAGGATGATTCAAAAATGGAAACTGATAAAATATAAAATTCTCTATACAACATATTTCCTTCCGTTCATGAACAATATAATAATATATCATTTCTACATTGTTATCCTAAACATAATAGTTTGTTTCAAATCCAACTTTTTTATATGTTATCTAACATCTTCCAAACATAACCAATGTCTTGTAAAACCATTTTAACATGGAAAATGTATACTACATCCATATAAATAATTTTTAAATGAAAAATCTAAAAAAATACCCAAATTATTTTGAAACTATGTTGAAATATGATTGGTATGATACATCCAACTTTAACCATTATATTACAGTAAAAATTTATATTCAAATCAAAAATTTAAAACATAATTAAAAAATTCATTACAAAAAATTTTAATATGAGAGTCATAAAAGAATACTAACAGTTATTCAAAAAAAGAATAAGATAAATAACATATGTTATAATTTATGCCTATAAATAATGAAACAAACAAAGTATAATACATGAAATGGGAAAAAACTATTTAATAATCCAATTAAATAATTATTTTGTTATGAAACAATTGTTTTTAAAACTTCCATGTTTTGAATATGAAATTAATCTAATTAAATACACTTTTATTTATGATGGAAAACATTTACTCAAGAATAAAAACAATGTTTCACCAAACATCAAAAACACAAAAAAATGGTATAATAATAAATTGTAAATTATACCATAATTGATATAAATATAAATAATCATCCAATCCTAATATCATAGAAACTGAGATTTATACAATAAAAATTATATCCATAATGTAATAAAGTGGATGGACGCCCAAAATTATATGATGTGTGAAATTAAATAAAAAAATTGTTAGAAAAAATTACACATCTTTAATTGGAAAGAAAAAATGCATCACTTGTCTTCTTTGATAAGCCCAAATAATATCCAATGATCATCCACTAAATCAAATAGTAACTTTCAACTACCAAAATCAAAGTAAATTGGGTCCACATACACATAGAGTTTACATAAATTGTGAAAAAGATAACTTATACTAGGATTACAATAAATTATCCATTATTAACCATTATAATATAATTCATGCTATGCTAGTTTGAAATAAAATTATTAAAAAAATATTTAGTTTTGAATAAAAAATAGAAGAATCAAAGAAGGAATTTTTCCACGTCTCTTTAAAGACATGAAAGTTATCTACATTAAAAACATATATTCCAATCTATTTTCATAATATTTAATGAAATATAGGCATATAAAGAAATTAAATTTAATTTTTGAGGAGGAAAAGTGTCTTGTAAAGAAAATGTTAATGAGGATTAAGTGTAATGTCCCAAACCAGATTCAACTAAAAAAATTCCTCGAGCCATTTCACCACAAGGCCTATAGTGTGCCTCCTTGTACGCTAGAGGCTGCCAATTAGAATCTAGGGTCTAAATATGGTAAAGTGGGGAGATTATAAACCCATATTTGAGTAAAAATAAAAGAAATAAGTAGATATCATCCAAAAATTAAATAATTAGTGTGAGGAAGAAATAAATAAATGAAATAGAAGCATTTTGTAATAATAAATGAAATGCTATAAAATCATGAACAACCATGTCATACACACAACACTGATCACACATTATTCTGATCACATATATAGGAGTACATAAAGGAAAATGAAATAAAAGTATAGGGATCTCTTACTAACTCTAATCCAGACCACATACCTGATATCCAAGACACTACTGAGCTACTCAATTTCGATCAAAGAATCCACTTGAGCATCTCTACTTGATCATGAAACCCTAGGCCTCATCATATCTATCAAGAATCTTTGATCATCCTGAAAAGTAAACAAAATTTCTACACACACACCAAAGTACACGTACATGGGTGGGAAATAATCTCACTGAGCCACCCCATTAATGAACCTATAAATCTAATATAATAAGTGAATGCTCATGAAATATGCTCATCCTAGTAGAGTCACAACTGGAAAACATAATAAAAAAACATGAAACTATAGTCAATCCATGAGTCTATAATCCAGGTCAATTGGGCAAGGTTATATCTTGTATATATATTTATATTTATATTTATGTGTGTGTGTGTGTATTTATTCCCATAAATTAATAAGTATATATATATACATAAAAATGTATATACATGAGTAAGGTGAAAAGTAACATAAATCAATGGAATTCAATACTTGGGTCTGTAATCTTGATAATATGGACATACTTTGAATAGTAAATTGAGCAAGATGTAATACCACTCAAGCCATGTATGATTATGTAAATCCCTAGGTTTATAATCCCAATCGATGATACCATCATAGGCCATCCCCGTAAATTTATTTTGAGAAAGCTAATTATCCACTGGGGGATACAAGTCCTATCCCTGGGATCACATGTACTCACCTACAATGAAAAGAATTAAGGATTATATATAATAACCATACATCCTGTAAATGGTCACTGAGTTGAACGCCAAGTCACTCAAGCCATGTAAATCTAATCTTATGTCTGAGCCCTAGGTCTTGGACCATAGGCCGTCATTGTAACACCCGAGACTTTTATGTGAAATATTTTGTTTTTATGTTATATAAATCATCAAAGGAATATTTCACTACACACAACACTAGCTTGCCTTTCTTTACACGCAACTGCGGCCTTCCTCGATAGCTTGCGTCGTACGCAATACCGAGTTTCACTAAACAATGATATGCTATTAAAATATTATTAAAACTAGCCGTTATGAATATTAATAACAAATTTTTGAAATTTTATAAATTTTATTTTTCAAAATGGACTTCATTTTTGAACTCAGAATATCAAAATTATCCTAGGGTGAAATTTTGGTATTTTTCTGAAAACTTTCAATTTTTGATGAATAGTGAAACTACTAAGCGGCTGTTAAAAAAACTGAATTTTTCATAAAACATAATTTTACCGCTTCTGTGAGTGGAATTTCAAAAATCCGAGAGACATGGTTGATGTCAGTAAGTGAAATGTGGTTCAATGAGTTGAAAATAATTTTTTGGTGAATAGTAACTTTTTACTTTTTTTTTACCACGGTTAAAAGTAAATAGGGTAATTAAGGGTAAAAATGATATTATTATTACCCTAACACATGTCCTAATTCTATTGGACAAGTGTAATTCGACCAAAAACAAACTTAGGAATAAAATATGACCATTTAGGCCCACTTGGATTAGATTAGGACATTTATTATTAATTTATTTAAAGAAGGGTTAAAATAGTTAAAATCAAATTTTAATAAGTAAGTCATTTTTAATATGGGGTTATACATAAGATAAATTCGATTATAAATATTCATTAGAAAGATAAAAATATTTACTACATAATGGTATTTTATTTGTAATTTTTATACATTAAATAATTTAATTTATTTATGACACAACGATGATGCAGAAATTATCTTATTAATGAAATATTGACATAATTGATGTTATAAATACCCAAATAAATATAATTTGAGACATTTTATGAATTTCACTAATTTCCTAGGTTAATATGACTTGTTAGTATTGATTTAATTAACTTGGTTTGAACTAATAATTATGTTATGATTTTCACAAAAACCAATTACTAAATAGTGTCAAAATTGACATAAAATAGTTTTTAAAACAAATATTATATTAGTAATTATTATTTTATTCCTAAAAATCTATGGTTCGGAAAAATTACTTAGATAAGGTTGTATATATTAATAATAAACAACTTGGGGTTCGTTTGGCTGCTTATAGTAAGTTTATTAACCTTATATTATAAGAACACAAGAAGACACGGTAAAAGTAAACTTATTTAACTTAATGTTAAATCTAAATGATAAGGTTAAAATAGGAACCTAAACTTGTCTAAATTCTATTGGATGAGAGGATTTCGACCCATCCCCACCTTATCCTCGAAATAAATCAATTTGGAGCTATTTAAAACCGAACTTGACTTTATAATAAAATAATATTTTTAGTTATTCCAAAGGTGCCCCTCTCCTCCCTTATAAAAGGGCACCTCCTCTCTCTCTTCCTCACACCACATTGAGCCTTCAAGCTCGGCCAAACCCTATCCATTTCTTCTCTACACTTCCTTCGAAACATCCTAGAGGTTCTGGTCTTCTTCAAAGACCCATTTTAGTGCCCTAAAAGGAGGTCTCAAAGAAGCACTTCAAAGAAGAGGTAATGTCCGTTACCGATTCTTTCATCTTTATTTCTTCTTCCACTTATTCTCTTTTAGTTGTTTCATTATGAAGTAATAACATCAGTATCACTCATATAATGATATGTTATTATAAGTATGAAACAACCCTATTTCACCATCTATCCATCCTACGGAAAAAGAAATCACTGCGCGTGTGTACGTACGGAATACCGTCTCCACGCCGTGGCGTAATCTATTTTCCACCACCACCTTACTTGGATGGGTATAATGGTGTAAATAATGACTATATATTACTATTATAAAGTGATACTGATTCTAAAATAGTATACATACACTCCAATACAATTCCATGATCATAGGAACAATATCATCACTCGTACGTACGTACGGAATACCGTCTCCACGATGTGATGCGACTCATTCTACATGATCTTCATTTCATAATGATTATATAAATGAATTGAATGAATGAATATGATATATATTACACAAATACCATTCTGGAAATTTTATAACTATAACCTAAAGAGAAGAATAAGAATTTATTCGACAAAACACGCATAAGAACAAAAAGTTATAAACACACGAATAACAAGTAGCAATGAAATATTACTACTAAGAAGCTAATAATATGACCAAATATGATATCATAAAAATATTTATGATTCTGGAATAAGTCAATAATATTATTTAAACCATTATACAGGAGTTTCGGACACGTACAAAGCATATCGGACCTAAGGTAAGGGAAAATATCACAATCTCATTTTTATCCGAGATTGTTTATACTTTGGTATTTACTGGGGTGTATTTTATCATCCACATCCATGTTTCCTCAATATGTAATATTTATATCCTTATAAAATAGTTTATATCCAATTTTACACTTCGGTGAGTTTTTAGTAAAAGATATGAAAGGAATCTTTTGTCGTTTTTCGTACGAGGTACTTTTTGACTTTTCTGACAAAAGTACGAAGAATGTTTTTTTTAACTTATACGGCATGAATGGATTTTTATAACATTATTTCCAAGAATATTCCATTAAAAGTTTTCAAGTTTATTTTTAATAAACTTCTTTTAGTTTAAAATTGTAAGACATGTTAAGAAAGGAAAAAAAATTTGAAGTAGAAAGGATATTTTCCTCAAGAATGGAGTTCAAGTGTTTTATCAAAATTATTTTCCATCTAAGATAATAAAGGGTTCTGTTTCTATACCTATTATTACATGGATTTGATTATGTTGTGATGGAAATATTTTTTATGAATTCCTTTATCTTATATGAATTGTTTTATGATGTCAGGTTGTTTAAGAATCCCATTTTTATTACATGGGTTATGCTATGATGTATGGTTTATGATTTTGTGGAACACATAAGAATGGTATCATTATGAGATGGGTGGGACCTATATCTCCCTCCAATGCATTGGGTAAAGATTTTATATCTCATGAGATAGACATGGCTGGAACGGTAGGTTATACCGGTTCAGTGAAACAGGACTGAAACGAGGGTGACTCGGTTCAGAAATGGACTTTGTCCACTAAGATATTCTTGGAAATGAGTCTTGACTAATAAGAAATGATTCTCTATGATTATGTGTGTATTCCACAAAGTTTTAGGTTTTAAGTTATGATTATTGGGATTACATTTCACTTCTATGATTTATCCCATGTTATGATATTATGATCTCTTTTGCAGGATAAGATTTCCAAAAGTTATGTTCTTATGTATATGATGTGATTGATATTTCTTTTATTTACCCTTACTGAGCATTTGAGATTACCCTTTTTTATGTTTTATTTCCCAAGGTCAGGAAGAAGGTTATTAAGTAGAATATGCCAAAAAGGGACTCTAGATATGATGAAATAAATGGGAGGCAAAGTAGATGCTTTATGAACCAGTTGTTTATGTTTCCTAGTTTCTAAAGACACTATACCTATATGGTCCTTTCTTAGTTTTGTTATATGTTTTAATAAGTGTGCTTCAATTCTGAAGTAATGTATGTAAAGTATGGGTCGTTATAGTTGGTATCAGAGGAAAGGTATAGTCAAACTTTGGAAACTAGGATGTGAAAGCCTTAGTAAGAACCCTAAGGATAAGTCTAATCATAGAACACAATCTTAGTGTTTTAGAAATGGCCATGAATAACCTATTATAAGACCTTAAGTGTGAAATTTTATTCTTGATTATGTGGTTTTCCTATTATAATTAGTGTTTCTCACACTATTCTTCTTGGTTTTAGTCAATGGCTGGAAACCGAAGGAACCGTGTTAGTGCGGAATGCGACGGGAAATGCAATGATTGTCCCCCTGAGCAACCAAATGTTATGGGAGCATGAATGCAAAATCTTGTAGCCATGCTCACACAACTTTCTCAAGCTATGAATCATGCAGGACTTCCAAACGATCAAATTAAGGAGTAACATTCTGTTGAATCCTTCATGAGATAGCATCCACCTTCATTCAGCGGGTCTACTGATCCATTAGTTGCTGAACAAAGGATTAATACTACTGAAAAGATATTTTCAGTTCTTCAATGTTTTGAACATGATAAAGTCATCCTAGCAGTGTATCGTTTGGAAGGAGATGCTGATCAATGGTGGAATCTTATTAAGAATATGAGGCAAAGGGATGAAATTGAGTCCATGGAATGGGACGAGTTCAAGAACTTATTTTTCAATAAGTACTTCCCTCGTATTCTCTGAACAAAGATGGAGAAAGAGTTTCTTGAACTGAAGAAAAAGGATGATGAATCTGTTGGTACCTATGATGAAAATTTTACAAGACTTGCAAGGTACGCTTCTGGTATTATTATCCAACCTGAGAGTAAGATCGATCGATTCTTTAGTGGCTTAAAACCAAGTCTTCGAATGGACTTAGCCATAAGGGACTTCAATAGCTAAAAGGAAATCATTCGATGTGCTCTCAAATTTGAGATGGAGATTGGAGTAACCCATCCGTCATATGGGTTTGATAAGAAGAGGAAAATGGAATTCAAAGGAAAATCTAAAGAGCACACTGAAAAGAAGATGAGATTTCCCTTATGCTCAAAGTGTGGAAAGAAACATGGAGGGAGTTGTCCTAAAGGTACAAGTAAATGTTTCAAGTGTGGAAAGGAAGGTCATCGGGCATTTGAATGCCGCGATGATGGGAAGAAGATGTCTAATGATGCAAAAAAAGTAAGGGATACACAGAATGAACCTACTACACTTCAATGTTTCAAGTAAAAGGATATGGGACATTATGCCAATAAATTCCCTAATCCAAGGGTTGATGATGATGGTCGACGTCAACAAACTCTTAAGTCTAAAGACAAAGGAAAGTCACATGCAATTTCTATCAGCGATGTGGAGTACGATAACGATGTGGTGAAAGGTACACTTACCATCCACTCTAAAGTATCAAATGTTTTATTTTATTCTGGATCCACCCACTCCTTTATTTATGAAGAATTTTCTATGGGTATCATCGTATTACCTCAACAATTAGATGTTGAGTTAGCTGTGACAACACCTAATGGCACAATAGTCACATCAAAAGTTTATAATTCTTCTCCGATTGAAGTTTGAGGGAAAGTGCTTCCTGAAATCTTGTGATCCTTCCTATAGTGGAATTTGATGTGATTCTTGGCATGGATTAGCTTTCTCTACATGGATCTCATATCAATTTCCAAAGAAGGGAAGTCACATTTCATATTCCAGATCAATCTATGATCGTCTATCGATGCAAGGATGAACATAACATTCCAGTGGAAATTTCTTCCATTTTATGGGTATTGATTCCACTAAATGAAAGTTATTTATCTCAAATGGTTGGTGAGAAACTCACGATTAAGAATATTCCCATTGTACAGGAGTTTGATGATGTCTTTCCGGAGGAATTACCGGGTCTTCCACCAAATCGTGAAGTTGATTTTTCAATAGAACTCGTACCGGGTGATTTGCCTATTTCAAAGACACCTTATAGAATGGCCCCAATTGAGTTGCAGGAAATGAAGAAGTAACTCCAAGAGAATCTTGATAAGGGATTCATACGCCCTAGTGCGTCGCCTTGGAGAGCACATGTTCTGTTTGTTAAGATGAAAGATGGATCAATGAGACTCTGCATTGATTATCGAGAACTTAATAAGATCACTATCAAGAACAAATATCCTCTCCCGCGCATTGATGACCTATTTGACCAACTACGCGGAGCTCAATACTTTTCCAAGATTGATCTTCGTTTAGGGTATCATCAATTAAGGGTCAAAAGGGAGGATATACCAAAGACGGCTTTCGGTATAAGGTATGGACACTATGAATTTATAGTGATGCCATTTGGTCTTACTAATTCCCCTGATATCTTCATGGATCTAATGAATAGATTCTTTAAAGACTATCTTGGTCAGTTTGTGGTAGTCTTTACAGATGATATTCTTGTCTATTCAAAGAGCAAGTAAGAACATGAAGATCACTTGATAATTATATTGAAGACCCTGAGAAAGGAGAAGGTTTATTCCAAATTTACCAAGTGTAAATTTTGGCTTCAAAAATTTTCATTTTTGGGTCACATAATCTCAAAAGAGGGGATATCTGTGGATCCAGCAAAAACAGAGGTTATCGAAAGATGGTCGAGACCAACAACAGTAACTGAGATCTGAAGTTTTCCTGGTTTGGATAGATATTATCGACGTTTTGTGAATGATTTTTCACGATTATCTAATCCACTCACCAATTTGACTCGGAAAGGAGTTAAGTTTGTATGGACGGAGGAATGTGAAGAGAATTTCAAGGAGTTGAAAAGAAAGTTATCCAGTACACCTGTGCTCACACTGCCTTGTAGTGGAGAAAGGTTTGTGATCTACAGTGATGCATCCAAGAAGGGATTGGGGTGTGTTCTTATGCAAAAGGATATGGTGATAGCTTATGCCTCACGACAGTTGAAAATACATGAGCAAAATTACCCAACTCATGATTTGGAGTTAGTTGCGGTAATCTTTGCATTTAAGATTTGGAGGCATTACCTTTATGGTGAAAGGTGTGATATTTATACTGATCATAAAAGTTTAAAGTATATTTTCACACAAAAGGAGCTGAATATGCGCCAAAGAAGATGGTTGGAGCTAATTAAGGATTATGACTGCTCAATCCATTACCACCCTGGGAAAGCAAACAAGGTGGCAGATGCATTAAGTCGACAAGACCATGCTAGTTTATCCATGATGAGGATCACAAAATATCCAATATTTATGGATTTACAAAGGATGGATCTTGGAATTATAATGGAAGGGGAAAAATCTTATCTTTCTCAAATGAATGTTCAACCATATATACATGTGAAGATTAAAGAGGCATAGAAAGAAGATTCTGAGTTACAAAAGAAGGTGAGAAATGTTCCTAAATTCAACCTTGATTGTGATGGGATAATAAAGTTCAGGAATCGGGTTTGTGTTCCTCCCATCCCAGAATTAAAGAAGGAGCTGCTGGATGAGGCTCATAGTTCTTCATTATCTATTCATCCAGGAAGCACGAAGATGTATAGGGACCTGAAAGAGTACTTCTGGTGGGATGGCATGAAAAGAGATGTTGCTGAATATGTCTCTCGATGCTTGGTTTGTCCGCAAGTTAAAGATGAGAGACAGAAGTCTAAGGGGATGTTACAACCATTACCCATACCCGAATGGAAATGGGAAAACATCACTATGGACTTTGTCACAGGACTTCCTAAAATATCCAAAGGAAATAATGCTATCTTGGACATAGTTGATCGTATTACAAAGTCTGCACACAACATTGCTATTAGAGAGGATTTCTCTCTGGATCATCTTGCCAGGATATATGTAAAGGAAGTGGTAAGATTTCATGGAGTACCACTTTCTATTATATCTGATCAGGATCTGAGATTTACCTCGAAGTTCTGGCGAAGTCTTCAGCATACTCTTGATACAGAGTTGAGTTTTAGCACTGCTTATCATCCTCAGACAGACAGTCAGTCTGAGATAACAATTCAAACTCTAGAAGATATGTTGAGATCTTGCTCTATGGATTTCATAGGTGGTTGGGATCAACACCTACCTTTGGTGGAATTTTCTTATAATAATAGCTTTCACTCCAGTATTAAGATGGATCCTTATGAAGCTCTCTATGGAAAGAAATGCAGGACTCCAACTTGCTGGGATGAAGTGGGGGAAAGAAAGTTATTTGGACCTGATCTCATTGATGAAATGGCAGAAAAGGTCAGATCTATTCAACAACACATAAGAGCAGCTCAGAGTTGACTGAAAAGTTATGCCGACAACCAAAGAAAAGACCTAGAGTTTTAAGTGGGTGATAAAGCGTTCTTACGAATATCTCCCTGGAAGAGAGTCATGAGATTTGGAAAGAAGGGGAAGTTGAGCCCTAGATATATCGGTCCTTTTGAAATACTGGATCGTGTTGGGAAGGTAGCTTACCGATTGGCGCTTCCACCGAATCTCTCTCAAGTTCATGATGTGTTCCATGTATCTCTCCTGAGAAAGTACATACCTGATCCTTCACATGTACTTAGCTCAGAAGTTGTACCGCTGGAGCAAGATCTTTCTTATGAAGAACAACTGATAGAGATTCTGGATCGTAGCGAAAAAGTCCTATGAAACAAGACTAATCGATTGGTAAAAGTTTTATGGAGGAACCACCAATTAGAAGAAGCTACATGGGAGCTTGAGGACATGATGAGAGAGAGGTATCCTCATCTGTTTGTTACAAAGTGACAAATTTCGAGGGCGAAATTCATTTTAAGGGGGGTAGAATGTAACACCCGAGACTTTTATGTGAAATATTTTGTTTTTATGTTATATAAATTATCAAAGGAATCTTTCACTACACAACACTAGCTTGGCTTGCTTTACACGCAACTACGGCCTTCCTCGATAGCTTGCGTCGTACGCAATACCGAGTTTCACTAAACAATGATATGCTATTAAAATATTATTAAAACTAGCCATTATGAATAGTAATAACCAATTTTTGAAATTTTATAAATTTTATTTTTCAAAATGGACTTCATTTTTGAACTCAGAATATCGAAATTATCCTAGGGTGAAATTTTGGTATTTTTCTGGAAACTTTCAATTTTTGATGAATAGTGAAACTACCAAGTGGCTGTTAAAAAAAACTGAATTTTTCATAAAACTTAATTTTACCGCTTCTGTGAGTGGAATTTCAAAAATCCGAGAGACACGGTTGATGTCAGTAAGTAAAATGTGGTTCAATGAGATGAAAATAATTTTTGGGTGAATAGTAACTTTTTACTTTTTTACCACGGTTAAAAGTAAATAGGGTAATTAAGAGTAAAAATGATATTATTATTACCCGAACACATGTCCTAATTCTATTGGACAAGTTTAATTCGACAAAAAACAAACTTATGAATAAAATATGACCATTTAGGCCCACTTGGATTAGATTAGGACATTTATTATTAATTTATTTAAAGAAGGGTTAAAATAGTTAAAATCAAAGTTTAATAAGTAAATCATTTTTAATATGGGTATATACATAAGATAAATTCTATTATAAATATTCATTAGAAAGATAAAAATATTTCCTACGTAATCGTATTTTATTTGTAATTTTTAGACATTAAATAATTTAATTTATTTATGACACAACGATGATGCAAAATTATCTTATTAATGAAATATTGACATAATTGATGTTATAAATACCCAAATAAATATAATTTGAGACTTTTTATGAATTCCACTAATTTTCTAGGTTAATAGGACATGTTATTATTTAATTAATTAACTTGTTTCGAACTAATAATTCTGTTATGATTTTCAAAAAAATCAATTACTAACTAGTGTCAAAATTGACATAAAATAGTTTTTAAAACAAATATTTTATTAGTAATTGTTATTTTATTCCTAAAAATATAAGGATCGGCCAAATGACTTAGATAATGTTATATATATTAATAATAAACAACTTGGGGTTCTTTTGGCTGCTTATAGTAAGTTTATTAACCTTATAGTATAAGAACACAAGAAGACACGGTAAAAGTAAACTTATTTAACTTAATGTTAAATCTAAATGATAAGGTTAAAATAGGAACCTAAACTTGTCTAAATTCTATTGGATGAAATTATTTCGACCCATCCCCACCTTAGCCTCTAAATAAATCAATTTGGAGCTATTTAAAACCGAACTTGACTTTATAATAAAATAATATTTTTAGTTATTCCAAAGGTGCCCCTCTCCTCCCTTATAAAAAGGCTCCTCCTCCCTCTCTTCCTCACACCACTTTGAGCCTTCAAGCTCGGCCAAACCCTGAAAATATCTTCTCTCCACTTCCTTAGAAACATCCTAGTGGTTCTGTTCTTCTTCAAATACCCATTTTAGTGCCCTAAAAGGGGGTCTTAAAGAAGCACTTCAAAGAAGAGGTAATGTCCGTTACCGATTCTTTCATCTTTATTTCTTCTTCCACTTCTTCTCCTTTAGTTATTTCATTATGAAGTAATAACATCAGTATCACTCATATACTGATATGTTATTATAAGTATGAAACAACCCTATTTCACCATCTATCCATCCTACGGAAAAAGAAATCACCGCGCGTGCGTACGTACGGAATACCGTCTCCACGTCGTGGTGTAATCTATTTTCCACCACCACCTTACTTGGATGGGTATAATGGTGTAAATAATGACTATATATGACTATTATAAAGTGATACTGATTCTAAAATATTATACATACACTCCAATACAATTCCACGATCCGAGGAACGATATCATCACTCGTGCATACGTACGGAATACCGTCTCCACGATGTGATGCGACTCGTTCTACATGATGTTCATTTCATAATGATTATATAAATGAATTGAATGAATGAATATGATATATATTACACTAATACCATTCTGTAAATTAGATATCTATAACCTAAAGAGAATAATAAGAATTTATTCGACAAAACACGCATAAGAAAAAAAAGTTATAAACACCCGAATAACAAGTGGCAATGAAATATTACTACTAAGAAGCTAAGAATATGACCAAATATGATATCATAAAAATATGTATGATTCTGGAATAAGTAAATTACATTATTTAAATCATTATACAGGAGGTTCAAACACGCACAAAACATATCGGACCTAAGGTAAGGAAAAATATCACAATCTCATTTTTATCCGAGATTGTTTATACTTTGGTATTTACTGGGGTGTATTTTATCATCCATATCCATGTTTCCTCAATATGAAATATTTATATCCTTATACTATATTTTATATCCAATTTTACCCTTCGGTGATTTTTTAGTAAAGGATATGAAAGGAATCTTTTGTCGTTTTTCGTACGAGGTACTTTTTGACTTTTCCGACAAAAGTACGAAGAATGTTTTTTTAACTTATACGGCATGAATGGATTTTTGAAACATTATTTCCAAGAAGCTTCCTTTACAAGTTTTCAAGTCTATTTTTAATCAACTTCTTTTAGTTTAAAATTGTAAGACATGTTAATAAAGGAAAATTTTTTTGAAGTAGAAAGGATATTTTCCTCAAGAATGGAGTTCAAGTGTTTTATCAAAATTATTTTCCATCTAAGATAATAAAGGGTTCTGTTTCTATCCCTATTATTACATGGATTTGATTATGTTGTGATGGAAATATTTTTATGAATTCCTTTATCTTATATGAATTGTTTTATGATGTCATGTTGTTTAAGAATCCCATTTTTATTACATGGGTTATGCTATGATGTATGGTTTATGATTTTGTGGCACACATAAGAATGGTATCATTATGAGATGGGTGGGACCTATATCTCCCTCCAATGCATTGGGTAAAGATTTTATATCTCATGTGATAGACATGGCTGGAACGGTAGGTTATATTGGTTCAGTGAAATAGGACTGAAATGAGGGTGACTCGGTTCAGAAATGGACTTTTTCCACTAAGATAGCCTTGGAAATTAGTCTTGACTAATAAGAAATGATTCTCTATGATTATGTGTGTATGCCACAAAGTTTCAGGTTTTAAGTTATGATTATTGGGATTACATTTCACTTCTATGATTTATCCCATGTTATGATATTATGATCTCTTTTGCAGGATAAGATTTCCAAAAGTTATGTTCTTATGCATATGATGTGATTGATATTTCTTTTGTTTACCATTACTGAGCATTTGAGCTCACCCTTTTGTATGTTTTATTTCCCCAGGTCAGGAAGAAAGTTATTAAGTAGAATATGCAAAAAGGGACTCTAGATATGATGAAATAAATATGAGGCAAAGTAGATGCTTTATGAACCAGTTGTTTATGTTTCCCAGTTTCTAAAGATACTATACCTATACGGTCCTTTCTTGGTTTTGTTATATGTTGTAATAAGTGTGCTTCAATTCTGAAGTAATGTATGTAAAGTATGGGTCGTTATAGTCATGAAATTAAATCTCATATGAACCCTAAGGGGATGACCCATAAGAAATATGTAAAAGAAATTTTCTCCATACCCAAGTACATACTAGGCATCCATTAATATAAATGGCTCAACAACCCCATACTAAGGAAGTACATCTGGGTGTTGTTGTAATGGTGCTTCCACCTGACCCTAGGGAACATCCTAGGCATCGTATAAGGAGAGAATTATTATCCATCTATGAAATCAATGATGTGGAGTGAAATATCCAACACTACAGTCTAGTAATAAATCAGAGATAGCGTAATCATCCCCATCACTTAGAAGTGCATAATCATCCTCAAGTGCATCGACGATGTGGAGTTCTACGTCCAACATCACGGTCATGTAATCAATTAGGGATACAATAATCATCACCATTGATCTAGTATTATAATAAATAGGTATTATATGCCTGTAAATCATAAATATAGGGACTTTATGAAGTTACCCAGTCAGGATCCAAGTATCACTAAGAGGAGAGGGGGGTGAATCAGTGGTATCTTTTTATTTTATGTTTCCAATTTTTGAAATAACTTTCACCTCCTGTTAAAGAGTTGTTTCCCTACAGAATACACACAACCAGATGAGCACAAGAATTCCAAGGTTCAATACACAAAAAGAGTAGCTACGTCCTTGGTATAGTACAAAAATAATCCAGTACCAGACAATCCAAAAGAGGACAATCCTTTGATGTTGAATACAAAGAGTTGGATATACCTTTACACTCACGTAGAACTTGGAAAAAAAAATCCGAAAGTGTGTGAATTTCAATATTTCAGTCCTTCTATACAATTGAACAGGTGTATTATTTGAAGTACAAATCTTCACATTCTTACCTAGAAGCTGGTAAGAGATATCTTACGCACAATTGAGTACGTGCGAATAACCCAAATCGTCCACGCACCCTTTTAGGTGTCTTGTTCACAACTTTAATTCCTCACGTGCAAGATTTGGCATTTTTCATGAAACACCTCTTTCATGAAACTTCAATATTGTGAACAACTCTATTTCTTTCATGCACTCCCCATTACTTGAAATTCTTTCGTACCTCAGAACTTGAGATTTCTCTAAGTTTATAGCATTGAAAATGTGATGGGGTCACCCCTTATTTATAGATCTCATCGACCCCTGTGGGCAAAAACCCCAATGTGTCGCACAAGATCCTAACACGTCACGCAAAACCCCATTTGACGTTGCATTGGACATGTAAGTCTCTTTCACGCCAACCACATCTTTCACGCATTTTTTGAATCTTTCTCACACTTCATGCCTTTTACATGTTTTGAAGTTTTGACCTTGAATCATGTCTTGAACACAACATTCCATACTCCCTTCAATCTTGTGTGCAAAAACTCATATTTCTCACAATCCTCTCCTTTACTAGATTTTGATGTTTAGATCATTAAACTCTACTTTCTCGCAACATACTTTTCTAAAAACACATTTCTCCATCTCCCGATTTTCAGGACCAAAAAATTGGCAAACACTGGGAAACAGTGCCACCTTAAAATCTATTTCGGCAAGAACACCAATGCTGCTTCATTATCATATAGTGTATTCAACAAACAACAGCTTTCATCACAAACCATATCTATCATGATATATATACTTTGATTGAACACCTTTAGCATTGTCATATTTTCAACTGGAAGTACTATAACTTCCCTATCTTCAACTAGAATCTTTCATTCCAATCAAAATTGAATATTTATGGAATCACCTTCTACTCCCCCTTTCCTTCATAATGCTTGCATCTCAAGTTCTTTTAACTTATGATATTTTTGAACTACAAATAATCAAAGCATCAACTTATTTTTAAGTCCTTTACAAATTGAATTGATTTATCTTCTTGGACAACAAAAGACAACCCTCAATAACAGCAAACTCTTCTTACTTACTTCTCCATCTAACTTGGTCCCAACACTTCAGGTCAGAATATCATAATCAATAAGGCTCAAAAGATGGACCCTAGGAAAAAACATTTGATTATCCCAATAATATTATGGCAATAAAATAAAAGGCTCAGAAGATGGGTCCTAGGAAACACATCTAGGAATACCAATAAAATAACAATCAATAAAAGGATCATAAGTTAGATCCCAGTAAAATACATTTGGGAATCCCAAATAAGAATGTCGCATCATTACGATATCATCAACCAAAAACCATAAATCACATTTGGTAATCATCATTTCATCAGAAGTAAACAAGTGAATACATAAATAAAGTGTGAGGGTGAACAAACACATAAACCCACCCCTACTTCCACGGCCCCATGAATTAAAAGTTCAGTATGGGTTCTAAGGTGATACCCACTACCATATCTACCCAAACTTGACATAGTAGCTTAGGGTCAGTCAAATGTTGGGAAACTAACTAGGTACCTCATATCAAACACTATATAAGTATCCTATTTATATTCCTCAAGGTCAACACATAAGGGAAGGAATCCTACTCAAGATCCTCTATAGTGAAGCTAAAAAGAGGAATCCTACATGGGTTCCTTGAAGGTATGTAATAAGATTCATCCTACATGGGATCCTCATAACAGTACATAGGAATAGGCATTATACATGGGACCCACAATAATAGTGTAAGTACGTAGATAAATCCAACATGTGATCCTCAAAAAAGTAAATAGTTATAGGTATCTCATAATGGATTCTATAGGTTATCATGTAAGATAATACATCGCATAAATGACCCTTGGTAATAGTAATAAGATAGAGGCATCCTACAAGGGACCCTAAAAAACAACTAATCTCATGGTCTCCTATGATAGAAAGGTACATCTCATAAGGGATAAATCATCAAATAAAAAGATAAAAATTCATCATTAAATAGTGATATATAGTGGATAATCTTGTATTAAAGGGTCTCACTCTTAAGAAATAGTTGGATTCATTTACTAGAGGAAGAACCTATCTGTTTAGTAATAATCCTGAAACTCCTCATCAGCATCCTTGAATGACCACAAGGGTTTCACTATCTTGATCAACATGAAAAGATACTCCAAATGGACTAATAATGCATCAAATTCCAAACTTTGGAATACATTTATGAAAAGGCCTAAAAAGGGTAGCAATGGAGGAGTAAATGGCATATATACCCTAGTACCTAGTGTATACCCTCGAAGCTCCACCTGGGCATGTACTTCATCCAAATTTGGAATTTAAAACCCAATTAAACAAAATGTAATTTAGGTATAAGTATGAAACCTTCATGGGGTGCCTATCCATGTACCTCACATGGCCTGTACAAGTACTTTTCCTAGTTGTGTACCTCTACATGGCATGCAACCCACACAGGGATTGGTCGTATACTCTATACGTCCATGTCCCCATACACATGCTATTTTTATGGGTAATCATCTACATGGATGAGTCCCAATACATTGTGTGTATACCACATAAATGGTGTTTAATTATAAAAATATCATCTTCCTAGAATGGGAAGAACACATGGCATGTGTTCCTGAACTACACATCATGTGGTCGAGATTTCCAAATGGGAAACCCCTTAAATTAGCCTAAAACCCAGTTTTTCTCCTAAAAAGATATAGATCAAACATCAAGGGGTAATAATAAGTGATAAAAGGGGTTTAATTATTTAAAGTGGTAAATATATTTGGATTTATGGAAAAACATAAAAATGTCCTACCTTAGGGAAGAATATGTTGAAGCTTCACTCATTTCCATAAACTACCGATATTACGTGATGATCTGGCTCCTCCCAAGCGTGCAGTGGTGTGTCCATTATTCATCATCTCTCTATATCTCCCTATTACTTTTTCTCCTAGTCACTTGAAGGAGGAATCCAATAGGGGGAATATTATAGATTCTATGGAAGGAAAAGAAATAAAAGAAAAGGAAGAAACGAGAAGAAATAGAAAAAGGGGCCCAGCCCCAACCCAGGAACCCAACCTGAGTTTATGAACCACCTAGGAAAAACTCCCCATTCAGAACTCAATAAAATATGAGGAATATCAATCTTATTCTATATTCAAAATATATATCCAAATGAATATGTGAGAATAAATTAATATTTAATTAATTATTTATTTATTGTTAATTATTCCATAAAAATTTAAATAGTTTGGAATTGCAAAAAAATCCTATATTGGTGTAAAAACCCTATTCTAGGACCAAAAGAGTGGTCATAAAAATTATCCAAGATCATATTCTAGGAAAAATGACCATTTTACCCCTTATAAGTATCTAAAAAAGTAATCAAATTTCCTCTCAAATCTTCTATCTGGAAAATCATGGGTCATTATAAACTCCCCACCGTAAACCTTCACATCCCCAAGAAGCCTTTGTGGTAAAAAAAAATTCATGATCTCATCATGATCATATACTCAACTACTCTATCTTAATCATCCAACTGTCAATCTCTCAGCTTCCATAACTCTCCAACATGGGAGACACTTAACCATAACTGATCTAGTACTCCCCACTATAAGAGTATCCTTATCATCACCTCGCAGCATCGCCTATTCCTACTTTCCAAGAACATATTCCAGGGAAAACATAGGATTTCAACTAAAAACAAGGGTCACCATCTCCAAACAGCCAATGGTGAATTCCCCATCATAAGGATTTCCTTATATCGCTCCTCGATCACAACCTCAATAGGTTCCTTCATCAAACCAGAAAGGATGTTTAAAACAAAAGAATCTCGATGTAGAGTTGAAATTCTCTCATTGCACTCAGGATTAGGTCAAGATATAACATGTTTGTATCCAACTATGAGTACACTAAGATTCCATCAAAAGTCATGTATAGATCACTTCGAGCGATGATCACATCAAAGAGGCTATAGTAGCCTTTATCCAATCCCTAATGTAACATCCCAAGTAAATAAAGGATATGATATTTTCTTACTTATTAATATTTGTGAATTAAATATTAATTTTACTTTAAATGGGATTCTATTTTCGATGGTGTACCCAACCTGTAACAATGGATTTCTCTGAAATCTCATGTTGTACACAAGGCTGAGTCACACAAAAAAGTAATAATATAATATTATTTTAAATGGTAGTTAACGCCTAGCCATTGTATTGGAGGGAATGAACAAAACTAACTATAATATGATTATACATGTTCTTCAAATGTTTTTACATTTAAAAAATAAAATTTAGAGGCTTAAAATGAGAATGAACTTGATTTTATGCCTGAAAAACACTAATATTTTTAAAATGTTGTTTTACGGCCTTATGATGGAAAACCCTTTTTAAATCTGGTTTTTGTAACTTTTATATATTAAATTTGAATTAATAAACATCTTCTTTAGATTTTCGACATCAAAATTTACTTTGGGTAAATTTTTGGTATTGTTCTGAGAAAGTTCATTTTTTTAATGAATAGTGAAAATACTGCATTTTAATTCAAAACTGCCTTTTCATCTGATTTATTTATATAGTTAAATTGTCTTTTTAATTAGTTTTAAAGTGTAATTGGATTATATGTTTACTATTTAATCCAATTTTGTTCATTTTCAGTAATTTCAAATTTGATATTGTACATAAACAAATGTTAATCTTTTGATAGTTATTATTTCATAAAAACATGCTTTTTGGTTTTGACAACGGGAATTAATTTTAAATTAATTTCTTCAACTTATATGTTATGAATTTGGAAAAATTTATTCCATATTTGGAATCAGGAGGTCCAAATTTTGTAAATAGGTAACTTTTATTTTTAGACATTATGAATAGTAACTTTAGTAAATATTTTATTTACCATTGTTAAAGGGTAAATCTGGTAAATAGGGGTAAAAATAATATTATAATAAAATTAAATTACCCTAAAACGTGTAATAAACCTATTGGATGTTACATATATGACCATGGAAATCCTTGGCTAGTTTTTGGGACCACATTGAGCCACTTTTATGTGAAAATGACACATTATAAAAATTAATTTAATGTTATGGAAAATGTAACATAAATATATATCTCTTAGTAAAACAATTTTTATATAAGGTTATATAAGTGATATTTTTTACTATAAATATTCATTAGAAATATGAAAATATTTCCTACATCATGGTATTTTATTTATAATTTTTATACATCATATAAATAAATTAATTTATGACACAATAGTGATGTAGTGATTACCTTATTAATGAAAGATTTAAATAAATGAGATTATAAATATAAAAATAAATTTATTTTGAACCTTTTTATGCCATCCACTAATCATAGAGATAATTATGACTTGTTATATTTTAATTTTAAAGAATAATTTACTTTGGATTTTTAAAAAAGTCATGATATGAATAGTATAAAAATTGACAAAAATGTGTTTTTAAAATCAATTAATATTTTATTAAATGATAAAATAGTCCTAAAAATATAATATTTGGACAAATGACATATATGATTCTAAAAATTTCATTAACGATCGATTTTTTTCTCTTGTAATTTTATAGTAAACATATTAACCATATAGTATGAATATACAAAAGGACGTGATAAAAGTAAAATAAGTTAATAAAGGGTTAAATAAAAAGATAAGGATTAAAAAAAATATCCAAAACCTATCCAATTATTATTGGATGATTTTATTTCCACTTATATGCATATTATCATCGAATTTAATGAGGTTTGGACCTTTTTAAACCAAAAATTATTTTATAATAAAAAAATACTTTCAAACATTCATAAAGAGCCTCTCCTCTCTCTTGTAAAATGCCACCACCTATAACCCATTACTCAAACCCATTAATCCCCTTGGTTTGTCAAAAATATTCTCTAATAAGCTCCCAAAATCCCTATATTCCACCTAGAAGCCTTACTTTGGGCATAAGGCAATTAAATTATGCCTTTTGGTTCAAACCAATGGGAGTTACCTGATTTAAAAGTAATATCTTCTCTCAAGTTCTTTTATTTTATTTTCCTTCTCCAACCCCCTAAACTCTATTTATTCCATTATTTTATTACAACACTAGTATCTTAAATATAATAGGTTTTTTTTATAATAAATATTCTAACAACACATCCACACACCTCTATATAATGGATATGAACATATTGTTTCTGTGGAAGTCAAACTACTTCCCCACAAAACGATGATTGTTCAATTATCTCTTATCACCTCTCATGGTGTCCATATTGATGGAACTGTATTTATATGTGATATATATTATATTTATATTTTCTCTATGCTACTGTATTTTTCATTTATAGCATACCTTTATGGTTTCCATAATGGGTAAATGCAATAATTTCATTTGAGGAAGTGCGGACTACGGGCCCCTCAAAGTGATATGACTCATTCATGCCATATGTGGAACATATAGAGGATTAAATTAATGAAATTATATATTATATTATAAAATAATTATAATATACCTATGTATAATTATTTTTCCATTCCATTAAATACAAAATAGAAATGAAAGTAGCGTTCATGCGTACGTACAACTTACCGTCTCCATGAACGGTGTATTTCATTTCTTATCTCCAAATGCTATATATTGTTAGAAATAAATATATATACTGGATATATATGATATATATGATATCTAAATCATGAAAATAATTCTTTAGATAATGTTCTTTTGACCACATGGACATATTGTAATTATAAAAAGTTCATTTTTGACTCAAGTACCAAATATCAACAAAGCGACCATTATTGACATAAATGATTTTGTAATGTCTATAACATGGTAATAAGTGATAAAAAAAGGAATAATAGACTTGAAAAGGGTTCTAAAGAAAGTATAAATTAACTTTAGTTTATTATTCAGGAGATTAAATAATGAATGAGTCAAGTCAGACACAAGGTAAGGGATATCTTCTCAATCTCCTTTCATTGAGGCATACTTCAATTTATACATGGATTTATTTTATACACAGTATAATAAACACCTTTTAATTTTACGTTTATTCAAAATGATTCTTTTTTCTATGAATTGTTTTACAAAATGAAAAAAAATATTTTTAACATGTGTGGTGACAACGTCCTTTCTTCCACCGTGAGCATTATTTGATATTTGGCTTCCTTAACAAGCTGTAATATTTTTTAAAAGGAAAATAAATTCCATATAAACGTTTTACATATTTTGGTATTGAAAATGGTTTTGGGAATGGATTTTTTATGTCAATATATTGAAATTTTATATTTTTATTTCAATGTGGGAAGTTTATCTTTCCTTTATACTTTTTCATGTGTTATTATTATGTTATAATTCTTGGGCATTGAATACACATATGGGTGGTTCTGTGATAAACCTAGGGAGGGTGAGTCTGAGATAGCTCTCCAATGCATTGGGTAACATGACGAAGGTAAATGTTAATGTTTCTCCTAAGAGATTTAGGGAATATACTGTGATTGGTATTCCAAACGTAACTCCCTACATAGCTATGAAAGGTACAATGTAAGTATGCTATGGATGCCACAAGTTACCTTTATGATTTATGATTTCTATGTGTTATTCATAAATCTTCTGATTTCATGAGGTATGTTACATAACTTATTTCTTGTATATATTGATGAACAAATGTTTTATTTCATTATTTTATAACCCTTGCTGAGCTTTTTATGCTCATATAAAGTCTTTAAAATGATTTTCATAGGGTATAAGGAAGGGTAAGAGAAAGGAAGAATTCAAGAAGATTTATATCAAGAAAATAACTCTTGTTTCCTTTTAAGAGTTTTTATTTTATGAAAAAATGGATACTGAATAGAAGTGTATACATGTAATATTGATGATGTAATATAATAGTTATGTCCTAATTCTATAAAACTCTATACCTAAAAATATCCTCAATGTGAATTCTTGACTTAACTCAAGATTATGTAATGTTTAAGGTTGGGGCCTTATACCTAACACCACATATTACTAAATGCATGTATAGGTATAGAAATTGTTCAAAAATATTGAGGTAAGAAATTAATTTCTAATATATCCTCTACCAAAAAGGGGAATTCTCTATTTAAACTCAACTCACTGGAAACCATG
Organism: Viscum album; assembly: GCA_963277665.1. NCBI lineage: Eukaryota > Viridiplantae > Streptophyta > Magnoliopsida > Santalales > Viscaceae > Viscum > Viscum album. The sequence goes on from OY728122.1 coordinate 1,770,918,171, forward strand.
GCCATAGTAAGTCTTGAAAACATTGGTCCTCATATCGTATACATCCACCCATCGATTTACAATTTAAACATCACCACATGAAACCGGTGTGTACGTTTATCACCTAATTCATACTCTAGTTATTCATCTACTATTAAAAACAAGATGAGTATACTACATAGCACATCATTTCAAATAATTTAGTAGATCCCTCAGAACTCCTCTTCCAAATCGGAAACTTTACCCATACCACGATTTATTCGATGACCACTTGTCACCCATCATTATTGTAATCACGAGCATCTACCCACACTATAGATACATTTTAAATAGTAGAAACACTGGCTAACAGTTCCAAGTTCCCAAACATTTCTACCGATGAAATTCATTCTTAATACCAATGCACCCTAGGTGCTTTTTCAAAGTCCAAAGGCATCAACATGCCTTTATCACAAAACTCAAGCACTAATCATGCATTTTTATTAAACTATCATATAACCTATATCATTTCCTAAAAAGGTTTCCATAAACCCAACCCAACTCTACTCATACTCATAAAGTTCCCTTGATCAAAATGAAACCTCGATCGATAAGGTTTTGAGCATAAACTAAGGGAATCTTGGTCTCCCACCAAGCCTTACTGATCATGTCTCACAACAGGGTAACTAGGTCTAACCACATATCCCTAAGATCAACCCTATCTAAGGAAGATAAAGATAACATTGACCAAATATGGTAAAACTGTCAAGCATCTGCCTATTAGGACCCTAATAATCTCCAATAATACTCATAAATAAGTGCTTCTTGGAGGTCACGATATCAAATTAGAATAGTTATTGAACAGAAACTCACTGGGAATCCATATACAGTAATACCCCCTTGAGGTATAGTTCACTATACATGTCCTGGTACCTATCAGTATCATACTCAGTGATCCGACTAGATAACCATAAGTGATGGAATCAACTGCCAAGGTTAACCTATGACGTCTAACAATACAAACCTAGCATCATATCAACAATCCATGTCATACCTCACATATTTTTGTCTAAGTAGAATTTTATTCCAAGAAATATATGAAAACACATTATAGGTTGTTACTAACACATTAAATAAAAAAACCTGATAAACAATACCATACAAGGGGTCTAATATTTGGGCATCATATGCCTTGTCGACTTACGAGGGTCACTACACCTCTTATGCATGAGTAAAGAGTCATTAGAATCACTATAAAACATCTCAATGTAGATCCACATCACCTTCCATCAGAATGAAATATATATATATATTAAAGTTGGACCAATTGATTATAATCCTACCAAAAACCTATATGGGAAAACCCATTTTGGTTTTTGTTGATACTTTAAATAATTTTCCTATATCATCAGTAAAATCAAACACTAGTAGGCCAATAACATGTGAATCCTACAATCTAAATATGACGCATGAGATGCCTCTTATCATTTCTGGTCAATATTCATAAATCCATAACTAGACTCTTCCCAATGGGGAAAGATCTAGAAATCCATAAAAAACCAAAACATCCACACAACATGTGTTTTAATCGAAGAAAAAATAATATACAATTGTAACATCATAGATCAAAATAACAATCTCATATCCCTAGAAATCAGGACTTCTTACCAGAACAAGTGTTCTCAACACACCATCCTAATATTCATCAGAGGTTCTGACACAATACTAATACTCTTTTCACTATATCCCAAATATTAATACAACTTCAAAAGAAAATCCTATGATTCAAATTTATAACATCCCAACCTGGATTCCACTAAAATGGTGCTCCTATCTAGTTCACCATAATGCCTCAAGAGCGCCTCCCCGTATGTCATAGGTTGTCAACTAGAAGTGAGGCTCAAACGATGGTATAGTGGGGAGACTATACCCTCATATCAGAGTAAAAAAATGAAGAAATAACTAGATATCATGTAAGAAGTATATAATCCTAGTGAAAATACAATAAATAACTAAAATAAAAGTATTATGTATTAATAAATGAAATTTTACAAAATCTTGAACATCCATTTCATACATACAACATTGATCACACACAAGGATGATCACATATATAGGATTAAATAAAAGGAAACTAAAGTAAAAGTATAGGGCTTGCCTACTATCTCTGAGCCTGACCACGTACCATGTCTCCAAGACACTCCCGAGTTACTCTAACTCGATCAACGAATCCACACGAGCATCTCTTCTTGATCATACAACCATGGGCCTCTTCCTATCCATCAAGAATCTGTGATAATCCTAAAAAATAATACATAAGGTCTACACTCACATAGAATTACATGTAAATGGGTGAGAAATAATCTCAGTAGGCCGCCCCAATGATGAACCTATAAATCTGTTGGCATAAGTGCATACTCATGAAATATGTTCGTCCTAGCTAAGACATAACTAGAAAATATAATAAAACAAATAACATGAAATAGAAATTGATCCATGGGTCCATAATCCTGGTCAACTAGGTAAGGTTCCATCATGTATATATATATTTATATGCGTGTATGTTTATATATTCTAATATATATATATGTTTGTGTGTGTGTACAAGGTTAAGGTGAAAAATAACATAAATCAATACAAGTTGATCCTTGGTTCCTTAATCCAGATCATTTTGAAATATTGTGAAGAGTTCATTGAGTTGGATATCGTACCAATCAAGTCATGTATGATTAAGTTGATCCCTAGGTCCATAATCTCAATTGATGATATCGTCTTTGTTTAACAACAAAAATGTCTCTGAGAAAGCTATGTCACTACAAGGAGATATATATCCTAGACCTGGGATCACTCATACTCCCCTATAATAACTATAATTAAGGATTATAGGTAATAATTAGATATCCTATAAATGGTCTTTGAGATGGATTTCATGTCACCAAATCCATGTAAATCCAATCTGATGTATGAGACCTAGGTCCCAATCTGTAGGCGGTCATGACATTAGAGCTCAAATGAACCCTAATAGGTTGACCCATATGCGATATATAAAGGAATCATCTCTAAAAAAAGTAAATTATTGGCATACATTTATATAAATTTCTCAAAATACCCATCCCTAGGAAGTAAATATGGGTGATGCCCTAATATTGAACCCACCCGACCCTAAAGGAGCATACTAGGTGTCACTTGAGGAGATAATAGTCATCCATCAAGTAAATTAATTATGTGAATAACTGTGTCCAATAGCATGGTCTATAAATTGATAAGGGATAGAATAATCATCTCCATCTCTCAAGAGAGAAAAACCATCCTCAAGTGCATCAACAATGTAGAGCACCATGTCTAGCACCACATTCAAGTAATCAATCAGGGAGAGTGTACTCATCTCCATCACTCTAGAATCACAATCAATAGATAATACATTCCCAAACATCATAAACATTGGGAATCAATGACCAAATATCATAATTAATAAGGTTCAAAATCCAGAACCCGTGAAAATACATCTGAGCATCCAATAATAATATTGAAATCAAATAAACAGCTCAAAATCTGGATCCCATGAAACACATATGGGAATCCAAATAAAATAAAAAAACAATAAAAAGATCAGAATTAGGATCTTAGGAAAATGCATTCGGGAATCCTAAATAAGAAAGTCAGGTCATGTCATGTTCATCAACTAAAAACTAGGAATCTCCTCTAGTAATCGTTGTTGCATCAGTAGTAAATAGGTGAATGCATAAAAAAAGAGTGATGGTGTTCAAATGCCAAAACCCACCACTACTGCTATAGCCTTGTGACTTATAATTTTGGTATGGGTTATAAGGTGATATCTACTACCATCTCTACCCAAACCATATATACAATATCAGTGTCAGTCAAACATCAGAGCACCCACTAGGTTCCTCATATCAAAACACTTCATGGGCATCCTACTTGGGATCCTTGAGGTCTACACATAAATGAATCAATCCTACTTGGTATCCTCAGTAGTGACGGTAAAAGGAAGAATCCTACATGGGATCCTTGATGTTATGTAAGAAGATGCATCCTACATGGAATCCTCCTAATAGTATATAAGAATAGCGGTCCTACATGCGACCCACAATAATAGTGTTAGAAGAAGCATCCTATATGGGATCCTCAAAAAGAGTATAGAGGAAAAGGATTCCTTCAAGGAATTCCCTAATTCATAATGTAAGAAAATTAAACCCATAAGGGGCCCTTGTTGGTAGTAATAAGATAGAGTCATCCAATAAGGGATCCTCAAAAATAACTAATCTCATGGCCTCCATGGCTAGAAAGGCACATCTCAGAAGGGAGAAATCCTCAAAGGAAAATATAAAAATCATAGTTCAAGAGATATATCTCATGGATCATATCATATTAAAGGGTCTCACTCTTAGTATATTTCTGGATTCGATTATAAGAGGAAGAACCTCTTCGTTTTGTAAGAAGCCTAAAACACCTCCTGGGAGTCCTTAAATTTCCTCAAGGATTTCACTATCATGATATAAGTAGAGAGATACTCAAAATGGATTACTCATGTGTCCAATTATGAAACCTGGGTGTAAATATATTAAAATCCCTTAAAAGGGTATCAAGGGAGGAGTACGCGGCTTATATACCTTGGTACATGATGTGTACCCTCAAAGCTTCACTTGGGAATGTACTTCATCTAGACTTGGCATGTAAAACCCAAGTACACAATGTGTAAATTAGGTATATGAATTGTACCCTACATTGGGTACCTAATCATGAACCTCAAAAGGCATGTACATGTACTTTACTGATTCGTGTACCTCTACATGTTGTGCAACCCACACGAGGTTTAGTTGTGTACTCTACATGGCCATGTTCCCCTACACGGGCTATATGGTTGGGTACTCGGATACCTGGTTGAGTCCTAGTACATTGCATGTATACCCCATACACAATGTATAATTATAAAAAGATAATATTCCCTTAATGTAAAGAACACAGGGCATGTGTTCCTTAATTTCACGTCGTGTGATTGGGATTTCTGAACAGGAAACCCCTCAAATTGGCCAGAAACACCACTTTTCTCCCCAAAAGCTATAAATAAACCCTTAAGGGGTCTTAATAAGTTTTAAAATGGGTTTAAAACTATAAAGATATAAATATACGGAGATTTATGTAAAACATAAAAACATACCGCCTTTAGGCATAATCCGCTGAAGCTTCACACGTTTTTGTGATCCACCGTTGTCGCACGACAATACGGTTCTTCCCAAGCTCCATGGTGGTACCTCCCTTATTATCCATCTCTATATCTAACTCCATATCATGTTCACTCATGGTTTACCAAATGATTAATCTTATATTTGGTTTTCCTGAGAATCTGGGGAATGAAAAGAAAGAACAGAAAAGGAAGAAAATAAAAGAAAAGGAAAAAAGGGTCTCTGCACAACCCCATCACCCAACCTGAGTGTATGTCCCACCTAAGAAAAACTCCATGTTCCATAATCAATGACAGAGATGGAATCTCAATCTGATGCTCCATGCAAAATTTATATTCAAAATAACATGTGTGAATAAATTAATATTTAATTAATTAATTATTATTTATTATTTATTCCATGAAAATTTGAGTAGTTTTTAATTCCACCAAACTCCTATATTAGGGTAAAAACACTATTCCAGGACCAATGGAGAGGTTATAAAAATTATCTAAATCATATAATACGGTGAAATGACCATTTTATCCCTTATAAGCATCTGAAAGAAAAAAAATCAATTTTCTGTGCAAATTTCTAATCTCAACAAACACAGTTTATTACATTATGGAATATCAAGAGAGAGGGATAAAATTTTAATTCATATAGAAAAAATAGAATAAATTGACATAATGCTTTCAAATAAAAAAACACCTTATATCCAATGAACATGATTATAAAAAATTAAAATACCTTCTAAATTCATAATGAATATAAAATCTAGAGGAATTAATAATACACATAATAATTTAAATAATTTCAAACCCAATTTAGCATAAATGACCAACTAAGTATATATCTTAAATTCCTACCAAAGTATCCAATTTATATCCCATAAAGTACTCTATATAATTATAAAACATAAAATAACACCCTAATACATTAATAAAACAAACAAAATACTACATTATTTAATTATATAATCAATTAATAAATATTACCAAAAAACTTCATATCGGATTTACGTAAAAGTAGTGGATAACTAAATTAAAACAACATATATATCTATTATAATCAAATTTATTGTGAAATAATATAACAAAAATAATCTAAAAAACCTTTTCTTAAAGAATCAAGAAAAATTATGACCTAAAATTATCTTGGTTAGGTTTTGATACATAGATAAAAATGAAAACAAAACTTTACATAAGATAAGAAGGATTCAAAACTCACTAATATGATGTTAAAGAAGATTAGAATAAAAAATACCTAAATAAGTGTAGAACATTGGTGGAGAAGAGATCATAGGCCTTCGCTCACTCGGGTTATGGGAAATTAGGGATCATGGGTGAGGAGGAGAGGAGGGGAGGTTGAGGGTTATTTGAGGGGTCTAAACCAATGGTTTCTAAAAATAGTTGGTATAGGGTGGGCTATACCAATGGTTTATAAAAACTATTGGTATAGAATTATATATACCAATGGTTTATACAAACCATTGTTATAGACTGATTCTAAGAACATTATACCAAAAAATTTGTAAACCATTGGTATATATGAGTGGGTATAGCCCCATTTTCCAGTAGTGATGTGACACATTTTTCCATTTGGGATAGTCTCAGTACATGATAACCACTATGGTCCTGTCATGTACATCTCGAGTGGATAGTAAAAACATGAATCAAGTCTCACATAATGACCAAATTCTCAACACAACCCTCCTATGTGGATAGCCAAAAGAAAGTGACACATACCACTGACTATAATAGTACAAGTACATGTTGACCCAAGCCAAGAACATCCCTCTTGAAGGTTTTAGGGTTGGTGTCTTGAAAACCAACTGTTTTTCACTTTTATAACATAAATGTTAACTTATTATATATTGTTCATTGTTCTGCCTGACTATAATATAATAATGTTCTGGAATATTTGTTGCATTAATAAGGTCATGGAAGATCCCCGATATGATGAGAACCTTGAAATGATATAACAATATTATTGAATAAAGTTCTACAGTTGGATGAAATACTATGATAGGATACATAGTATACAGACCGTCATGTGGGAGTACTCGTAAAAAGATGAGACTCTCTCTCATGGAGTTTTCACTTGGTAATCTCCAAGATTGGAGATTATGAGAAGACCTGCCAGTAGCAATTCCGCATGTCTTGGTGTCATCGGACATTTCTATCTACGAGCGTGTGTAATGTTCCTTAGACTGGAAGATTATCATTAACTCCTGTCATCACTCGCGCACTTCGATTTACTGACAAAAACAATCATGCAGACAGTTGGCGAGAAGTAGGGTATGTTGGGTGCATCACGAGTGACATGTTGTTAATGGATAAGTCGAGTAAATATTTGTCCCTTACATTTATGGAAGTTTATATCTCGTTCCTTTGATTGAAATAGAACTGTCACATTAAATTCCATGGCCATGGTGTGAACGATGAGTTTATTTCAGGTAGTCAAAGAACGACGGATCAAGCATATCGGTTTATGACACTGCCATGAAACCTTCTTGATCAGATATTGAGACAAAGGTATTAAATTACACAGTAAGCATTCGTATGAGGTGATATGTCAATTCGGCATCATCTTCTTTCTCTTGGGTGTCTTGACTCGTTGCTAGACAGTAATCTTGGACATTAGGCAAACCCACCTAATGCCAATGAGAAAGAGGCCTAGAGGGTCACACACTAAGTGTATTCAAGTATCTCAAGTAGAATAAAGATTATTCCCGTATGTGGTTTAATAATTATTCAACGAATCCTAAATCATTTTAATGATTGGAGGAAGAATAAAATAAAACAAGTACACGCCGTGTATCAATGATTACATGCCGTGTAGTTTTATTTTGAAAACAAGTACACGCCGTGTATTATTAAATGTACACGTCGTGTAGTTTTCATTTTGGAAAGGAAATGAATAAATGAAAACAAGATATAGATGTTGTGTACATTGAATGTAAACTATGTGTAGTTTTCAATGAAAAACTAGTACGCGCTGTGTATTTATTAATACACACCGTGTAGTTTTTCTAGTCGGGATTTTGAGGAAATATTGTTTTATTAAATGATATTTATTATAATAGGCGTGGGAGCATGTCAAGGAATTAAATATTAGGTATGGAGGTTTTAAATAAGAGTCAATGAAATAAATAAAATGTGTAACACATTTATTTATTTTCATAACTCTACAACCTCAAACCTGATTATAAATATCCTCACAACCCCAACTTTTTTCCTACACATAAGAGAATCGTTGTGCACAACAACTATGGAGAATTATTTCAATGCCGAAAGAACCTCTTTCTCCAATAATTCTCTCAAGACCGAGAGAGATCCTCTTCCCTCGGATCAAGATGATCTAAGGTGGAAAACTCAAGTAAAGGTTTCTCCACGCTGGCACCTAGAGACTCCTTTGGTGACATCTCGAGATACGAGGTACATGTGTGGATCATCGCTAGAGGAAGTCTACACTTGGCTTCTGCGACACAATGATAAATCACATCGAAATGTGATCAAGAACATCAACGAAGAAAGAACAACCAAAAGGTCTTTCTTTTCAATTGATTAAATTAATTATAATCAACCTGTAACGATTCTATTTTGTGGTTTCAGGAATTTCCTTTTATTTGTCCATTTCTGTGATTAGATTCGTGGAGACTGGCATTTATCATCGTATTGATCCCGGATTGATCATTTTTAATGACAAAAAGCCAAGTGGTCACATCCACCCATGCGCTTCCACTGCGCCCAGAGCCTTCAATTGGTATCAAAGGGAGGTTACAATGTTGATTATAGTTATTTAATTTTTGTTGATAATTTATGCATTTATATTTGATTCAATTCAAAATAAATCATTCTATAAATCTGAATAAACTAGATCTGTTCTTCCTCCTTAGTTTCTCGATTCATATAATTGAAATAACCTTTTAATTGTAATTTTGATTAAAATAAAAATTAGGATCTCATCCGAAGGAGCCGCTCTTTCTGTCTGTACAACAAGGGAATACACGACGTGTAATGAAAGCTACACGCCCTGTACTTAGGTTTAACGAACCGGTACTGGTCTGCCAAACCACGCCATGTGAATTGATTACACCTAAGATATTAACACCCCGTGTTGACCAGAATTAGACAGTGCGTGGGAACTCGAATACACGGCGTGTATGTTGGAGCAACATGCCGTGTAGTCCGATCCGGCCCAAGTGAAACTGTGTACAAAGGAGAAGCCACGTACCACGTACACGGGATCACAAGGACAGTTACCACATAACAAGGAAGTACATGCCATGTATGATTTATCTACATGTCGTGTACTCCAAAATTTCCAAAGTATAAAGAACAAGCCAAAGCCCCCGATGTGTACTTTGGATAAAAGGTAAAAAGAAATACACGTCGGTAAAAATAAACTACACGTCGTGTATGTTCCTGAAATTTCACCAGGTTTCCTCCAAAAGTACAAAGACCTATACAAGGGATATAGATGAGAAGAATCTCAAGGAAATTTATAAAGTAATTTAAGATAAAGAATTTATTAATTATAAGATCATAATTAATTTAATTCAAGCGCGAATTATCTTGAATAATTAAATGATTAAAAGAATTTAAATTATAAATATACATAAATGTTGTTTCATGCTATAGATAATCATGATCTAGACCAAATACAATTTGTATATGTGTATGGTTTCATTTAAATTTGTTTAATTTAAATTTGTTGGCCTACGATCCTTCTTCCAATAAAATATAGGGTCTGTGTGCCCATGGTTTCTTTAATGTAAACCCATGTAATGGAGGATCTCCCAAGACAGAGGAGAAGGTTCAAAACCTGAAGCTGAGGAGAAACCAACCCAAGAAGATACAAAGGTTGATAGGTGGGAGCTGCAAAACACGAACCATCGCTTCAAGGTGTTCTTCCCTAGGTCAGGGTTAGCTTATTAACCCGCTAGATAAGATAACAAATAGAAGCTCATGATCATGCCATATTATTTTATTTCTGTTTGATTGCATGGTTTATTTATTATGTATGTGTTGTCATGATCACATAATTAATAAAATGAACCAGCATGAAAATATGGAATAAAATAAAACTGAACTATGCGTAAACATTATTGGAATATGTTTAATCACTTAAGCAAGCATCACTTAATATTAACAAGCATGTGATAATTTGAAACTACGAATAAAGGAATAAAATCCCTCAAAACCATATTATGTCAGACCAAGCCTTTTTTTACTTGATTAAGGTCAAGACTCGATAAAACTATGTGTTTTCCAACCCTTGTTGGGACACTTACTTTTATAAAGGAATCCCTTGTGAAAGGTTTCGGGTTGACTTAACCATATTAAATCAAGAGAAGTATCCCTTTCTAGACTTGATATAATATTGGAGGTAAGAGTTGAGGAAAGCTAAGTCAGGATTTCAGAATTGGGGAGTCCACTCAACAGATCAAGGAACTATAAGCTCACAGTTGGAAAAGACCTGCCTACCAAAATACCTTCAAATAGCTTGACCAACCCTTGTTGGGGTTATGCAAAGGGGAATATGGATACTTTCCACTGTAATGTCAAAGCAACTGGACATTCCGAGTTCAATGGTGAGGTCCTTTGGGACTTGATAAAATAGTGGGAGACTTAATAAAATTTATTATTTCTCATAAAATTTAATGAAGAAAGTACTGATAAATCTGCTCTTTTAATTTGTAGAATCGAAATGTCAAATACATCAACCACATTTTCTCTATGATCAATTCTGGATAAAGACAACATCCTCACCGGTAGTAACTTTCAGGAATGGTTTAGGAACCTTCGGGTTATCCTACTCCATGAACGAAAGTTTTACGTGATGGAGTCCTCACTTCCTGATTCCCCTACCCCAGGGGAGAGTGATGAAGATTTCTTAGCCTATGATCAACATTTGAATGATGCAATTGACGTTCAATGTTTGATGCTATCATCAATGTCTAGTGAGCTCATGAAGTCTCATGAAGACATGGATTCCTATAGCATGCTCGAGCACCTCTGTGGTCTATACCAGGAGAGAGCAAGATAGGAAAGGTTTGAGATCTCCAAGGATCTATTTCAGAGAAAGCTTGGATAGGGTGCCCCATCTGAGCCTCATGTAGTCAAGCTCATTGGCTACATTAACCACTTGGAGGTTCTAGGGTTTAAAATCCCCGAAGAACTGGGTACCGATCTCATTCTTGCATCACTCTCCCAGAGCTTCTCAAACTTTGTTGTGAACTTCAACATGAACAACATTGAGAAGTATCTGTCTGATCTTATTATCCTAATTCACCAAGTGGACAATGACATGAAGCGTGAAAAGTCTTCTGTCCTCAAGGTGAATAAAATGAAAGGGAAGGAAAAGATATTTAAGCCCAAATCATCATCAAGGCCTTCCATGAAAAGGAAGATCAAAGGGGAGGCAAGGGAACAGGATGTTGTTTGTTTCGCATGTGGTAAGAAGGGCCACTGGAAGAAAAACTGCACCCAACCAAGGAAGCAAGGGGAAGCTTCAGGTGTGTTTGTCATCGAATGCAATCTATCTGTTTCTACAAATTGGGTATTAGATACAGATTGTGGTGCTCACATATGTATCCAAATACAGTAACCAAGTAGATTCAAGAATATTGATCGAGTGGTGGTAGATCTACAAGCATCCAACAGAGCCAGACTTCCTGTTGTAGCTATCGGGGACTACCACCTCACATTGCCAACTAGAATGATCTTGGTGTTAAAAGGTTGTTATTACGTGCCTTTCGTAACCAAAAAAATTATTTCAGTATCCATATTAGATACTGATGGATTCATCTTCATGTTTGGAAGTGGATGTTGCTACTTTTATATAGATAGTATTTTTTTTGGTAGGGCACATTTATATAACGGCCTTTATGTGGTAGACTACACAAACCAAGTAATGGAAATCAATGACAAAGTTAATTCACATGACTCATACCACACCCAACTGTTGCATCACCGGCTAGGTCATGTCAATGAGAAACGTTTGACAAAATTACATCAAGATGGGTATTTAGATTCTTTCGAACTAAAACCTCTTGGTGTATGTCATGCATGTCTACAAGGAAAAAGGACCAAAGCCTCATTTAGTGGGAAAGGTGAAAGAGCTAAAGGGATTCTAGAATTAGTTCACACAGATGTGTGTGGACCATTTCCAATTGAAGCAAGGGGTGGGTTCTTATACTTCATAACTTTTACTGATGATTTTAGTAGATATCGATATATCTACTTAATGAGGTATAAGTCATATTCTTTTTATCAGTTCAAAGAATACAAGAATAAAGTAGAGAACCAGCTTGGTAAGAAGATTAAGAAACTCCTCTTAGAAAGAGGAGGATAATATCTTAATCAGGACTTCATTGATTTCTTATGGGAGTTTGGGATTCTATCTCAACTCACTCCTCCTTACACACCTCAGTGGAATGGTGTAAGTGATAGGAGGAACCACACCCAGTTGGACATGGTGATATCAATGATGATTCATGCGAGTCTTCCATTATCCTTTTAGGGATATGAATTACAAACAGCAGCACACATACTAAACCAAGTACCAACTAAATCGATAAATGGTATTCCATATGAGTTATGGAGTGAACGCAAAGCCATGTTATCAAATTTACATGTGTGGGGTAGCGAAGAATTTGTTAAGGCCTATTTAGGTAACAAAATTACACCCCGAGGCACAAAGTGTATCTTTATAGGATATACCAAGGAAACAAGGGGATATTACCTATACAAACCCTCAGACAAAAAGGTTACAGTGGCAAGACACGCCATATTCCTTGATAGGGAGAACTTATCCAAAAGAGATAGTGGGAGCGAGATAGACTTAGATGAAGTCAAGGCCCAAGATACATAGGATTTGGTACTAGAACAGATTACACAAAGCCCCATGGAAGAACAATCTATTCTAGAGACACAATAAATGCGTAGAAGCATGAGAGAGGTGAGAGAACCAGAACGATATGGTTTTCTTGTCACCAAGGATGGTGACTCATTATTGGTTGATAATGATGATCCTCTTACCTACAAGGAAGCAGTTGAAGGAACAAATGCTGCCAAGTGGAAAGAAGCCATGAATTCTGAAATGGATTCCATGTACCAAAACCAAGTATGGATTTTTCTAGATCCTTCAGTTGATGTATAGCCTGTTGGTAATAAATGGGTATTCAATAAGAAAATGGACATGGAGGGGAAATTCAGCACATATAAGGCACGACTGGTTGCAAAAGGTTTTATATAGCATCAAGTAATTGAATATTATGAAACCTTTTCACCGGTTGCGATGCTAAAATCCATCAGAATCCTATTGGCCATTTCCACTTACCATGACTTTGAAATTTGGAAAATGGATGTCAAAACAGCATTCTTTAATAGGAACCTCCAGGAAGATGTCTACATGACACAACCTGAAGGGTTTGTGACTCCAAAGGATGCCAACAAAGCATGCAAGTTCAGAAATCCATTTATGGATTAAATCAAGAATCAAGGTCATGGAACATTCATTTTGATGAAGCTGTAACGGAATTTGGATTTATTAAGAATGAATGTGAGCCTTGTGTCTATAAGAGGTTTAGTAGAAGTGAAGTTGTTTTTCTAATAGTATATGTTGATGAAATATTACTAATTGGAAACGAAGTGCCTGTCTTACAGTCAGTTAAGGCATGGTTGGATAAATGATTCTCGATTAAAGACTTGGGTGGGGTGGAATATATTCTTGGGATCAAGATACATCATGATAGATCCAAGACAATGATGAGATTAAGTCAAAGTACATACATTGACAAGATACTAAAGATATTCAGTATGGAATAGTCCAAGAGGGGATTGTTGCCAGTGTCACATGGCATTCATCTTTCCAAGAAAATGTGTCCTCAGACACATGAGGAAAGAAATAGAATAGCAAAGATCCCTTACGCACCCGCGATTGGATCAGTCATGTATGATATGCTATGTATGAGGCTAGATGTTGTTTACGCATTAAGTGCAATAGGAAGATATCAAGCTAATCCAGGAGACCGCCATTGGATGGCAGTCAAGACTATCCTTAAGTATCTGAGTCGTACTAAGGATATGTTCCTAGTTTATGGAGGAGATGAGGAACTAGTCATCAGAGGACATGTAGATGCTAGTTTCTAGACTGATCAAGATGACATGAAGTCGCAGAATGGATACATCTTCAGTTGGAATGGAGGTGTAGTGAGCTGGAAGAGCTCAAACCAAAGTGTGGTGGAAGATTCTACAGTAGAGTCCGAGTATATCACAGCTTTTGAGGCAGCTAAAGAAGCAGTATGGATGCAAAGCTTCATCCAAGAGCTGGATGTAGTATCGAGCAGTAAAGATCCTATCACACTCTATTGTGATAATACTGTAGTGGTGGAACTTTTAGAAGATCCATGGTCACATCAGCAGACAAAGAACATACGTTAGAAGTATCATCTCTTGAGGGATTTTTCTCAAATAGGTGAAGTTTTAGTGAGTAGTATTTCCCTGGAAGACAATGTGGTGGACCCCTTGACTAAATCCTTAACTCAGCATAAACATGCTCATTATTTGAGGTCTAGAGGACTAAAAGTCATATGCAGTTGGCTCTAGTCCAAGTGAGAGTTTGTTAGGTTTGGTGTCCTGAGAACCAACTGTTTTTCACTTTGATTACATAAATTTTCACTTATTATATATTTTTCATTGTTCTGCATGACTATAATATAATAATATCCTGGAATAATTGTTGCATTAATAAGGTCATGGAAGATCCCCGCTATGATGAGAACCTTGAAATTATATAACAATATTCTTAAATAAAGTTCTACGTTTTGATGACATACTATTATAGGACACATAGTATAGAGACCGTTATGTGTGAGTACTCGTAAGAAGACTAGACTCTCTCTCATGGAGTTCGCACTTGGTAATATCCAAGATTGGAGATTATGAGAAGACCTGCCAGTAGAAATTCTGCATGTCTTGGTGTCATCGGACATTGTTATCTATGAGCGTGTATAATTGTCCTTAGACTGGAAGATTATCATTAACTCATGTCATGACTCACGCACTTAGATTTACTGACAAAAACTATCACGCAGATAGTTGGTGGGAAGTAGGGTATGTTGGGTGTGTCACGAGTGACATGTTGTTAATGGATAAGTTGAGGAAGGATTTCTCCCTTCCATTTATGGAAGTTGATATCTCGGCCCTTTGATTGAAATAGAACTGTCACATTAAATTCTATGGCCATGGTGTAAACGACGAGTTTATTTCAGGTAGTCAAAGAACGACGGATCAGGCATATAGGTTTATGACACTGCCATGAAACCTACTTGATGAGATATTGATACAAAGGGATTAAATTACATAGTAAGCGTTCATATGAGGTGATACGTCAATGCAGCATCAACTTCTTTCTCTTGGGTGCCTTGACTCGTTGCTAGATAGTAATCATGGACTTTAGGCAAGCCCGCCTAATGCCAACGAGAAAGAGGCCTAGAGGTTCACACACTAATTGTATTCAAGTATCTCAAGTAGAATAAAGATTATTCCCATACGTGGTTTAATAATTATTCAAAGAATCCTAAATCATTTTAATGATTGGAGGAAGAATAAAATAAAACAAGTACACGCCGTGTATCAATGATTACACGTCGTGTAGTTTTATTTTTAAAATGAGTACACGTCATGTATTATTAAATGCATACGCCATGTAGTTTTCATTCTGGCAAGGAAATGAATAAATGAAAACAAGATATACACATTGTGTACATTGAATACACACTCCGTGTAGTTTTCAATGAAAAACAAGTACATGCCGTGTATTTATTAATACACGCCGTGTAGTTTTTCCAGTCGAGATTTTGAGGAAATATCATTTTATTAAATGATATTTATTATAATCAGTGTGGGCGCATGTCAAGGAATTAATTATTTGACATGTGGGTTTTAAAAAAGAGTCAATGAAATAAATAAAACGCGTAACGCGTTTATTTATTGTCATAACTCTACAACCTCAAACCTGATTATAAATATCCTCACAGCCCCAACTCTTTTCCTACACACAAAAGAATCATTGTGCACAACAACTCTGGAGAATTATTTCAAGGCCAAAAGAACCTCTTCCTCCAAGAACACTCTCAAGACTGAGAGAGATCATCTTCCATCGGATCAAGACGATCTAAGGCAGACAACGCAAGTAAAGGTTTCTCCCCGCTAGCACCTGGAGACTCCTTTGGCGACGTCCCGAGATACGTGGTACATGTGTGGATCACTACTAGAGGAATTATACACTTGGCTTCTGTGATGCAATAATGAATCACATCGGAACATGATCAATAACATCAGTGAAGAAAGAACACCCAAAAGTTATTTCTTTTCAATTGATTAAATTAATTATAATCAACCTCTAACGATCCTACTTTGTGGTTCCTGGAATTTCCTTTTCATTGTCCATTTCTATGATTCGATCTGTGGAGACTGGCGTTTATCTTCTTATTGATCCTGGATTGATCATTGTTAATGACAAAATTAAAAGTGGGAACATCCACCCAAGCTCTTCTGCTGTACCCGAAGCCTTTAAAAGGATAGTCTCAGACATGCATCAAATATCACATGTCTTAAATCATGTTTTGTATCTCACATTTCATCAAAGGTTGACCAATACATGTTTCAAATCTCACATGTTGACCAAATTGGCCAAAATTAAAATATAAACTAAATTTGATAGAAATAAAACATATATAATACATAATGAAAATGATGGGTCAATATCACATCAATTAGCAAGTATCATAATAATAGTCATCACAATCCATATATAAACAATAGGATCACAAGTCAAAGTATATACACGCACACACACACCTCATGTGGTCAAGCATCAAACATAAGTGTCATGGTCTATACACACATTCCAAACAATCATGCCAATATTTTGTATAATACATGTGCTAAAGTCAAGGAATTACTAAAGATAAACATAGACCAAATATCTTGTCAACAACCCATAAAAGGAATGTGTGAAAGTTAATGATGTCCTACACATAGGTTTCACATTGGGCTACACACTCATGAAAACAAACATTCCATTAG
This sequence comes from Viscum album, assembly GCA_963277665.1. NCBI lineage: Eukaryota > Viridiplantae > Streptophyta > Magnoliopsida > Santalales > Viscaceae > Viscum > Viscum album. Next base: position 1,770,935,413 of record OY728122.1, read on the forward strand.
CCCATATAATGCATGCACTAATGTCAAGGAATTCCTACAGCTACACATTCACACCAATAATCATATCAATAACCCGTATAAGACATGAATGGAAGTTAAGGGATTCTTACACATAGTTTACATATTGTGCAACATATGCATGCCAATAACCATGCCAATAACCCATATAAAGCATGCACTGATGTTAAGGAAATTCTACCATATGTGGAACTATGATTGATAACTAGGGTTGATGTCTGAATTTAACTACACCACTAAAACCTCACATACTTTGGAAACAAAAATAGGTTAAAAATTATTCTCGTTGAGACAAACCCAACATCACCAAATACACATCAATCTGATCAATGTCATATGAGATATTTAAGAAAAATGATTTGAATAATAATAAATTATAACATAATAAAAAAATAAGAGATAGGTGAAGAAGAGAGAGGGAGAGTGCAATGAGGTGGAGAGATTGAATCCCTACAGTGCATGTAATTTATCATGTGCCTCCCCATTCCCCTTTTAAAGAGTATTTCTTAGATCCTTAATTAATAAATTTATCTCTCTCTTAAATCCTTACAGTCCTACTACTTTAAATTCTACAAAAATTTCTATATACAATGCCTCAAGCCCCCTTCATTAAATTATTATTTAGTTTCGTTATTTTTTTTAATTTCCATTATATTTACATCATTTATTCCATCACACATTTAATCTATTAATTATATATATTAAAAGTTATCAATATATATATATGCAAACACCCGCATATACATATATACACTCACACATATATATATACACCCGCACATACATATGTACACACACATACATATTTAACCCATATATAAACACATTATATATACACACACATACATATATACATATATACACTCACACATGTATATATATACATATATACACTCACACATGTATATATATACCTATATATTTATCCTATATATATATTTTAATTTATCACACAAAGATATAATTTTCCCAATTTAATAATAATAATAATTATTATTATTATTAAATATCTCACATTATTTCCCCCATTAGCATTTTAAAAATGACAATATTAAATATTGATAACATTTGATAATTTTTTTATTAACCACAAAATTGCATTTATTTAAAATAATTAATAATATCACCATTATTACTTTATCAATATCATTATTATTATGTAACCAATAATAAATATGTATCCAACCAATATTTTGACCAAAACACAATTATTAATTACATATGAAAAACACCTGATGGGGGAATGATATAACCATACACCTAATGTGCACAAAACATAGGTCGTTCCTATGGAAAAACATGAACTCTATACCTAATGGTAGTGTTGGATTTTCCATCCAAAAACATCATTCATTATATATTCCATTTTTTGGAAAAAAATCACGAGTGTGTGAAAAAAAATATGTTTACCATTTTTATTCCATCAGTATCTAGGCCCTACAAACCCCGAAATCTCATGCTAAATCAGCTCCTAATACCAAAAATATTTCATAGGATATTCCAAAGTATTAATAGGTATTTTACCCTTTTTTAAATCCATAATAAACACAAGTATTAAAAAATTAAACTTTTAACATCAAAAAATACTTGTAATTTATTAAATATGGAGGATTTTATTATAATTTAAAATTGAAGATATTATAATTATTCCCACCATAATTCTTCTCATCCTCGAGAAGTGCTTCAGATCATGAACCCACACCCTAGAAGTTTCCTTATTAAAATTCATTTTTTCAAAAAAATCAATTAGGACATCCTAATTTCATTAGAATTCATTGAAACTACCACTTATACCAAGTGATAACCCGGTCTAAATTATTTATTTAATCCAATTTATTCAAGTATTAAATCTATATTACCAACAAATTCATGTTATTCATAGCCATGTGATATTACATAATCATTCATGATTTTACATTACTCCCATAACTGATTTTTTACTAAAAAATATTAATTTATAGTTAATGATTGTATTTTGATCATAAACACATAAGGAGATTATTTTTTTTATTCATTCAATTACACTACAGTTTAAGTTTTTGAACATATATTTCAACATACTAACCCAAATTATGTGATTATTCTTTTTTAGTGTTTCTGATTTAAATTCAAAAAAAATCATTAAACATGATATTTGTCCAATTTGATCATTTGAAGGTCTTTATAGACCACATAATAATTCCCAATGAATCTATCAAAGAAACTGGACAAGTAGTGTAACGACTCGGACATTAATGAATAAAACTCCATTTCTTTTAATTAAAGGTATTATGTTTATAGAAGACATGTGAAATTATTTTATTATATCCAATTGGATTTAAATTACCATTTAGCATCATTACCATTGATAATATAGTCTTTGAATAGTGATTACATGACTAGTATAAATATATGGGTTTTAAAAAATCCTTTTGACAAAGACAAAGGAAGTGATGACCCCAACCATTAGGATTTTTCCCTATGAATCCCATTTATTAGAGCATCCGAGGGAGATATCAATTTTGTTTTTTCCCTAGAACAATCCCAAGCCCAGATCTAACCACTTAAGAATAATCGAAACTATTTATGGGAGAAGTTCAAGCTCATCGAGATCACAACCCAAACCATATTCATCGAATGACACCATGAAAGCCCCACCATCGCACACCTTACTCTTTGGGCGTATTCTTGTGTAATAAAGGGATATATAACAAGACCCTATAATTATGATTACATACATTATTTTTTATATAATAATGAATATACTTTCATTCTACGATTGTTACTTTGTATATGATTTTTAAAGCACAAATAGTATTTTTTGTTAATTTTTAACATCAATTGAGAAATATATTTTTAATGAATTAATGGTTTTTTGAAATAAATAATATTCTAATAAAATATTATTATTAAATAAATTTTAATAAATATAAATGATCATATAATTTTTATGAATTCAAAAGTAATTTCTATTAAAATTTCAAAACTGTTTTTTCAAAACCTATCAATTTTCAATAAATGTCAATTTTTATTTCAAAAGATAAAATTAACATATATATAAAATTATTTAGATAAAATGAATATTATTTTTGGAATCAGGATGTCGAAATTATCCAATGGTGAATTTTTCATAATTTATAGAGACATTTGAATTTTTAGATAAAAATTAAATATCGTATAAATATATTATATGTTTTATGACATAATAATTACCCAATAATGATTTAATAAAAACTATAAAATGTATGTTATAAAAAATATGTGTTTTTTATTTAAAATAATTTAATTTTAATTTTATTTGATTTATTTTATAAAGCCTTAATGAATCCTCCAAAACATATAATATATTTTAAAATTTTAAAATCATTTCCTTGAAAGTATGACTCACCTCCACATAAAAAAGGGAAATATTTTAATATCTTCATATATTAGACTTAAAAAATAATGTATACCACTCTCCTTTCCTATAAACTATGGTAAAAACCCATGGTATGGTTTGTGGTTTTGAATATTTTATTATGTAGTGTCCAAAACCAAAATAATAAAGAAATACCCCTCCTTTCTTATGTAAACCCACCCAAGATCCCATTTCCCTTCACTAAAACTTTTTTAATCTTGATAAAACTCTTCCCCCTGCTCCCTATAGTCCTCAAAAGTTTCCCCAAATCTCTTAATAATCCCCTCCCAAACCATTAGAGTCACTCATCAAAGTAAGGGATTTGTCTCTTCATATTTTCATTCAAGAAATTATTTTATATTCTGATTCTCAAATTCCATTTTCATATGTTGGGATATGATTTTACATGATCCCCTTAATTTCAATTTTAGTTATAAATTATTTTATATTCATATCACTCTAGTAATCTGCCTATGATTATTTAAGTTCACTTGTTACTATGCTGAAATTTTGTAAGGGATCTTCCACTCTCCTCTCTTATCAAGCACTCCTTTTGTGATATGTATTTTAATTTTAATTTTAATATGTTGGGATATGTTCATAAATAATTATATTACTATATATTTTATGTATAATTAATTATATATTCCTTTCTCTCTCATTAATCCATCCATGATCCTTTATATACACATGTTACCATGCTGAAATTTCATAAGGGACCCTCACCTTCCTCTCCCATTTTGAATTCAAGAACCTTGTTTGAAATTAGTTTTTTTAGTTTCAATTTGTTATATTTTCATCATTTTATAATAAATTCTCTACTTTACATTTTATGTTAATTCAATTAGTTATCATTTATCCTCCCTCATTTTGACCCTTACCTAAGAGATTACTATGATGAAATTCTATATGGGATTTATCTCCCTCATTTTTTATAAAGCACCTCAATTATTAAATTCCCTTTAATTACCAATTTATTATGTTTGGTTACATTATTAATTATCCCCATTACTATCCATTTCATTAATAAATTATGAGATACCCCTTTCTCTCTCATCAACCTATTTGACATCGTTATGCTGCTAAAATTACACTACGATTTTCTATGCCAAAGTCATCATGTAGTTAATATCATACCCACTTATCTTATAGTTATTGTCTTGGTACTTTTTATTACAAATTAATTTATTGTCAAATAACCTATGATGTTTAATGAATTCATTTTATATGAACTATGGAACACTTATGTATGTAAACAGAATGATTATAAAGGGTGAACCCTGATAGTGTTCCAACACATTGGGTAATGTTTAGTATCATGATATGTCATGTACAGTTAGGGTTTACTCATGCTAATTCATGTTCAATGAGTGTTTTCTCATTATAATTCATGTTTAATGAGGTTTTACTCATGCTAATTCATGTGAAATGAGGGTTTACACATGATAATCCATGTGTAATGAGCCTCGACCCATGCTAATATCATGGTGTATATTGTTTCCATATTTCCATGTTATTATTATCATGATATATCATTCCTTTATGTTCATGATTATTTTATGATCCATTATTATTCCTATTGACTAACATGTATTGTCTTATTAATGTTATTCCATGTGTATTCCCTTGTTGGCCTTTATAGCTTACCATTTTCTTATGTATTTCCTCAGGTTATCCCATGTAGTGTCAAGTACGAAGGAATGTTGTGGCATGTAAAATATGTTTTCAATAAAGATTTTTCACTTCATGTTTTAAGTTTTTATGTAATGTTCCTAATTTCCCAAGACACTAAACCTCTAGATCTTATGAGTTGTATTATGAGAATTTAATGTAATAAATCATGTTTAAATATGAAATAAAGTGAAGGGTAGTTATAGTTGGTATTATAGGATATGTTTAGTTATTTTTGTGATTAGGATTATAAAAACCTAGTGAAAACCCTTATGGATAATACTAAGTATAAGAAAAAATACCCAAATTTTGGTGATCATAGTGTTAGTGTTTTATCAAGAAAATACATCCCTATATGGATATGAACAAGTGGATGTGGCTCCGGCACAGATGTATCATGGGGTAAATCCCAAAAACACCACTTTAATCTAGACTCGAATGGGAACCAGTGCACAATAATGGGCCTTGTTTCACTCCTTTTTTGACACTCCTAGTGTATATTCGTTGATAAATTCATAGGCTCACTACAAACCATTGTTAAGGGAAAACAAAAAAAATCCCATAAAAATATATGTTAGGACGTAGATCATGGATAACATAGACTGAAGCCTAGAAATTCATAAGTTTAGGAAATACATGTAATTTATAATTTATCCCTTTAATGTCATTGATTTCTTATTTATGTATTTAAAAGTTTAAAATAACTCATCCCTAAGTCTATATAGGATAAATTAGAACCAGAATCAAAAATTGAATGATATGGTTATCATCCATAGTTCTATGCATTCTTTTATATCCTAAAGGTTTAGTAGAAAAATTCAAACACCACCATAAATAATAGAAGTATAGATGTTAGTGAAGATATAAAATGGGGAAATTATGAAATATTGTGAATATAACTCCTCCCATATCACAATTTTTGGATTGAACTTCTTGGCAAACTATGTCATACTTTCCTTGGACGAATTTGATGAAATTATAGGCATGGATTGGCTTTCACTATATAGAGAAAACATAAATTTCCAAGAGAGGGAAATCACTCTACAAATGTTTAATCAACCCCCGATTCTATATAGGTATAAGAAAAAGGATGAATATTTTTTAGAACCATCATATTAATCATGAATATTATTTCCCTACGAGTATGTGTATCTAGCTAAAATGATTGAGTCTAAGGAATAAACCTTTATTGAAGACATACCTATTTTGAGTTAATTCACTGATGTGTTTCCTAAGGAATTTTCTAGTCTTCCTCACAACTGAGAGGTTGAATTTTCAATAGATATTATACTTGAGGCATTTCTAATATCCAAGACTCCTTTTATGATGGATTTTGTAGAACTTTAGGAGCTAAATAAACAACTACATGAGAATTTTGATAAAGGGTTTATACACCCAACTACTTCACCATGGGGTGCACCATTCCTCTTCATCAAGAAGAAGGATGGGTCAATGTGCCTTTTCATTGATTATCCTAAGATTAAAAAATCACAATGAAGAAAAAGTAACCTTTAACACGAATTGATTACTTGTTTGATCAGCTATGTGGGTCATAATACTTCTCCGAGGTGCATCTACGGTCAGGATATTACCAAGTATGGTTGAACGAGGAGGATATCCTCAAGAAAATTTATTGTACAAGGTATACACATTATGAGTTCATAGTGATTCCATTTGAACTCACTAATGCTCCAAAAATATTTAATGACTTGATGAATAGAGCCTTTAGAGATTACCTTGACAAATTTTTGGTAGTCTTTATAGAAGATATTCTAATATACTCCAAAACCAAGGAGAAGCATGAGGAGCATCTGATCACTATGTTAAATACCGTGTGAAAGGAGAAGCTATATTAAAAGTACATAAAGTTTGAGTTCTTGTTGAAAGAAGTCGCATTCTTGGGGTATATCATCATAAGCAATGGGATATCTGTGGATCCTTCCAAGAAAAAATCGATTGATGGATGGATCAGTCCAACATCTTTGATGGATATTCATAGCTTCCATGGGTTAGCTGGATATTATCACCAATTTTTGAGAAATTTATCATGATTTTCAAACCCTATTACCAAGATAACTTTAAATGGAGTCAAGTTTTCTTGGAATTATGAATGTAAAGAAATATTCATGGAGTTGAAAAAGAGTCTTATCACTACCCCTATTCTCACACTACCCACATGTGGGGAGATTTTATAAATCGTTATTGATACTTCAAAGAAGTAATTGGGATGTGTGTTGATGAAAAATGACCAAGTTTTTTCCTATGCCTTAAGGAAGTTTAAAATTCATGGGAAAAACAATCCCATGCATGATATGGAGTTGGAAACTGTGATCTTTGTGTTGAAAATCTGGTGTCATTATCTATTTGGTGAGAAGTGTGAAATATATATAGATCAAAAGAGTCTCAAATATATATTCACATAGAAAGAGATGAATATGAACCAATGAATATGGTTAGAGCTCATCAACAATTACGAATTCTCAATCCACTACCATCATGTGAAATCAAACAATGTAGAATATGCTCTAAGTAGAAAGGATCCAACAATTATATCATTGATGATAATTGAAAAAGATACAATATTCTTAGATTTTATGAAGATATAAATGGGAATCATAAAGAAGGGAACATCATCAATCCTTTCACAAATTATTATTCAACTATCTCTTTTGGAAAAGCTAAAGGATGCTCAAAAAGATGATGAGGTAATTCATAAGAAAGTGGAAACTATCATAAAAGGGAAACCATTAGAGTTCAATGTTAATGAAGAAGGAATTGTGAGATTTGGGTCGACACTGTGTGTTCCATAAAATCCTGAGTTAAATAAAGAACTTTTGTATGATGTATATAGTTTGAATTTCTCCATTCACCTAGGAAACACAGAGATATATTGAGATCTCTGAGAGCACTATTGGTGGGATCTCATGAAGAAGGATATCACTAAATATACATAAAAGTGTTTGGTATGTCCACAAGTTAATTTTGATAGGTATAATTATATGGGGATTATGCAACCATTACCCATACCAACATGGACATGGGAAGAAATCACCATGGACTATTTCACCATACTTCCACAAACATCCAAAGGAAACAATTCTATCTAGGTTGTTGTGGATCATCTTATAAATACTACACACTTCATTGTGATTTGAGAGGATTTATCACTAGTTAAACTAGCATGGATATAAATCATTGAATTGGTAAGGCTGCATGGAGTACCACTATCAATTGTGTCTGATATAGATCCTATATTCACCTCTATGTTTTGGAAAAATCTCCAGCATACTCTAGATAATGAGCTCAACATCAGTATGACTTCTCACCCTCAAAATGATTCCCAATCTAAGGAGACTATCCAAACACTTGAGGACATGTAGAGATATTGATCAATTGACTTCAAAGGTAGGTGGGACCAACATCTTCCTTTGGTGGAGTTCTCATACAACAACAATTCTGATTTGATCATCGAAATGGCTCCCTATGAAGCCCTTTATTGGAAGATGTGCAGAACACTGGCATGATGGTATGATGTTGGGGAACAAAAACTTCTAGGTCCATAAATGGTTGAAGAAATGGTGGTGAAGGTTAAGAGAATCTAGTAGTATGTCAAAACTGATCAGAGTAGAAAAAATAGCTATGTTGACAATTATCGACATGACCTAGACTTTGATGTTGGATACATGGTATTATTCTACATATCTCCAAGGAAGAGAGTCATGATATTTGGGAATAAGGGAAATATTTTTCCAAGGTACATCAGCCCTTCTGAGATCCTTGATCGCATCAGAGCAATGGCCTATAAACTAGAACTCTCACCAAACCTATCTCAAGTGCATGATGTATTCCATGTATCCCTCTTAAGGAAGTACATCCTTGACCCATCACATGTACCCAATCTCTATTTGGTACCATTGTAGAATGACCTTTCCTATGAGGGGTAGCCAATGAAGATCTTAGATTTTAAATAAAAAGTTCTAAAAAATAATACAATTCCCCTCATAAAAGTGTTTTAGTGGAACCACAAGTTTGAAGAAGAAATATGATAACCATAGGAGGTGATGTATTAGAGTTACCCTCATCTGCTTTAGTGTGGTAAAAGAAAGTTTTGAGGGAGAAATTTCTTAAGGGGGAAAGTTTGTAACGACCAGAACATTTATGAATAAAATTCACTTTATTTTAATTAAATGTCCTACGGTTATAAAAGACATGTTCAATTATTTTATTATTTTCAATTGTATTTAAATGACCATTAAGTATCATTACCATTGATAATATAGTTGTTGAATAATGATCACATGACTAGTATGAATATAGGGTTTTAAAAAATTCTTTTGACACAGACAAAGGATGTGATGGCATCAACCAATAAGATTGTTCCCTATGAAGCCCATTTATTAGAGATTCTGAGGGAGACAACATTTCTGGGCTTTAACCTAGACCAATCCCAATCCCATATCCAACAACTTAAGCAAGAGAGAAACTATTAATGGGATAATTTCAAGCTCATCGAGATCACAACCCAAACCATGTTCACCAAACGACCCCATGAAATCCCCACCATCACACACATTACTCTTAGGGAGTATGCTAGTGTAATAAAGTGATATGTAAAAATAAACTATCATTATGATTATTTACATTATTTTTGTATAAAATAATGAATATACTTTCATTCTATTATTGTTACTTTGTAAATTATTTTTAAATCACAAATAATATTTTTGGTTAACATTCAAATTCAGTTAAGAAATGTATTTTTAATGAATTAATGGATTTTTGAAATATATAATATTCTAATAAAACATTATTATTAAATTAATTTTATTAAATATAAATGATCATTTAATTTTTATGAAGTCAAAAGTAATTTTTATTAAGGTTTAAATTTTTTTTTGTCAAAACCCATCAATTTACAATAAATGTCGGTTTTTAATTTAAAAGTGAAAATTCACACATATAGAAAATTATTTACATAAAATTAATATTAATTTTGGAATCAGTATGTCTAAATTATCCGATGGTGAATTTTTTATAATTTTCTGGGATAGTCAATTGTTTGGGTAAAAATTAAATTCCATATAAATATACGATGTGTTTTATGACATAATAATGGCCCAATAATGATCTAATAAATACTATAAAAGGTATCTTTGGACAAATATATGTTTTTACTTAAAAATAATTTAATTTTAATTTAATTTTGTTTATTTTATAAATCCTTAGTGAATCCACCAAAACATATAATATCTTTTAAGATTTTAAAATCATTTCCTTGAAATTATGACTCACCTCCACATAATCAAGGGAAATATTTTAATAAATTCATACCTTATCCTTATAAAATAATTTATACCACTCCCATTTTCCATAAACCATGGTAAAAATCAAAGGATGGTTTGTGGTTTTGAATATTTTATTATGTAGTGTCCAAAACCAAAATAATAAATAAATTCCCTCCTTTCCTTTATAAACCACCCAAGATCCCATTTCTCTTCACTCAGACTCTTTAAAGATTCTCCAACCATGTTTCCCTTCTACCTATAGTCCTAATAAGTCTCCTAAAATATCCTAATAATCCTATCTAAAGCCTTTGGAGTCACACATCCAAGTAAGAGGTTTGTCTCTCTACATTTCCATTCAAGCACTTCTTTTATATTAGGCTTCTCAAATTCCATTTTACATATATTGTGATATGATGTTAATCGATCCCTTTAATATCCATTTTATGTATAAATTATGGGATAATCCTTTATATCCCATTAATCCCCCCTATGATTATTTAAGTACACATGTTACTATATCGAAATTCCGTAAGGGATCTCCCACTCTCCTCTTTTATCAAGCACCAATGTTGTGATATGTATTTTAATTTCAATTTTCATATATTGGTTTATGTTCATAAATACTTCCATTACTATTAATTTTATGTATAAGTAATGAGATCTTCCTTTCAATATCATTAATCCATCCATTATCTTTTATATACACCTGTTACCATGCCAAAATTCCGTATGGGACCATCACCTTTATCTCCTCTTTTCAATTCAAGAAACTTGTTTTAAATTAGTCTTTTTAGTTTCAATTGGTATTATTTTAATCATTTTATAATAAATTACCTACTTTCCATTTGATGTTAATTAAATTAGGGATCATTTATCCTCCTCTTATTGGACCCTTACCTAATCTGTTACTATACCGAAATTCAGTAAGTGATTTCTCTCTCTCCTCGTTTTATCAAGCACCTAAATTGTGATATTACCTTTAATTTTAAATTAATTAACTTGTGTTACATTATTACCTATCCTTATTATTGTCAATTTCATGAATAAATGATGATAGTCCCCTTTATATCTCATCAACCCATTTTATGAATTTCTATTTGACGTCGTTATGGTGTCGAAATTGCACTATGATTTTCCAAGCCAAAGTCATCGTGTAGTAAATAACATACACATTTCTCTATCAAGGGTATTAACCTTTAAGATAATATACTTATTGATTAGGGACTTAAATATATGTATTCCACATTCCGTGATCATGGAATAACCTATGATATTTAATGAATTTATGTTATATGATCTATGTGGTGAACTTATATATGAAAATGAAATGATTATGAAGGGTGTGCCCTGATAGCACTCCAATTCATTGGGTAATGTTTAGTGGCATGATATGTCATGTGAAATGAGGTTTTACTCATGCTAATTAATGTGAAATTATGGTTTTCTCATGCTAATTAATGTGCACTGAGGGTTTACTCATGCTAATTCACGTGTAATGAGGGTTTACTTATGTTGATCCATGTGCAATGAGCCTCGACTCATACTAATATCATGTTGTATATTGTTTCCACATTTCCATGTTATGATTATCATGTTATATAATTCCTTAATGTTCATATTTATTTTATGCTCCATTGATATTCCTATTGACTAAAATGTATTTTATTCCTCACATTATGCTATGTTTATTCCTGTACTGGGCTTTATAGCTCACCCTTTTCTTATGTATATACTCAGGTTATCCCATATAGTGTCAATTACGAAGGAATGTTGTGGTCATGTAATAGATGTTTTCAATAAATATTTTTTATTTCATGTTTTAAGTTGTTATGTAATGTTCCTAATTTCCCAAGACACTGAACTTATCGATCATCTAAGTTTTATTGCGTGTAATTTATATAATAAATCATGATTAAATATGAAATAAAGAAAATGTTTGTTATAAGTAGTGATTTTATACTTTCTAAGATCAGTCCAGAAGTAATTTTTTTGGATACTCCACCATAATACAAAGAAATTAAATATATAGTATCACTAATATAGATAATAAATGGTTTGGATTTGAGGGAATATTCCTCACCTAAAACACATTCACATTGTGTCATTTGAAAAAGTTTAGAAAAAATGGAAAACAACACATGGTTTAGGAAAAAAGTCATAACATTGACTAAAAAAGTCCAATGTCTAGAACATTTGGATGATAATATGTCCAAATAAATATATAAAACTTCTAAGAATAATATTTATATATATTTTTTTGTCTAAATTATCCAATTGTTGGGCCAAATTGAAGGGTAGTTTTAGAATGCAAACAATCTGCCACCTTGGGTTATAAATTCATCCACCTCTTCTCCTTGAAAGAGGTTGTCACTTCATCACATAGAAGAATAAATATGAATAGAAAAATACCTACCAAATTATTTTGAGGACCTATAAAGCTCAATTTTATACTTTAGATATCTTTCCTTCATTATTTATTTTCATGTATTTCACTTGTTTTCAATTGTAATTATGTAAGTTTGTTTTTATTTAATTTGAATATTAATGCATGTTCTTTCTTCATAATATTTAATTTATATCCATCTTATGTTATTTAATTTTAATGGTATAAAAATATTTTAAATTAAGTTAAAAACCCCTTACTTTTCTCACCTCCTTGTTCAATAAAAAGTGTGTATTTACCTCTCTTTATGGTTCATGTGTGTGTCTGGTGCACCGCTCTTTTCTTGTCCCATTATTTTTATTATATTTATAAATAATCACCATAAGTATAATTAACCATATTAATAACCGTCTCAGTGGATGAGTAAATATTCCATTTTGGTGAGTCATAATTTAGGGATGTCAAGTGATTGAGATCTTTTTCACATTAAATATTCTTTAGGTTAACATTGTGTATGTTAAACTTAAAATGTCATGGATAATGAAATGTTTTATTTAACATGCGGAATACATGGATTATTGGAACCATTAATATACTACTATAAACAAGTATTTATGGAGATTATAACCCTAGTTAATAGAATACTTGGATTAAACCCTCAACACTTGGGAATTCTGATCAAAATCATCTTGTCAAGTGGCTGTTAATTTAATGAAACATCACAAAAAGCTTTAAGATATCATAAGATTAAACCCCTAATAATGAACTCACCCCCAATATTTATCAAATTATTATATAAAACTACATCCATTAATAAATTTAATTAAGCTCTATAAAAGACCCCCTAATCAAAATAAAAAACAAAAATAATTTACTATAACAATAGTTCTGTCACTGAGGATTCAAACCGAGTGTCATTGTACTCATTAGTAGAGTTAAAAACTTTGAATATTCAATATGAGACAATGATACACACTTCAAATAGAATTTTTTTTTGATGGTTCAACTAGTAGTCAATTGTTTTTTATTTATTTAAATCAAAAAATAATCAAAAAACCAAAAAAATACAAAAAAATATGAAAAATACACAAATAAAAGCCCACCTTCCCCATCCTTCAAAATTTTATTGAATTCCCTGTAGCCTCCCAAAAAATACATCAGATTTTTTTGTCCCGGAAATTGAGATAACTCTTCACCAAATTTGGAGGAACATTAGGGATAATCAAATCACTCTAAACCCATTCATTTCTCATACAATTGATCTAGATATGGTCAATCCTAGGGAAAAAACCCTTAAAAAAACACTCCCAATGATATGAATTACCAACCCATTGATATTCAATAACCAAAAATAAAGACTGATTTTAAAATCAAATCAATTTTGATTCATGTTCTCCCTCATTTCAATGGGATAACCAGTGAGGATCCACATCTTTACCTCAAAAATTTATAATTGGTGTGCTCTACAATGAATCCTTAAGGGGTTTCATAAGAACAAATCAAACTTTAAGAATTATCTTTATCCCTAAAAGACTCTTCCTAGTCATGGATCAATTACCTCCCTCCTTATTTCATAAACACATGGAATGACATGAAGCGACTCTTCATAGAGAAATTATTTCTTGCTCCTCGAACCACTTATATCTGAAAAGAAATAAGTGTTGTCTTTCAATTCCTTAATGAATCACTCCATGAGTACTAGGTGAGGTTCAAAAATATTGTGGAAAATTTCCCAAATAACTAAAAACCAAACCAATTCTTGATCCAATACTTCTATGAGAGGTTATTGGATATGGATGTAGCTATCATTGATGTCAAAAGTGGTGCTACTCATGTTGAAAAAACTCTTATAGTTGTATGAGATATCTCAAGCGACATGGATACAAATATGTATAAATTTCATACTCAAGCACATGCACAAGTAAAAAAAGTCAAAGAGAATAAATCCATATATACCAAAAATATGATCGAGTGGAGGAGTGAACTTATAGGTCTTCTGAGATAACTAGAGGTGGATGTAAAATCCTGAACCTCATATTCTCCACAATATATGTTCCCTGGACCTATAAAAAATTGTGTAATTTTCATCTCACTATCTCATACAACTAACATTGTCCAAAACATTAACATAATACATCTAATTCTTCTAGTCCGATGGAGCTCAATGCAACATATACTCAATAGAACACCAAACCTCAACTATCATGTCAGATCATTAGAAACTCTAACCAAACTCACATTGATACCTTCTCTTCTACTTATAACTTAGGCTTGAGGTATAAAAATAAAGTCTCTCATCCCCCTAAATTACATCCATAAAATACAACCCAATTACAATATGGTAAGGTGGTGGAAAATTACAACAACCATATCCTTTTGTACCACAACATAAAAAAAAGAAATCATCCTCCTACTCCTCCTGAATTCCACTATCCTAGTGAGCCTTATCAATTTCCAACCCAATTCTATAACTTTTCCAAGAACCAAAATCAAGGCAATCCTAATGTGGGACATGCCTATTTTTCAAAGCAACAATGTAAAAGTGTTGTGTAAGATATATCCTCCTTTACCTGTTATAACCTTAAAACATTGAAAACTAAATTGGTCAATTCTAATCCCACTTAAGTCAGCTAAAAAATTTAATTCTTCCCAACTCCTTGTTCAATCATTGCCCAACCCCAAGGGTAATTTATGTGAAATTTCACATCGATTAGGAAATAAAATCATTGTGACTCATGATAAATCCTATAAATTCATTTTAAATATTATGTTGGAAAAAGAAAATAAAAAAATATAAAAAAAATAAACTGAAGGCACTCCCTCACCTCCTTCCATTCCTATAAGGAACCCAATTACATTTCCACAAGCTATATTTAAGAAAAATAATCCATTTTAACCTAATTCTTAAATGTTCAACACGTTTTGACATGTTGAAGTCAGTAATCCCCTCTTGGATTCCATCAAACAATTCCCTAAGTATGAAAATTTTCATTAGTAATTTTACACCACTAAGAGAAAGATTAGGACTATTGAAAATTTTTAAACCTAATAGTACATTCCCATATAGAACAAAGATCTAGGTACCTTTATTATTCCCTGAAAAATATATAGTTACAACTTTGATAATTCACTCATAGACCTAGGATCCTTGATTAATTTCATGCCTAGGTCCATCATATCAAACATTGGTCTTGGTCCCTTGCACCCAACAAGTGTTTTCATCTAGTTATCCAATCGATTCATTACCAGTCCTGAGGTAATAATCAAGGATTTCCTTATTTGTTTTAATAATATTATCTTCCAAGTTTATTTTTATGTCCTTGATATGGAAGGTGAGATAAATTATTAAAAATATCTTATGATTCTAGGAATACCTTTCCTCGTGACATCTAGAACCAAAATTAATGTCTATTCTATAATCTTATCCATTGAATTTGGTAACCAACTAGTTAAATTAAATATTTTTCAATCCATGTGATACCCATCATAGAATCACTCTATATTCATTATCTATGATTTTTAAAGTGTCTCTAAGAGGGTGTTGAACCCTAATCTATCGTGTTAGTCCTATTATAATGATAATATAGTTTTTGAGTTTTTCATACTCACCAACCAAATCATAAATGGATATGTTAACGTGGACCTTTCACATATAAACTCCATCGATCTAAAGGATCTTGAAAACTATCTGGAATCTCAACTCAACTCTAATATCTACTTGGAAGGTAATGAGAAAAATAAACTTCCATTTTCATTTTTAATTCAAGAATGATTATACAACATTCATCATATCTTATCCATGATTGTGAAAATTCACTTTAAATTCAATTGAAACTTGAACCAATGTTCTTATCTTGACCCAATAGAAGTGAAGTTTGTGATATTATTTCCCTCATTAATAAAGTGATTACTGGTGAGGTGAAAATTTACCATTATTTAGAATAGAACATTTAAATTAATGATCTATAAAAGGTTATTCAATCTCAAGCCCCCTTTGATCCTCATTACTCTACATTGTAAAGTGATTAAAAAATGAGTTAAAAATAATTGGGTTCTCTTACTATTATTTTGTGTTATATAAACCTTGCTTAAATGCACTATTAGAATTGAAAATCTTTCTGAATTTACATGCAATGAAAAATATCACTTTATGGACAATATAATTCCTTAAGGTGAATACCAAAGGGAGGATACCAACATTCCCTTTCCACTCTCATTGAAATATAATCACATAAATAAGTAAGGAAAGAAATTATCCAAGGAATGATTGAGCCACCCAATGGATAAGTTTTTATGAAATCACGCTAGAGTTGATAACATATTGTGGCCATCATTAGAATATGGGTAGTCCAACACAACTTTCTAGATATAGAGAAAATAAAAGCAACACTTCTTGGGAGGAAACCCAAGTTTTCTTCTTTTATTTTATTAAATTTTATTTTATTTTTAGTTTTTCATTAAATTAATAATTATTTTTTAATCTATTATATATAATGGGAATCTTTTAAAGCATCACCAGAGAGGAAACATTCCATAATAACCACATTGACTTCCACTGACCCACTATTGGATGTAGATGACAACCCATCAAATCCAAACCAGGGGAACCACATTCCCTTTAAATCCCTATCCCTCTCTTATTATGTGTCTTATTTATCTATCTATATATCTCTCTATCTATTCTTCTTCCTCTCCCATTCTCACCTTTTTTACCACTTTATTCATCAAACCATTTTTTCCTCTTTATCTTTTGAGCGGGTGTGTATTTTTAAAAAAACTAAAAAAACTAAAAAACCTAAAAATTAAATAAAACAAAAATACTCATTATCACTCACCATTAAATTTAAAAAAAAATCCAACCATTTGGGGGACAGAAAATAAATTTTTTCTTCTCAAGAATTTTTATTTTCCTCATAAATTTGTGTAATAAATTTTGTTCTAGGACCAATAAATTTTGAATGATCATTTTTTTTATTTGGAAAATTATTCTTCCCCAACCACGAGGAAAAAATTTAGATTTCATGTCATGGTCACCTATGGTAATATTTTAATTTTGTGTTTTTTCACCCCCAATTGTTAGTCTTCAGTTTGTGGACCTTCAAGAAACATTTCCTCCTTTAGCATAAATTAATATGATAGAGGAATTTTCTGAACCACTCAAAAATTAAAATAACCAAATAGTCTCATATTACCCTTAATTTGATACTACTTTTGAAATTCCCTTCAAGCCTATAAAAAACCCTTTCTAAAATCCATATTTCAATCCCTAAACCACATCCCACCCAACATCTTCATTTATTTTCATTGCATAATTTATTGAAATTTAAGTGTGGGGGGTTAGATTTCATTTTGGTTACTATTTACTTTATTTTCAATGTGTCATCATATACTTGAGGGAAAGAATCCATTTATATATGGGGGAGAGTTTTTCATTCATTTATATTTGGGAATGGGTTCATGTTTATGTCATTTTGTACAAATTTTATTGAAAAGTGTTCAAAAAATTGAAAAATACAAAAAAACCAAAAAACAAATAATGGATTATGTCTTGGGAAGGTCAAAAAATACTCTTCCTAAAACTTTTATCTTATTATAACTATTAAAATTAGTGTTGTGAGGAGATTAAATATGGTTTGGGCTATGAGTGTGAGATTTTTTTCTAGGTTCAGCTTCAGAAAAAAAATACTTGCATCATATTTTCTTGTGTCATTGGGAGAAGTTTTTTGTTTTGTACATATTTCACCTTTTCATCCTCTTCCATATTTTTCACTCTATCTCTTTTCTATATTGACACATTCATGACCTTGTAAATATTTTTTTCCATAAAACTTCCATGTCTTATTTCAAAAAGTGTGCATTGATTTTTCCATGTTGGTGTTTTACCCCTCTTTTCCACTCTTTTGGACATTATATTCCTACCATCCCATATCCATTTAAAAAAACCTTAATATACCTATTGATTATTTTGAACTTTATAATAGGTAATTTAAGCTGAGATCTCTTTCAAAATCTATGATTTTTTACTTTAGGTTGGTTAATGAGTGAACCTCTGTAAATAAATTTTTATCATCTTGAGAGGAGTGAGTCATTAGTGCCCATGTATTTCAATTCAAGTTTGAACATGAAAAATGAATTTTTTAAACTTGATTGTAGTAACAAGTTATGGTGGAATTATTTATGAATTAGTGAACTAGTATTTTCCTCCCCTGATTGTTGAAAACAAAAATTTAATATTTTTAGTGAGTGAAAATGATTTTGTTATGTTTTTTGTGTTTTTGTGCCTGAGGGTGTGCCTTATCTTAAGTGTGGGAGATTTTATATTACATAATAATTAATAATTTTACATTACTCCCTTAACTTATTTTTTAATAAAAATGATTAATTTCCAGTCAATGTTCATATTTTTATCATAAACAAATAATGAGAGCATTTTTTGAATTTGTTCAATTATACTCCAGTTTAATGTTTTGGAAATATATTTCAACATACTGATCCAAATGATGTAATTATTCTTTTTTAGTGTTCTTTATTCGAATTAAAATGAATCATTAAACTATATCTTCAGACAATTTGTCCATTTTTAGGTCTATATAGACCACACAATATGTCCAAATAAATCTGTCAAAGAAACTGGACTAGTTGTGATGCTATATTTTCTGGGATCAATCCAGATGTAAATTTTTTTTGAATACTCTACTAGAATAACATAAACATTCCATTAAATATTGGATAAAAATTTAATGTCCCAACTCAACCAATAAGGGTCTCAATGCATTAAATTCTATGACACAATTATGTCTTTGATTTGAGTACAGACCATAAATATTGAATTTACTACCAATATAGAAGTCCAATTGAGTAGAAATTTTGTAGAGAGAAATTAAAGATATAGGTTCCCAAAATTTAGAAAAATTTTTTTTGGATTTTATGGAATCTTTATAGCCTAAAACCCATTCACATTTTGACCTTTGAAAAAGTATAGATAAAAATTGACAGCAACAAATGGTTTAGAAAAAGAGGCATAACTTTGGTAAAAAAATTACAATGTAAAAATATTGAATGATGTACATTAGATATCCATATAAAAAAATAAGAATAATATATCTCCATATTCATCTATCTAAATGATCGAATGATCTAGCCAACTTGAAGGGCAGTTTTGAAATGCAAGCAATCCACAGCCTTGGTCTATAAATTCATCCACCTCTTATCCTTTCATGAGGTTGGAACATAATCACATAGGGGCATAAATGTTCATGAAAAAATACCTTAAAAAGGATTTGGAGGAACTTTCAAACTCAATTTTCTTTTTGAGACGCCTTTTCACCATGCTTTATTTTCATGTACTTTCCTTGTTTTTAATTGTAATCATGTAAGTTTGTTTTCATTTATATAGAATATAAATGCATATTTCTTCATAATAATCTTTAATTATCATCCACCTTATGTTATGTAATTTTAATAGTATAATAATATTTTAAATCATGTTGAAAACCCTTCCATTTTCTCACATTCTTATTTTATCAAGAGCGCATATTTACCTCTCTTCCCATTTCGTGAGTGACTGTTCATCACACCGCTCTTTTCTTGTCCCATTATTTTTCTTCTATTTATAAATAATCCCCACAAGTATCATCAACCATATTAATAACCATCTCAATGATATAGTAAATCGTCTAGTGGGGGTGAATCGTAATTTGGGTATGTCTGGTGATAGAGATATTTTTCTCATTAAATATTCTTTAGGTTAACATTATGTATGTTAAAATAAAAATTACAAGGATTAAAGAAATGTTTTTCTTAACATATAGATTTCATTTATTATTGGAACAAAAAATACACTACCATAAAAAATTATTGATTGATATTAAAACCCTATTTAAGTTAAGTCTTGGATTAAATACTCAACAATTGGGAATTCTGATCAAAATCTTCTTGTGAAGTGAGTGTTAAATTAATGAAATATCATGAAAATATCAATGATATAATAATATTAAAACCCTGATAATAATCTTACTCTAATATTTATCAAATATTTAAATCAAACTTCATCCATTAATAAATTTAATTAAGATCCACAAAAAAACCCCAATCAAAATACAAAACAAAAACAATCAATTATAAACAATAGTACCATCACTAAGGATTCGAACCAAGTTCCACTATACACATTAGTAGACACAGGACCTTTTAATAGTATATTGGCCACAATCATCCATTTTTTACCACATATAGAAACTAAATCATAGAATACAATAATCTCAAATAAAAAATGCTATAAATAATGCACTAAGTAACATATCACAATTTCAACAGGAATCTAATTTACAAGCTCTATCTAATGTAAGAAATAGGTATATATGACATGTAAACCTATGTACCTATTATTATGCATGAGTTTACACAAAAATACACAAATTATCATATCAAAATCATGTGCTTAATCATTGTTGAATTTAATCAATGATAATATTAAACAGTAAAAACATAAATTCTCACTTTATGGAAATCCATAGGTCTATTATATAGTGTTGATCAAATAATAATATAGTTCCCCTACATGAGACCCGACCATCCTAACTCATATCTATCCTATCCCAAATTAAGACAAAGATAAAAGAGAAGTTAGTGAATCTGGTCCTATGATTCCATTTTGTAACATCCTGACCCAAACTAATGAGTCCAATTCAGAGTGCCACGTGACCTCAAGTGCGCCTCCCCATACACTAGAGGCTTCCAACTAGTATTGAGTGTCTTGATCTAAACCATGGGGAGAATATAGCCTCCATCAGAGTGCATAGAATAAATAAATAATCAGACTACATGCAAAAAATGAAAGATAACATACATGATATAATAATTGTAACAAAATAATTTTCTTGAGTACAAGTAAATATGATAAATAAAGGTTGTAGAAAACATCCCTCCCCAACACCATCTTGAAATGATTGCATCCTTCAACTCCACCTACTTAACCATCCATTATAGGTCCTTTTCCATTCATTGGGTCTCTGTTCATGAATTCTATAAGTGCATCAAAATTCCCTAGTAGGGGGAGTATAAGACTTAGTAGAAAACCACTAGATTCCCTTAACAATAGTGCATAAAATATAAAATTTCATACCATGGAAATAAACATAGTGCATATATAAAAATATATATGTCACACAAGTACCAAACATATGTCGGGTCCTTAGGGACTGGCTCTACTAGCTTCGACACCATGTTGGGAGAATCATGCCGACTTTGACATAATGCCAGATGGAATCATCAGTTACCAGCCCAAAACTTCCTCCTAGAGTGGGTATCCCCAAGCTTGTGACACATTCTTTTGATCAACATAGTCCATGTACATGCCAACAATAATGGTCTTATCACATATGTCTCGAGTGGATAGCTCAAATATGTATAAAATAACACATGATAACCAAATTCCTATCACATCCATCATATAAGTCTATACAAAATCATGTGGCACCTAAGACTGGCTAGAATAGTCCATGTACATGTCGAACTGAGCCTAGAACATCCCTCTCAGAGGATAGTCTTGAACATGAATCAAATATTGCATGACACCAATCATGTTTCATATTTCACATGTCATCCAATGTCGATCAATACATGTGTTACATCTCACATGTTGACTAAATAGGCCTAACCTGCATGCTCAAATATTGTAGATAAGAATACATAATATACGATACATAATTCAAATAACAAGTAAATATCATGTCAATCATAAAGTATCAATATCATAGTCATCACAATCCATAGGCATGTAATAGAAGAACAAGTTAAAGGTGACACACACACACATGTCTCATGTGGTCAAGTATCAAACATTGGTCTCATGGGCTACACTCACATGCTAGATAATCATGTTAATAACTTGAATAAAACTTGCACTACTATCATGGAATTCTACACACTCACACCAAAAATCATGTTAATAATTCGTATAAGATATGCACAAAATTTAAAGACTTCCTACACATAGGTTTCACACTGGGCTACACACACACACATGAACAACCATTCCAATAACCCCTATAAAGAATGAACTAATGTCAACTAATTCCTATAGTTACACATCCACACCAATAATCATGTAAACAACACAACTAAGACATGAAAAAAAGTTAAGGACTTCCTGCACATATGTTTCACACTAGGCTGCACACACATTCCAACGGCCATGTAAATAACCCATATAAATCCTAAAATAAGGACAAGGAATTCCAACCATAGTTGCAACGATGATTAATGACAAGGGTTGATGTTTTAATTTAATTGCACCATTGAAACCTCATAGAAATTGGAAACATAAATAGGTTTAAAATTATGCTCGTTGAGACAAACCCAATGGCACCGACAGTGCGTCAATTTGATCAATATATCATGAGATTTTGAAGAGGTATGTTGTGAATAATAATAAAATAAAATCTAATAAAAAATTAATAAAGAGGTGAAGAAGAGAGAGGGATAGTGGGATGAGGTGGAGAGAAGGAATTCCTCATATGCGTGTAATTCCTCTTGTGCCTCCACATTCCCCTTTTAAAGGGAATTTAAAAAAAATTAATACATTTCTCTCTCTTAAAGACTTACATGCCTACTACTTTAAATTCTAAACAAATTTCTACATGCATAACCTCAATCCCCCTTCCTTCAGTTTTTATATATTTTATTTATTATTTTTATTTCTTTTATATTTACATAATTTATTCCATCACACATTTTATCAATTAATTATATATATTAAAATTCATCAATATATATATACATTATACACACACACACACACACACTTGAAAATAAATATATAAACCCACACAGACACACACACACACATATATATATATATAACTCATATATATACACGTTATATATATACACACACATACGTATATACATATTTACACTCACACAAGTATATATATAAATATATATTTTGAGATCATTCTCTCGTGACTTTCAAGGTATGTGGGATCAATACTTACATTTGGTGGAATTTTCCTATAATAATAGTTTCCATTATAGTATTCAAATGGCTCAATATGAATCATTATATGGTAAGAAGTGTCAAACTCCAACTTGTTGGGATGAATTTTTTGAGAGGAAACTTATTGGCCCAGAACTTATTGAATAGACATTTTCAATGGTAAAGAAAATTCAGGCCCATATTAAAGAATCCCAAAGTAGGCAAAAGATTTATTCTAAAAATCGGAGAAAGTATTTGTAATTTCAAGGAGTAGATCATGTCTTTACAAAAGTATCTCTGTGGAAGGGTGTCTTAAGGTTCGGTAAGAAAGGGAAACTGAGCCCCAGGTACATCAGACCATTCGAAATTATTGAAATAAATGGTTCTATAGCTTACTGTTTAGTAATGAAACCAAGTCTCCCCAAAGCTCATAATGTGTTCCATGTTTTTTTGTTAAAGAAATAAATTTTAGACCCAATGCATGTACTCACCTATGAAAAAATAGATCTAGAACCTGATTTTTCATACTGTGAAGAGCCTATCAAGATTCTTGACCCGAGGGAGAAGTTATTGGGAAATCATACAACTCGGTTGGTAAAGGCTTTTTGGATAAACTATAAAATGGAGGAAGAAATTTGGGAACCTGAGGATGTTATGAAGAAGAACCACTAACATCTTTTTAAAGGAATTTATAAATGAAAATTTTCAAGGATGAAATTTATGAAGGTGGGAAAAATATAACACCCCAAACATTTTATGGTTTGTTTCTCTTAAATACTTTCAATTCATAAGATAGCATATATTGAATAAAACATTGAGTCTATTTGAAACAAAACTTTGTTATTTTGGAGGTAGTCATAACCTATCCATTAAACATTAATTTTCCACTTCTATGTTTTGAATTTCAGAAAACGGACATACATAGTTGCGATCGGGGTGATATTTGGAGTCTGATAGAATCAAATTAATTTTTGGAAAATAGTAACCTACCCTTATGAAAATTAAATTACCATTATGAATAGTAACTTACCCTTATGAATATTAATATGACTCTTATGAATAGTAATGATACCCAAAAAAGTGTAAATAAAATTTAGTCACCTTAAAAATGTAGATGAGTATTTTAAGTGTTGGTATTTTTTGATTAAATAATGATTTTAAATAAAATTAAAATTTATTATATTTAGAAAATAATTTTTGAAAAATAGAGTTCATTTTTGGATTCTAAATTTTGAAAAATTGTTAGGGTAAATTTTTGGTATTTTTCTGAAATACTTAAATTTTGTGAATAGTAAAATATGATAAATTATTATAAATGCTAAATACATGATTTATAGAGTCATGGATGATGTTCTGTTGAGGTAAGGACATTGGGTTAGAACTCACATGAAATTATTACTATTTCTGGTCATTGAATCATCACTATTTCTTTTCTTAGGGAAAAATAATAAACTAATGAATAAAATATTAAGAAAACACTTCTCCCCTCCACTATAGAAATCACCCCTCACCCCCTCTTCCTCTCATACCACTCAAGATTTGATCCTTTCCTATGTTTTTTCAAATACACCTCCAAAGACCTCTCCCCACGTCCACAACCTTCTGGTCTAACCAAAAACAAAGACCTTAAGAATATTCTCAAGGAGGAGTACTCAAGAGGTGAACATCTCTTCCATTTTCTTTCAACTTCTTTTACACGTTCCATTATTTTGTTTCTCTCTCCTCACCTCCCCTCATAAAAATTCTATGATAATTACATTACCTTAAATTAACTATAACATTATTATTATAATGTTATATTTTATCGTTATCTCTCTTTCCCCCCTCCTCTTATACTAAAAATTAAAACACCGTCTGAGATGTGTTAATTTATCACATTCAAGGAAAAGGAATTTTCAATTTCTATTACTATCTTCAAGACTGGTTATGAAAAATTTTTAATGGTTTAACCAGATCATAATATTTGTATTTTATCTTATGTAATGTTTTGGAATCCTTACACACTCATAATATAAAATAATAATACAAAACAAGTGTATTGTGCACAAAACTGCCAAGTTAATCCAAACGTTTATCATTAAATTTTATCCAATGATTCATCCATATGGTATATAACCAAAATAATTATAAGATAATTTATATATTTTAAATGTCACTAATAATATATATTAACAATTATGGATGTTTTAACACATTTCAAATGAAATTTCATTCAAGAATACAAGTAAACTAATCATGAAAACCAAGGAAGAAAATGCTTCCAAAACAATAAAATTGAACCTCTTAAGCCCATCAAAAAGGCCATGAATGAACCTAATTAGGTTAAAATAAATCAATTACATGTAGAGGAGGTTCTGTAATTATTAATTAATGAAGATAATTTTGATTATTCCGGTCATTAAGATCAATCGAAGAACACGTTCAGGCATAAGGTAAGGGGCTTCTCATCTCACTTTTAATTCCGTGAGATTTACATTGTTCGCCACTTATTTCTTATATGTGTTGTATGTGTACTGAAATTTTATATATAATATAATTATTCTCTTTTTATTCATGGTATTTTGTGATTAATTTTTTTATTATTAATTTTTGTTCATACGACTCGATTGATTACAATGTGGTAAGGGACATTGGCTCAATTTCCATTCAATTGAGACTTACTTGGTATTGTGCACCTAATATTTCTTATGTGGTGTATCTACTACCCATTTGAGATAATTTTTCATTTTAAATTATAATTATATTAAATATCCATTTTCTTGTATCATGGATATGATTATTTTGTTAATTCGTATACTATCTCACATACGGTGTTTATTTTGGAAGCAATTCCATCTGGGGAAATATTGATGATTTTGTATCCTCTATTCATTATGGATATCAAAAATTAATATTGTTCTTGTATTATATATATATATAACTAATTATTTGGACTGATATTGATGGGCGTGGACCTCTATATCCTCCTGATGCATCGACAGGTCTCATGAGACAAATCAGTTTGCGGAAAACAGTTCAAGTTTGTTTCCAAAAATCAGATGTGTTTCTACCCATAGAATTAAACTATCTCGATAGAATAATGGTTCATGTGCTAGATACACAATTTACAATAATAATCATTATCTTAATTCATTATTCAGTTATTAATGTCCATGAGGATTTCACTATGACAAAATCTATGGATGTATTTTTATTCTCAGCTCATTAACGGCAAGTGTTTTCATTTATTCATCATGCCATATTAGTCATGTCTAATTGATTATGATTAACTTATTATGGAATCGGGATTTAACTATATGTAACCCTTACTGATCATTTTATATCACCCTTATTATGTTTCTTTCCCCTTGTTTATGAAGAAGAGATCCTTGAATAAGCTTTCAAGGAGGCATTTTATTTCAGTTTATTATATATCATATTGTATGTTCTATCTTTCCAAATGTAATTTGGGAATAATGTATGTAATTTGGTCTACCAAAACTATTAAAATAATTAGTCCTTCATGATTTATTTATTATAATCATGCCATTATAAAAAAATAATGCACCATATCTAGTCTTCTAGGGTCGGGGCGTTACATGTTACCCTCACACAAACATTCTATATAATGGTATGACCTTTAATTTTCTGACCTACATAAGGGTAAATAAGATTTACCTTTAGGAATCTCACATAAAGTTTTGTAAATGTCCTCCAATTTTAAAAAAAAAATTCTTCTAATTTTTCTTTTAAAAACATGTGATCAAAACACATATAATTATTGAATAAACCTCACTAAAATAGCACTAATGGGTTTCATATGATTATCCAATGATCATTTATAGTGTAAGAAAAGCCAAAAAAAAGGTAGATATGTCATCTTGAAATAAAAAATAAATAAAACTATAAATTAGAGTACATGGTATTTAAAAGTTACAATAGCTTCAATACTTATTTCCAAAGAGAATGTTTTTGGAAGATCATGAGAAGCAGTGTGCATAATCACTATACCTCTGAGGGAGTACACCAACCAAAGGATCCATGAATGATTCATGAGGATACCTGTAATATAGAGGGGTGCTAGTTCCTTCCCAAAAGAGATCAATAGAGTATCATGAGGAAGAAAAAATAACATAGTCTTATACACATCATACTACCCACACCAATAAGAGAGGATCTCATCCTCTTTTATAGGTGAAGCCTATGGAATCTCAAATATATAATGTGCCTCATGTGTTACTAATAGTTGGGTATAATTCATTGAATGGTTTCAATTAATTAATGAAAATTCATTAATCTATGTAACTAAAAAACAAACCATTAGGAGAAAAACAATAATATATATACCATATATATATATATATATTATTTTATGTATCACATGCATGAATAATTCATGCATATATTAAATGTACACCATATATAATATGTAATATATTATATATAAATATATCTCATAAATAATATCCATGTGTACGTGCATCTCATGCGTGTACATTTTAGTGAACATCTAATACTTTAATTCTAGAACATTCATATTCTTCTCACTAAGATGACCGAGTTTGCAATTCCAAACCTCTAGATTTTTAGTGGCTGAAATTCTAGTTATTTCACTCTAATATAATCTTCTAATCAAATAAAGAGACATCACCTTTAATCCCCATGACACAACCATGGATATCAAGTCACTTTCTAGACTCCATTATTGAAAGTATTACTGAATCCTTTATCATCAAGTCACCCCCACTGAAAAGAGATTCCTATGGGGACCTTGTATGTGTCTCACTCCCTTCAACTGAATAATACACTCATTTTTCATCCATATATTTACATCTCATTTTCTGATAACTTCCAAAGGTCCATCATCTTCCAGATAAACTTTTTCAAGGTTTCTAGATACATATATTTTCACACATCAATGATCAACTATTGAGTAGAAGGATGAATCAGGGTCAACTACCCATGACTCTACTGGATTATGAATTGTAAGCATTAGATTATCTCCCCCAGAAATTGTATTAATGGAATTTGAACTTGTTATAATGGTGTATCCAGATCCTTTGGATGAATTTGGTTTGACTACTAGACGCCTAGACTTTACACTAGACTACAAATCTCGTGGTCTGACCACTATAGTGAGGTCATTGGGGATTTCTGGGGTAGCGCACCCCTAGCTAGGGGATCAAGGGGGGAAATGGACCCTACTCAAATTTTGGGAACTATAGAATCTCTAACCGAACTATAGAAAATTTAACCAAGAAACATTGATAGGGAACTATATCAGTGCAGAAATTGAAATGGTTATTGTAGCATCTCAGACTTTTGAGATAGTGGTACTGTAGCTTTGCAGACTTTTAGTCACTGGTCACTGTACCACAATGGACTTACTGTGTGATAGGTGGCATGGTTTCATAATCTTCTTTAGCTCATTTGAGAGAGTATTTTCATGTTTTTATAAAACTATCAATTTTTTTAGTAATTATAATCATTTTCATAGTGATATTTTTTCCACTCTATGGATGTAGGGATCATTTAATTAACCAGATAAATCATTTTGTCCCATATTCACCTTTTTCTTTTTTTCTTCATCTACAAACCATGATTTCTTTGCAACTTCCAATTTTTCTACAATATAAATTTCAAAATTCATTCCTCTAGTACCTTCCTTTTGAATTATAAAATTCCACTATAGATGTCCTTGCTTACCATAAGACCATATAGTAATACCTAGACTAGTCTACTTTCCACAACTCTTCTCCCTAGAATTTTTTTTAGTTGTTTACGATGATTCTAATGAGGTGAGTATCCCCTTCTATTAGTATTCAGTTCACTTCCAAAAGGTCCTTGGACCTATATTCTCCTAATATACTCATTGTGGGTCAAAGTTAGGACACAAAAAAACACTACATCAATCTTTCAATAGGAATTACTTACTGTTGTGACCATGCCATCCCAAGATTCTGGTAAATATGAATGTAATAAACTGTACCAAATATAATTTTTGAAATCCAATTTCACTTATTTAAGTTGAACACTAGACATGTTGAATTTATTCACATGATATTCCTCTAAATTTAATTTTTATTGCCTCAAGATAAATACATTCCTCATCGAAAAAACATTGTTTAAGGCTAACATCTTTTCATACATGTCCCCCAAGGCTTCCATAAGTGGAGTTATAGTTTTCTTATCGCATATATTTAAGGCCATGTTTAGTTCTAATTCCATCCTCACTAAGCCTAAAACTTTTCAATCCAAATTTTATCATTCATATTTCTCTATATTTTCAATTTTTCCACCCAATGGAAGTTCAACATCCTTATAAATGAGATATAATTTTATCTACATCCCCCGAAATTCATAATCGGTTTTATTGAACTAATTGACCCAAACCTTACATTATTTCATTTTCATATCTATAAATAATAGTAAAACCAACTAAAACAGTATGTATTTGAGGAAATAAACAAAGATACCTAAGTTACCAAGTGTGTCTAATCAATCTTTGACACTACTTGTTAGGAAGAGAATCCAAAATAGTTATATAACAATTGGATGGTTAAACCTTGAGTTTATCAAAAATTCATATTCACTAGTAGATCATAGTGTAATAGAAAACCAAATAAAAATCCTTTCCTAATTCTTTAGAAGTACCAAAATTAGGAAATGTTTTCACCCTAATCACTTCATTAAGGACAATTCACTCACACACTCGAAATTCAAAGTATATGAAATATAATAATTAAATTAAAATTCACATGAAAGTTTTCCAAGATTTATACTTTCATCCTAAATCTATAGGATAACATTGAAAAATATTTGTATTACTAGAATTATAAGTAATACAAACATTGTAGATACGGAGCTAGTGTTTCACTATTCATACTTTAGTACCAGTTTTTTCAGTAGTTATTCCAACCATCCTTTTGTAGAGGTGATTTACCAATCAAATAGGTTACACCACCATCAGAAATTTGCAGTCAGATATCCATTGATTTCACCATTAAACTAAGGATTATAATTAATCAAACATCATAATCAATTGACTATTCACCAATTCCAATGACCAGTCTAAACAACCATCTAAATTTCTCTAACTTCTAGTGATCATATTCACATGTTAAAGGTTTTTTATACCATTACTCTAAAAATACTGAAGAAAAATACCATTTTATGAACTAAAGGTGCGTGAAATTCTAGAAACCTGAAGAAAATTTATTATCCCCAAAAAATTATTTAATTACATCAATTCAATTGGGGTCATTATATAAGTATTATTTGATATTTTCATAGCACCTAGTATGAGTTTCATTGAAAACTCGACATCACGGTCTAGGTAAATACTTGGAAACTATTTTATAAATACATAAACATATCTCAACACAATAAAAATATCTCCAATATTGAGTTTTTATCCAACTAATTGAGATAATTATCCCTCATTATTCAGTAATAATACCAATACAAATGAAGTGAATTCCATAGGGAGTTTATACTCATTCTTGCATCGATATATGATCATGGTTTGATTTGGGATATGAAATGTGATTTACCTATACCATCTATTAATCTAGGGTCTATGTATAGAGAGTTAATTCATTCCCAATACCATATCAAATTTGACTAAATAGAGAATAATAATATTTATAGAAACAAAATTCCCACAAACATTTATAGTAGAGGATTTATAGACTTAAAATGTAATCATTGTACCATTAAGAGTTTTCATCAACTATTCAATTAATAATCATTGATGATATGAATTAATGGACTTATAGAGTTTTTAATATATGAAGGAATTTTTTTATTTTGTCTCAAATAATATGTTTTCAATTTTGATCATACCTATCACCACCCCAATTTCATAATTTTATATGTATTCCCTTACTAAAACCAAAATAGTTAGTGTGGGTATTAATACAAAAATATCTATGTTACACAATAATATGAAAATAAATCCTAATATATCTTAATTTATAACACCTTGATTTCAACCTATAATATATTAGGTTTAACTAATGACACTCTTGTTTCATCTTATAACACTTTTGGTACAACCTAGGTTACTTTATGTTTTATCCCCTAATTTTTAATAACCTAATCACAAAAAATAACTAAACTCAACTCAGATACTAATTGATATGACCCAGCCATAACATCCATACATAATACTCTTCTTAATTACGTAGGGAATGGAAACATAAGAAAGGGTTATCTCAAATTCTCAATAAGGGGTGAACTTGATAGATATCAATCTAATATCGTAAGTGTACAAAAGATGAACAAGTGGGTATGAGAACATAATCTTGGTACATGGAATATTACATAAAGAAATTGTAACCAATAAAATATTTATTATAAATCATGAATCATTACATAAGGATTTCAATATAACATGTGAAATGAGGAAAAAGATTGCGGAATCAGGAGGAAATTATCATAAACCATAACATAGAAATGTAGTATGACATAAAAATGTGGCATAAGGATATATCATATAAATAATAATATAAAATCATATCTTATGTCAAGTCTCACTATCAAGATCATCATCAAATAGTATAATAAGTCTCATAGTGGATTGGGTATACTCCACATTCCCATAAACATTGTGGATGGATTCCCGTAGTGGATTAGGTTTACTCCTCAATCATTTACATTTCATCTCATGAGATATAATTATTTTCCAAATACATTAGAGGGATATATAATTATATTCTTAATATACAAATAAATAAAAATAATACATATGTGTGCCACTTGTACCTGAAAACATTTATAATTATGTCATATCTTAATTTACCTATGAGAAACATATGTGCTTCATGAAAATTTTCAAAAGGACGTGATCATAATACATTCAAAGAAATACGATGGATGGTATCATTAGATTATATCCCTAGTTAATTATAAGAAATATTAAGAGATATTGTCATAGATAAAAATTATAAGTGTAATACAAAATTAATTTTCAAAATAAGAATAAACATCATTTACTATTTTATCAATTTTATTTTAAAATGTAATAATTTTAAAATATTAGTTTCATAAAAAGAATGAGAAATTGAAAAAAATATTACTTGTAATAATTATTAAATCTTAAAAATTAAGCTTCCTAACTAAAATAAAAGAAAATGGTGGGAGAAACTGATTATGTGGGAAATGTCAAAAAATATTTATTTCACACTTTTTTAAAATAAATTCAAATCTAATAGAAAATTACTTTAAGAAATTGGGGATAATAAAATATATACAATCATATTAAAACATAGATGGGTATGAGAAATATTCTCAACTAAAAATAAGAGATAAGGTTGACTCTACTTATAAGAATAACTTCTATTAAATTGTAAAGAAAATGGAAATAAAATGGTAATGAAGAAAGTAAAATAAAAATATAACCATTGGAGAATAAAATAAATGAGGTTTTAGAGAGAAATTTTATATAGTTAGCCTAAATTGGAATTTATACAAAGATAATCTAGACTTCCAAATAAGATTGGTAAATAAACTATTACCATGGATTTCTTCTTGGATGGACATGCTCTAACTCCATATATAATAAATTTTGATTTATTATTCATATAAATAATAGAAATATTCACATTAATTTTACTTAATAGAATTAATTTATAATTCCTTATTACTTGTGTATTAATGGTTTATTATTAAAATTAATATTCATGAGTTAATTGTTCCATTATTCCATGTATGCTTCGGTATGGTGTTTTCGATCTGTGATCCTTGATCATGGGGTTATCACTTACAAAATTTTCATATATTTGTTTGATATAGTTCTATAGTACAATGGTTATTTCATGGAACATATAGTTGAAGTTATCATGGAATGCTTAAAAATATCATTTTTAGTGATTATGGAATTAAAAACGAATTTAATTTTTTAGTGAATATAATTTGACATTTTACCATTATATAATTATGAAAAAAAAGTTAAATCAATAATTATTATTTTATATTACCAGTTTTTACGTTTTATTAGTCATTCTTGATGGATTTGGGACTTATTATGACCAAAAGTTCCCAAAATTGGGAGAAGTTATTTTAAGGAGATAATTTGGGTAGAGATTCAAGATAAAACATAAATAAATAAGTGGGTTGAATTTTATATATTATCAGTCCTTATATAGATGATCTTGAGTGGTATTCCCTCAAATATTCATTCCTTAATGTGTAAATAATAACTTTTTGAAAGAAAAGTGGATCCAAATTGGAAAAATAATGGAAATTGATTAGGTGAGGTTAATCATTTCATTATCAAATAATTTAAGGATAATTGTTCAGGATATATTAGGTATTTACCCCTTAATGTAACCATTTTACATTCTTTTACATTTACCATGGTAACTCAATTTTTACCCTGATACCTTATTTTTTTAACAAAAAATGAAAGTAACCACGTTGCCAAATTTTTATGTGGTGATTAAAAATTAATAATCCATTTAATCTAATTAAAATTCAAAATATTATAAATTTATCTTTTAAATGGAAACATAAAATATATAGAAAAAATAGATTTTTATGGAAAAATGAATTTTTAAACATTAAGTGTTCTTAATCTTATCTCATATCAATTACTAAATAAATGAGTTTTAATATTTTTTTTAAAAACATATAAAATTTAAATTATATTATAATAATTCTTTAAAAGTGATCTATTTTATTTCTTAAGATAAAAATACACACCACTTAGAAAAAAAAATTCTTTGAAAATATCTCTTTTTAACGTTAAATGATTTTAATAACATCCCATTAAAACTAATTAGTTATCTTATAACCATTAAATTTTTTCAATATATTAGTATTATAATATATTTCTTAATTTTATAAACACACCATATCATTCTTTAATAATTGTAGTAGTTGTTGTTGAAATAATAATATTTAATGAATAAAAATACATATTTTTATAGCAAATAATTTTAATTAATTATTATATTTTTATTTAATCCCATATTTATTTATTTTATATTAGGTGTTTGAGGGTACAATTACATTAAATCACACACACACCTATCACAAACAAGCCAAAAAGTCAGGTCATACCCCCCCAAGGGATAACCCACCCAACCAACCACTCTATTACATAGATAATATGGCATGAAGGTCCGATGGGAATGAATCCCATTACATTTTCCAAAGTCCCATCATGTTGGCCTGAAGGCCTGGTGCAGGGTTCTGATTGCATCATCTTTCCTGTGTAACCAGGCCTGTTCCATTCCTGTTTCACAACCTTCTTGCATCATGCTCATGCATGTGCCACTTCCTGCCTGCATCATTGTCTGTGTCACTACCTGCATAGTACATACATCTCTAAAATCATTCATCTTATTCTATAATTTATTTATCAATGTTTCTATTATATTTATAAAGTTTTGTATTATCTATATAGTTATTTTTTGTGATATGAACTTCACAAAAGATTATGATGATGAGAATTTTAATCTGATATTATTATTATTTACTTGTAGTTTAATTACTTTTATAATTTTACTAATTATGTTTGGTTTAATTATCTTGTAATGTATTTAATTATGTTTTGTAATTCTAAAAAAATTAAATAAGGAATTTTTTATTTTATTTCATTTTTACATGTTTCAAAAGTTATCGAACACACAATATTTATTTAAAGGAAAATACATACTAAAATTGTGGGATGTTAAAAACCACATTCCGCCACACTTAATCCTAACTTTTCCTCAAGTAATTTCTATCAACAAATATCTTTCCTAGAATGATTTTCTTCTCATGATCAATCCCAAATTAATGGGATTTTAAGTACAAATGACTTATTTTGATCTAAATATTAACATGAAGCACTCTTTAAATCCCCTTTAACTCAAGATAATTATCTTACTTCATAATTTCACCCAATCAATGATTCATCACTATAAACCAATTGGTTAACTTTACTTTACAACTATTAACATGAGTTCAAAATTCACCTTCCCCTTTATGCCTCTCAACAACTTGGTGTATTTTACCAATTTTTGTTGTTGTGAGATATGCAATGAACTTATTCATTGAGTATGTCCTTCCTAGAACTAAATCATCCATCATAGAAAACATCCCCAGAGACTAATTGTTATATAGTTAGGGCATGGAAGAATGGTAAGTGAATTACGCACTCAAGTAGTTATTATACTCTTATTTGATGATTTTTTATTTTTTTAATCACATAACCTTATTCCAACCCATTTTAAGAAAATATAGTTTGGATCCTAGTTTCTCTCACTAATTCAATTCCAATGTTATATTAGGTTATTGTTTATGGTGAATAATAAGTGTTTCTCATTTTTAGAAAAAAAACCAATCAAGTTAAAATTCTTAAATCCAATGCAAAACCATAGATTTTGATGAACCTAATACTTATCCTATTAACCCTAAATACAAAATATCCATAAACAATATAATTAATAACATTAATGTGATTATTTCCCCTTAAGTAATTGTGGATAAATTTAGCTAAATCATGTTAAATTCAAATTTCGCAACACACTTACAGGTTTTCTCTCCCCCCACCCCCAACACTTACTTTGAGTGTGTGATCAATTCATTCATAAGTATATGGATTATTTTATAAATTTAAATAATATATTCTAGCATATATGACATAATATTAAAGCAGAATACACCCCCTTTAATTATGGATTTTTTTAAGGTAGCATGTGTGGAGTTTTTTCTCCAAATGTTCATTCCCTTTTTTCCATGAAGTTCCTACAAAATATAAATAAATAATTCAGTGTAGTGGTTATGAAATTATTAAAATAAAATAGTAAAAATTTGCTAAAAGGAATAAAATGAAAATTTTAATTCTTGGGTTACCTCACAATAAACACTTATTTTACCATCTCATCTTAACTCCATATCTTTCAATATTATCCATGATCCCAAGGAAATGTTTTCCATAATTTGTAGCGTAATTGGTTCATCCATGACAACTTTTTATTTAATTATTATAGTTTCCATCTCATTTAATGCCTCTTTAAACTAGTATTAATGTGTATCCATTTCAATAATGAACATTTCTTCTTAATTATGACCCTATGTATTACCAAAAATTTCAAATAAATAAATAATTATATATATTTTTCTTTTCTCACGTTATTTTAGAACTGAAATAAAATTTCTTTACCCTTTTCTTTTTTTACCATTTGAATAGTAATTTTATCCACATTATCTTCCTCTTATTAAGGATTGAATTTCCCAAAATGTACAACTATTTCAATTTCCTTTGAATCGAGAAATGGTTTTTCAAAGATAATGGGTGATTCTTGATCAAATTAAATGTCTCTTTAAAGTATTGTAAAAATGGGTCCAAAGTTTCCATTATATCTAGAAAATTTTCACCTTATCCCATCTTCTTTTCCAATTATTTATGGGATAAACTTATTATCTAATTTTAGGTTATTTTGGTAAGTTGATATCTTAATTCATAGTGGTTTCCCATTTAATTTCTTCTTTAAAAATGGATTGAACAAAATCTGAAACTTTATAATTCACTTCCCCCTCTAACAACCCATCTTTAAGTTATTATGGATTGTTTGACTCAAGGTTCTCTTTATATGTGGATTTCTTTATGTGTGGAATTATAATGGGTTATTACTCTAAAATATCTCATAAATAAATTATATTAGTCTTATAAAATCCATATTATTACTATATCTTATACATATATCCATTAAACATTACATTTGGATAAATTTATCATTGGTTGGCACCATTCTATGCTTTCCTTCACTATTTTATTTGGCCAGATTCTTCACTTGAGCTTAAATATTGTTGAGAAAAGGTTGGTTATTTTGTCATATCTTCTTAATCCATATTTCCATCCATGAGAAATTTATTTGATAGGTATATATGTTCTTATTGGTTACTTGCATAAAATTTTCTACTCTCTCTTCATTTCTTAAGAGATTGGTTTTAAGTTTGCAAAGTGTTCTAAAATAATTTGAGTTCAATTGTAATTATGCTATGAATTTTAGTGTTTTTGCCTATTAATACCATGAAAAATGGGTTTTTTATGCCTCTATATACCTATTTTTTAACCTTATATGAATCCATATTATTTCTTTTTAGTTATTTTAACTTTGTTACTAAAATCTTGATGGTCCATCAATATAGAATTATAAAATTATGTATATGATATTCATATAATCCTTATATTTTTTCACTTAATTCTAGGGTTTCTTTATTTCTTAATGCCTTTATAACACTTTAGAGAAGTTTTGGGTTGGTCACTCCAAATTGTATGTCATTAATTTAAAAAAATATCACCATTTAAATTTTTTCTTCTAGAGTATCCAAAAATTATAACTTGATAGAGTTTAACATGATCCCTTAATTTTGAGTAAAAATTATCCACTTATTCTTAATCATTTTCATTTGGGAATGTATCATTTTTCCATGGTTTATTTAAAAAATCATTCACTTTTCCTCTTCAAATAAGTGTGAAATGGTTATTGTATTTCCAAATTTCTTACTCTAAATTAGGTTATTCCCAAGCTTTTGGAGTTAGTATCAAGTTTTAATTTAACTTAAAATGTGAAAGTGTCCTTATTTATCATAAAATATATTTTATATCATTTTATAATAATGTTATTTCATAGAAAATTTGTTGAAAATTTGTTCAATATCCATTAATTTTTTCAGTTTTCAAAACATCATTCAACTACACTATCCACTACTACTTGACAATTTAGTGTGATCCCCTCACAGTAATACTGCATGAGAAAATGGTTCCATATTTAATGGGTTGTCCATTTTTATACATACACCTTTGAACCTCTCCCATGCTTAAAATAATTACCCATTATGATTGAAATTGATGATTCTCATTCTCAAACCTTTAGTTTTGTGAATTGGTAAGTATCTTCTTAAATATTCTCCATGTAAAGTCTCTCAATAGTAAAATGCAATATCCTCTTGTTTGAACAACCATTTTATTTCATCCCATTTAAATAAATAAGGTAAAAACTTTAATTCATATATTTATTATTTAATCCATTTATATAGAATGTGTTTTCTTCCATGATGAATTGATTTATTAATTATTTGGCATCTTATTATAGTGTGCCACTAAAATTTAGGAGGATATCTAATTAATAGTGATTTAGTATATACTCCATTACTTTTGGTGAGAGCTTGATTCTTGGTTAAATTACCCTCACTTATGGTATATTCAGGTCATCTAAACTTGGTGAAAAATTATTCTAATTTTTTATTGAGGAATTCAATTTCTATTTTTTGAAGTTTCCAACCCATTAAGCATGGTGGTTTCCTCCACTATCCATGCTTTCAAATGTGTTAGACCTTTCTCTCTTAGAAGTGAAATTTAATTCCTCATTTTTTTAGTTTAAAGTATATGATATGGGTCTTATAATTCAATAAAAAATACATAAAAATATATTTCAGTAATGAGTATTCACAAATATAAATCTATTCATAATTGTTAGTAAGAAGTTATAGAAACTTTTGGGTCTATTTTTATGATTTTTATGATTTAAATCTAAATAAATGGGATAAAAATCAATGAATAAAGCACACATATCCCTATTAATAATAAATATTAGTTAGTGTTAGGTTATCTCCATAAGTATAGGTTTATAAAATTTATAGATTCACTTAGGTATGAAAAGAGGGAAAAACAATGAATGAGGTGTTGTTTGAGTGTGTAAACCAATAATAATGTAAATGTTTTTGGAATTTTTATATTTAAAGTGTAAAATACCACCATAAATAATTATATTGAGGAGATATGGAGATAAAATAACCTTAGGTGACATCTGTAAGACACCAAAGGTCAGTGATAAATACCAAGGTATTAGAAGAATAGTGGGGGATAATTTTCCCTTTAAATTTACAACAAACTGAAAACACAAAATATAAACATCCAAACTAGTTATATGATGCAAGAGTACACATAATTAATAATAAAATTAAAACCAATAAAATAAAAATATAATATTTAAATTGATATAAGTAAACATCTACTGAAAAAATAAAATAAAACACGACCAAATGACACCAAAGTGGAATCATCCCAAGAAATCTTGAACTAGCTCCAAGCTCTAACACTACCTTACA
Source organism: Viscum album (assembly GCA_963277665.1). Classification (NCBI taxonomy): domain Eukaryota; kingdom Viridiplantae; phylum Streptophyta; class Magnoliopsida; order Santalales; family Viscaceae; genus Viscum; species Viscum album. The sequence goes on from OY728122.1 coordinate 1,770,975,207, forward strand.
TGCCCATGGTATCAAGATTAATCACTAGATAAATAAGATACATTTCCATTACTTATGTATTAGTATATGACATATATAAATTCACAAATTTCCCTAGTTTGTGGTGAGTATAAGCTTATTAGGCAATACCTAGAGACTTTCGAACACATGCCACTAGGCTAAGAACTCATTAGCATATTTCATATTGAAAATAAATTAGAAAATTTACATAAATACATTAAGTTAAATAAATGTGATAAAACCATAAAAAAAAGTTTTAAAACCATTGTTTTTAGGTAATTGACCCTTTCATTGTGAATTTTGAATTTATATAATTCTTGGGCTATGTTTTAGGAGTTTCTGGAGAGTTTTAGAGTTTGTTGGATGTTTTTTTGAGGTTCATGATTAGTAAAAACTATATAATATCTATAGGAAATGTAAAATTGGGATGGGAGTCACTGGGAAAGAGTACGATTGGTTCACGGTTTGAAAAAACATGTGAATTACCTGGAGAAACTCTGTAAGTGGGAACAGAGGAAAAAGCATGGTTGGCACATGATTTTTCAAATAATGTGAGCTATTTATGTGAGGGTGTGTCCTTAAGAAATTAGAACCACACTATTGGAGTATATTTTTTCAAACCATGTGGAACAATTGTGTTTTTTTCTATTTGTAAGGCATTATCATATGCATGGTGGTTACGCAATTTGAAAAACCACATGTCCTAACTATGTGATGTAACGTTAATGATCTGAAAATTAGATTTTACATGGATTAAGCCCCAAAAACCATTATTTTACAATATTATTTCAAGGTATCAAAATACTCTTCCTCCATAGGCTCCCTTAGAAATTAAATTTGATCTCATTATATATTTTGGAAATTCAAAGTGTTTTGGAGATCTAGATTCATTGGTAAGTCATTGTTTCCTCCCTATCACCTTATATCCTCTCATTATCTCCCACCCAAATTGTTAGATATATTCCCCTATGGATATATATATGTTCCTTATTATGGATATTGATGATACATTTTTGGATATATTTAAGGGAAGATATTGTTAACATGGATATAGAAGTTATTTATGTCATTAATTATTTTCACTATTCGTTGAGAGGAATGTGGATTCTCTCTCATCTTCACTTATCTATATCTTGAAGGATTGGTTTATTCAAAATGAATTTCTTGGATTTTCTATGAAATCATTATGTGATATCTTGAAAATAACCTTTTTGGTTTTTGTTTTTAGGAATATGGTTAATTAAATATATTTTGGGAAACCACTTTGATTATAATTTTAAAAGTATGGTTTTAAAATTATAACATTGTTTTTATCAAAGAAAAATGTTTGAGAAAATTTCACAAAGAAATAATTATTTTATTGATAAATTATTTTTCATGTAATTTGGAAAAATTGAGTTGGCGTTTATCGAAAATGGGACATAGAATAGTCGTGAAATTCAACCATAGAAAAGGGGGTGGATAATGGTTATGAAATACCACCATAAAAAATGGGGTGGATAATGGTCATGAATTACCACTATTAATGTAAAACACGAAGCTTGTGTGTGTGTGTTTGTGTGTGGTTGTAGGTGTGTGTGAAAACATCTAAATGTATATGCCAAAAAATAAAGAATGATTTTTTGACTCATTGATGGTTTTTCTCAAATAATTTTCACTTATAGATTTATATAAACTATTTAACCATTTTTCAACTACTTATATAGAATCTTATAACTAGTTCTTGTCCTAGTGGAATGTGTTATGATGTTATTAAGGAATTACTACTAATTTTATACTCACCCCATGGTATGGCACTTTGGTGCATTTGTAGATTCTATCTATTGGGACATAGAGAAGGAAAATGTGTCTAATGTTTCTAGTGATGTATCTTGATACCATAGTGTAGCCTGTGGATTTGGGGCTTGGAAATAATACAATTGTTTCTCAAGTTGATTTTTCCTTAGTGTCTCTAGGTTTAGTTATATTTTAGTCTCATTAGAATGTTGTATTTCACTTCCATTGTAACTCTTATTTTGTTGTATATTTTGTTTTAACTATTGAGTTGTACTGTTTATATTCATGAATCATATATATTATATTGTTTATTTATGTTGTGTAGTATAGTTGGTTTACTTATTCTTGGAAATAATCCCCTAATGTTCTCTTATTCCCTTAAAATTTATTTTGATCATTTAGTGTCTTGGAAATGTCGCTTATGGTTAGTAGAAGCTCCATATATTCTCAAGAAAATAGATGAGGGGTGGGATGTTACAAAAGTTCCTTACTATTATTTAATACTTATAGTATACATTCTCATGTTCATAAAAACACACACCCATCCATACACACACAATATTGGTGTCTTCATTGACTGTGGTACTCCATGACCATAATCTATCCTACCTTGATAGTGGCACTTCCCAACCACACTTCGTCCACTTTAAACACATTCCAACCAATTATTCTAAATTCCATGACAATTTATCTTACACAAAAATTCATTTGGAAACATTTCATCAAACATATTTCTTACATAAAAATATTCCCTAATTTTAAAATCATCATTTTATAATTATAAGTAAAGAGGGTTTCCCAAAATCAATCCAATTTTCTATAATTCCAAAATGTAAACCAAAAATGTTTCCTTCAATAAATCACACAAGGATACCATAGTAAATACAATAAACCCCATTTAATAAAACTATGACTTCAAGTTCTAGAACAAGTATGGATGAGAGAGATACCACCTTCCCCTCAATGGATGGTAAAAACGATGAATGAAACTACGATCTTCTAGATCTGGGTTCACGATAATTTCCATTCAATATATCCAATAATATCTCGTAAAGATTAACATCATAGAACATAGATATATTAATAAGAGATTATATATATGTCTCTAATATACAGGATAAAGGTTTATCTAAGATGAATAATGAAGAATAAATAAGAACACGTATAAGGACTCGACCTTATAACATTACATAATCTTGAATTAAATTAATAATTCACATTGAGGATATTTTTTGGTTTAGATTTTTAGAGAATTAGGCCATAAATATTACATTAAATCTCAAAAATTACAAAGTATAACCTTCTAATTAGTTTCCATTTTTTCATAAAATAAAAAAACTCTTTAAAAAAGTCATGTCTAGTTCCATGCTTTAGACATGATGAATTTTCCTTGATCTCGTAATTGACCCTATTCCACTTTATGTCATGTGAAAATAATTTCAAAAAAACTTGGGATGAGCAAATAAATATCAGTAAGGGAAACACAAATAATGAAAACTGTTAGTTTTTCTAAAACAATAAGTAAACCATGAATACTTCATCATAAGAAATACTTTTCACCGTTATGAAGTAGTAAATACTCTTCCCTGAAAAAAATATCATTGATTACCTTTTTGTAACCAAAATATTACCATAAAACCCATAGAAAAAACACATAACAGATATAGTTAATTTGGGACACAAACATACATAAATTGAATAACCATACGATTGACTTCCACACATATCACTAAATGGAATAGCCATACGACCGACTTCCATACCCAATGCATTAGAGGTTATAACGTAACCACCCATAATTTTTTCTCACGACACCACCCGTCATTTGTCCAAGTACCATTATAAAACCATAACACATAAAATTTCACAAATAAAATTTAATTTTCAATCACAATAAACAATTTAATTATACTGAAATAATCAATGCTTTGTCAAAACCATTTTCAAAACCATTTAAAATATTTAATAAATAGATTTTTGAATCAAAGTGTCCCATACCACTTTGAATATTTTAAAGGAATTAACATTTTTAAAACATTAATGTCCATATAAATAAATCCTTAAATTCATTTCTAAAACATATACATTAATGAGAAATGTTTATAAGAATGAATATTTAATACATTTAAAATGATATTTTTGTTAAAGAGTTCAAAACCAAATGAGAGACGCTTGAATGAAAACAATTTAGGAATAACATTAATCAAAGATTATAATATCATGAGAATAAGTAGATACATGATATAATATTTAAAATGGGAGTATATGCACCATATAAAAGTGAATTGGTGTATAACAATAAATAAGTATCAGTGGGATGTAAATTGAAACAAAATCCCTTGCAAAGATCGTATCCTTAGATTAAGGAAAAATAAATGAAATAATTAGGTGTGAAAAATAATAATACACCAAATATAAGTGGATATTAATTGTAAGAAAATAAGAGTTCATTCACACATATTTATATCCTGACATAATCTAGAAGTAGAAGTTAAACCCAAAGAATTGAAATTGGGTTAAGAAGTTCCCTTACATAAATTCGATAGCTTAACGACGTCACTTTAAAATTTAGAAAATGAGTTGATGAGAGAAAAAAGGGAATCTCATAACTTGGACATGAAATATATAGAAATAAGGATATAGAATCACATATCCCAACATTAGAAGATCTAAATTAAAATATATAACAAAAATAAGTCCTTTAAAAAGAGGAGGGTGAAAGGTTCCCTTACCGATTTGGTAACTTATAAAACATACACCACATGAAATAAGTATCATAAAATGAAGATTAAAATAACAATAAATTAAATTATATTACAAAAATAATACAATCATGGGCAGTACATTCACCACGCAAAAGGAAATAGTGGTAAATATAGAATGAATCTCACGGGAATAAGAAGTGAGATGAAAACCCCTTACCATGTTGTAATCAATTGAGTCGTATGAAAAAAGGTTAATAACCACAAAATGAATCAAATAATAACATGAATATAAATATAATCATGATAATATTTATCAAATGGAAGTTCACAATACACCACATGCAACATGTATGTGGAAAACAATGGAAATCTCATGAAATTAAAAGTGAGATAAGAGACCTCTTACCACGTTGTAATCAATCAAGTCTTAAGAACAAAAGTTAATAACCACCAAATTAATAATATAATACCATGAATATTAATATAATAATGAAAATATATATATAATTTCTGTACACTATACACCACATGAAATAAATAAGATGCAAACAATGGAAATATAACGAAATTAAAAGTGACATAAGAAACCCCTTACCTCGTGTCCGACTTGACTTGTTTGTTACTTGTTCTTTCCTGAATGATAAACTTAAGTTAATTTATACTTTATAAAGAACCTTTTTAAATTTTATTATTACTTTTATATCACTTATTACCTTCCTATAACAATTAGTTAATTATTTGAGTTCATATTGGACATTATGTCGATATTCAGAACTTGAGTAAAAAATGAACAGGTTATAATTACAAATTATCCATGTGGTAAAAATTACATTATCTCCAGAATAATATTCATGATTTATATATCATATATATAATATATATATAGTATATATATGTATTTATAATATTATATAACATTTGGAGATAAAAAATGAAATGCACTGTTTATGGATACGATAGGTCGTACGTACCCATGAACGCTACTTTCATTTATATTTAATATTTAATGGAATGAAAAATTAATGATAAATAGGTATATTATAATTCCAATATAATATCACATATAATTTAATTATCTCCATCCTTTATACATTCCCATTATGGCATGAACGAGTCATATCACTTTGAGGGGGCGGTAGTCCGCACTTCTTCAAATGAAATTATCGCGTTTACCCATTATAGAAACCATAAAGGTATGATATAAATAGAAAATATAGAAGAATATAAACAATATAAATATAATATATATCACATATAAATACATTTCCATCATAATTTCCACCATGGGAGGTGGTAATATATAATTAAGCAATCATCGTTTCGTGAGGCAGTAGTTCGGCGTCCACAGAAACAGCATGTTCTTTACCCATTAGATGGAGGTGTGTATAATTTTAGCTTGAATAATTCTCATAAAAACAACCTAGTATATTTATTATACTGGTTTTTTTATAAAATAAAGGAATAAAAAGAGTTTAAGGGGTTCTAGAAGTAAAATAAAAGAAAATAACTTAAGAGAAGACATTACCTTTAAATCGGGTAACTCCCTTTGGATTGAACTAAAAGGTTTACTTTAAGTGCCTTCTGCCTAAGGTAAGGATTCTAGGAGGAGTATAGGGATGTAGGTATATTAATAGGGAAGATTTTTTATGAGACAAGGGGCTTTAGATGTGTGAGTAATGGGTTAGAGTTGATGGCTTTTTATACGGGGGAGAAGGAGCTCTTTAGGGAAGTTTGAAAATATTATTTTATTATAAACTTATCCTTGGTTTCAAAAGGTCAAAAACACCTAAAAGTATAATATAAGATGACTAATGTTCTAAATAAATTCATCCAATAATAATTGGATAGTTTTTAGATATTTTTTTAATTTTTATAATCTTATTTAAATAAATAATTCATTAATGAGGTAAACACTGCATCATCATTGTGTCATAAATAATTTTATTTATTTGATGTCTAAAAATTATAAATAAAATACCATGATGTAGGAAATAATTTTAGATTTCTAATGAATATTTATAGTCTAAGAGATAAATTATATAACCCTATATAAATGTTTTTTTACTAAAAGATATTTGTTTGTGTCATTTTTTCCTTTACTTTAAATTAATTAATAAAAAGTGTTATTATCACTGTTAAGTGGTTCCATGGGATCCCAAAATCAACCCAAGGATGACTGTGGTTGGAAATATATCAACCAATAGGATTAGTACACAATTTAGGATAATTTAATATTATTATAATATTATTTATTTACCCTTTAACCATGGTAAATAAAATATTTACCAAAGTAAATATTCATAATGTATGAAAATAAAAGTTACCTATTTACCAATTTTGGACCTCCTGAGTCAAAATATAAAATCCATTTTTCTAAATTCCAAACACAAAAGTAGCATAAATTAATTTAAAATTAATTCCCACTGTCAAAACAAAAAGCTTGTTTTTAAGAAATAATAAATATCAAAAGATTGACACTTGTTTATGTCCAATTTCAAAGTGAAATTACTTCCAATGACCAAAATTGGATTAAAAAGTAAAAAATTAATCTAATTACACTTTAAAACCAATTAAAAAGATAATTTAACTACATAAATAAATTATATCAAAAGGCATTTTTGAATTAAAATATAGTATTTTTCATTATTCATTAAAAATGAACTTTATCAGAAAAATACCAAAATTTCATCCAAAGTAAATTTTGATGTCCCGATTCTAAATAAGAATTTTATTTTTTCAAATAGAACATATAAAAGTGGAAAAACTATATTTAAAAAGGCTTCTCCATCAAAAGGCGGTAAAACGACCTTTTAATGAATATTATATTATTTCATGCTTAAAATAGGATTCATTCTTATTTTAAGCCTCTAAAATTTATTGGATAAATGTAAATTTATTTTAACAAACATGTATAATCATATTTTAGATAGTTCTTTTCATTCCCCCTAATACAATGGTTAAGCGTTAACTACCATTTAAAATAATATTATTATTATATTATTTTTTGGTATAACTCAACGTTGTGTGTAAATTAGATTCCAAAGAAACCCGTTATTACGAGTTGAGTATGCTATCAGGAATATAATCCCCTTTATATTAAAATTAATATTTAATTCAGAAATATTAATAAATATGAAAATTTCATATTCTTTATTTACATGGGATGTTACAATAAGGACTTACCAATGATTTCTGATCTCCAATACACTTTGATTTGTCCAAAAGTTTCTAGATCAAAGGGAATTATCTTGGGATCCTAGGAGAGGATAAGAGTTTGAGTCCTTTAAATAATTGGATAATAATGTTGTTTTTGGTTCCTTAAACCTCATTTAAACTTAATTTTAAAAGCATTAAAATTTTATCTCATGGTTATATCGTATGTTTTAACAAATCATAGACCAAACATTCACATGATACTAGACATCTCCTAGGTAGACATATGGTTAGGCTACACTATTCTTCAAATTGTACACTAACCATGTGGTTCTACTATATCAATACCATCACCTTGCATAGTTTCCTCACAGAGTTTGACAAAACATGCACCAATTGTGATTCTCCCACTATCTCAACCTCCACACTTTCCCCTGGCATGTGCATGGTTTGTAAAATCGTGCTCTAACCATGCACCATCCCTATGAATCTCAGCATCACCTTTCATGTTTTCCTATGAATATTCTATTGTTTTTACTAACCATGATCAAACTGTTCACCTCTATAAACACTTCCAAAACATTCTAAAACCTTATGGAAACTCCTAAAACATGACATAAGCATTATATAACTTATAAAATACACAATTAAAGGGTAAATTATCTTAAACTGGGGGTATTTAATTCTCCCCACCATTGGTATTTATGTCTTTATAAAGTGAAAGACCAATATTTCTTTAGAAGAGTTGGGTCCACTGATCCAATATTTCCTTTTAATATTCCCATGTATCTTCTTAAATTTAACCATGCTTCTATAAGACCCATACCAAAATGATGATTTTACCATGAAAGAGGTTCTATTTTTTATCCACAATCCATATCAGTACATGAATCAACATAGAATTTGGTTCAAGATTAATATGGTCTCATTGAATCACATGGTTAGGATCATGTTTGTACTTCTTCAATTGAGATATGTGAAACACATTATGCATGGAACTGAACCTTGGTGGTAATTCCATATGATAAGCCTCGTCACCCACTCCTTGAAGTATCTCAAAAAGGCCAATGTACCAAGGAGACAACATGTCTTTCTTACCAAAACAATTAAGCCCTATTTTTATAGATATTCCAAATAAAACCTGATCATCCACTTCAAATGATAACGGTTATTGATGATAATCTTCATATGATTTATGATGACTCTGATTCATCACTATCCAATTTTTTATCATACAAAACTTCTTTATTGTCTCCTATACAAGGATAGGTCCAATAAGTGAAGTATCACTTGTTTCACCCAAAAAAGTGTATAATGATAAGGATGAAAATACAATGATTCGAAAGGATCCATATATATAGAGTCTTGATAACTAATGTTTTATGAGAACTCGACTAAAAGTATATGCTCCTCCCATGAGCCTCTGAAATCCATAACCCAAGATTAAATCATGGATTCCTATGTTTGTATCATCCATTTGGATTTTCCATTAATTTTAGGATGATAATCTACGATCATGGTCAACTAGGTTATAAGTTCTTGCTATAAGAACTTCCAAAACTGATGTAATATCCTAGGTAATTATAGAATAATACTTTTCATATCTATTAATATTTATGAATTTGATATTAATTTTATTTTAAATAGGATTCTGTTTCCAACAGTGTAACTTACATGAAACAATGGGTTTCTATGAAATCTTATGTTTCCCACAAGAATTATTTATACTAAAAAATAATATATTAATAATATTATTATTTTAAACGGAAGATATTTTATAGTCGTTGTACTGGTATGAATGAACATAACAAACTATAATATGCTTACACATGTTTATTAAATGTTTTTACTTTATTCTAATAAAATTTTTGTGCTTAAAATAATAATAAATCAAATTTTAAGCATAAAAAGCTCTGATATTTTTAAAATGTAGTTTTACCACCTTTTGATGGAGAGCCCATATTAAATTTAGTTTTTTAATCTTTTATAATTTTTATTTGGTAAAATAAACTTATTCTATGGAAGTGGGAGATCAAAATTTTCTTTGGTTGAATTTTTGGTATTTTTCTAATAAAATTAATATTTTAATGAATAGTGAAAAATACTGCATTATAGTTCAAAACTACCTTTTAATCGAATTTATTTATAGCATTAAATTACATTTTTGAATTATTTTAAAGTTTAATTAGATTATATTTTTATCATTTAATCCATTTTAGGTCACTATAATCAATTTCATATTGAAATTGGATATAAAAACTATGTGAAATTTGGAATGTTTTACTTTAAAAACTTTTTTTTGACAAAGGAAGATGATATATTAATCACGAAGGTCAGTAGTTACAATGTCATGCATCCAGGAAGGGAAGTGTTCAAGCCAGATATGATTCATGTCGGACGTTTTGAAAGAAGCCAGGTGATGGGCTACTTCATTTCTATTCCTTTTAATGAAGGAGAAAGAGCAGGTTGTGAAGCTTTGACTAAGAGACTGGATGTTCCTGACAATGGGGCCAAAAGAATGAGGGCTGCCATCATTGAGCCCGATTGCATTGATGATGGTGAGGCAATCAGATTCAATGTGAATAGCTTCACATCCATGATCTTTTGCGAACGTCAGCCCGACAAGGGCATCGAAGGCTTCAGCAACAACGGGCTCCCAGAGAGTGTGGTTTGATTCATGTTTGGAAGTAATGATTTGAACATGAAAATCTCATGACACAAGTCCAATTCTGACAATTCCATCCATGGAGAGAGATGCATCAATGTTAAGCTTGAGGATCCCTTCTGGGGGAGGGTACCATCTTGAAGCAGTTGTGTGAGTTCCAGAGAGCCCATGACGGTCAGAGTCCCGATTACACCCCTCAATCCAAGATGTAGCCTATTAAATCTAGAACCTGGGGGGATTTTTAGTGTGATAAAAGATTTATTCATTACGTCATGTCCAGACGATCCATGCCACGATGCATAATGAAGCAACTTTGTTCGATGTGAAAGAAGTCGACCACAACATCAGCAGTGTCGGATGTTTTGGTGTCGTATTGAGTAGAAGCTCCACATCAGAGCCCCAAAATGTCCAGATTTCTTCCACCCCCGGGCACTAGGTGATTTCATGTAAAGGAGATTCAAGAACACCCAAGCAAATGGGACATTGCTTGTCATTCATGACATGTCCGAAGGAGAGGAAGTCTGTGGTGGGTAGAATACCTGTGAAAACCTGCCACTAGAAAACCCGGATTTTCAGGGGGAACTTAAGATGACAAAGGGTTTTCTTGAGCCCTCCCCTTTCCTAGATTTTAGTATCGAGAGAAAGCTTGTATCCTGACTTCACCGTAAAAAATATAGAGAAATCATTGCTCCAAAAGGGACAGTCTGGCCCTGAATTCCGCACATAGGGTATGCTAAGAATGATCCCTCTGTCCCTAACATTAAACCATGAGTTGATTTTATCCATACACCACCCAGAACCATGATCATCGAACAAGTAGAAAACAGTGGCGTTCTTATAGCCAGGTAATGAAAGGGAGGTATCTTGCTTTCCATCTTTATCAATCATCCAGGGATAGGTCCAAAAATTAAGTTTCATACCATCTTTGACGCTCCATCCCATCCCTTTATTAAGTAAAGTTCGCAATCCCTAGAGACTTCTCCATAGAAAGCTGTGGTGGGGCCAAGTGAGGAATTCAGGAAATCCGAGTGGGGAAAGTATTTTTCATGAAGAATCCACACAAAAAGAGAAGATGGATGAATCATGAGGCACCAACCTTGTTTAGCCAGAAAATCATCATTAAAGAGTCAGAGGTCTCAAAATCCCATTTCACCTCCTTTTTTAGGGGTGCATAGTGACTTCCAAGCAATCCAGTGAGTTTTCTTCCTGCCATTGTTATTTCCCCACCAGAATTTAGTGATGCGGGAGTGGATATGGTCAACAAGAATTCCAAGAATCTTGAACAGGGACATAATATAGCTAGGGATGGCCTGAAGAGTGGCTTTGATGAGTGTTCCCTTACCCGCTTTAGAGATTATTTTTGGGGTCCACCCTGGGATTTTTTTCTCAATTCTAACCACCATAGATGAGAATATTTATTTTTTTGAGCGACAAACAATAGTGGGAAGCCCAAGGTATTTGTTGTTTTTGTCAACCATTTGAATGCCTGCAGTAAGACAAAACTTCGCTCTCTTGGTCGGTGGGATGCCAAAACTGAAAGTGATTTCCGACTTGGATAGATTGATCACTTTTCCATATTCCCTCTAATAAAGGTGAATCACCTAGAAGATAATGAGGCATTAATTATGGGTAGCTCTGTAGAAAATAAGTCAGTCGTCGGCAAAGAAGAGGTGCGAGACAGGTGGGCTGGACTGACAAACCTTTTCCACATGTATCCCTTTTTAAGAAGCGGCCAAGGAAATGAGGTTAGAGAAGACATCAGCCACCAGGATGAAGAGAAAGGGGGAAGGGTATCTCCCTAGAGAAGGCCACAGGTGGGTGAGAAGCCTTGGGAGAGTCCACCATTGATGTTAATATGAAAAGAGACAGATGAAACACATTGCATGATCATATCTGTCCACTTATGGCAGAAACCCATTTTGGTCATGATGGCCTGGAGAAAGTGCCATTCCACTCGATCATAGGACTTAGTCATATACAGTTTCCAGGACATTATGCCTCTTTTCCCAACAGATTGCGTTTTCATAGAATGAAACACTTCATGGGCCACGATGGAATTATCAGTGATGAGCCTCTTTCCAACGAAAGCACTTTGATTTTCAGAGATGATTACAGGTAACCACGTATATAGACGATTAACCAGGACCTTTGAGAAAATCATGTAGGAGACGTTACAGAGACTGATAGGCCTGAAGTCTGAGGCCGCAAGTTGTTTCTTGATATTTGGTATGAGAGTGAGAATTGTCTCATTCATAGAGAAGAGGTTAATTTCCCCATCCCAAATTCCTTTCATTAGCGCGCATATTTCAAGGTCGAGAATGTTCCAGTATTTCTTAAAGAAGAGAGCATGGAATCCATCAGGACTGGGGGATTTTGTGGAATGGAATTTTTTAAGATCCTGAAGAATCTCATAGTCCGTGAAGTCTTTTGTGAGCTGGTGGTTCATCTCATTGGTAATCACATGTTTGATGTAGGATTAAAACTCTAACGATAAAATGGAATCTCTTTCTGTGTAATGTTTTTTGAAATAACATGAAATAATATCTTGAATACCATCAATGTTGGACATAATTCCCCTATCAGGGTGTGTGGGGTCTGAAATATTGTTTTTAAGATGCCTGGAAGATTCCTTTTGGTGAAAGTATCGGGTGTTTGCATCCCCTTATTTGATGTGGATTTCTCATGTGCGCATAGCCCAGAAGCTTTCTTTAATGTGAAGAGACGCATCCAGTTCACTTTTTAGAGTAGCAATTTTTGGAGAAAAAATCATCCGTTGGGGGTTGGCCAAGGAGGCCAGTGAGTTGTCATTCAAGGGAGTTACACAGCTTGTTGGGTTGGAAAAATTTTTTATTGCTCCATGATATCAGCTAATTAGCCACTTGCTTGAGGATGAAGTTGATGTCTTCACTTCCACCCTGCCAACACGATCAGATAACTTCTTTAAATTCACAGTCTTTTTCCCAAAAAATTTCAAACCGAAAGGGTTTCCCGCATCTTGAATTGCGGCCACTATGAGAGAAGTCAATAACAATAGGGAAATGGTCTGAACAGTTCAGCGCCAAGTAGGCGATATGAAACATCTTGAAGATATAAGTCCATTCTGTCGATCCTAGAAATATGTCTAGACACTTGCGACGTGTGTGCTTTCTGTGTTCCCCTGGAACCAGGTGAAGGGGCTTCCTGTATGGCCTAGATCATCCAGGTCCGCCCTAGAGATCGCATCACAAAAGCCTGACATCAAGGCAAGGGTCTGATGTGCTCCTCCGTGTTTTTCATGCTGGAACAGAATCTCATTGAAATCACCACCAAATAGAATAGGGCCAGTAATACCTTGTCGTAAAGAGCAAAGAAGTTCCCAGGATTTCCATTTGTCATTTTGTGAAGGCCATCCATAGAAACCCACAAAAGTCCAAGGTGGAGAGAGGTCATCATAGATGGATGTAGCCACATGGTGCGCCGAGTACGAAAGAATTCTGATGTTGACATTGTTTTTCCAAATAAGGCACAGTCCCCCTGAGTGGCCTTGGCGAGGAACCGTGAGGCAACCCTGAAAACCACATTTGAGAGCAATGTAATTGTTGTCCTTGTTATCCAACATGGTTTTGGGAAAAAAAACCATATCAGGGAGAATTTGCGCGCAATGGCGCTGGAACATCCGAACTGTTGTTGGGTTTCCAAGCCCCCAACAGTTCCAACATAGGATTTTCATTGCTCTTGGTGGGGCTAGGACATACCCGCCTCCACCTCTGAAACTTCACAGAACTGTCCACCACCTGCCGCTTTCCACCTTTTTGGGAGGCTTTCGGTCACTTTACAATCCTCCATATGTCTTTTATGTTCCCCAAGTTTTGCATAAGTAGTATCACCAATCCTATCACCACGATTTTCCCTTTTCTATGTACATTGAGTAAAGGTATTTGATGACTTAATACCAATCGTATTGTCTTAATCCATGAGATTGATCCCTGGATCAACAGACACTAGTCCAGGAGAAGACTCTATTGATGCGATGCAAAGCTGCCTGGGTTCAAAAGTCAGGTCAGGTGGTTCCTTACATTTTGACATCAGTCCTAATGGTGGTGAGACGATGTATTTCATAGTTGTAGGGATCGGAATTGAGAAAATGGTCGGGCCCGGACTCTGACTCGCATGCTTGTCCCCAGTTCTGGCCACATCCATTGTGTTGTACACGGACCCTCCTTTCGCCAACTGGTCATCATGATTATCCCCCGAAAAATCCAGTGGTCCTAGCATGATGATAGTATAGGGTTTTGGTTCAGTTTTCTTGGATAAGGCCTTCGCAAGTCGGTCACGATCCTTTTGTTTTTCCGCCTCGGAAATAGTCACAAATCCTGTTGTTTTTGCGCAAATCCAAGGGAAATATTGCAAGATGATGGTGCCTTTTTCATTCTCCTTCCTCAAATCACAACCTTTCTTAAGGTGACTAATACACCCACAGAAGAAACAAAAAATTGGGAGTTTTTCAAATTCAAAGGAAATACAGGTATTTGTATCTTCGATAGATAAGAACAGACCCCTCATTAGTGGTTTTGTCACATCGACTAAGGCTCTAATCCTCACCACGGGTCCCCAGTGCATGGGGTCAGATTGGTCCCAGTCAAGAAATTTACCAACGTGTTCTCCAATTTCCTGTATAACACATTTTGTTCTGCCATGAAACAGAATTCCTTTGATTTGTATCCAGAAGGGTGAGCAAGTCATTTTAAATTTCTGAATGTTTTCCCGACCTATAAAGTCATCCATGAGAATGAGTTGATCGTCTAAAGACAATGGTCTGCCTTTAATCACCTTTTCTTTATCTTTTTTGTTGAAAAATTTGAATAAAATGAAACCCTCTCCCACTTCGTGTATGGAAACTCCCTCCTCCAATCGTTATAAATTTTGCATAGTGTTTTTTAGGGCCCCCAGGTTGAATGAATGTTTGGCTAAGAATTTCCCTACCACCAGGAGCGACATGCGGTGTGACAGAAAAGCGTCTTCATTTTTTTGTGTGGTGATTGATTCTTTCTCTTTATCAGTCAACAAAAGTGTTTTCCACTGGTTAACCAATTCAGCTTCCATGACACACAACGAGCACCTCGTCACTATTTCCTCTCGAGCACACCCTTCACGAGACCAGCACACTCACATACAAAACTCCTCACCGCAAACACAGACCTTTGTGAGTAACTTTGTGAGCTGATCTTCGTTGTCACACCTCTTCACATCACGATCACGACCCTTTGCGAGTAACACCTTCGCGCTACAAAACTCTGTGTGGGCACCACCAAAACACGCAAGGCCCTCCGCAAGCCCCACCCTATGCAAGTGACACCTGCGCGCTCAAGAAATCTGCACGAGCACCACCTTACACGCAAAGCCCTGCGTGGTCCCAACTTGCGCGATCCCCACTCTGCAAAAAACTCACCTGCGTGCTCAGAACCTATGTGCTCAGCACCTATGAACAGAACCTACGAATTAGCACCAATGAACATCACATGCGCGGCGCGAACAACACCTTCGTGCGATCAAACCCAACCCTACGCGCGACCAACCCCCCCCCCCCCCCCCGTGATATATTAGACTATAAATAGTCCTTATAAAGATTAAAATATTAAATATATCATGACAATTAATTTATAATTTTTAGTAAATAAATAACTAAATTTAATTACGACACAATGATGATGCATTAATAGATTTATTAAAGAAAGAATCAAATAAATGATATTAATAATATTAAAATAAATATTTTTTGAAATATTTTTTGACATACACGAATTTTATGGAAGACATGGACATGATATAGATGATTTAAAGTATTTATTTATAATAAATAAATTTTTTATGAGTTTTAAAAATTCAAGTAATGAATAGTGTCAAAATTGACATAATTCATATTTTAAAATATAAAATGTTTTATCAAATGTTATGAAGTATATAAAAATATAAGATTTGGAAAAATAGTTTATATAGGTATCAAAATGTCATTAAATACTCATTCATTGATCATTTTACATGTTATGGAAAATATTTTAACTCTCAAAGTGTAAATTACTTAATAAAACGGTAAGAGTAAAAAGGAATAAAACATCAAGATAAGGATTAAAAAATATCCAAAACATATCTAATTTTTATTGTGTGAATCTATTTAGACCCATTATAATCTTATATTATAATTAAATCAACTTTTACCAATTTAGAATATAAAATGAATTTATATTAATTTAATACTTTTAATAATTCCAAGAGTTCCCCTCCCCTCTCATATAAAAAGGCATCATTCCTCTTTATTACTCACACTTAAAAAAGAATTATTTTCAGCCAATATATACCCAAAACCATTCCTATAATCCCTCCCCATATTCAAAAATCCTTATTTTATAAATAAAACTCTCCTTAGAGGTGTTAAGTTGTTTAGAAATGTGATCGTCTGAAGGAAAGGTAATATTTTTATTTAAGTATTTCTATTTTATTTATTCTTTCACTTCCAACAATTATTCTTCAGTCATAATGAAATAATAAATCTAGTATCCTCATTATACTGATATTTTATTATGTTAATATCATCACCTAAATCAATTTCCAATTTCATCAAATGGGAAATGAATATTTCGTTTATGTGTACGACGGACTATCACCTCACGAACTGATATAGTTTTTTTTCATTATCATCTCTCAGGACTGATAATAATGATGGAATTAATGTTTATATATTATTTTAATGACATATTTATCATTATAATAGCATAATATATCAATTATTTTCTTACTTTCCATGTAAAAAAAATTAATAATGTCGTTCATGCGTACGTGTGAAGTATCTCCTCCACAAAGCGATGTGAATCATTTTTATTCACCGCATCACTTGTATGATATATATAAGTATATTTAAATGATTATTATGATTTTAATAATATTATTATAAATAAGTAATGATAACATAATAATTACCTTATTTCCATAATGATCAATGAAAAATGGAAACGTTGCTCATGTGTATGTACGACCTATCATCCCCCTGATTATAATGTTGTTCATTTTTCATACCATAAATAACTGGTTTGGTTTAAAATTAAAATTTATGTATAAAAATTATTATTATTTCATTAATGTTATTATAAATATGATGGACTTATTACCACATGGACTATAGAAATCATACAAAGTTCATTTTCGACTCAAGTACCGAATATCGACAAAATGTCTGATATGAACTTAAATAATTATGTAATTTTTATAACATGGTAATAAGTGATATAAAATTAATAATAAAATTGAAAAAGGTTCTCAATCATGTTTAAATAAATCAATTTTTATTATTAATGAATATAAATATTGTACTTGATGAGTCGAACTCACGTTAAGGGACTTTGTCTCAATCTCTTTTCATTGATTCATATTTGGATATTATACACCACCTTCTTTTATAGTGTATAATCATACCCTTTTAATTTTAATTTCATTCAAAGTTTTTAAAAAGAAATATTTCTATATGAATATTTTTACTAAATGAAAAAAGGAATGTTTTTTTACAAATACATTGACAATTACTTTTCTGCCGTCGTGACCATTATTTGGTATTTAGCTTCCTCTAAAAACCCTAATATTTTTAAAACAAAAATAATTACCATTTTCCCTTTTTAGGTATTTTGGTATTGCAAATGGTTTTGAGAATGTATTGATTATATCAATCTCTTAAAATAATATTGTTTGATTGCAAAGTTGAAATGTTATTTTTCTGTTATGCATATTTTATGTGGTATGGTTATGTTTTGGTTATTGGGAATTGATTATGTATATGGGGGGTTCATTGAAAAACTAAGGGTGGGTGAGCCTGTGATAGTTCTCCAATGTATTGGGTAATGATACTGAGTTAAACGACAAGGTGTCTCCTAAGTTATTTAGGTAATATACTTTTATGGGTATTCCAAATGTTACCATGAAGGTTACTCTCAATGTAGCTGTGAAAGCTACAGTGTATGTATGATATGGATTCCAGACGTTACCTTTATTATTTTCTATTGCTAAGACTTTTTTCATGAATTTTATTACTTCATGATGTATATTAAATAACTTATGTTTTATAGGTGGAAAGTATTATTTTTTTAAAATGTTTTCATGAGTTTAAAACATTCATAGACTAACGATTTCATTTCTTAATTTATATCCCTTACTGATCCTTTCATACTCATCAAAAGTTTTTGAAATTTTTTCTATAGCATATAAGGATGTGTAAGATAAAGGAAGAAGTCAAGATTAATGTTATGAAGATTTATCTCAAGGAAAAAATAAATCATGATTTAAATAAATTTATCTTGTTAAAAAATGGATAGTGAGTAGAAGTGTCTACTTTGTAATATTTGAGTTGTTATGTAATAGTTATGGCCTAATTCTATAAAAAGATAAACCTGAAAAGATACTTAATGTGAATTATTGACTTGACTCAAGATTATGTAATGTTTAAGGTTGGGGCCTTATAGTTGGTATCAGAGGTTGGTTTAGATAACTTTAGGGGTTAGGATATTATTAATAGAATAACCATAAATGATTTTTATTTGATGGTAAAATTGAAATCATATGGAATTTGAAGATTACCATGTTTCTTCATCTAATATATTTTTGTTCAAAATGGTTTTTTGTATAGGAAAAAAGTCATCTATGTCTGGATGGCATATAGAGGGAAAAAACCCTCCAAATCAGCAACCTGAGATGGTTGGAATCAGAATGGAAAATTTTGTTGCAGTGATGGAACAGTTCCCTCTAGATATAAATGGCGGTGATATCCATGCATGTGATCAGAAAAATCAACCACATAGTAACATGTTAGTAGTGGGGAATTTCAGGAGGAAACATCCCCCATTATTCAGAGGATCATCTAACCCTATGCCAACTGAATGGTGGATTAAATACCTAGAAACGATTTTCAATGTCATAGGATGTTCAAGAAATAAAATGGTCAATCTTATTGTTTTCATTATAGAGGTGAATCCAATAAGTGGTGGTCTATGGTTAGGAATATTAGTTACAATGAGAAGATTTATGCACTCTATTGAGATGAATTCAAAAATATGTTTCAGGAAAAATATTTTCCTAAGGTGGTTTGACTTGGGATGGGAAAAAAATTCTTATAATTGAGGCAAGATGAGGATTCAGTGGCTGGATACGAAAAAAAATTCACTCAACTGGAATGGTATGCTCTAAATTTGATTCGAAATCTTGATGGTAAAATCAATCATTTTTACTCAGGATTAAATCCAAAGTATCTAACGGTGTTGGATTATCATGAGTTCAAAAGTTACAAAAAAACTTGTTTGATGTGTTAGGAAGGTGGAAATGGAGTTTTTTGATGATCATGTTTTCTTTAAAAAATATAACAATAAGAGGTCAAGGAGGTAGTAAAAAGGTAAGAATTCATAAAAAAAATTGATGGTAAGAAAATTATGTTTACTATTTGTGAGAATTGTGGTAAAAAACAAACTGGAAAATGCCTTCTAAATTCTGGCAAGTGCTTATGATGTGGTAAAATTTGACATAATGATCATAACTTCACTGAAAAAGATCAAGGTAATGGTAAGAAAAAAATTGATATAGAGTTAGAAAAATGTTCTAAATTTAATGATATAGGACATTATGTAAAAAATCATCTGATGAAGAATTTGAATGATGGGAAGCAGTCAGACTATAATCAAAAAGGTGTGGTGAAATCCTTTTAAACTACTTTAATAGATTTTGGGCCATCAAATGAAGCGGTATCAGGTACATTATTTGTTTATTCAGATTATACCAATGTGTTGTTTGATTCAATATCTACAAATTATTACATTTCTGAGAAATTTTTTGGTAAATTGGAAATTCCACCTCAAGAAATGAATCTAGAACTTACGGTAAAAACACATATGGGAAATTTTGAGGAAAAAAGAAATTATAAGAATCTTCTTATCATTGTCTATGGAAAGAGTATACCTGAAAACCTTGTTTTATTACATCTAGTAGAGTTTGATGTTATTGTGGGTGTGTATTTTCTTTATATTTACTATGCTAAGATTGATTATAGTGCTAAAGAAGTTTATTTTCAGAAAGTATTTCGGTTTTTGTACAAGAATAAACTCTTACTATTGATAACATATCAGGAAGTTGAGAAACTATTAAAAGATACAAATTAATTATATCTTGGACATATTTTTGAAAACAAAGAAACTATTCAGATTAATGATGTGTCAGTGGTAAATGAGTATCTTGATGTTTCTTGGATGAGTTTTCTGATATTATACTTGATCTGGAAGTTGAATTTACTGTTGACTTAGTTCCTGATGCTAAGAAAATTTAAAAAAACCCTTATTCAATGCCTCAAATTAAACTTTTAAAGTTGAAGAATTGATTTATGGATTTATTATATAAATGTTTCATTTGACCTAGCACACCACCAGGGGGTGATCCTCTCTTGTTTATTAAAAATAAAGATGGTTCGATGAAACTTTTCATTGATTATAAAGCCTTGAATAACATTATTGTTAAGAATAATTATCATTTTCCTTATATCGATGATTTGTTTGATTTTCTCCTAGGAGAACAGTATTTTTTAAAAGTTTACTTGAGGTCTGGGTAACATCATTTGAGAGTAAAGGAAGAAGAAATTATGAAGATAGTGTTTTGTACTAGATATAGTAATTATGAATTTTTAGTTATGTTGTTTGGGTTAAATAATGCAATTATTGTATTAATGGATCTTATGAATAGAATATTTGTGAGTTATTGGAAAAGTTTGTGGTTGTGTTTATTGATGAAATTTTGGTATATTATAAAAGTAAAGAGGACTATGAAAGTCATAAAAGGGTTTTTTTTCAAACCTTAAAATAAAAGAAACTATATTAAAATTTTAGAAAGTATAATTTTTGGTGGCAACAAATTTCTTTCCTTGGTCACATTGTTTCTAAATATGGCATAATTTTTTATCATGCTAAAATTAATGTTGTTGAAGAATGGACAATACCCACAAATATAACTAAAATTCATAGTTTTCTTGGTTTAGTAGAATATTACCAGAGTTTTGTTGAAAATTTTGCCTGATTATCTAGCCCACTGACTAAGAAAAGGTGTTAAGTTCATCTAGACATAATAATGTGATGATATTTTTAAGGAATTGAAAAGAATATTGGTGAAGGTTCTAGTTTTGGCACTACCTTCCTGAAATGGTGAATTTGTTATCAATATTTATATTTCATTGAATGGAATTGGTTGTGTCCTAATGAAGAATGATCAAGTAATTTCTTTGCTTAACATTAGTTTAAATCTCATGATTTAAATTACCCTATACATGATTTGGAATTAGCTTTTGATATTTTGGCTTTAAAAATTTAGGGGCATCATCTATATGAAGTAAAATGTGAATTATATACTAACCAAAAAAGTTCTAAGTATATATTCACTCCGAAATAATTTAACATGAGATAAAGAATATGGTTTGAACTAATCAATAATTATGATTGCATGATTCATACCATCTTGGAATAGAAAATAAATTGTCTGATTTTTTGAGCAAAAAAAGTAAGGAATCATTAATGATGTTACATTTGGAACATGATCCTTTGGTTAATGATTTGATGAATTTTTTCTTGGAAGTTGTTAGTGTAGGAAATTTCTCTATTTTTTAAGGTTTCAGTGTAATAACCTCTATCAGACATAATTAATAAAGCACAGAAGGAAGACATTGAATTACTAAAAAAGGTAGAATTGGTTCAGAAGTGTAAGTTACCTGAATTTAACATTGATAAAGATTGTGTTTTGAGGTTTGGGAAGAGATTGTGTGTGAATTGTGATTCAAAATTGAAGAGAAGTTTGTTAAATTAAGCTTATAGTTCTCCTTTTTTGGTTCATCTAGGAAGCACTAAGATGTACAGAGACCTTCAGGAGTAATATTGGTGGGATGGAATGAAAAGAGATATTGCTAATTTTACTTTGATATGTTTGAATTATCAATGGGTTAAATCAGAGAGGAAATTACTGAAAGGGATGCTTCAACCTTTTCCAGTACCAGAGTGTAAATGGGAAAATATATCCATGGATTTCATAGTAGTATTACCAAATACTTATTGAGGTAACAATGTGATTTAGGTTATTATTGATAGATTGAAGAAATATGCTCATTTTCTTCCAATTCAATATACACTATCTATATATTAACTTTATCGATTGTATCTTAAATATATAGTCAGGTTACATGAACTTCCACTCTCCATTGTATATTATCATGATCCCATGTTCACTTTTAACTATTGGAAATTCCTTCAGAAGTCGGTAGGAACTAAATTATATTTCAGTACATATTTTCATCCTCAATTAGCTGGGAAGTAAAAATGAAAAACTCAAACCTTGTAGGATATGATATTTTCTTGTTCAATATATTACCAAAGAAAGTTGGGATCAACATATTTATTTGGTTGGGTAATATTATAATAACAATTTTCATACCAGTTTATAGATGGAACCATTTGAGGCATTATATGGAAAGAGGTGTCAAACTATATATTTTTGGGATGATGGTAGAGAAAGGAAGTTGATGGGACCAGAATTGGTAGAAGAGATGGAAGATAATGTTCATTTGATTTAGAAACACATGATGAAAACTCAGAGAAGGTAGAAAAGTTGTGTAAATAACTAGAGTAAGGATCAATTTTTTGAGGTAGGTGATCATGTCTTTCACAAATTTTCTCCATGGAAAAGTGTGATATGTTTTGGTAGGAATGGGAAGTTGAGTCCACAGTTCATTAGAACCTTTGAAATCATAGAGAAGGTTGGAATAGTTGTCTATCGAGTGGATTTAACTTCAATTTTATCCCAATTACAAAAAGTTTTTTAGGTTTCAATGTTAATATAGTATATGTCAGATTCATCTCATGTTTTGACTTCATAAGTAGTTCAATTGGAAGAGAATATTTCTTATGAGGAATAGCCAATATAGATTCTTGACCACAGAGATAAAGTGTTGTGGTATAATATGATTCATGAGGTTAAGGTTTTATGGAAAACTCATATGGTTGAAGAGGCAACATGAGAATCTTAAAATTCTATGAGGGAGAAATACCCCAACTTATTTGATAAGTGAATAAAATTGTGAGGAGTCAATTTCCAACAGGGGGAAGGATGTAACAACAAAGGTAATTATAGAATAATAGTTTTTCATATCTATTAATATTTATGAATTTGATATTAGTTTTACATTAAAGGGTAATATTTGTCTGATAGCGTAACGAACATGCAACAATGGGTTTCTCTGAAATCTTATTTTTCAAACAGGACTGAGTTATACTAAAAAATAGTATATTAATATTATTATTATTTTAAGTGGTAGTTATTTCCTAGTCATTGTATCTGAAGGAATGAATAGAAATAACTATAATATGTTTATTCATTATTATTAAATGTTTTTACTTTATTCCAATAAAATTTATGGGCATTAAATAATAATAAATCCAATTTTAAGCATAAAAGGCTCTAATGTTTTTAAATGGCATTTTTACTGGCTTTTGATGGAGAACCTGTTAATTTTATTTTTTTTCCAATTTTATAAATTCTATTTGAAAAAATAAACTTCTTCTTATGAAGCGGGGCATCAAAATTTTCTTTATTTTAATTTTTGTTATTTTTCTAATAAAATTTATATTTTAATGAATAGCAAAAAATACTGCATTTTAGTTCAAAACCACCTTTTTTGAATTTATTTATAGTGTTAAATAATATTTTTGAATGGTTTTAAAGTATAATTAGATTAATTTTTAATCATTTAATATAACATAGGTCGTTGGAATCAATTTCGTATTGTAATTGTATGTAAAAACTATGTGAACTTTTGAACATTTTACTTTAAAAACTATTTTTCTCATTCAATCAAAGGGATTAATTTTTAATTAATTTATATCAATTGTGTTTTTTTAATTTGAAAAAATGGATTCCATATTGGGAATCTGAATGTCCAAATTATTTAAATAGGTCCCTTTTATTTTTAGACATTATGAATATTAACTTTAGTAATTATTTTTAATAGCACAGTTAAAGGTAAATCAGGTAATTAAAGGTTAAAATAATATTATAATTATTATAAAACTACTCTAACACTTGTCCTAATTATATTTTATGATTTATTTTTGACCAATCCAAAACTTGGGCCTAAATTTTGGCCTTTGGAAGCCACTTGGGTAAGATTATGACACTTATTATGTTTTAGTTAAAGTAAAGAGAAAGATGTCACAATCATGTCTCTCATAACTATAACAATTTTAACATGTGGTTATATAAGTTATATATTATACTGTAAATAATAATTAGAAATATAAAAATATTAACTACATCATGATAATTTATTTATAATTTTCAAGAAATAAATAATTTAATTTAATTATGAAACAATAATGATGTAGTAATAGATTTATTAATGGAAGAATAAAATAAAATATATTAATAATTTTAAAATAAATATAATTTGATATATTTGATGCCATAAAATAATTTTATGGATTAATTTAACATTTTATACATGATTTAAAGTATTTATTTCAAAGGAATAAAGTTTTTATGAATTTTAAAATGTCAAGTAATGCATAGTGTCAAATTTGACATAATTCATATTTTAAAATATAAAATATTTTATTAAATGTTATAAAATTTCTAAAAATCCGATATTAATCCTAACAGTTTATATAATTCTCTAAATTTACTTAATTACTCATTCATTTTTCTTTTGACAAGTTATGGTAATTATTTTATCTCTTAAAGTGTAAATTATTTAACAAAACAGTAAGTGTTAAAAGTATTAAAACATAAAGATAAGGATTAAAAAATATCTAAAACTTATCTAATTTTTATTGGATGAATTTATTTCAACCCATTATAATATTATATTTGAAATAAATAAAATTGGAATAATTTGGAATTTAAATGGAGTTTATATTAATTTAATAATTTTAATAATTCCAAGAGTGCACCTCCCCTCTCCTATAAACAAGAATCATTCATCTCTTAATCACACTTCAAAAAACATTTGTTTCAGACAAGATCTACTAAAAATACTTCTTAGAATCCCTCCACACATTATTAAATCCTTATTTTAGTCATAATACCCTTCTTAAAGGTTTTAAGGTGTTAAGAAACGTGATAATCTAAAGGAAAGGTAATGTTTTTATATAAGTATTTCTATTTTATTTCATATTTAACTTCATTAAATTCTTCTTAAATCATGATGAACTAATAACTACAGTATCCTAAATATTATGAGATATTATTATGTTAATATCATCACCTAAATCTATCTCTAATTTCATCAAATGGGAAATGAACATTTCATTCGTGTGTACGGCGGACTACCGCCTCACAAACTGATATAGTTCATTTTTCATTATCGTCACTCAATAATGGTCATAATGATGAAATTAATGTTTATATATAATTTAAATGAAATTTTTATAATTATAATTGGATAATATATCAATTATGTTCTTACTTTCCAAGCACATAAAAATGATAATGTCGTTCATGCGTACATGTGAACTATCACCTCCACGAAGCGATGTGAATCGTTTTTATTTACCACATCACTTGTATGATATATATAAGTATATTTAAAACATTATTATTATTTTAATAATATTATTATAATTTTGTAAAGATAAAATAATAATTACCTTATTTTCATAATTATCAATGAAAAATGGAAATGTTACTCATGCATACGTACGGTCTACCATCTCCGTGATTATAACATTGTTCATTTTTCATACCACAAATAAATGGTTTGATTATAAAAGTATAATTTATTTATAAAAGTAATTATTATGTAATTAATTTTATTCTGGAGATGATGGACTTATGACTACATGGAATATTTACATCATACCAAGTTCATTTTCGACTCAAGTACCGAATATCAACAAAACATCCAATATGAACATAAATAATTAAGTAATTTTTATAACATGGTAATAAATTATATAAAAGGAATAATAAACTTGAAAAAGGTTCTCAATAAATTATAAATTAACCTAAGTTTATTATTCAGGAATATAAATATTTTATTTGACGATTCGAACTCACGGTAAGGGAATTTATCTCAATCTCCTTTCATCGTGACATATTTTGATATTATACACCGCCTTATTTTATACAGTGTATAATCAACCCCTTTGAATTTTAATTTCATTAAACGGTTTTCAAAAGGACTCTTTCTACATTAATCATTTTACTAAATTACAAAAGGATTGTTTTTTAAAAATATATAGTGATAATGAGTTTTCTGTCGTCGTCACCATTATTTGGTATTCGGATTCCTCTACAAGCCGTAAATTTTTTAAAAGAAAAATAAATATTATTTTCCCTTTTCATGTATTTTTTGTTGAGTCAATAAGGTTTTCCTTATGACTTTTCCATTCCTTCTTGTTTTGAAAATCACGAACACCTTATCTTAAGGAAAATTGCTTTTATATGGAAAATTGCTTTTATAAGGAAAATTGCTTTTATAAGGAAAATTGCTTTCTTAAGGAAAATCGCTTTTATAAGAAAAATTATCCTTATCATATTTTCATCCATATTTTTCTTAAGTATAAGTTTCGGATTCATTTTCTCGGAATCATTGAAACTTTGATATAAAACATTCTGTTTTAGGATTCGGATTCTGGACAAGAACTATAAGGAAGTTTCATTCCGAATTCCGGATATGAACTCTGACTAAGTTCTATTCCAGATTCAGGATACGAATTCTGAAGAAGAATTCTCATTACGAATTCTAATGAAGAAATCTCATTCCGAATTCTCATTACGAATTCTGATAAAGAATTCTCATTACGAATTCCAATGACGAATTCTCATTACGAATTCTGATGACGAAATTCTCATTACGAATTTTGTTGATAAATTCTCATTACGAATTCTGATGATGAATTCTTAGTACGAATTCCAATGAAGAATTCTCATTACGATTTCTGATGACGAATTCCTATTCCGAATTCTCATTCCGAATTCACCTATTAAACAGAATTTCAGTATCTTTGTTTTATACACTCTGAATTAATTCAGACTCTAAAAAATATCTTTGTTAGACTCCGAACTTTTATATTTCTTACACTTCTAAAATTTGTCTACTCTTTACTATTGTTTCTTACACTCCGAAACTTCACTCAG
The DNA here is from genome assembly GCA_963277665.1 of Viscum album. Lineage (NCBI taxonomy): Eukaryota > Viridiplantae > Streptophyta > Magnoliopsida > Santalales > Viscaceae > Viscum > Viscum album. The sequence continues at coordinate 1,771,002,675 of OY728122.1, forward strand.
AAGTTTCCATTCCAAACTTTTATGTTAGAGTTTAAAACGATGTCGTACATTCTGTTACACTTTTTTTGTTATAAAAAGATGTCGTCTGTTTTGTTATAAACTAACCGTTGTCTAAGTGACACGTGTACAGGTCCCTCCGATCTTTAAGGAAAATATGACCGTTGGAGAAGGATCCGACCTTACCTATAAATAGGAGCTCATTTGAAAGAGCTCGTAGCTGTTGAAAAAACGGCTGAGTTTTGTGCTTACATGCTGTTGAAGTGAATTCTAGAGAGAGAGGCTCTTATTAACTCTCAAAGCTTCGTGCGACTCCGAATGTTGGTGATTACATTCAAGGGCTTCCGGGGATTGGAAGACAGAGGTTGCCGACTACCTTAAAGATCGAGGGCTTTCTTGCTGAGGAAGACAGAGGTTGCCAACTACCTTGAAGTTGAGGGCTTGCGGGGATAGCAAGACAGAGACTCCGATCTTCGTATCGAGGGCTTACCCTGGTGTGGGTAAGACAGACTTGCTTGAAAGTATAAATCAAGGGACCTTTATCCAAGGTTGTTGGATACCCTTCTCTTTGGGTTAAAAGACTTATATCTTGTTACTTGTAGTTTTACTACTTGTTTATATTCCGCTGCAATTTGTATCTTAAGGAAAGTATTACTTTCTTATACTTCCTTATTTGTACTCTGATTCATTTAGATTCTATACGCTTTAAGGTAGAATCTCATATTGTAATTGTTTGTTAAGTTTCAATCTCCGGAACCATATTTCTGGAACCTACTTTTGGAATCTCTTTCCAAGTTTAGTTCGGTGTTAGAGGTGTTGTGAATTTTCTTAGTTTAACTTTTTTAAACTTAGCCTTTTCCTTTACTTAAGGAAAACATAGTTATTCTTAACTAACTTTAAAGGTTCCAAAGGAATTTTTAAAGTATACAATTCACCCCCCTCTTGTATATTGAGCATCTCATACGATATTTCGATCCTACAATTGGTATCAGAGGTTGGAAACCTCTTACTCTATACCAATCTTACATTTGGTATCAGAGCAGGTTACTGAAATACTTGTACTCACATACAAGTTTTTCTTGCTCACTTTATCATTCCGAATTTGTCCATTCCGGACTTTCTCATTCCGAACTTTGTGATTACAATTCTTTGCTACTAACAAGTTTGTGTGCAAAGTTATTTCTAGTATGGCAGGAATTAATGTTGGATCAATTGACAATCTGAATCCTACAAGACCACCTATATTTGATGGTAATGACTATGAATACTAGAGAGATCGTATTAAGACTTTTGTTATCAATACTGGAGTAGAAAACTTTGTTATGCTTACTGGTGATTATAAAATTCCTAACAAGGAAGTCAGAACTTTTACTAACCAGGAAAAGAAAGAATATCAACTCAACTATAAGGTACGCAACACTTTACTATGTTCAATGACTAGAAATATATATAGCCAAATTTCTTCTTGTGAAGAAGATAATTGTATATGGAAGAAGTTAGAAGTTACACACTTTGGGACTTCTAAAGTGATTGAGACTAGAAGAGCTATGCTTAGAGATGAATATCATGGCTTCAATTTTCCTTATAGAGAACCTATCTGTAAAGTTCAACAAAGATTTATGACTATTGTCAACAGTTTACAATCTATGGGAGAGAAAGGCTTAGATGATGAAGCTCTTGTGGACAAGATAATTGACATTATGCCCAATGAGTGGGAATCCAAGAGAACAGCTATAGATGAGAACAGGAAGGTCACTCAAATTACTCTTGATGAATTATTTGGAACTCTTCTACAACATGAAACTAGAATGAAGAGAGATGCTGACAACATCAAGAAGAAGAATGGAAATGGTACTGTTGCTTTTACAACGACTTCAAATCAGATGAAAGCTAAGACTCCTAAGAGAGTAACCAGATCCAAGTCTAAGAAAGTTATTTTCCAATCCGAATCTAGTGAGAGTGAAGTTTCAAAAAATGAATTAGCTAATCTTGCTCGAAGGATGAACAAGATAGCTGGACAGAGAAATTTTCAATCCAAGTATAAGAAAAAGGATAGGAAAGATAAGAAAGATGGAAAAGTTACTTTTTATGAATGTAAAAGAGATGGACATATTAGACCAGATTGCCCTATGCTCAAAAAGAAAGAAAGGAAGGAAAGACATTCAGACAGGAACAGGAAGAAGTACTATAAAGCTAAATCTAAGAAAGTTCTAAAAGCTAATGACACCTGGAGTGCCAGTGGTGGTGACTCTTCAGATGAATCTTCTGATTATAAATCTTCAGGACAGAAGAATATTGGTCTTATAGCCAGATTACCTATTGATAATCATTGTCTTATGGCTAAGGTACGAAATGCTGATCCATTGACCAATGTTTCTTTAAATTCTAATGATAGTAAGTATTATAACTCTTCTGATGAAGAATCATCTTCTGATGAGGAAAATACTTTACCTACTTATGAAGAAGTCTCTAGGTTTGCTGAACTTCTTGAAATTGAGAATTCCAAACTCAACAAGAAACTTGATAAGGCAAACTCTAGGAATTCTATTCTTACAAAAGAGATATCAGATCTTTCTAAAGATATTGATAAGAAAAATGCTGATTTTGAAAGTATTTCAAAAAATATTGAGGAAGTAAGTTCTGATAAGAATAAACTTTCTAAAGAATTAGAAAAAGTAATTTCTAATTAAAATGTTTTCGAGCCTAACTCTAGTTCTAAAACTAATGATTTTGAGGATAAAAACTTGGTTGTAAAACTCAAGTCCGGAATTTTTTCTTTAAAGATGTGTTTATCAAACTTTACCCATGGTAACGAAAATTTTGATAAGATGTATTCCCAAATACGACCTTTAAGAAATAAATCCGGATTTGGTTATACCCATGCAAAACCTATTTTCAGTAACAATTATTTTGTTCCTCAAAGTGCCCCATTTTGTACCAAGTGTCAATGTGGTGGTCACTGGACAAAGAATTGTTCCTTAAACAAAACCCAATCTCTAGGATTTCACAAAGCTTACTTTTCTAAGAAAATGTGGGTTCCTAAAATTTTATTGTCTGGAAATCTCGGATCCAAACAAGTTTGGATTCCGAAAGTCTAATTTTCTTCTTTATTTCAGGAAAATAAAGAAAGTACTAGTAACAATACATGGTACATGGATAGTGGATGTTCCCGACACATGACTGGTAACAAAAGCTATTTTGAAAAGATTATCAAAACGAAAGGAGGAAAGGTAACTTTCAGAGACAATGCTAAGGGAGAGATTGTTGGTATTGGTAATATTGTTCTTCTAGGTAAAACCTTGCTTTCAAATGTTCTTTTTGTTTAAGGTCTTAAGCACAACCTCATTAGCATAAGTCAGTTATGTGATGAAGGTTACCTTGTGAATTTTAGGAATGATAAATGCTTAGTTCACAATTCCAAGGAAGAATTTATTCTCTCAGCCAATAGGTAAGAGAATGTCTACACTTTGAACCTAGAAGACCTCAGAAGCCAAGATTTACCTTGCCTAAGTGCAATGGAAGATCATTCTTGGTTATGGCATAGAAGATTAGGACACTGTAATATGAGAAACCTATGTAAACTCTCTAAGAAAAAACTAGTTAAGGATCTACCAGAGCTTAGATTTGATTCTTCTAAAGTTTGTGATCCTTGTCAATATGGAAAGCAACATAAATCTAGTTTTAAATCAATCGGTGAAGTCTCAACAACTGATGCATTACAGTTAGTGCACATGGATCTTTTTGGTCCAACACAAACTGGAAGTATTGGAGGCAAATACTATGTGTTTGTTCTAGTTGATGATTACACCAGATTTACTTGGGTCTATTTTCTAGCAAAGAAATCTGAAGATTTTTCTTATTTCAAAAGTTTTAGAGCTCAAGTTAAAAATGAGAAAAACCTTCCATTGAAAACTATTCATAGTGATCATGGAGGAGAATTTCAAAATTCTGATTTTGAAACCTTTTGTAGTAAGAAAGGTATTACTCACAATTTTTCAGCACCTAGAACTCCTCAACAGAATGGTTTAGTTGAAAGAAGAAATAGAATTCTTCAAGAGATAACCAGAACCATGTTGAGTGAATATTCTATTGCTAGACATTTCTGGGCTGAAGCTGTAAGTACTGCTTGTTATACTATAAATCGAGTTTTGATTAGACCTTTTCTTAATAAAACTCCTTATGAGTTATGGAATGGTAGAAAACCAAGACTTTCCTACTTCAAGGTTTTTGGTTGCAAAGTATTCATTTTGAATACTAAATATAACTTACATAAATTCGCACCAAAGTCTGATGAAGGAATTTTCTTAGGATATTCCACAACTTCTAAGGCTTATAGAGTTTTTAATAAAAACACTTGTACTGTTGAGGAAACAGTACATGTAAAATTTGATGAGTCAGATCCTTTTGTTTTTAAACCATCTCAACTTACATCTTCGGATGTATTTTCAAAAACTAATTGTCAACCTTTGATAGAAGAACCTTCTGATAAGGAAATTGTTCAAGAAGATACTTCTGAAACATTTACCCCAGAAGACTTTCTACCCTATGTTGATGAACAGGTTTTACAAAACCCAAATCAGATGTTTCTTAAGAATCATCCCAGTGATAGTATCATTGGTGATGTAAATCAACCTATAAGGACTAGAAGTTCCTTAAGAAATGAAGTAGAACATCTAGCATTTATTTCCCAATTAGAACCTAAAAGCACTGATGAAGCTTTAGGTTATGATGATTGGATTAAAGCCATGCAAGATGAACTAAATGAATTCGAAAGGAATAAAGTCTGGACCTTGGCTGAAAGACCTAAGGAAACTTCTATTATTGGAGTAAAATGGGTTTTCAGAAATAAATGTGATGAAAATGGAGTCATAGTAAGAAATAAATCTAGACTTGTTGCTAAAGGCTATAATCAGCAAGAAGGAATAGACTATGAAGAAACCTATGCTCCAGTAGCTAGACTTGAATCTATCCGTATTCTACTTGCCTTTGCAGCATTCTTTAATTTCAAACTTTTCCAAATGGATGTGAAATGTGCTTTTCTTAACGGTTATGTTCAAGAGGAAGTTTTTGTTGAACAACCTCCTGGCTTTGAAGATACAAAACATCCTGATCATGTTTTTAGACTTACCAAAGCTTTGTATGGCCATAAACAAGCCCCACGAGCATGGTATGATAGACTCACTGGATGTTTGCTTCAAAATAACTATGTTAAGGGAAATGAAGATCCAACCCTTTTTATAAAGAAAGATAAGAAAAATGTTTTGATTGTTCAAATTTATGTTGATGACATTATATTTGGTTCAACTCAGCAATCTCTGACTGACTCTTTTGCTAGTCTAATGAAATCTGAGTTTGAAATGAGTATGATGGGTGAGTTAACATTTTTCCTTGGTTTTCAAATTTCTCAAAAACCAGAAGGAACCTACATATCTCAACATAAATATATTAAAGATCTTCTTAAAAAGTATGGTTATGACAACACTAAGAGTATAAGTACTCCCATTGGTACCTCAAACTCTTTAGATCTTGATGAAGCTGGGAAACCAGTAGATCAAACATCTTTTAGAGGTATGATAGGAAGTATACTTTACTTAACAGCTAGTCGACCAGACTTAATGTTTTCAGTATGCTTATGTGCAAGATATCAATCCAATCCAAAGGAATCTCACTTAAAGGCAGTAAAAAGAATTTTTTGCTACCTTAAGGGAACCCTGGATCTTGGATTATTTTATACTTCTGGAAATGATTTTGTTCTAAAAAGCTTTTCTGATGCTGACTTTGGTGGATGTAGAATGGATAGAAAGAGTACATCCGGAACTTTTCATTTCATAGGAGATTCTCTAGTTTCTTGGTCCTGCAAGAAGCAACATTCTGTAGCACTTTCCACTGCTGAAGCTGAATATGTAGCAGCTGGAAGTTGTTGTGCACAAGTGTTGTGGATGCAACACACACTCACAGACTATGGCTTGAGTTTTACTAAAACTCAAATTGTGTGTGATAACAAAAGTGTCATTTCCCTAAGTAAGAACTCTGCACATCACTCTCGTGAAAAACACATAGATATTAGGCATCACTTTCTTAGGGATCACACACTCAAAGGAGATATTATTCTTCAATTTATCGGAACACAAGATCAACTTGCTGATATTTTCACAAAGTCTTTGCCTTCTGATAGATTTGAATATATTAAACAGAAGTTAGGAATGATAACTGTAAGGTAATCTTTCTTAATTAACTTTCTGTTGAAAAAGTCTCCTTACAGTAATAAACTCCATTTCATAGGGGGAGTACATTTGATTGTTTGTTTAACAAAGTTTTTCAAAATTTGTTTTCAAACTTTTCGGAACAAAGCTTTCCGGAATGGAACTTCCAGAACTACAATTTTCCAGAATGGATATTTTCGTACAGAATATTTCTGGAATGGAAGTATTCATATTGAAAACATCCGGAATGGAATTTTTCGTACTAAATTTTTCGTACTAAATTTTTCGTACTAAGTTTTTCGTACTAAATTTTTCGTACTAAGTTTTTCGTACTAAATTTTTCGTACTAAGTTTTTTTTTCGTAGTAAGTTTTTTGTAATAAAATTTTGCGAACTTTGTCTTTTCGTAATTAAGTTTTTTTTAGTCATCTTTGTATTACCCATTACGAATAACTCTCCTAAACAAATCCGAAAGGTATAATTTCTCTACTCAACATTTCGTAGTCATATTTTACTTGCTGGAAGTTTCTTATATTTTGTTTTCAGATTATAGTTTTCTTAAATCTTTATTTTAATAAAAACCTCGAAAAGATAGGATTCAAGTTTTCAACCGTCAGATCTAATCTCATCTCATACCAACCATTAGATCAACCGAGGAAGTTGAACCGTCGCCTCATTGTCTATATAAAGGGGACCCGATTTCTCGTCCCACATCGGTTTCAAGATTTTGCGTCCTGAAGCTCTGGCTCTCTGTTTTAAGGCCGTTCTGAACTTCAGACTTCTCCGTTCCGAACTTCTCAGAGGATTACAGATCCGAATGTCTGCGGAGTTAGCGTCTCAAGAAATGTCTTCAACCAAGCCTATTTCTCAGTGGTTAGTTTACAGAGAAAGGTTAGTCCATCTGGATTTCTTCAACAACTATGATTCTCTTATCTCAAAGAACATTAAGTTGAATGGCTGGGAAGATGTTGCTGTATCCAAACCAGGGACTCAAGACGATGTTTTTACAGAGTTACTTGTCGAGTTCTATGAAACTGTTTCCTTCTTCCAGGAAGATAATAGGGAGAAGTTTTCCTTCAAGACGTATGGCAAGACCTATAAACTTTCTTATATCAAGGCAGCAAGTTTGGTAGGGCTGTCTTATGAAGGAGAAGCTGAGTTTATTTCGCATGTGTTGCCGGATTCCAAGGGTATCTTCAACAAGGAAAAAGCCTTAGAGACTCTCGGACTGGCTGATGACAAGGCTCCGAAGATTGTTAGTTTGCCTACAAACTTCCGGATTCTTGAATTATGGGTGCAAGGACTTATCGTACCGAGAAAAGGTGATAAAGACAGCCTGAAGAAGAGTGAGATATATATCTTAGATTTCCTGATAAATCTAAGGAATTTTAACCTCATGAGGCACATTCTTATAACTATTGAGAACATTAAGAAAGGAAATCTCAGAGCTCAGATCGTAATGTACCCAGCAATATAATCAAAGCTCATAGTTCGGTGCCTAGAATCTTTCAAGGAAGCTTACAGATCTAAGCCAAGGGTTTGTAAAATCTTGTTAGTTAGTGATGACACTCTTAAGAGGATGGATGTGGCTTTCAACAAGGAGATTGGTGAGTTTGTTGACTTGCCTAATCAAGAAGAAACGGTTCCGAAGGCTGTTGAACCGGAATCATCCAAACCAGTGAAGAAAAGGAAGTTGAAGGAAGTCGCAGCTGTAGTCGAAGCTCCTAAGTCTAAGGAAGCTCAAACCGCCCCTCCCAAACCAAAGAAGAAGAAGACCTATCCTGATGAGGTCGTTGCGAAGTGGAGAGAAGACAAAGAGAAAAGGAAAGAAGGGGATCCGCAGTTCGGATTGGACCCTGCGGAAGCTAAGGCGTTAAAGGAGAGAACTACTGATGAGCTTGAAAAACAAGCAAAGGAGAAGAAGCTCAAGAAAAATATGACAGAAGCCGAGGCAGTCCAAGCGCTGTTAAAGTTTAATGAAATAGTATCCGGAAGCATCCCAGTTCCGAGATCTTTCTCCCTGGAATCTCTACCTGAGACTCCAGGAAGAAACCTTGATTTTCCGGAAGTAACTACAGCTGAGAAAGTTGAGAAAGTTGAACAAATTCAGCAAGTGGGAGAGGAAGAAGAAGTTGCTGAAGGAAGTGGTGAAACAGGAGATCTCTTGAAACAAGTGGATGATTATAAAGGATCACCTTCGTAACATCTATCACTCCGAACTTCAGAGGCTGAATCCTCTAAGTTAGTAACTCCAGAGAAGGATAAGGATGAGGAATATGTTGTTCAGAAAGTTGTTGATGAGATTATTCAAGTATCTACTGGGGAGAAAAAAACTCCTGATCAAGAATCAATTCCGAAGAAAGACAAGGGAAAGAAACTTCTTGTTGAAACTCCGAAATCAGTGGCTAGCAAGAAAAGAGAATATGGTGATTCATCTAAAAGGAAGTTGGAGCTTATTGAGGAAGAAAACTCTCCAAGCAAGATTTCAGATTCGGAGTCATCATCGTTGGGGCATGACTTTGTTGTTCAGTCCTTAAAAAAGTTGGTGGGAACCATTCCGACCTTTTCAAGTATCGACTCAAGATGCTAGATGCTCCAACATGCGTTGAATCAGAAAACCGACTCCGTATCTATGGTTATGGATAAGTTTGTTTATATTGAAGCTCAGTTCAAAACCTTCTTTGTTGGTTACGAAGATCATAAAAGATCTTGCAAGAGGATGACAAGCTGGTCTAATAAGACTGTGGAAGAGATGAGGCTATTCAATGAATTTCAAGATAATGTTAAAGATGCCTTTGAGACCGAAGACAATAAGATGAATGAACTGACTTCTTCTTTTGAAGAAAAGCTGACTGAAGAAAAGAACATCTGAATCCAAGAAGTCAGGGATCTGAATGAGAAGTTGAATTCTGTTTCTCAGAACTGGAAATTTGAAAGGGATCATCAGATCGATTTTGAAGAAAGGATGAAGGCTCAGGAAGAAAAGATCCAAGCTCAGGAAGAAAAGCTGAAAGCCCAGGAAGAAAAGATTCAAGCTCAATCCGAAAGAATATTGGTCTTAGAGAAGCAAGCTGAAGAAGATCATAAAGACCTGAAGAAGATCAAGACTATTCTTAAGGGGCTCATGTCAAAGGAAAAAGATCCGAAATAACCTAATCCGATCTTTTTGTTGTAATTTTTTTTTCTTTGTTGCTGACATTCCAAATCTAATGAAAATTGTGTATCTCGTTTCCATTGTTATCATTACTAATATTTCAGGTACTTTGTTTTTTTTTTTTCATTCCCTCCAATTCTTTTTGAAAATCACAAAGTGGGAGAAGGAAAAGATCCTTAAGAAAAAGAGGAACTCTAATAAGAGTTTATCAAAGGGGGAGAAAGAAAAAATACCCAAGGAAAAAGAACTCTAATAAGAGTTTGTTTAAGGGGGAGTTTTTCTTAAAGAAGACCTTCTTATGAAAGATCACTCTGGAAATATGAATACGATCCTTAGAGTTTCAAAGCCTAAGGGGGAGTTAGTCGTATTCATCTATATCCTTAAAGCAAGGGAGATAAGCATTAATATGTTTCTTTCTTCTTAGAATTTTTTTTCGTAAGGATGTTTGTGCTTTCCAAAAAGGGGGAGATTGTTGAGTCAATAACGTTTTCCTTATGACTTTTCCATTCCTTCTTGTTTTGAAAATCACAAACACCTTATCTTAAGGAAAATTTCTTTTATAAGGAAAATTGATTTTATAAGGAAAATTGCTTTCTTAAGGAAAATCGCTTTTATAAGAAAAATTATCCTTACCATATTTTCATCCATATTTTTCTTAAGTATAAGTTTCGGATTCAGTTTCTTGGAATCATTGAAACTTTGATATAAAACATTCTGTTTTAGGATTCGGATTCTGGACAAGAACTATAAGGAAGTTTCATTCCGAATTCCGGATATGAACTCTGACTAAGTTCTATTCCAGATTCAGGATACGAATTCTGAAGAAGAATTCTCATTACGAATTCTAATGAAGAAATCTCATTCCAAATTCTCATTACGAATTCTGATAAAGAATTCTCATTACGAATTCCAATGACGAATTCTCATTACGAATTCTGATGACGAAATTCTCATTACGAATTCTGTTGATGAATTCTCATTACGAATTCTGATGATGAATTCTCAGTACGAATTCCAATGACGAATTCTCATTACGATTTCTGATGACGAATTCCTATTCCGAATTCTCATTCCGAATTCACCTATTAAACAGAATTTGAGTATCTTTGTTTTATACACTCTGAATTAATTCAGACTCCGAAAAATATCTTTGTTAGACTCCGAACTTTTATATTGCTTACACTTCTAAAAATTGTCTACTCTTTACTATTGTTTCTTACACTCCGAACCTTCACTCTGAAGTTTCCATTCCGAACTTTTATGTTAGAGTTTAAAACGATGTCGTACATTCTGTTACACTTGTTTTGTTATAAAACGATGTCGTCTGTTTTGTTATAAACTAACCGTTGTCTAAGTGACACGTGTATAGGTCCCTCCGATCTTTAAGGAAAATATGAGCATTGGAGAAGGAGCTGACCTTACCTATAAATAGGAGCTCATTTGAAAGAGCTCGTAGCTGTTGAAAAAACGACTGAGTTTTGTGCTTACATGCTGTTGAAGTGAATTCTAGAGAGAGAGAGGCTCTTATTAACTCTCAAATCTTCGTGCGACTCCGAATGTTGGTGATTACATTCGAGGGCTTCCGGGGATAGGAAGACAGAGGTTGCCGACTACCTTAAAGATCGAGGGCTTTCTTGCTGAGGAAGACAGAGGTTGCCAACTACCTTGAAGGTGAGGGCTTGCGGGGATAGCAAGACAGAGACTCCGATCTTCGTATCGAGGGCTTACCCTGGTGTGGGTAAGATAGACTTGCTTGAAAGTATAAATCAAGGGACCTTTATCCAAGGTTGTTGGATACCCTTCTCTTTGGGTTAAAAGACTTATATCTTGTTACTTGTAGTTTTACTACTTGTTTATATTCCGCTGCAATTTGTATCTTAAGGAAAGTATAACTTTCTTATACTTCTTTATTTGTACTCTGATTCATTTAGATTCTATACGCTTTAAGGTAGAATCTCATATTGTAATTGTTTGTTAAGTTTCAATCTCCGGAACCATATTTCCGGAACCTACTTTTGGAATCTCTTTCCATGTTTAGTTCGGTGTTAGAGGTGTTGTGAATTTGCTTAGTTTAACTTTGTTAAACTTAGCCTTTTCCTTTACTTAAGGAAAACATAGTTATTCTTAACTAACTTTAAAGGTTCCAAAGGAATTTTTAAAGTATACAATTCACCCCCCCTCTTGTATATTGAGCATCTCATACTATATTTCGATCCTACATTTTGGTATTTAAAATGATTTTGAGAGTGGATTGATTATATCAATCTATTGAAGTTATATTTTTTTATTACAAAGTGGAAATTTTATTTTTCCTTTATGCATGATTTATGTGTTATGATTATGTTATGGTTCTTGGGAATTGCTTATGTATACAGGTGGTTCCATGATAAACTGAGGGCGGGTGATCTTGTGATAGCTTTCCAATGAATTGAGTAAAGATGCAAATTTAAATGATAAGGCTTCTCCTAAGATATTTAGGTAATATACTACTATGGGTATTCCGAATGTTACCATAAAGGTCACTCCCAATGTGGCTGTGAAAGCTATAATGTAAGTATGATATGGATGCCACAAGTTACCTTTATGATATATGATTGTTAAGGAGTTCCTCAGAAATCTTATGATTTCATGAGGTATGTTAAAGAACTTCTGTTTTATGGGTGAAAATTATGATTTTTTGAAAAAAAAAATCATGAGTTTAAAATATTCATGGACTAACGGTTTCATTCCTTATTGTATATCCCTTACTGAGCTTTTTGTGCTCATCCTAGGTTTTTGAAATGTTTTCCATAGGGTTTAAAGATGGTTAATAGAAATGAATAAGTCAAGATAAATGTTATGAATATTTATATCAACAAAAAAAATCATGATTTAAATAATTTTATCTTGTAAAAAAATAGACAATGAGTAGAAGTGTATACTTTGTAATATTTGAGTTATTATATAATAATTATTGCCTAATTATCAAAAAATATAAACTTGAAAATATCCTCAATATGAATTTTTTTCTTAACTTAATATTATTTAATGTCTAAGGCATGAGCCTTATAACATATATGTAAACCTATGGTCTCCGTCTTACATAATCAAAATTGGAATGCCATGTATTTATTTACAAATTCCCAAATGTAGATTTTTTAAAAGTATTAAACTGTATTAGATTCATGAATAGGGAATAAGTGAGCTGAATTTATGAGTCGATCCATGATTACCCATATGGAATAATGTTTCCTAACCACTATTCATATACCTATGAAAAAATCCATAGATATATTCTCCCCTTTCCACATGAGAATTGGTAAAGAAAGCAACTAACCAGTTGGTCATTTGTGATCCTCCTTGACCTGATGACTGGGGAGGAATCTCAAGACAATCTTTGTCACTTTTATATCCATGCCAACCCACCAAAACTATGATCGATTCACTCTATACATCTTCTTGATGCCATTATGAACAACCCATCTTGAATGGTGGTAGGCATAGATAAGTTGTTTCAGATAGGTTAGAGGAACAACAATTCTTTCCCTAAAATGTAGCATAGATCTTCCATCTAGATTCTTGTTGGCTCAAAAATTTGGGAAGAAGAAGAAAAAATGGAAACCCTTAGGTACTACCTCATGATTCTCATTCACAAAGCCCCGTAGCATAGCGGCCTGCGCCAAGCTTCCCCTCCTCAAACCCTCCACGGAGCAAGGAGGCAGGATGCTCTACGAATCCATTTGACATTCGCCAATCCACCACAGATCAAGGAAGTGTGAGGCTCCACAAACCCATTTTACATTCATGAACCCACCATGGAGCAAGGATGTGGGAGGCTCCGTGAACCCCCTTTTATGTTCATGAACTTGCCATGGAGTAAGGAGACGGGAGGCTCCGCGGTTACGAAAAAATTCCATGTGGCTTTGCGTCGAGTGAGCCCTGCTTCACGGAACCTCTTGCCTATAAATATCGGGTTCCCCTAAAGCATAAAGGATGGATCCTCTGACCTTTCTCCTTCTTAGCTCCCAAATCATGAAGCAATCTCTGTTCTGCGAACCACGAGCTCTTCAAGGTACTTTTTCATCGTGAATTGACTCCCCCTTTGTGTGAATTTGGCCCCTCTTCATGGAGGATGCCCTTCGCGGAGACCATGGGCCTTCGCAAAGAAAGGGGATCCCCAATGGGATTCGGGTCTTCATGAAGCACTTATGCTTCCCAAATCACCCTCCATGCACACGTGACCCACATGCTAAGGCAGGGTCACTATGCTTCGTGAAGCACATTACTTCATAATGCTATGCTTCCCAAGGAACCCTTGCTTCATGAAGTACTGCTCCAAAAGGGACTTTCCACTTCACAAAGCACTTTCCATATGCACCTATACCCTATGCCTAGGCTAGGCCACTTCACTTCATGAAGAATACCCCTTCGTGAATCCCCTCCACTATATGAAGCACCAGCACCTCGTGAGGCTTCTACATATGAGCCCCTTTGCTCCGCAACTTATTTTCCCATGAGACCTTCTAGGTTTTCATGAAGTTAATTCAAAGTCCCTTGGGAGGTGCTTCCCATTGTGTTGCTTCACCTCATGTTTCTTCGCATAGGCATGCTAATGACTATTGCTTCTTTTTATAGCCACATTAACATGGAACCCTCAATGGATCACTCTATAACAACCCTTTTCCATGGCATTGTTTATGCCTTACCTTCCCCAAGGGGTGAGAGGTATCAGTTATGTAAGTCCTAAGGGGTGTGGAGTGAACCCACCTCATCCAAACTGCAGGATGTTAAACTACCAAGAACCATCATCCTTAGCACATGACGTTAAACTGTGACCTCTCCATGTGCGTCGTAAGCAGGGTTCCCCACCTTGGACATTCTGCACACCCATTGGTCTCCACGGGAGTGAAATCATTCCTCACATGGAATGAGATCCTCTTTATCGGAGAGGCATCTATCTACAAGGAAAGGGAAACCACCTTGGTGTCAGCCCTAGATTTTCTTGCAGGAGGTATCATCCCTGGCCTCCTCTATTCCTTGGTGCCAAATACATCTCCCTTTGGGATTTGTCACCACCCAGTCCTCCACCCTAGATTAAGTCCCAATCTCCGTATCACATGGCTGTGGACCACACGTAAGCCCATATTTCCTGTTTGGGCCGCTAACCACATGTAAGCCCCTCGCCACTTCCCATGGAAGCACCTTTCACGATGTTATCTTCAATTATTTGCTACCTCTTACTTCTCACACAGAGTATGACACATGTGGGCTTAGAGAAAGCATCGACCATGAAATTCTCTCTAGGAAGCCTAGGGAATAATCCCCACACCCATTTTAAACTATGTGGACTTTGATCCTTTCCAAGGCAGGGTACGTAGGAAGCCTCCTTGAGGTTCAAGCCTACCGACCATTGGTCCCAACTATCTTCACGTCGGCTCACCAAAAGTCATCCTAATCTATGTGGACTTAGATCTTTTCCCTAGTAAGGTACAGAGGAAGCCTCCCCAAGGTTCAATCCCAACACCTATCAGTCCCGACTATGTTCACCTCGGCTCACCAAAAAACCCCTTCTGAACTACGTGGACTTTGATCCTTGCCAAGGTAAGGTACATAGGAATCCTCCCCAAGGTTCAAGCCCAACACCTATCAGTCCCAACTATCTTCACATCGGCTCACCAAAAAACCCTTCTAAACTATGTGGACTTTGATCCATGCCCATGTAAGGTACGTAGGAAGCATCCTTGAGGTTCAATCCCACCAACCATTGGTCCCAAATCTCTTCACGTCGATTCACCAACCCCTTCTGAACTACATGGACTTTGATCCTTGCCAAGGTATTTTATGTAGGAAGCCTCCCTGAGGTTCAATCCCACCAACCTTTGATTCTAACCCCCTTCACATTAGTTCAGACTTCTTTTGAACTATGTGATCTTTGATCCTTGCCAAGGTAAGTCATGTAGGAATCCTCCCTGAGGTTTAAGCCCACCAACCTTGGGTTATGACCCCCTTCACGTCAGTTACAACTCCTTATAAACTATGTGGTCTTTGATCCTTGCCAAGGAAAGGTACATAGGAAGCCTCCCTGAGGTTCAAGCCCAACAACTATTGGTTCCGACTCCCTTCACGTCAAACCACCTTCGTCTCGCATGACATTAAACTGCATGCCCCCTTTTCATCTTGTATGATGTTAAACTGCATCCACCATAACATACTACATGGGTTTTTATCCTTTTCTCCTAGAAAAATTATGTAGGAAGCCTCCATGAGGTTCAACCCCATCTAGCAGTAAGTCGTTCTGACCCTATCTAGCATGAAGTCGTTGTGGCCCAATCTAGCGGTAAGCTATTGTGACCCTATCTAGTGGTAATCCATTGTGACCCCATCCAGTGGTTAGCTGTTGTGACCCTATATAGTGGTAATCTATTTTGATCCCCTACCCAATGGTAATCCATTGTGGACATCATGCAGTGCTAAGCTGTTGTGATTCCATGTCATCGGTGAGCCGTTGTTAACCCAAACCCAGCGGTAAGCCACTATCATCCCTGATGTTGGGAACCATATCGCTGGTCTACCCCCGTGGCATAAGACTAACTTCAGGCTAATAACCACGCATAAGCCCCAATATATCATCAGTTAGATGTCCTCTACGCACACCCCAATTCAATACTCCCCATCCTTAACTACATGGACTTTGATTCCTTTCCACTGAAATACATAAGAGGTCTCTTTGAGACTCAATCCCAACATCATCGTCACCCATGAGTCAACTCCATCTCATCCACCATCCACTTCATTTAACCATCCAATATCCATCTTGATTCTTACCCAGGCCGTCATATCCCAGTGAGATCATGAAAATTCATCTCTTCACTGCTCATAGTAGTAATCGGGTAACTAACCACGTGTTATCCCCGACATCAGTGTTTCCTCCAGGGGTTTCAC
The DNA here is from genome assembly GCA_963277665.1 of Viscum album. Classification (NCBI taxonomy): domain Eukaryota; kingdom Viridiplantae; phylum Streptophyta; class Magnoliopsida; order Santalales; family Viscaceae; genus Viscum; species Viscum album. The sequence goes on from OY728122.1 coordinate 1,771,018,949, forward strand.
CTATCTGATCCACTCTAGTCAGTTTTCTGATCAGTCTGATCCATCTCTACTAGATGTTAAACTTGCATCATACCCTGTGTTAAACATAGAAAGCTGAGGAAAACCTCAGATACATTCCTATGGCATATAATTCCATGCATTCGACGTGGGATGCCTTAGGCTTCCACGCCCTCGAGAATCCCTATAATAAGGGAAAGAAACCCATACGTGCTAGTGTTCCAGCATCTAGACATGCCAGTGTTGTCCAACATGACTACTCCCCCGACCGAAGGTTTCTACCCTGATCAGACCCCTTGGAATGTCCCGAATGAAGCAGTGTAATTAACCGGAATCCATGTTGAAATGGAACTAGGAAGAGTTTCATGAACAATGTCTCAGTCTATAAGGGAGACACTTACTAGGGGACGAGTTCCAGGGAGGAATCCATGAAAGGAAGAACTGACATCCCATCATCCTGTTTCAATCAAGAAGAAAACTTCCCTAGATAAGCGATAGATGCCGCCCGCCTTTGGAAAGCTGGAATGCAGGGCAACAGCTACGCGTCCTCGACAGACGGATGCGTTCACCCCGGTTAAAGAGTTGGAAATATAAATGGTGAACCCAAAGTGAAGGTCTTCTCCTTAATGTAGAGATTAGTAGCGTTCGAGAAATCAATGGATTAGTGTGTCACCAGATCAAGTTATTCGACACCAGGTCCGACCAAGAAAATAGTAGTCCTAGCATGAAACTCACCAGATGCTAGGGCAGTCAAAATATTGGACATCCCAGTCTGCGATGTTGTCAGCATGGATCCTTTTTACTAGCCATGAGAGACGGAATGTCGATAAGGCACTGAATATCGATTTCTTTGTTTCAGCACTAATGGATTAATCTCCCTACTTTTCAGGAACCAAACGGATGCACTAGGAACCTGATCGCCACCTTCCCACTGACTTAGGGGTAGGGGTAATGCCAACGTGGAAATCCCATGTGGCTCAACCGCATCTACTATGGCTACCACACCCATAGTTTTTGGGAACCAATTCCCCATATCCCCTTCTTAACTTGTACAATGAAGGGTGATAAGCGATCTTATATGCCGATATGAGGAGGGGGGATTATCCAGACACAGGATATGGCCCACCGTGATTTAGAAGCATCTGTGCCTCATCACCATCATCGCCCCCAAGGGTCGTCCAGGGAGCCACTTCTCCCCACCCTGACATATAATCATTTCGGGAGCCTCTCCCCGGAACATCTCGACGACTCCCTCCCCTACGCCGACGAGGTAGGGGATGTCTGGGCCAGCCCGGTCGGGATCCCATTTCAGGGGCCCCCAAGTAGGGCCCCCACTCGGCCATGCCAGTTCCCCCACCAAATCCTATCGTCTAAAGAGTAGGTAAGCTATGTACCTGCACCACCGGCCCTGGTCTAGCTGACCCAATGCCAGCATCGGGCGCAAGCTGAGGAGGACACCCGCCAAGGGGCTTCGACATCAGCAACTACTGTGGCCCGTACCTCCGCTCACATGTATCATTAGCCTCTTGTGCACACTAATCAGGGGTACATATATTCCCAGCCCGGATCAAGGCCCCAACTACCCCATGGGTAGGCTAGGTCGACTTTAATCTTGCCAACGTAGGGAGCACCTGCTGCGGACTGACCCACGACAACGACATCCAGTATAGAGGTCCTCCCCGTACCGCCACCATGGAGAATGTGGGTCATTCCTACTTAAAATCTTGACATGGAGGTCCTCCCCATGATACCTTCAATCTGAACGAGTTTTATCCCCATGAAAGTGACACTCAGTATGGAAGCCTCTCTCGTTCTCATTACATTGGGTATAGGGTCATTCCTCCTTCCAGGGACCGCTAATATGGAGATGTTATGCATCTGGTCAATCTCTAGTATGGGGGGTTTCCCCATGTCCTCTCAGCAACTAGCGATGGTCCTACTTTCCTTATCAATTAGAGGAGTGAAGGTCAGCTTCTCTTTACTAGCACCCAGCACGGAGGTCCTACCCATGTTCGGCTTGACCAGTACGAGGACCCTCCTCACACTGATGCTGTTAGGGGAAGCAAGCCTAGAGGTCCTACCCATGCTTCTATCAACTTTAGAAGAGGTCCTACCCACACTCGAATTTCCTACGGAGGTCCCCTCTACACATCATACGGTGGACATGGAGGTCCTCCCTGTGTTCCCTTTGATATCTGTCCAGGTGCTCCTCACACCCTAGTGCACTCAGGCGGAAGTCCACTCCGCCCCAGCACCAGTACAGCTGAAGGACCTCCTCATGACAGAAATCAACCCTGTCCCGAAGAACTATCTTGGGGTAGGAGGGAGGGTCGTCGCTGAAATAAAAAGAATGCATATAAGATTCATATTGAGATCAAACCAGTTTTCCACTCAGATTCTGAGGTGGAATATGACTCAGTGATGGTACCCTTTCCTAGATCCTCCATGTCAAGGGTCGGGGCAGGAATAAGGTGCATCAGTCTCATAATTTCAGAATGTGAGGTCCATTGGATCCCCGCCTGCCTCTGTAGGTACATCCAGGAGGACGAACATCTAGAAACCCCACAGGTTCTGACCATGAAATCACCACCATCATCACCAAAATCACTCTGTACCTTGACAGGAGATCATGGAGAGTTATTCTGGGGATCAATGGTGGACGAGAAGCAGCGTGACCCATTGCCACCAGCCGTAGTAACTGCACCAAAAATAGTGTTCGTCAGCCCATCTTGTCGTGATGTGGTGTCCAAGTCACTACACTCTTTGGAGGATAGCCCAAGATGCAGCGGCTTGTCCGCTTTCTCACCATATTCTCCATTGTCCGGCCTTCCATCTCATCGTTCTGCATTAGTACCACTATCGGTTCCCCATCCACCTATAGTAGATGGGTGGGGCAATGAAGGTCTAGATCCTGAATCTAGACAAAGGATATTGTGGGATATTCTCACAACGGACTATTTCTTAGTGATGTTCTGGCTAGTTGCAGCACCAAATTTTAGGGTACCAGAAGCGCTCACCCAGTAGGAGGTTAGATTCTTTCTTTGGACTCTCTGGGTGACTCATTTCCGACTTCGTCATCAACGAGTGACCTACCCCAAGAGTTAGGCACACTTCGAAGATATCAGCCAACAATTTGTTTTGGTCGATTTGGCCTCACTCCTCGTGGCCCAGCACCCTGAGTCACAAGGTCGCCATAAGACCCTCCAAAAATGATGCGTCTAGATATTTAAAGTGTTATGTAGGATAATCAAGGAGGCTTCTCCCCATGTTCAAATTTTTTGTTGGGGGTAGTACGTGGCCCTCCATTTCAGTTCCATCTATCGTTTCCCTATTTGTCTTGCGACATAGAGGATATGCCTCCAGGTAGGGTCGAAGTTAACATGGATGACCTATCAGAGGGATAGAATGGGATAGAGCTCCTTGATGGGGACTTACCCCCTAAAGGAGTGCTGCAGTTATTAGATCCATTGGGAAGGGTCACTCACCAGCAGAGAAATCTACTGGGTCTTCCCATACCCACTGAGGCACTAGTCCTCAGCCGGAATCCCAACAAGGGAAAGGAACTCCTCGGAGTCATCAAACCCTCTGACCTGTTGTAACGTCCCAGTTCTAGAAGCCACCCAGAGGCACCCCATACCCGGTTGGTCATATGGCCTCAAGGGCATTTCCCCAAATGCCATAGGCTGCCAACTAGCAGCAAGGGCCTTGGGTGTGATAGTGGGGAAACTATGCCCTCATTGGATGAGTACACAGTGTATGAAAAATAGATAGACAAAAGAAGAAACCGTAACCATCCATATAAGAGTAAATGATAAACAACGGAAGACTAAAAATAAACAACTGGAGCACACACACATGTATATAAAATGATGCCTGATACATATGTCTAGTAAATTATCCAAACAAGTCACAATGTTGAATACAATACTAAACCAAAGTTAAAAAGGAAATAGGTAAACTCCTCAGCATCGCAAGCCATAGCTTGGTCCCATGCTCCCCAACTCCACAGCAAGCCAAGTACTTGAAATAGAAGGGCGCTTTACCTTATCTATACCTACAACAATATAGTCTGTTTGGGAACAAAATAATGGCCCAAATAGGGTGTGAGACAAGGTCCCATTAAGAAACCACCCAAAGATCTGTACCTAACGTTCAGTGAATACATGGCAAGTAAAAGTACAGGAAGCAGTAAACAGGAAAGAAAACAGCAGCTACAATCCAAAGTCTCTAGCATATAAAGTACACAAGTAACACCCCAACAACAAGTATAACAATAGGTAACCCCCTAGGTAGTTCTCACAGCCTAACCCTTATGGTTCAAACTACAAGTACTAGAAACCCTCTGGGAGGCACAAACAGTCTCACACCTCTGGTCTAGCTGAATAATAGACTCTCTGAGGAAGCACTCACCGTCAATTCCCCCTATGGTCTTGTATCATACTAAACGATCTTTGGGGAAGCACTAAACATCTCATTCCCCCTGTGGCCCGCGTCGAGGAACTACAGACTTTCTGAGGAAGCACTCATCATCAATTACCCCTTTGGTCTTGCATTAAATTAATAAGACACTCTGGAGAAGCTCTTACGTCCATTCTCCCTAGAGTCCACTACACTAGGTTCTCACATCCCGGTGTAAAACAAACATGCATAGCGTGCGTATCCCCCCAAGTAAACCTCAAGAACTACTTGGATATCATTATAAGGAACAATAACATAGTAGTACAACAGTTCCACTATCCTACAACTAGGCATGGAAACTGGAAAAATCCATAACAAGCAAAACATGCATGGAAAAAACATCCAGAGCACTGTAAAAAATTACCCTATTCACAAGAATTGACCTATACTCAATAAATCAAGCAAAGTAGGAAAACAACAAGGGAAAAAATAGGAAACACACAATACCACGTTTAAGGGAATTGGTGTAATTGCACAAAATATTCAAAGACTTCCTACAGAAAGGCACACACCACCTACCTCGATGCTAGGAGATCGATATACTTGAACCAGAATGATTGATTCTCCTTATAACAGTGTAGATATATGAAAATGCACAAAAATATCAACCCATGATATCTTGATAAAGAGGAGGAATTTAAAAACAAAGCTCTAGGAGAATGAAGGGCTTACCATTGTGGTTCCAACGCAATCGACAATGGTTGATTCAGAGAACGGACGGAGGCTCGGGGGCTTGGAGATGTTTTGCGGCAGTACGGGTTCTCTCAGACGAAGAACCTGAAGAAGAAGCAAGTTCTGTCCATCAGGCATGACCTCGGTCCGTTTAATAAAAAAAATAAAGTACACGGTGTGTACTTCTGGGGTACACAGCGTGTACTTGGCCTTTCCGTACTCCGCTTTAAGTGGCCTCCACATCGCCCCTACACACTGTGTGTGTGTTACGGACACAGCCAGCACACGGCCTGACACTACATCAAAGTACACGACAAGTAATTATAAAGTACACGGTGTGTACTTAGAATATTTCCATATTTTCCACTTTTTCTCAAAAACGACCAGAAAAGGAAAAACATACCTAAAACGAAGATCCGAGTTCTTACAAACTTCCCCCATTAAAAAAATTTCTCCTCGAATTTCCCTAGCGAGGCGTAGAAGAAGAAACCCCGAACATCTCTGGCCACTGCGATCGTACATCAGCCTCCCTCTCCTAGGTCTCATCATATACGCGCCCGTGCGGCCATAGCACCCGTACAAGAGGAACAGACCGACCACAGAGAACCTTCGTACTACGATCAACAATCCGGATAGGATGCTCCTCAAATGATGCATACACTTCAAGCTCAACCTCCTTGGGTTGAAAGACATGACACGGGTCTGAAAAGTAACATCGGAGTTGAGAAACATGGAAGACATCGTGCATAGCCTGATACCTATGAGGTAACTGCAACCGATAGGCAACCGGCCGAACTCTCTCCAACACCTCAAACGGCCCGACATACCGTAGTGAAAGCTTACCCTATCTATGAATCCTCTTGTGTCCCAACATCGGTGAAACACACCGGAAAACCTGATCTCCGACCTCGAACACCAGAGGTCATCTCCGCTGATCAGAAGAAGACTTCTGTCAAGACTGTGATGTAGCCATCCTCCTCTGAATCAACTCTATCTACTCTGAGGTCTCCTGAAAAAACGAGGTCCCGGTAAAGCTGCATCTCCTACCTCCAGCCAGCATAAAGGTGATTGGAATGTCCTACCAGAAAAAGCCTCGTATGGTGCCATCTGAATAGTCGCCTGAAATTTTTTTTGTAGGCAAACTCCACAAGAGATATATGCTTCTCCCAAGAACCGCCAAAGTCTAGAATGAAAGCTCGGAGCATATCCTCAAACACCGGTATCTTACGCTCGGACTGGCCATCTATCTGAGGATGGTATGTTGTACTCAAAAGTGCCCGTGTACCAAAAACCCTCTGAAGCCCCTGCCATAACTGAGAAGTAAAGTGCACATCCCTGTCTAAAACAATGGAGTGTGGAACTCTATGCAGACGTACAATCGCTCGGATGTATATTCATCCCAGATCATCAACACTGAAGGTCTCATTGGTCTGTAAGAAGTGAGAAACCTTTTTAATCCTGTCGACGACAACCCAAACAGTATCGTTCCCTCGAGGAGACCTTGGCAATCCAGTCATGAAGTCTATCATGACATCATTCCACTTACACTCTGGAATGGGTAACTGCTGTAAAAAGAATACTGGTCATTGATGCTCCACCTTCACCTTTTGACAAGTATAACACCTCAAGACGAAACTAGAAACATCTCTCTTCATACCTAGCCACTAGTACTGGCGATGAAGATCCTGATACATCTTGGTGATGCCAGGATGAACTGCCCAAACTGAGGAATGAAAATCTCGCATCAACTCCTCATGTATGTCTCCTGGAACCCATACGTGTCCCTAGAAATGAAAGATCTCATCCTCTCCCACTGTCCATCCAGGAAGAGGGTCCTCTCCAGACACACTCTCCCACAGGACTAAGCCTTCTGAGTCTGCTAGCTGCCTCTTCCATACCTGATCAAGAAGTGTAGAGGTAACAGCTACCGAAGATAGGTATGTCTATCCCTGTCTTTCGTGCACCTCCAGATGCATCTCAGAGAACATAGTCATAAGCTTCCACTCATGACTGGACTCCTGAACTGCCTGAATCTGAGTTCTCCTACTCAACGCATCTGTCACTGCACTGCCCTTTCCCAGTGTATAGGCAAGCTCAAAATCAAAAGACTGAAGATACTCGACCCACATGAGTTGTCTCAGATTCAGATCACACTGAGTGAAGATGTACTTGAGACTCTTGTGTTTGGTGAAAACCACAAAGTGATCTCCTAGAAGGTAATGTCTCCAACAACGCAAGGCATGAACAACAGTTTCCAACTCCAGATCATGCGTCAGGTAGTTCTTCTCATGTGGCCTCAACTTCCGAGACCCATACGCAACGACTCCATCTCCCTGCATAAGCATAGTGCCCAGCCCGATACCTGAAGCATCACAATAAACAGTATAGCTCTTTCCTGGATCTAGAAAGACTAGTATCGGTGCTGACGTCAACCTTCCATTCAACTACTGAAAGGCTGACTCACAAGAATCGGACCATAAGAACTTCACCCCCTTCTTGGTCAGACCTATCAATGGTGCTTCTAGTCATGAAAAGTCCTGAATGAAGCGTTTTTAGTATCCAGCCAGCCCTGGGAAACTCCTAACCTCAAAAACATTCTTCGCCTGCACCCAGGAAACTATAGCTCTCACTTTCTCTGGGTCCATAGATACTCCTGCCTCTGAGATGACATGACCCAAGAAGTGAATATAATCCATCCAAAAGTGGCACTTAGAGAGTTTATCATAAATCTGATGCTCTCTCAGTGTACTCAGAACGATCTCAAGATGGGTAGCATGGTCATGTCGAGTGTGAGATTACACCAAGATATCGTCCACAAAGACCACGACGAAGGACTCCAAGTAAGGATGGAAGACTCGTTTAATTAGCGCCATGAAAACTTCTGGTGTATTCATGTGACCGAACGGCATAACCGTATACTCATAGAGACCATACCTACTCCTGAAGGATGTCAGAGGTATATCTGATGGTCTGACGTGCAACTGATGATAACCGGGCCTCAAATCAATCTTCAAGAACACACGGGCTCCTCTAAACTGATCGAAAATATCATCAATCCTCAGTAAGGGATATCAATTCTTGAATGTCAACTGGTTCAGCTTCCGATAATCCACACAGAGCCTAAGGGTACTGTCTGACTTCTTCGCAAACAGGACAGGCAAACCCCAAGGAGAAGTACCGGTTCAGATGAAAACCTTTGCCTGTAACTCCTCCAACTCCTTCTTGAGCTCCTGAAACTCAGGTGTAGCCATCCTATAGGGAGGAATGGACACTGGTTCCACTCCTGGCATGAGCTCAATAGAGAATTCTACCTCATGCTCTGGAGGTAAACCTGAGAAACCCTCTGGAAAGACATCTCTGAAATGATCCACCGTTGGAGGAAAGTGCAACTGTGAAGTCCCCTAATCATCCAGATAAAGACTAGAAATCTGGGCCATAACCCTTCCTAGACAATGATGCTCGAGTCCTACTCGACTCACCTGAACATCCCATTCGCCTCTATGAAGAAAAGATTCACCCCTAGTGAAATGAAGGTCACCCAGTGGCGATAACAGTCGACGACTTCCTGGAAGGGTACCAACCAGTCTATCCTGAGAATGAAATCATAGCCTGTCATCTCTAGGATATAGAGATCCCATAAGAAACGATACCCTGCAACATCGATAGGGCACTCTATGCACAAACGTACACTAGATGTCCTCGTCCCCAAAGGTGTGTCTAGTGTCAATAAGTCAGAAGAAGAAAATATATAGAGCCCAAGGCTCTCCACAACAGAAACAGAGATAAATCTATGCTAGCACCACTATCGAAAAGATATGAAGATAAAACTGAGGCTACTAAGATCATACCTCAAACTGTAGAAGGTTCGGGATCCTTCTCCTAATAGGTCTGCTCTACCGCAAAAGTATGGCCTGCCTCGCGGCCCTGTGACCCTGCCTGACCACTTTGAGTTGTTCCCCCCTGCTAACGCTGATAGACTGGTGAATGACCGCCACAACCTCGACCTCTACCTTGGCCCGAATGGCCTAAAGAACTCCATTTTCCCTAACTGGTGAGAAACTGGTGGTGTTTCTCCTGAACAAGGAGTCGTGGAAGAACCCCCGTCACTAGCTACTGGTGAGAAAACATGGAAGAAACGCTAAATTTGACCAATCTTGTCGTAAGATCAGCACTCCACTAGGTCTCTCTGGCACTGCGGCCTCATGTTCCCTGCCCTTCCACACTAGTAGCATACTACCTGGCTACCTGAAGATGTATCTCACCTCTTCAGATCACCGCGCGTAGACTCCCTACGGTGATTCCTACTGTCAACTGGAGGAATACTAGATCTGGAAGTAGAACCACCCTGGCTCGTAGCTCCGGAGTCTCTCAGATTGCGCTCTGCGATCAGTGCCTGGTTGACGATGGAAGTGATGGAAGTCAACTGAAAGATATTCACCTGTGAGCGGATCTCCTGCCTGAGACCATCCTCAAACTTCCATTCTAAGAACATCCCATCTCAACCCCGTAGGGGTGTGAAATGCTACAACTCGGTGAAACGAGAGGAATACTCCATAACAGAAAGAGTACCCTGCTCTAGACTCATGAACTCCCAGGCTCGATCGGCCCTCAGGATCTTCGGGTAGAAGTAGTCGTAAAACACACGCTGGAACTCCTCCCAATCCATAACTCGCTGATGACCCCCCTGTGAGATCACGTCCCACCACTTCTTGGCAGAGTCTTGAAGAATATAGGTAGCAAGCTTGACTCACCTCTTTGGAGGCATTTCCAGATGCTCAAAGATAGTCATCAGGGCTTCCAGCCATGACTTTGCAGCATGTGGTCCTCCATCCCCCGAGAAAGTAGGAGGATGCTACTGCTGGAAAATCCACGTCAAGTCTTTCATTGTCATGGTAGGAGGTGGTATCCCTGAAAGTTCTGCATCATCCTCATAAAGACTTCCCTAAACTATGCATCAGCACCTACAACTGGTACGATAGATGGTGCCAAGGATGGAACGACTGGAGGATCGGCAGGAAGTCCCTGATCAGCCATATCTGGCGTCTGATCACTATCCTGCAACTGACGTACAACCGGAGGACGTCTCAGAGGCATAGCTCTGAAAGATCAAAAGCATACCTTAGAACAGTAATATCAAGGACAGATAACAAAGGAGTACAAAATGGAAACAGTCGAAGGAAACACTCAAGTTTTACAAAAACATGACTACATGATGTGTACTTAACTCTATTCCTCTGCCCGAGTCTCCTTGCATGGATAACCCACACGGTCTTCTTAAACTGAGACTACACGGCGTGTTCCCTGTGGAAACGGCATGTAGTAGACATGGTTTCAATGACCCGTGTTGTCAGTTACATGGTCGGTTACACGGCTGAGGCTACACGGTATGTTCCGAACAAACACGGCGTGTACTTGAAGATTTTTCCCAACCCGTTTTGTTGGATATGCGGTCGGGTACACGGATGACCATTACACGGCGTGTTCCGGACAAACACGGAATGTATAGGAGGAGATAACACCGTCCCATGTTTTTCATGACATGGCCGGGTACCTAGAACAAGGCTACACGAAGTGTTCATAAAAAACATGGTGTGTATTACACGAGCTTCCCCGACCCGTGTTGTTAGTGACATGGTCAGGTACATGGCTCACTACTACACGGGGTGTACCTACCGTACAGGACGTGTACCAGGAGATTTTTTTCACAACATGTGTTTCTTCTCACACAGTCAGTGACATGGTTTAAAAACTACACAGCGTGTATATATAAAGTACACGCCGTGTATTCTAGGTTTTTCCGGGCAGTAGCTCTGAAACTGCATCGAAGCCCAAAAAACACTGAAAAACAAGCATGAAGGTGCTAAATTCCGATCCATGAGGGCCCATACTCCCCGTGAATCAAATATTGGAATATCTTACATATCTTATATAAGGGAAACAAGTCAATGATCCACCAAGTTCCGATTCATGAGGGCCCATAACACCTCAAGGACCAAAATTTGGCGTTCATTTTAACAAGGTACAATACAAACAACCTCTCTATCAGATTGTAGGGATTATATCAAATCATCTATAACAATAGCATGCATAATCTACACAACATCTATAACAACAACAGGAAATTGCCAATGCACCCTAGATGGCATGGGAAGAATGCATGGCATGTGATTTCTAACAAGTGCCTATATGATGCATGAGATGGAATACCCTCATCTCATCGGGTCATGATAGAAATAGAACCACAATATCAACAACAATAACAACATAATTCATGTGAATCACTCTAGGTGAAATTAGATCAACTGTAACATAGAAAAATCAGAAAACTGTAATAAGCAAGGTAGATTGGATTTTCCCTGTAGACGGGTTAGCTACTCCCGAGCATAGCTTAATACCAAGTATCGAATCTATCCTATCCCAGGCTAAAGGATACAAACAGTAAATCAAGAGAAAAAATAAACCCTCTGATACCACTTTGTAATGTCCCGGTTCCGGAAGCCACCCAGAGGCGCCCCGTACCCGGTTGGTCACATGGCCTTAAGCGCATTTCCCCAAACACTAGAGGCTGTCGACTAGCAGCGAGGGCCTTGGGTGTGATAGTGGGGAAACTATTCCCTCACTAGATGAGTACACAGCAGAAGAAAAAAAAATATACAACAACAGAAACTATAACCATCCATACAATAGTAAGCGATAAACAACGGAAGACTAATAGTAAACAACTGGAGCACACACAAATTTATATAAAATGATGCATGATACATATGTCTAAGAATGATTCCAAACAATTCACAATGCTGAATACAATACTAAACCAAAGTGAAAAGGGAAACAGGTAAACTCCTCAGCATTGCAAGCCATAGATTGGTCCCATGCTCCCCAGCTCCACAGCATGTCAAGTACCTGAAATAGAAGGGCGCTTGCCCTTATCTATACCTGCAATAATATAATCTGTTTGGGCCCAAAAGAATGGACCAAATAGGGTGTGAGACAAGGTCCCAGTTGGAAAACACCCAAATATTTGTGCCTAACAATCAGTGAATACATGGCAAGTAAAAGTATAGGAAGCAGTAAACAGGAAAGCACACAGCAGCTACAATCCATTGCGTCTAGCATATAAAGTACACAAGTAACATCCAAACAACAATTAGAACAATAGGTAACCCCCTAGGTAGTTATCACAGCCTAACCCTTATGGTTCAACCTACAAGTACTTGCAACCCTCTGGGAGGCACACACAGTCTCACCCCTCTGGTCCAGCTGCATAATAGACACTCTGAGGAAGCACTCACCATCAATTCCCCCTATGGTCTCGTATCGTACTAAAGTCTCTCTGGGGAAGCACTCAATGTCTCATTCCCCCTGTGGTTCGCGTCAAGGAACTACAGACTCTCTGAGGAAGCACTCATCATCAATTCCTGCTTTGGTCTCACATCGAATTAATAAGACACTCTAGAGAATCCCTTACGTCCATTCTCCATATGGTCTACTATACTAGGTTCTCACAACCCTCTGTAAAACAAACATGAATATCACGCGTATCGCCCCAAGTAAACCTAAAAACTACTGGGCTATCATTCTAAGCACAATAGCATAATAGTACAACAGTTCCACTATCCTACAACTAGGCATGGCAGTTCGAAAAACTCCTAACAGGAAAAACATGCATGGAAAAACAACCAGAGCACAGTAAAAAAATACCCTATTCAAAAGCATTGACCTCTACTTAAGAAATCAAGAAAAGAAGGTAAACAACAAGGGCAAAAATAGGAAACACACAATACCCTGTTCAACGGAATTGGGGGAATTGCACAAAATATTCAAATAATTCATATAGAAATGAACAAACCACCTACCTCGATGCTATTAGATCGATATACTTGAACCACGATGATTTATTCTCCTTAGAACGACGTAGATCTACAAAAACACACAAAACACTCAACCCACGATATCTTGAGAAAGAGGTGGAATTGGAAAACAAAGCTCTAGGAGAAGGAAGGGCTTACTGCTGCGGTTCTAACACAATCGACGGTGGTCGATTCAGATAACAGACAGAGGCTCGGGGGCTTGGAGAAGTTATGTGGTCGTATGGGTTCTCTCAGACGAAGAATCTGAAGAAGAAGTGAGTTTTGTCAGTCATGAGTGACCCTGGTCCATTTAATGAAAAAAAGAAATTACACTGCGTGTACTTATGGGGTACAAGGCGTGTACTTGGCCTTTCCATACTCCGCTTTAAGCAGCCTCCACATCGCCCCTATACACCGTGTGTGTGGCCCGGACACGGCCAGCACACGGCCTGGTGCTATATCAAAGTACATGGCGTATACTTATAAAGTACACTGTGTGTACTTAGAAAATTTCCAGATTTTCCGGTTCTTCTAAAAAATGACTCAAAAAGGAAAAACATACCTAAAACGAAGATCTGGGTTCTTACACCCGTCTTGCATAGTGTAGATGGTAGAAGACGACCCTGGAAAATCCGCATTGTGTCAGTAACTTGCTGAATATAAGAAGGTGGTTGATGACCGCCTTTATGAATGTGATGCGGAGCGACAACCAGAATACAGTGATCCTCGACCAGGGCAGCAGGGGTAGGCACAACATACCCTTTGTGAACTGCCCCCAGGTGACCCTGACCATCCTGCCCATGCAGACAGGGTTGAGGCTGGAACTTATGGCAAGAGGGCATGGTGTGTGTCACGAAACCCTTCTGAACGATGTGACAATCCTCAGGACTCAGCTCAAATTCCCCCAGCTAGTCCACATGTTGTTTCACTAGAACCTACATGATCCGTTGGGCCTGTTTATCATGTTGAAGAACCTGCCAATGCACTGGTGGTTAGGGATCCCTGTCAAGATAGGAATCCCCGCTCAGATGATCCAATGGCAGCACTCATCGCCAGCCTCAAAGCTTTAGATACTCGAAAGGTGGAAATATCACCTGATGGAAATCCATACCCGACATGGGTGGATGATATGCCAGTGCCCCCGGATTTTCGGAATCCCACCTTTTCCACTTTAATGGGACAGGGGACCCGCCACAGCACCTAGCCCACTTTATCTCAAAGTGTGGCCCCATTTTGGGGACTCCAGCATAATAGGAAGCCGCCAAACTCCAGTGTTTCGTAAAAACATTGGAAGGTTCGGCATTCCTCTGGTATAGCCATCTCCCTACCTAGTCAGTGGCAGGCTGGGAGGACCTCTGTAGGCAATTCCTCTACCAGTTCAGTTATACCACTCGAAATATAAGTATCGCGGACCACTTCAAGTGCAAACAGAGGCCTGATGAGTGTGTTTCCGACTTTATCACCCGGTGGAAAAGAATCACATACTCTCTTGACATGGCACTGATTCAGGAGAAAATACTAACGATGTGCATAGGGAAATTCAAGATGGAACTTGTCCCATCTCTGATCACCCAGAACTACCCTGGGGGATTCTGAGACTTATTTGATAAGGCCCAACTCCTAGAGGAATCCTTACATCAGGCTAAGTAGGCACGTCCATGGCTCCTGCAATCCCCACGAGAAGGGCTTCCAGGGCCAAGCCTCCGCAGTGGCACAAATAGAGGCCCCCAGGAAACTAGAGTTGTTACTAGTAAAGCCACCTCCAAATCCTAGCAGAGGCCCTCCACCTTAGGCGCAGCCTCTGGCCCAGCAGTGCCCACCTCAGAATCGATAAGTACCCCCGCACAATGCACCGCCATCACCTAGGTGAGATAACCAAGCTCCACCTCCTTAGCAGGCTCCTCCATCCCCTCTCTAAGGTCAGGCTTCGAGGGCCCCCTTCTCAAAAGGGAGGAACCGAACCTACTAGTTCAGCGAGGCACAAGTCCCTGTTTATTTTTGAAGTTACCTAGAGCATGGGATTGTACATTTGCCTGAGTGTATGAGGCTAGAATAGGCGAACCTCACTGATCACCCTAATTACTACCCCTACCACTGAATCCGGGGGCACACCCTCAAATAGTGCTATGTGTTCAAAGACTGGCTTTAAGATCATTGGATAACAATATAGTCTGATTGGGCCTAGCTACAGCACACGTGGAATGCATCTTCGTGCGGCTAGAAATTAGCAGGGACAACGAAGGTGAGTGGAATCAGGTTTCTAATCATGGGTCCCAGAATTATGATGATTGGGTGGCTCGTAAAATAGTCACTCATGCCCATGGTGTTATCTGTGCATGCCTAAATCGGCTAGAGCCTTCAGAAGTCATAGCAACTACTTCTGCATCGTCATCTCATCTATCCTCTTCCCAGAAGAGCAAACACCGGTGGAATAAGGGAAAGTAAAGTACCCCACCAATGTCATCTTCATCCCATACTCTTGGCAACTTCATGACCCAAGAGATGGATATCCCTCCCAGAATCCATCCAGTAGTGGACGACTCTTCAAGTGACAGTCAAGGGTACACCTCAGTTAATACCGTGGAGCTGGTAAATCCCTACATGATTCCTAACAATGAGGAGTGCCAGACAAATCCTCCCAACGTCCCCAGCCGTCGTCAGCGTCGACGGAGCTGTGGAAATATGGGCTGTCAGAGTGCCTCGATCAGTACTTCCATCTAAGTTGTGCACATGAACGAAACCAAGCAGTAGGCCCAGCACAGATCTTAGCATATGCAACCTTCTCTTCCGGTGACATCAGGCCCTCCTTCACCACCGTTTGTGCTATTGGATCAGGCAGAGTCACCTCAATCGTGACGTGACAAGCCAAGATTTTCCACAAGCTGGTCTCAGTCATCTGGCCCTCATTCGGTAGTCACTATGTAGGCTTCGACTAGTGAGCAGTGGGATATTCTTAGCACCAGTCAGCTGCTGGACCAACCGAAAGGGCCCATCATACCTCCTGTTATAGTGTGACCCCCTGTAAGCATAATTTCACACCTGGCACAGAAGTATGATGTTCTCAAACATCTTTCCAGCATTCCAGTAAAGATCTCCATCCTGGAGGCCCTTCGCCTATCATCAGATATGCGTGAGGCCCTCGCTGAGGCTTTAAGAGGCCCCCTCCAGTTTGAGATGGAGGTAGCATTTAACACCCCGACCCTAGAAGCCTGGAGCCGGTGCATTATTTTAATATATTGGCATGATACAAGGAATTATGTCCTGAAGGACTGATCCGTTTAGTATCCTTGGAAGTACTAGAGTCAAACATAAATTTTACATTACATCTTAAAAAAACAACATTGTGTCCCCTTTGAACACTCTTATATCCCTTAGCCTATTCCTAAAAGTTAATCTTAATATACTAATTCGCATCATGGAAAAAATAAAACATAATAAAGGGGTGAGCTCCGATGCTCGGTAAAGAAAAAAATATAGCAAAAATTTTCATAAATAAGAATAAGCATTTAAGGCAATGTATAAGACTAGAACAAAAGCCTTTTAAACTTAAAATTCAGCATAATATGGAAAAGATAAATCAAATAATGCCATTTACATATTCACATTGATATTCTACTAGTTGAATAATCACATGTAATATCAATAGCCAATTTCATAATGATTGAATTCATAATTCCAGACTTCAAAACAAAATAGTCAAGGCCTTGTGCCAAGACTACCAATAAGATTTTTTCATGGCCTTGTTCCAAACACTAGTTTGTCTCATGAGACCTATCGATTCATCAAGGATCTATATCGAGCTCCACCCATCACATACTAAGTCCAATAAATTCCACATATGAAGGGGTGAAACATAATCTAAACATTCGTATTAAAACTAGCATACAAAATGTCAATACTTTAACCATAAACCATGAATGGTATAAAAATAGCACATCCACAGTCAAACATAACTAATTCAATATAATATGGAATATTATATTATAATAAATTAACCTCAATAGATAATAATGAAGCATATTGATATAGATGAAAATAATCATCAAAACTATTTGAGAGAAATATCCCCCTTTTCTTGACAACATTTAAAAGTATCACTATTTATCAAGAAGCTATTTAAAAAAGATTTTTGAATCAAGTGTCCTATACCACTTTAAAAAATTTAAAATGAATTTTAATTTTAAAACATTAGTTTCTATATATATAAATCCTTAAAACCGTTTTTAAAACATGTACATTATTGAGAAATATTTATAAGAATAAATTTTTAAATCATTTTAAATTATATTTTAGTTACAATTCCTAACAAAATGAGATACAATTGAATATAAATAATTTATGTAATAAAAACTTAATAATATCATGATAATAAATGGATTCATGATATATTATGTCAAAGTACAATATATACACCAAATAAAAGTGAATTGGCGCATAACAACAAAGAATTCTCAATGGAATGTAAGTTGAGATGAAATCCCTAATAAAGACTGTATCCTTAGGTTAAGGATAAATCAATGAACTAAATATGTGTGAAAAATATAAATATACTAAGTGTGATTGGATTTTCAGTGTAAAATAATCATAGGACATTCACACATTTTCTTGTAACAACAACACCAATGACTTGGATGTTTAACTCAATGAATGAAAATTGAGTTAAGATTACTCTTTTCAAGTTCATATTGATGAATTGAGAATTTATCAATGGATTGATTATGTGTATCAAAAGAATAACCACAAAAGGGGGAGTTTAAATTACCACATAAATAAATAAATAGTGATTTCACACATAATCTTGGAGTTAAAAAATCAATAAAGTTTGCGTAAAACCCAATGAGTGGAAATCGAAATTAGAAATTCCCTTACCGATTTGGTGACTTACAAAAAATACACCCCATGAAAGGAGTATCATACAATGAAGATTTAAATACCCATTAATTAAAGTATATTACATAAGAAATACAATCTTGGGCAGTACATACACCACACAAAAATAAATAGTGGCAATATAGAATGAATCTCATGGAAATAAGAAGTGATATGAAAACCCCTTACCATGTTGTAATCAATCGAATCGTATGACCAAAAGTTAATAACCACCAAACGAATCACAGAATACCATGAATATAAAGATAATAATGATAATATATATCAAATGTATGTACACAATACATCACTTGTAATAAATAAGTGTCGAACAATGGAAATCTCAGGGAATTAAAAGTGAGTTTAGAAACCCCATACCTTGTACTTTTCCTTAGTATAGGGTAGGTTAACCTCCTGTATAATGGTTAAATTATTGTTATAAAATTATAAAGGAACCAAATACATAAATATTATATCATATATGATCTTTTAATATTGTTTTGTTAATAATATTTCAGTAGTATCATAGTTCCGGGTGTTAACTGGTTCGTTTCCATTATATGCTTGGTTACGTAAGCCTTGTTTGTTATGGATATGAGGTATTTGATTCATATACAGAATTATATTATGTTCATAATCATTATTTTTAATCATAAAATGAAAATTATTGTTGAATTATTATGATGGGGAATGAATCTCATCGCGTTCATGGAGACGGTAATCTGTACGTACGCACATGCGACAAAATCAATATATTGATGGTGCAATCGTATGTAATTGGATGGTATATCATATATACAGAATCATTATCATGTCTTAATTATTATTTATGTCAATTATACTCATTATTACACCCATCCAAATAATGAATTGTTTAAATAACAAACTACACCACGACGTGGAGACGGTAAGCCGTATGTACGCACGTATAGTGACTTTTTCATTTATTGGATGGATAGAATAACGAATATGTTTGAAAAATATTTATAATAACATTAACTTATGTAGTAGGTATTTTAGTTATTATTTTGGTATGGAAATAACAAATAAATAGGAAGTGGAAGAAGAAAAGAACTTGAAAGAGGGTGGTGAAATTATTACCTCTTCTTCAGGTTTTTCCTTTTGAGTTGATCAAAAGGGATCCTTAGGATGGCTTTATGATAAATTTAAGGACTCTATATTGATTTTAGGGAAGTTGGGAGGATATTTGGGTAGGGTTTGGCTGAGACAAATTGCTTTGGAGGTGTGATTTTGAGAGAAGAGGGAGTTCCCTTTTATAAGAGGGGTGAGGGTAACTTTAGGAAAACCTTGAAATATTATTTTATAATAAAATCATTTTTAGTTTCTAATGGCTCAAAAATAATTTATTTCGAAGCTAAGGTGGGGATGGGTAGAAAATAATCTAAATAAATAGGTTTTGGACAAGTTTAGGTTACCATTTTCACCTTATCTTTTAGATATAACTCTTAATTGAATAGTTTAACTTTTACCGTGTCTTCTTGTATTATTACACTATATGGTTAATAAACTTACTCTAAACATCCAATAGAACCTCAAGTGGTTCATTAATGACATATATAATATTATTTAAGCCCTTTTACCTAACCTTATATATTTAGGAATATTATATCAACCAATAATATAGTATTTGTTTTAAAAACTCATTTATGTCAATTTTGACATTATTTATTATTTGGTTTTTATGAAAATCATAACAGCATGATTACTTAGAAAAAAATTATTTGATCAACCCTAACATGTCATATTAACCTAGAAAATTAGTGTAATTAATAAAAAGTCTCAAATTACATTTATTTTGATATTTATAATATCAATTATTTTAATCTATCATTAATAAGGTAATTACTGCATCATCATTGTGACATGAATAAATTTAATTATTTAGTGTCTAAAAATTATAAATAAAATAAAATTATGTAGGAAATATGTTTATTTTTATAATGAATATTTATTTTAGAATTTATCTTATGTATAACTCAATATTAAAAATGGTTTAGTCATTAAACATTGAATTTAACTCTTTTAACTCTTCTTTAAATAAAGTAATAAATATCCTAATCTAATCCAAGTGGACCAAATAGAATCATATTTTATTCCTAAGGTTGTTTTTGGTCGAATTACACTTATCCAATACAATTAGTACATCTGTTAGGGTAATTATAATATCATTTGTACCCTTAATTGCCCTATTTACTTTTAAATGTGGTAAATAAAAGTCAAAAGTTACTATTCACAAAAAATTATTTTCATCTTATTGAACCACATTTTACTTAATAATTTCAACCATGTCTCTAGGATTTTTGAAATTCAACTCACATAAGACATAAAATTAAGTTTTATGCAAATTTGCAAATGCTCCTAGAAGGTGGGTAAAAGACGGTAAAAGTTCAATAAAATTTTATACATTTAATTTTATTATAAAATTCCTCCAATGAATTAAATTGAACTTATATAGGTATTATATATATATATTTAGTTAAAATAAATTTAAATAAAATAAATAATTATTTAAATAAGCGTCGGTTTTAAACTATAACGTAGGGTTTTTCACTATTCATCAAAAAATGAATGTTTTCAGAAAAATACCAAAAAATAACCCTATGATAATTTTGATATTATGAATTCAGAAATGAATTATATTTTAAAAAATTCAAAACATATAAGTTTCTTTACTTAATTTAAAATTAATCACCATTTTCGAAACACAAAAGCAGGTTTTCAAAAATTAAAAACCATCAAAAGATTGACTTGTGCTTATGTCAAATTTAAATGTGAAATTACTTATAATGACATACATTGTATTAAATGACAAAAATAAAATCTAATTATAATTACAAACCGTTAAAATTCATAATTTAACCCTGTAAATTATTTCAATTAAAAAAGTTGTTTTCAATTAAAATTCAGTATTTTTCAGTATTCATCAAAATATGAAAGTAATCAGAAAAGTACCAAAACTTTATTCAAAATAAATTTTTATGTCCCGATTCTAAAGAATAATTTAATTTCATTAAATTTATTATATAAAAGTGTCAAATATTGGTTTTAAAAAGGGTTTTCCATTAGAAGGTGGTAAAATTGCACTTTTTGAAAAATACTTCTTTTTTTTGAAAAAATGATTTTTTTATTATATTATGTCTAAGAAACACATAATATGAATCCTAAAATTATATAGAGTATATAAAATTCAAAATCTAGTTAATACTATTCATAACCCCTTTTTGAACGGTATGTTTGGTAAGTTGTGGTGCGCTCAAACTCGGTGTTGCGTGTTGCAAAAACTATTGAATTAGTGTAAAGAAAATAACTTATTATGAAATCATGGGGTGTTACATTCTTCCCCCCTTTTGGAAATTGAATCCTCACCATTTTAAAATTGTGTTTGGGAACTTTATTGAAATACCCACATCGGAAAAATCTTAAATAAAACTATCACTTTAAAAGAAATAAAGAGAAGTACAAAGGTCACCTGAGATAACCCATACTAGGATTCCATGTAGGAAAACATTGATATGGAAGATAAACTAAGCGTCAAGTTCTGATGGAGAGTGATAGAAAACATGATTAGGAGAAAGTTAATAACAAGAAAACCAAAAACATGTGATGGGATAAATGGTCAACAGTTTCCCAGCAGGAAAAGTAAACTGACAACCTTTTTTGTTTTAAGTTCCATTTCATAATTTTGAGGAATTTATTTATGAGATTGACTGAGAACATAAAGAGATATAATTACTTTTTAAGTAGAGTTTCATCCTTTAATCAATTTCTACCACTAACTCATCTTTTTTTTCAAACAATGAGTATTCAAGATGACTTGATCACACCTGAATGGAAATAATCAACTTCTAGAGAATCACTTGATCTACAAAGGATAAACTATATATTTACCTTGTCTATAGAGATTAACCAAAACCAAAATGGTTAGTACGTGATCATATGATCCCTAAAAAGGGTAATACTTTAGAGAAAGAAATACTAATCTTAATTTCTAAAATTAAACCTACAATACCCAAAGTTCAATAAATACCATTCCATAAACAATTGTCCTTAAAATCCTTCAATATAATCCAAACTAATATTGATACCTAAAACTTAGAATAATTTGATTATGTAGTCTTCCATGTTAAATTATATATCCAAATAACATCAACTACTCTTAAAGTATCATCCTTAAAGTAATTAACCTAATCATATATTTTCTATGACAGGTTAATCATTTCCATAAATAACCCAAATCGCTATAAATCCGTAATAAAAACATAGATAAAAATTCACCATTACTCCTCAAATGAAATCCCATATTACTCTATTTTCCATAGGCATATAGTGTTCCCAACAGAGTGAATGTCTTCCAAAATAACATTTATCACTTAATCACCAAATCGTTTTCTTATACTAAGGATATCCATTTGATAAGACACAAGACCCCAAATAAACTTATTATTGATCAAAAAAATAATTTAACTAAAAATAATTAGTCACACTAACCAGAGACTTTACGTAGTCTAGTTGTAGGCAATAAATCCCAATCACACTCTGGTTGTGGGTTCGATTCCCATAGCTTTGTCAGACGTGATGGGTTGTCACACGGTCTGCGTGTTGTCCTTTTTCAAAAACTATATTTTATAACATTACCAAAATGAGAGAAATTACTCAAAATAACCATAACATAATTTAACCACAAATTCTATCACATACGTCACATTTTCATCCCAAAAATTAATAATCTATAATTGTCTCAAATTCAAGGATCATATAAACCCAAATGGTTCGTTATAACTATATGTAAAAAAGAAAAGATAATTCTTCCTCAAATAGAATCTTCAAATAACATACTACATGGTTACACATACGAGAGAATAGTCTTCCAAAGTAATCCCATACTTTTAAACATTTCACCATCCATTTATTTCCACATAGGTTATTACTTGACTTACAGGTTATCCTATATAAAAGGGCATTGAATCAGGTAATGCCAAGGTCCCTCACATTTAAGGAAAATAACTATAATTGGATTCTTAGGATCATTTTTATTCTCTTCCATAGTAATCTTTACTTTTCCTCGATAATTATTTTCTTTATTTCCTTCTTTCCCACACATAAATCATTTCTTTTTTCCATTGAGACACTTTCCTAGGTGTCTCCTTCTATATTTCCTACATGATGGAAATTAAGCTATCTTTTCCCCATATTCTCCACTGTTGGAACTCTTATCATTCACTTCCTTTCTCTTAATTTTTGAGTTTGGTAATTGGTTAAAATATATTTTGTTGATCATATTTTTGGAAAACTGATTCAACATGAACTCGATATCTTTTACACCTATCAACAATCCATTTAGTTACTCATTTCCACCACCATTCCCACCTTTTACATCATCTTCAATGTTACTATGACTTCCTTGGAATCCAGCCATTGACTAACACAATAAAGCATAGTGTGAGCCATAAAATCATTTATAGAATATCATAACTCCTTATTTTCAATCTAAAACACCTTAGGATTAACCAATGTTATTTATTCTCATCTTATATTACAATTCTTCAAATCGTTTTGTAAAGAAAATGTGAATTATCCTAAGCATTTCCCATAGGAGTGTCATAACCAAGAGTGTATCAAGGCCCATTATCGTGTACCACGATACCTCAGGTCAAGCCCGATACTCCTTGTCAGATTTTTCACTCCTAGGTACATTTATGCCAGATCCGCCTCTTCCTTCTTGTATCCATACAGGGATGTATTGCTTGGAAAACCCACATAATATTTAATTACCAATTTTTTTGGATGTTCTTCTATACTAATCCTCAATGTCTATCTTAGGGTAATGTTTTCTAATTAGAGTTTTTCTAACTATAGCTTACAAGGTTTGTACTAAACTTCCTCTGATACCAACTGTAACACCTCGAACCCAAAATCCTGCATCCGGTGCATTATTTTAATACATTATCATGATACAATGAATTATGTCTCGAAAGACCGATTAGTTTAGTAGCCTTGGAAGTAATAGATACATACATAAATTTTACATTACATCTTAAAAAAACAACATTGTATCCCCTTTGAACACTCTTATATCCCTTAGACTATTCCTGCAGGTTAATCATGATATACTTCTTTGCATCCTGGAAAAAATAAAACATAAGAAAGGGGTGAGCTCAGATGCTCAGTAAAGATAAAAATATAGCAGAAATTTTCATAAATAAGAATAAGCATTTAAGGTATTGTGTAAAACTAGAACAAAATCCTTTTAAACTTAAACTTCAGCATAATATGGAAAAGATAAATCAAATAATTCCATTTACATATTCATATGGATATTCTACTAGTCCAATTATCACATGTAATATCTATAACCAATTTCATAATGATGGAATGCATAATTTCAGACTTCATAACCACATAGTCAAGGCCTTGTGCCAAGACTACCAATAAGATTTTGTCATGGCTTTGTTCCAAGACACTAGTTTGTCTCATGATACCTATCGATGCATTGAGGAGCTATATCGGGCTCCACCCATCACTTACTAATTCCAATGCATTCCTCATATGAAGGGGTGAAACATAATATAAACATTCGTATTAAAACTAGCATACGAAATGTCAATACTTTAACCATAAACCATGAATGGTATAAAAATAGAACATCCACAGTCAAACATAACTCATTCAATAAAATATGGAAGATTGTATTATAATAAATTAACCTCAATCAAAAATAATTAATGATATTTTCATTGATGAAAATAATCATCAAAACTATTTGAGAGAAATATACCCCTTCTCTTTAAAACACTTAAATGTATCACTATTTATCAAGAAGTTGTTTAAAATAGATTTCTGAATCAAAGTGTCCCATACCACATTGAAACTTTTAAAATTAATTTTAATTTTAAAACATTAATTTACATATATATAAATCCTTCAAAAAAATTTAAAACATGGACATTAATGAGAAAGATTTAGAAGAATAAAATTTTAAAACATTTAAAATGATATTTTAGTAAGAGTTCCTAACTAAATGAGTGACGCTTGAATAGAAATAATTGCAGTAATAAAAACTTAATTATATATTGAGAATAAATGGATTCATGATAAATTATGTCAAAGTACATTATATACACCAAATAAAAGTGAATTGGCGTATAACAACAAAGAAGTCTCAATGGAATGTAAGTTGAGATGAAATCCCTAATAAAGACTGTATCCTTAGGTTAAGGATAAATCAATGAAATAATTATGTGTGAAAAATATAAATACACTAATTATGATTGGATATTAAGTGTAAAACAATCAGAGTATATTCACACATATTCTTGTAACAACAACACCACTGCCTTGGATGTTTAACTCAATGAATGAAAATTGAGTTAAGATTAATCCTATCAAGTTCATATCGGTGAATTGAGAATTTATTAATGGAGTGATTATGTGTATCAAAATAATAACCACACAAAGGGGAGTGGAAATTACTAAATAAATAAATAAATAGTGATTTCACACATAATCTTGGAGTAAAATAATCAATGAAGTTTGCATAAAACCCAATTAGTGAAAATCGAAATTAGAAATTACCTTAACAATTTGGTGACTTACAAAATATACACCCCATGAAATAAGGGTCATACAATGAATATGTAAATACCCATTTATTAAATTATATAACATAAATAATATAATAATGGGCAGTACATACACCACACAAAAGTAAATAGTGGCAATATAGCATGAATCTCACGGAAATAAGAAGTGAGATGAAAACACCTAACCATGATGTAATAAATTGATTCCTATGAAAAAAAGTTAATAACCACCAAATCAACCACATAATACAATGAATATAATTATAATCATGATAATATATATCAAATGGAAGTGCACAATACACCACATGCAATAAATAAGTGGCGAACAATGGAAATCTCACAAAATTAAAAGTGAGATAAGAAACACATTTCTGTGTACTTTTCCTTAGTATAGGGTAGGATAATCTGCTTTATAATGGTGAAATTATTGTTATTAAATTATAAAATAACAAAATACATCAATATGATATCTTATATGATCTTCTAATATTGTTTTGTTAATAATATTTTAGTAGTATCATCGTTTCGGGTCTTAACTAAATCGTTTTCCTTTATATGCTTGGTTATGTAAGACATGTTTGTTATGGATATGATGTATTTGATTCTTATACAGAATGTTATTATTTTAATAAACTTTATTTTTAATAATAAAATGAAAATTATTGTTGAATGATTACGATGGGGAATGAATCTCATCACGTTTGTGGAGACGGTAATCCGTATGTACGCACGAGCAACAATATCATTATATTGATTATGAAATCGTATGTAATTGGATATTATATCATATATACAGAATCATTATCATGTTATAATTATTAGATATGTCATTTATACTCATTATTATACCCATCCAAATAATGAAGTGTTTGAATAAGAAACTACACCACGACATGGAGACGGTAAGTTGTACGTACACATGTATGGTGACTTGTCATTAATAGGATGGATAGAATAATGAATATGGTTGAAAAATATTTATAATAACATAATAGTATGTAGTATGTTTTTTAGTTATTATTTTGGTATGGAAACAGCAATTAAAAGTGGAAGAAGAAAAGAACTTGAAAGATGGTAGTGAAATTATTGCCTCTTCTTCGGGTGTTTCCTTTTGAGTTGATCAAAATGGATCCATAGGATGGCTTTATGATCAATTTAAGGACTCTTGGTTTATGTTAGGTAAGTTGGGAGGCTATTTGGGTAGGTGTTGGATGATAAAAATGGCTTTGGAGGTGTGAAGGGTAAGTTCCCTTTTATAAGAGGGGTGGGGGTCACTTTAAGAAAACCTTGAAATATTATTTTATAATAAAATAATTTCCTATTTATAATGGTTCAAAAATGATTTATTTCTGAGCTAAGGTGGTTATGGGTCAGAAAAATCTTAACCAATACGTTTTAGACAAGTTTAGGTTATCATTATGACCTTATCTTTTAGATTTAACTCTTAGTTAAATAGTTTAACTTTTACCGTGTCTTGTTGTATTCTTACACTATATGGTTAATAAAATTACTCTAAACATCCAAGATAACCTAAAATGGATAATTAATGACATATATAATATTATTTATGTTCTTTGTCTGATCCTTATATTTTTAGGAATATTATATCAACCAATAATATAGTATTTGTTTTATAAACTCATTTATGTCAATTTTGAGATTATTTAGTATTTGGTTTTTGTAAAAATCTTAACAGTGTGATTACTTCGACCAAAAATTATTTGATCAACCCTAAAATGTCATATTAACCTAAAAAATTTGTTTAAATCATCAAAAGTCTCAAATTACATTTATTTGGATTTTTGTAATATCAATTATTTTAATATGTCGTTAATAAGGTAATTACTACATCATAAATGTGTCATGAATAAATTTAATTATTTAGTGTCTAAAAATAATAAATAAAATACCATTATGTAGGAAATATTTTTAGCTTTCTAAATAATATTTATAGTCTAATTTATCTTATATAAAACCCAATATTAAAAATGGTTTAGTTATTAAACATTGAATTTAACTCTTTTAACTCTTCTTTAAATAAAATAATAAATGTCCTAATCAAATCCAAGTGGACCAAATAGGATCATATTTTATTCCTAAGGTTGATTTTGTTCTAATTACACTTATCCAATAGAATTGGGACATGTGTTAGGGTAATTATAATTTCATCTTTACCCTTAATTACCCTATTTACTTTTAACCGTGGTAAATAAAAGTCAAAAGTTACTATTTAATAAAAGTTATTTTAATCTTATTGAACAAAATTTTACTTAATGATTTCAACCATGTCTCTTGGATTTTTTAAATTCAACTCACAGAAGCAGTAAAATTAATTTTTATGCAAATTTGCAAATGCTCCTAGAAGGTGGGTAAAAGACGGTAAAAGTTCAATAAACTTTTATACATCTAATTTTATTATAAAATGAATCAAATTAATTACATTGAACTTATATAGGTATTATATATCTATTTTTAATTAAAATAAATTTAAATTAAATAAATAAATATTTAAATAAAACGTCGGTTTTAAACTATAACATAGTGTTTTTCACTATTCATAAAAAATTGAATGTTTTCAGAAAAATACAAAAAATTCACCCTAAGATAATTTTGATATTCTGAATTCATAAATAAATTCTATTTTACCAAATTAAAAACATATAAGTTGCATTAGGTAATTTAAAATTAATTCTCGTTATCAAAACCCAAAAGCGGGTTTTTAAAAAGTAAAAACTATCAAAAGATTGACTTGTGTTTATCTCAAATTTAAATGTGAAATTACTTATAATTACCTAAATTGAATTAAATGATAAAAATATAATCTAATTATACTTATAAACCATTAAAATTAATAATTTAACCCTATAAATTATTTCGATTAAAAAATCTATTTTGAATTAAAATTTAGTATTTTTCAGTATTTATCAAAATATGAAAGTTATCAGAAAAGTACCAAAAATTTATTCAAAATAAATTTTTATGTCCAGATTCTAAATAAGAATTTAATTTCATTAAATTGAATATATAAAAGTGTCAAATATTGGTTTTAAAAATGGTTTTTCCATCAGAAGGTGGTAAAATTACATTTTTTTCAAAAATACTTCTTTTATCTGAAAAAAATGAATTTGATCTTATATTATGTCTAAGAAACACATAATATGGATTCTTAAACTATATAGAGTATATAAAATTCAAGATTCAGTAAATACCATTCATAATCCCTTTTTGAACGGCAAGTTTTGTAAGTCGTGGTGCGCTAGAACTCGGTGTTGTGTGTTGCACAAGCTATTCAATTACTGTAAAGAAAATAACTTACTATGAAATCTTGGGGTGTTACATTCTTCCCCCCTTTTGTAAATTGAATCCTCGAAATTTTAAAATTGGTCTTGGTAACTTCATTGAAAGTCCCTCATCGGAAAAAGAGTAAATAAAACTATCACTTTAAAAGAATTAAAGATAAGTATAAAGGTCACCCAAGATAACCCAACCTAGGATTCTATGCAAGAAAACATGGATATATAAGATAAAATAAGTGTTAAATTCTGATGGAGAGTGATAGAAAACATGATCAGGAGAAATTTAATAATAAGAAAGTAACAAAATTGTGATGGGATAAACGGTCAATAGTTTCCCAGTAGGAAAAGCAAACAGACAAGGTTTTTGTTTTAAGTTCCATTTCATAAAGTTGAGGAATTTATTTATGATATTGACTAAGAACATAAAGATATATACTTACTTTTTAAGTGGATTTTCATACTTTAATAAATTTCTACCACTAACTCATCTTTTTTTTTCAAACGATGAGTATTCAAGATGACTTGGTCACACCTGAAGTGCTAGAATCAACTTCTAGAGAATCACATGATCTACAAAGGATAAACTATATATTTACCTTGTTTGAAGAGGTTAACCAAAACCAAAATGGTTAGTACAAGATCATATGATACCAAAAAAGGATAATCCTTTAGAGAAATAAATATTAATCTTATTTTCTAAAATTAAACCTATAATACCCAAAGTTCAATAAATACCATTCAATAAACAATTGTCCTTAAAATAATTCAATATAATCAAAACTAATATTGAAACACAAAACTTATAATAATTTGATTATGTAGTCTTACACATTAAATTATATCTTCAAATAACATTGACTGCTCTTAAAGTCACATACTTAAAGTAATTAACCTAGTCATATATTCTCTATGATAGGTTAGTCGTTTACATAAATAACCCAAATCGTTATAAATCAATAATAAAAACATAGATAAAAATCCACCATTACTCCTCAAATGAAATCCCATATTATTCTATTTTCCTTAGGCATATATTCTTCCCAACTGAGCGAATGTCTTCCAAAATAACATTTATCACTTAATCACCAAATCATTTTCCTATACTAAGGATATCCATTTGATAGGACATAAGATCCCAAATCAACTTATTATTGATCAATAAAATGATTTAACTAAAAATAATTAGTCACACTAACCAAGGACTTTACATAGTCCATTAGTAGGTGATAAATCTCAATCGCACTCTGGTTGTGGGTTCGATTCCCACATCTTTGTCCGATGTGACGGGTTGTCACACAGTCTCTGTGTTGTCCTTTTTCAAAAACTATATTTTATAACATTACCAAAATGAGATAAATTCTTCAAAATAACCATAAAATAATTTAACCACAAATTTTGTCTCATACTTCGCATTTGCATCCCAAAAATTAATAACCAGTAATTTCCTCAAATTCAAGTATCATATAAACCCAAATGGTTCTTTATAACTCTATCCACAAAAGAAAAGACAATTCTTCCTCAAATAGTATTTTCACATAATAAACTACATGGTTACATATACGAGAAAATAGTCTTCCAAAGTAATCCCATACTTTTAAACATTTCACCATCCATTTATTTCCACATAGGTTCTTCCTTGACTTGGAGGTTATCCTATAGAAAAGGGCATTGACTCAGGTAATGCCAAGGTCCCTTAAATTTAAGGAAAATGGGAGTAATTGGATTCATAGGATCAATTTTATTTTCTTCCACAGTACTCTTTATTTTTCCTCGACAATTCTTTACTTTATGTTATTCTTTCCCAAACCTAGAGAATTTCTTTGTTCCATTGAGACATTTTCCTAGGTGTCTCCTTCTATATTTCCTACATGATGGAAATTGAGCTTTCTTTTCTCTATGGTCTCCACTGCTGGAGCTCTTATCATTCACCACCTTTCTCTTATTTTTGAGTCTAGGAGTTGGTTAATATATATGTTGTTGATCATATTTTTGGAAAACTAATTCACATGAACACGATATCTTTTACACCTATCAACATTCTATTTAATTGCTCATTTCCACCACTGTTCCCACCTTTTACATCATCTTCAATGTTACTATGACTTTATTTGAATCCAGTCATTGACTAACACAATAAAGCCTAGTGTGAGTCATAAAATAATTTAGAGAATATCATAACACCTTATTTTTAAACTAAAACACCATAGAATTAACAGAGGTTATTTATTCTCATCTTATATTAAAATACTTCAAATTCGTTTGTAAAGAAAATGTGGATTATCCTAAGAATATCTCCTGGGAGTGTCATAAACAAGAGTACAACAAGGCCCATTATAGTGTATCAAGATACTTTGGGTCAAGCCTGAAACTCCTTGTCAGAGTTTTCACTCCTAGGTATATCTGTGCCAGAGCCGCCTCTACCTTCTCGTATCCAGATAGGGATGTATTGCTTGGAAAACCCACATAAAATTTACATTACCAAAATTTTTGGATGTTCTTCTATACTAATCCTCATTTTCTATCTTAGGTTAGTGTTTTCTAATTAGATTTTTTCTAAATCTAGGTTCCAAGGTTTGTACTAAACATCCTCAGATACCAACTGTAACTCCTCGACCCCAAAATCCTAGAGTTGGTGCATTATTTTAATACATTATCATGATACAAATAATTATGCCTCGAAATACTGGTCAGTTTAGTAGCTTTGGAAGTACTAGATACATACATAAATTTTACATTACATCTTAAAAAAACAATATTGTGTCCCCTTTGAACACTCTTATATCCCTTAGACTATTCCTACAGGTTAATCATAATATACTTCTATGTATCCTGGGAAAATAAAACAAAAGAAAGGGGTGAGCTCAGATGCTCAGTGTGGATAAAAATATAGCAAAAATTGTCATAAATAATAATAAGAATTTAAGGCATTTTATAAGACTAGAACAAAAGCCTTTTAAACTTAAACTTCAGCATAATATGGAAAAGATAAATCAAATAATTCTATTTACTTATTTACATGGATATTCTACTAGTTGAATAATCACATGTAATATCAATATCCAATTTCATAATGATGTAATTCATAATGCCATACTTCATAACCTCATAGTCAAGGCCTTATGCCAAAACTACCGATAATTTTTTTTCATGGCCTTGTGCCAAGACACTAGTTTGTCTCATGAGACCTATAAATGCATCGAGTAACTATATTGGGCTCCACTAGTCACTTACTATGTACAATGCATTCCTCATATGAAGGGGTGAAACATAATCTAAACATTCGTATTAAAACTAGCATACGAAATGTCAATACATTAACCATAAACCATGAATAGTATAAAAATAGCACATCCACAGTAAAAAATAATTCATTCAATACAATATGGAAGATTGTATTATAATAAATTAACCTCAATCGAGAATAATGAAGGATATTAACATAGATGAAAATAATCATCAAAACTATTTGAGAGAAATATCCCCCATTTTCTTGAAAACATTTAAAAGGATCACTACTTATCAAGAAGTTGTTTAAAATAGATTTTTAAATCAAAGTTTCCCATACCAATTTGAAAATTTTAAAATTAATTTTAATTTTAAAACATTAATTTACAAATATAAAAATCCATAAAACCATTTTTAAAACATGGACATTAATGAGAAATATTTAGAAGAATAAATTTTTAAAACATTTAAAATGATATTTTAGTAAGAGTTCCTATCCAAATGAGAGAAACTTGAATACAAATAATTGAGGTAATAAAAATGTAATAATATCATGATAATAAAGGGATTCATGATATATTATTTCAAAGTAAAGTATATACACCAAATAAAATTGAATTGGCGCATAACAACAAAAAAGTCTCAATGGAATGTAAGTTGAGATGAAATCCCTAATAAAGACCATATCCTTAGGTTAAGGATAAATAAATGAAATAATTGTGTGTGAAAAATATAAATACACTAAGTCTTATTGGATATTTAGTGTAAAACAATCAGAGTAAATTCACACATATTCTTGTAACAACTACACCAATGACTTGGATGTTTAACTCAATGAATGAAAATTGAGTTAAGATTACTCTTATCAAGTACATATCGATGACTTGAGAATTTACCAATGGAGTGATTATGTGTATCAAAAGAATAAACACACAAATAGGAGTGTAAATTAATACACAAATAAATAAATAGTGATTTCAAACATAATCGTGGAGTAAAATAATCAATGAAGTTTTCGTAAAACCCAATGAGTGGAAATCGAAATTAAAAATTATCTTACCGATTTGGAGAGTTATGAAACATACACCCCATGAAAAAAGGATCATAAAATGAAGATTTAAATACTAATAAATTAAATTATATTACATATGGAATACAATCATGGGTAGTACATAAACCACACAAAATGAAATAGTGGCAATATAGCATGAATCTCACAGAAATAAGAAGTGAGATGAAAACCCCATACCATGTGGAAATCAATCGAGTCATATGACCAAAAGTTAATAAACACCAAATTAATCACAGAATAACATGAATATAAATATAATCATGATAATATATATCAAATTTCAGTACACAATACACCACATGTAATAAATAAGTGGCAAACAATGAAAATCTCGGGGAATTAAAAGTGAGATCAGAAACCCCTTACCTTGTACTTTTCCTTAGTATAGGGAAGGTTAACCTCCTGTATAATGGTTAAATTATTGTTTTTAAATTATAAAATAACCAAATAAATCAATATGATATCATATATGATCTTCTAATATTGTTTTGTTAATAATATTTCAGTAGTATCATCATTTCGGGTGTTAACTGATTCGTTTTCCTTTATATGCTTGGTTATGTAATCCATATTTGTTATGGATATGATGTATTTTATTCATATACAGAATGATATTATGTTCATAAAAATTATTTTAAATTATTGTTGAATGATTACGATGGGGAATGAATCTCATCGCGTTCGTGGAGACGGTAATCCGTACGAACGCACGAGCGACAATATCATTATATTGATGGTGAAATCGTATGTAATTGGATTTTATATCATATATACAGAATCATTATCATGTTATATTTATTTTTTAAATCATTTATACTCATTATTATACCCATCAAAATAATTAAGTGTTTGAATAACAAACTACACCACGACGTGGAGACGGTAAGCCGTACGTACGCACGTATGGTGCCTTTGTCATTTATTGGATGGATAGAATAACGAATATGGTTGAACCATATTTATAATAACATAAAGGTATGTAGTAGGTACTGTAGTTATTATTTTTTTATGGAAACAACAATGAAATAAGAAGTGGATGAAGAAAATAACTTGAAAGAGGGTGGTGAAATTATTACCTCTTCTTCAGGTGTTTCCTTTTGAGTTGATCAAAATGGCTCCTTAGGTTGGATTTATGATCAAATTAAGGACTCTAGAATTATTTGAGGGATGTTGGTAGGATATTTGGGTAGGGTTTATCCGATCCAAAATGGCTTTGGAGGTGTGATTTTTAGAGAATGGGAATTTCCCTTTTATAAGACGGGTGAGGGTCACTTTAGGAAAAGCTTGAAATATTATTTGATAATAATATCATTTTCAGTCTCTAATGGCTCCAAAATGATTTATTTAGAAGATAAGGTGGGTGTGGGTCTAACGTCTCTCAATAAATAGGTTTTAGAAATGTTTAGGTTACCATTTTAACCTTATCTGTTAGATTTAACTCTTAGTTAAATAGTTTAACTTTTACCATCTCTTCTTGTATTCTTACACTATATGGTTAATAATCTTACTCTAAAATTCCAAGAGAACCTCAAGTGGTTAATTAATTACATATATAATATTATTTAATCCCTTTGGACAAAAATTAGATTTTTAGGAATATTATATCAACCAATAATATAGTATTTGTTTTAAAAACTCATTTATGTCAATTTTGACATTATTTAGTATTTTCTTTTTGTGAAAATCAGAACAACATGATTACTCCGAAAAAAAAATATTTAATCAACCCTAACATGTAATATTAACCTATAAAATTAGTTTAATTTATCAAAAGTCTCAAATTACATTTATTTGGATATTTATAATATCAATTATTTTAATCTTTCATTAATAAAGTAATTACTGCATCATCATTGTGTCATAAACAAATTTAATTATTTAGTGTCTAAAAATTATAAATAAAATACCATTATGAAGGAAATATTTTTATCTTTCTAATGGATATTTATAGACCAATTTATCTTATGTATATCCCAATATTAAAAATGGTTTAGTTATTAAACATTGAATTTAACTCTTTTAACTCTTCTTTAAATAAAATAATAAATGTCTTAATCTAATCCAAGTGGACCAGAGAGGATCATATTTTATTCATAAGGTTGTTTTTGATCGAATTAAACTTATTCAATAGAATTAGGACATGTGTTAGGGTAATTATAATATCATTTTTACTCTTAATTACCCTATTTACTTTTAACCGTGGTAAATAAAAGTCAAAAGTTACTATTCATAAAAAAAAATCATTTTAATCTTATTGAACCACATTTTACTTACTGATGTCAACTGTGTCACTCATATTTTTTAAATTCAACTTATAGAAGCGGTAAAATTAAGTTTTATGCAAATTTGAAAATGCTCCTAGAAGGTGGGTAAAAGACGGTAAAAGTTCAATAAAATTTTATACATATAATTTTATTATAAAATGACTCCAATTAATTTCATTTTAATTATATAGGTATTATATATATATTTTTACTTAAAATATATTTAAATAAAATAAATAATTATTTAAATAAAATGTCGGTTTTAAACTATAACGCAGTGTTTTCACTATTCATCAAAAATTGAATGTTTTCAAAAAACTACCAAAAATACACCCTAAGATAATTTTGATATTATGAATTCAGAAATTAATTCTATTTTACCAAATTCAAAACATTGAAGTTTCATTAGGTAATTTAAAATTTATTCCTATTATCGAAACCCAAAAGCGGGTTTTTAAAAAGTAAAAACTATCAAAAGATTGACTTGTGTTTATGTCAAATATAAATGTTAAATTACTTATAGTGACCTAAATTGTATTAAATGATAAAAATATAATCTAATTATACTTACAAACCATTCAAATTCATAATTTAACCCTATAAATTATTTCTATTAAAAAAAATTTCAATTAAAATTTTGTATTTTTTAGTATTCATCAAAATATGAAAGTTATCAAAAAAGTACCAAAGATTATTTAAAAATATATTTTTATGTCCTAATTCTAAATAAAAATTTAAATTCATTAAATTTAATATATAAAAGTGTCAAATATTGGTTTTTAAAAGGTTTTTCCTTTATAATGTGGTAAAATTGCATTTTTTGAAAAATACTTCTTTTATATAAAAAAATGAATTTGTTTTTATATTATGTCTAAGAAACACATAATATGGATTATAAAATTATATAGAGTATATAAAATTCAAAATTAAGTTAATACTATTTATAACCTCCTTTTGAACGGAAAATTTGGTAAGTCGTGGTGTGATTGAACTCGATGTTGCATGTTGCACAAGCTATTGAATTACTGTAAAGAAAATAAATTACTGTGAAATCTTGGGGTGTTACATATTAGCCATAGAAGCCTGTCATGATGAGGGGTAAAGAATGTTGAATGTTAGGCCATCATCTCGTTCTCTGGAGAAGCTGAAGGCTCTCCCATACAGGGGCACATTCGCCCAATGTACATCACCGGCTAGTTTAATAGCATGGAGGTTCATTGATGTCTTATCGACACGGGCTCTGGGATCAACTTAACCCCGACTAGAACACTGCGAAAGCTGGGAATGTCCAGGGATGATATGAGTCCCTCTAACCTAAGAATCTAAGGTTATGACAAGACGGAGCAGACACCGGTAGGCAAGATCTATTTGAAGACACAGTTCAGTGGTCTAATTTCTAACGCTGAGTTTATGGTTGTCTCCCAGGACACCACCTACAATGCATTGATGGGTAGGTCGTGGATCCACTTTCATATAGAGGTCCCTTCATCATATCACCAGTGCCTTAAGTACTCCCTTAATGGTCGAGTGTGTGTGCTTCAAGGTGACTCATCCCCCTATGACTCTTGTGAAGCCCGCTATCTGGATGTCGACTATTACAAGAGCAAGGACAAGCAGATTCAGACTAACAAGGTTGAGCATGCTACGACTGTGACTGAACCGTTGGCAGATTTGGATGATGCATACGTATTTCCAGTCCATAGATTGGAGTCTACAATGCCAGACATGGGTCAATGCTTCATTATTTCTGGAACGAGGGGGGAGGACATTCTCAAATCTAAGAGATGCCAAAAAATCACCTCATACTCCTACACAAACCAGCCTCAGGTGATCCTGAAGCCTCCTACACCCATAAGGTATCAGGATGTCAGCCCCATGGTAATGGAAATACGACATACTTGCTTGTTTCTATGGTCTGAAGTTAACCGGCTCAAGCCGATGCGCCACTATTGCTTCGATATCATCAAGTGTGGCCCCTTGGGCTGAATACCATATGGGATTGAATCAATAGCCTTCATCACTATGGTTTTGGTAGCACAAGAGTTCCCTGATGCAGTGTCCATTTCCACTCAGGCTAGTACCAGCCTCCAATCAGAAGCTGTTGACATAGAGGAAGCTCCTCATGCTGAGGATCCCCCCTCTATCTGGGAAGAATGGGATTTATAGGATGCTCCCCCCACCTTTTAAGAGGGATTATCCTCCACGATTGATGACTTGGTACAGGTGAACCTCAATATCGAGGTAGACCCGAAACCCACATTGATCAGTTCCTCCATGCCCCTCGAAGAGAAAGAGTTGTACATAGATTTCCTTTAAAAAAATCTTGATGTATTCACTAAGAGTTATGATGATATACTAGGACTATATCCTCAGGTATCCATCCACCGCCTCGGTCTCCTGAAAAATCATCATGGCTTCAAGCAGCCTCCCAGAAAGATGTACCCTTCTCGCGGTGCCATGTTTGTGGAAGAAGTTGATAAACTTGTCAGAGCCAATTTTGTTAAGGAGGCCTAGTAACCCCAAGTGGTTGGACAAAATTATGCCAGTAAGGAAGAATAACAGACATATCAGGGTCTACATCGACTTCTGGGATCTCAACCGTCATTTTCCAAAGGATGATTTTCCACTTCCTATGACAGAATTGTTGATCGATGCTATGGCAGGGTTCCAGGACATCTCCTTCATGTTTGGTTACTCTTTGTATGACCATATACTAATGTCCCCTAAGGATGAGGAGTATATAGCCTTCAGGGAAACACAAGGTACTTTATGTTACCAAGTCATGCCCTTCGGTTTAAATAATGCAGGTGCCACCTATCAGTGGGCTATGCATCACATATTTAAGTCGATCCTCAGAACATTGGTAGAATGTTACATAGATGACCTGGTGTTCAAATATCTCCAGCGTTTGGACCATCTCAAATACCTTGAGAAAGTGTTCAGCTTCCTCTGTTCCCATCACCTGAAGATGAACCCATTAATGTGTGCCTTTAGGGTAACCTATAGAAAGTTTTTCTGCTTCATTTTCAGATATAGGGGCATTGAGATCAACCTAGAGATGATCAAGGCCATTAGCCAAATGTCTCCTCCAAGAAAAAATTAGGATCTTTGAGCCTTCCAAGGCCCCTTAACCTACATATGCCAATTTATCGCGAATTTGGTCGGCAAGGGAAAGCCCTTTTCAAAGTTCATGAAGAAAGGCACCGTCTATGAGTGGGGCGAAGAGTGTTAGACTACTTTCGAGGAAATAAAGAAGTATCTGCTCCAGCCTCCGATCTTAATGCCACCCATCTCTGGAAAGCTGCTGGTCCTTTATGTGACCACCCTGGAGAGATCTTTCGGCACCCTTATCACCCAGAAGAATAACAAGGGAATAGAGAATAGGCTCTACTACCTCAGCCTTATGCTCCTCGATACAGAGACCAGATACTCCCCTATTTTGAAGAGATGTCTTGCACTCGTATTCACATTAAAAAAGTTGCGACATTACTTGCAGCACCACGAGGTACATCTGGTGTCCCAAGTAGATTTGCTAAAATACATCCCGAACCACCCCATGTTGATCGGCCATCTAGCTCGATGGGTAATGATTCTCCAGCAGTTCGATATTAGGTTTTTCCCTCAGAAGACTGTTAAGGGGAAAGTGTTGGCAGACTTCCTTACTGCTCATCCAGCCCCCACAGACCAGTCTTTGGACCTTGATTTTCTTGATGAGGCAATCCTCTCGGTAGACCAATCCATCTCATGTTGGTAAATGCACTTCGATGGTGCTTCCCGGATCCCCACCATCAGAAGTCTCAATGACCCCAATCTCAACAGAGTAGGTCTGGGTATCATCATCATTACCCCAGCATAAGCTATTCTATCATACTCATTACTGTTGTCAAAAGGTTTCACCAACAATGATACAGAGTATCAGGCTCTCATTACTGGTCTCGAGTTGGCCCTTGAGATAGACGTGCCCCATTTTCATGTGAAAGGGGACTCCGAACTAGTCATCAAGAAGATCAATGGTGACTATGTCATCAGAAATCCAGATCTTGTGTTATTGTTGGAACACACTTTCTAGCTAATGGCCCAATTCCCATCTTGGCCAAAAGTTACTCATGTCCCTTGATCTCAGAACGATCGAGCTGATGCCCTAGACTACCTAGCTGCATCACTTACAGAGCTCGAATAGGATGACCTTATTATCCACATGGTACACCAAAGAGTCATTGCTCCTATCACACCAGGTGACGATGACAACCTACATGTAAGACAGTTTACTGCCGGTACCTCCACATTAGGACCCTCAGGTCCCTCCGATGCAGTGATTGAAGTGATTCTTGACTAGAGGACCTCCTTTTTCGAGTACCTCCAAAATGGTAATCTCCTGACAGATGGGCCGAGCGCGATCAAATCCGACGTCGCGCGTTATATTTCACCCTCTAGGATGGCCCTGGTCGTGAGCATATCCTCTACAAGAATGGGTTTGATGGGGTCCTCCCCCGTTGAATTCAAGGAGATGGTATTTCCCAAGTCATTCAGAAGGTTCATGATGGTTTCTATAGGGCTCATCAGACTGGGCTGAAGCTATCTCACCAAATCCAGAGACTGGCGTATTTTTGTCCCTCCAAGATCCATGACTGTGTTGAGTCTGTCAAAAGGTTCCATGCATGCTAGATTCATGCTAACTTCATGCATTGGCTGCCAGAGCCTCTCTACTCCACTAATTACTCTTGTCCATTCGCAGTATAGGGACTCGATGTCATGGGACCATATCCACCGGTGACAGCATGCCAGTGCAGATTTGTCCTGACTGCTATAGATTTAATCTCCAAGTGGTAAGAGGCGGTTCCACTCAAAGAGGTCAAGGCTCATTCCATCATTGACTTTGTCAGCTCCAACATCATTTACCGATTTGGAGTCCCTCATTCCATTCTCACCGATAACGACATAAAATTCTGAGTAGTTGAGCTGAAGAAATTGTACACTAAGTACAACATCCATTCTAACCATACCTCCTGCTATCATGCGCAAGAAAATGGATAGATCGAGTCATTAAACAAAACCCTCTCTAATATTCTGCAGAAAATGGTTGGTCAGAATAAGAAGAGTTGGTCGGACAAGCTCCCCAATACCCTCTAGGATT
Source organism: Viscum album (assembly GCA_963277665.1). Taxonomy (NCBI): domain Eukaryota; kingdom Viridiplantae; phylum Streptophyta; class Magnoliopsida; order Santalales; family Viscaceae; genus Viscum; species Viscum album. The sequence continues at coordinate 1,771,059,390 of OY728122.1, forward strand.
ATCAGGTGATGACTCATAATTCCACCCAGGTGACCCCATATTCCATGGTGTACGAAATGGCAGTCATCCTGCCCATTGAGATTCAATTTCCCTAACTGCGCACAGCTATCTATGATCAGGAAGCACCAGATAAAGTAGCTGAAATTTGTCTGGCTGAATTAGAAGCGCTTGATGAGAACAGGCTTCATGCCCTACACAATCTGGAAAGGCATCACAACAAGATTGCTAGAGATTTCAACAAAAAAGTTCGCCTCCAATCCTTATTGCAAGGCAACTTGGTGTTGGCCCTAAGGGAACCAATGATACTTTATAGAAAACCACCCATGTTGGTACCCAAATGGGAAGGACATGACATCATTCACAAGGTTTACTCTAATGGTTCATACTCACTGGTTACCAGGGATGGTGAGCATATAACTCATCCCACCAACGCCAAGTTCCTCAAGAAATACTTTTTTTGAGTCTTATGATCCTACAAGACCTTAAACCATATGGTCCTTCATGACCCCAAACTGCGTAATGGTCCCGCATGACCCTAAACTACATTAGGGTCCTACACGACCATAAAATGTCCGGTCCTACATGACCTTAAATTATACATCCCTCCATGACCCCAAACAACGTAATGGTCCCGCACGAACCTAAACTACATCAGGGTCCTACATGACCTTAAACTATCCGGCCCTAAATGACCTTAAACTATCAGTTCCTACATGACCTTAAATGGTGAAATGTCACCCATGAAATTAAACTATGTGTCATCCTGCAAGATGTTAAACTGCACCATTTAGAACTATGTATGGCTTGATTCCCATCCTCATGGGATACATAGGATCACCCAAACATTTTTTCCATAGGCCCAGCCCCAAACTTTGGGACCTCTCATTGGGACAAAACACATGGTGTGGTGCAGTCTTTTTTCCTCATTAACATCGAGTTCATCATGATCGTACCTTGTTACAATATGTGGATGTTGTGTTTTGAATCTGGTCATCAACTATCCTTTTTTTTCACCACCCCCATATTCCCCAAACATGGAGTGTAGTGGTTCATTCCGCCACACCATCTCTCCAAACCTCAGTCTGCCTCGAGAAGGAGTGTAATTCCAACCGTCGGACCCTCATGTGATGAGGAGAGCCTAGTCATGCTCCTTGTTTCCCACACCGAGCATTGATCACATGGTATTAGGAGCTATGATGAGGCAATGCCCGCACGAGAGGTAATATGTATATAGTTGGTCGGGGTGCCCAGCCTCAGGTACTTCGACCCCTTCGGCCCCCTAGCCTGAGTTCTCATTTGGGATTGTATAGTGTGGTATGGACTCAAGTCCTTATTCACGTCGATCTATTTTTCCATGACACGCATATCCCCTTGAGACATCCCTTCCTTCATTGATTGTCTATCTCGTGAGCACTGGCCCTACCATGCTTCGCGAACCTCGTCATTTGGGCTTCCACCACCTTCTATGTCCAAAAGGTCCCCCGGATGGCATGGATGCTCGGTCCTAGGGCACTCCTACCATTACGGGCTAACATCCTTGAGGATTGCGAGTGGAAAATTGATACAAGACTCATGTTGTGAATATGGTCAATGGTCAACACTTAATTTTTTTCACCGAATTCTGGTCACACAATGGTGGATACTATGTTTTGAACCTGGTAAACAGTTTTCCTCTATCATCATTTCTGCTTTGTGGTCTTCCATAGGCACGATGATTCGCCCTCTCGGTCCCATGCATATGATGTTAAACTAGCCATATGTGGTCCGATATCTATGACCTTAAACTAATATCACCATTTTCCTCACTAAAAGACATTAAACTACAAGATATTCATGACATTCTATATGTGGCCCAGCCTCAGGTCCCTCATTCTTTTCGAGTCCTTGGACAAAGTTCTCACTTAGGGTTATACGGTGTGGTATGGGGTTATGTTAGGTTACTCATCATGTCATACATGTCCCTTGTTGTGGTATCTTGCCCTTATTTTCGTCCTTTCTACATGACGATAAACTGCACGTAACCCTTCTACCAGAACAATGTACGGCTTGATTCCCATCCTCATGGGATACGTAGGACCGCTCAGACGTCTAGTCTTCGGGTCTATCCCTATCTCTTAGAAACATCCCTATCATGTTGGACCCTTGTCCTACATTCTTCCAGGAGAGGGGTATATGGAATGGTATGGGCTTATGTACCCATTCACATCGGGTTTATAACAACCACACCGCATACTTCTCTCTCCTGAGCGGCCTTCACTCTCTTTACCTACTCTCATCCCTTTGAGTCGACCACCCTTAAGTCGGGTCCCTCAGCCCTCTTTTATGATTCACCAATAATCCCATGAGTACTCTGGTCTAGATCCTAGAGTGTCAGATTCTTCTTGGACATGCTTTCACCCATTTCTCAAGATTCTTGTTCCCCTTCATTTGGGATCCCATTATCTTTCACATCTTAAGGGACCCCCGAATGGCATGGATTCTAGGACTAAGGGATATCCTACCATTACAGGCCAACATCCTCGAGGGTTTCAGAAAACAAATCGATACAAGTCTCACATTGAGAATATGGTCAGCGGTTGACGCTCAATTTTTTTTCCCATTTCAGGTCACACAATATGGATACTATATTTTGAACACAATCAACAGTTATCCTCCATCGTCATGCCAACCCCTTCAAGCCTTAAATGTCAGTTACACGATTCACATCATTTTCCACCCCATTGTGTCCAAGTGGAATTTCAACCCTCCTGGTACTATCCCTCAATGCAAATTTGCTCGTTAGGAGGAAAAAGTCACGGTAAGGCATCATTTGGGGCTATGCACCAACTTCCCTTTGGCGTGTATTCTAGGTATTGAAAAAAACTCTTCCTCCCTTGTTTCCCACACTGAGTTTGACTCACGTGGGATTAGGGATCAGATTGAGGTCCAGGATTATTTAGAAGGATTCTTCTTCTCCATGGTCTAAGATCTAAGGCCTTAAACTAATATCTCTTTTAAAACTACGTATGTCTTGATTCCCATTCCCATGGGATACGTAGGAATTACCAGACATCTCGTATTTGGGTCCATCTTGAGTTCCACTAATTTAAATCTTTTGTCTACCTTTTAGGCCCCAGCTCTTATAGGACAACGTGATGTGGCATGTATGGGCTTATGCCTTCATTCACATCATGTTTAAAATTGTCGCATCATGTACTCCCCTTCAAGGAGCTAGTCCCTCCTACCTTTGTCCTTTGTCCTACATGACATTAAACTGCACCTTTTATAACTATGTACGTCTTGATTCCCATCCTCATGGGACACATAGGAATGCTCAGACATCTCATCTTTGGGTCCATCTCAACTGAGAGCTAGTCTATCCTGCCCCATATTCTCTAACCTTTTTGGGACCCCTCAGACCAAATTTTCTTTCTTGGAATTGTGTGCGGTGTGATATGGGATTATGTCCTCATTCACATCGGGTATGCTTTATCACGCCATCCACATTCCCTTTTGAACCTCATATTTCATGTATATGTCTGAGCCATATGACTTTAAACAATGTTTCCTAGTCCCACATGAATTTAAACTGTTACATCTATACTACACAACGTTAAAGTTCATGGTTGGTCCCATCACATGACCCTAAACTGTGAAATTATCATCCTAGCCACACGATGAAAAATAGAACTACATCATAGTGTCCTCATTATAGGGGACATCATGTTTGGTATCGTTCACACACCATACCATTTCTCAACTCCTATACATGGCATGATTCTTTTGGTGATTCCTGGACTTTCCATCCTAGGTCCATCGCTTCACACAAAAACAACATACATCCATCCTAAAGGACACACAAGATCTATCAAATGTCGCTTCTTTTGGTGCAAGGGATAGACCCTCACAACCTTATTATCTCAGGAACTGGTATCTTACCATGCCATCCCTAGAACTACGTGTGCCTTGATTATCGTTCTCATGGGATATGTAGGAACGCATGTGCACTTTGCCTCGGGCCCAGCCTAACTTTCATTTTCAGTCCCTCGACCTAAAACCTCCCCAAGGAACACATGTTTATCTATAATCCAAGTCCTCATTCATGTCAGGTTTCATAATTACCTCACCATGTGTCTCCAACATTCCCTACCATCTCTGGTCTGAGTTCTATGACCATAAAATAAGATCACTCTTTGTCCTTTCTGCAAGATGTTAAACTGCATGACATCTTCCAAAACTACATATGTCTTGATTATCATCCTTATAGGATATGTAGGAACACTCTTTCACTTTACCTTAGGCCCAGCCTAACTTTTGTTTTCGGTCCCTCGACCGAAAACCTCCCCAAGGAACACATGGTTATCTGGACTCCAGGTCCTCATTCACACCGGGTTTCATAATTACCTTACCATGTGTCTCCCACATTCTCCACCATCGTTGTTCTGAGTTCTATGACCATAAACTAATTTCACTCCACATCCTTTCCACAAGATGTTAAATTGCACTACATCTTCCAAAACTATGTATGGATTGATTCTCATCCTTATGGGATACGTAGGAATGCTCAGACATATTGTCCTCGGGTCCATCCCCAAGAATCTAAAATCTCTTCCTCTCTCTTTTGGACCTTAGGCCCGACCCCTTTTGGGAACATGTGGTGTGATGAGTACCTCATGGGTTCTCATTCACGTCAAGTTTTGTAATAGTTGTACTATTTACCCCCATGACTTTTCCCAACTTGGTCCGAGTGTTATGACCGTAAACTAAGATCTCCCTATGGGAACTACACATTGGGTTCGGCTACTTCATCGCCCTACCCCTAGTCTATTAAATCAATCTCCCCTTAATGGACCATCCTACGACCATTAATTTGGGAAACGTGAAACCTCAGGACCCTTGTCCTTGGATGAGGACTCAACTCCCTCTAACTGATATGCCTTTTTGTCGTACTCATATGCATTGTGGCAGCGCTCGAAGTATAGAATTTTCACAGGTACATTCCCTTGTTCCATGTCCAAGATTCGTGAGCCCGTCATTTAGATCCTCATCTTCTTACATGTCTGAAAGGGCCCCCTTTATGACCTGGTCTCATGCCACACTTTCTTACCTACTATCTTGGTCCAACGTCCCTGAGGACCTCAGACGACATTTGCGACAGTTCCCGTGTTTCGAACATGGTCAGTGGTCGACCCTCATTTGTCTGTCCCCATTCTAGAGTAACATGAAATGGATACTATGTTTCGAACATGGTCAGTAGTTATCCCCTATCATCACGCCAACATCATTGTGGACCAGATCTCGAACATCATGATTTACACATTTATGCTTCCTTATGTCCAAGTGGAATTCCAACATACTCAGCTTTACCCCTTTTCACATATAGGTGCACTATATAGGCAGGTTAGCATCATTGGGATGTCATTCACCTAGCGTCCCATCGCCCCTGACATGTGCCTTCCTATGCTAGGGAAGTCCCATCACTACTCCTTGTTTCCCACATCGAGCACAACTCACATGGGCTTAATAGTTTTGGTAGGACGTGTGCTAGCGCAACCATGCCACACATTCCTTTCTTCATCTCGTATGATGTTAAACTACCCTCTCAGAACTATGTATGGCTTGATTCCCATCCTCATGGGATATGTAGGAACGCCCAGACAACCCATCTTAGGCCCAACCCAATTTTTACATTCAGTCCCTCGACCTAGGAATTCTCCTGAGAGCGTGTGGTGTGGCGTGGACCCTTATGGTCCTCATTCACATCAGGGTATATACCACACCACACATTTCCTTCCTGGGTAGCCATGTCCTCAATGCATGACACTAAACTTCAGTTCTTCCCTAATCAAGTTCAGGATTCCCTATGTTAATCTTGGTATGTGTCAGTTTTCTCTCTAGAGAGGATACTCCCTACCAGCATTGGTCTCTTACCATGTCGTGATTCAATAACTATGTTTGGATTGATTCTCATCCTTATGGGATATGTAGAGACACTTAGTAATTTCTCCTTGGGCCCATCCCCAGGGTCATTAACCCTTTTGGCCCCTCAGCCCCGATCTTGGTCCAGGAAGTATGACCATTAAACCATGTGCACAATCCTCAATGTATGACGTAAAACTACATGTCTTTCCAGTTCCTTACTTGAGAGGTCCTATTCAGAAGTAGGTATGATCCCTGATCAGACTGAAGCACCCACCTAATGTTCCATCACCATGGTGGTGTAATTTTAATATTGTTGGACTCCATTCGAATAACCCATCATGCCACACTCCATGATTTTCATGCCCTTTATTCGGACCCTCATCATCTTTCACATCTAAAGGAACCCCCTAATATTATGGATGCTCAGCCTATGGCTCACCTACTATCCTGGGCCAACATTCTGGAAGACTAATGGATGACATTTCAAGTCAGGCCCTGTATTTTGAACATGGTCAGTAGTCAGCCCTCATATGTTATCCACATTTTAGGACAACGCAATAAGGATACTGTGTTTCAAACACGGTCAACATTTATTCTTCATTGTCACACCATCCCTATAGTGTTATGAATTTTGGGTATTGTGATTCACAACTTCCACTACCCTATGTTTGGATTAATTCCAACACCCCTGGAGTTACCTCACTCATGCACTAGTGTACATTGGGAAATCAATGATTCGACTGTTCTGAGAGATTCATCCTCTAGTTGGGCCTCTCCCTTTCTTCTCAAAAATATGGATTGGTTGTTCAAACCCTAGATGCCTGGAGCTTGGTTTTCACTCTTATATTTGGGTGTAATGATAAGGTGACTATCCCTTGTTTCTTGCATCGGGCCCGACCCACGTGAGCTTAGGGACTGATCACTAGATGTTCCATGAATATAAAAAAAATTCAATAAACTAAATGAATAATAGAACTAATGCATTCATCTAGCATAAATATTCAAAGCATGAAATTGTGTACAAAAGTTGCACGCATCATAGTACCCAAGGATCGACTCCTCCTATGGATGGGTTGACTCCATCAAAAGAATGTTGCAGCTCATCCACCCTTTGGCTTGTGGCGTCCAGGATCCGTTGCTACCTGTTTAGTTCCTGATCCTCCTAGGAAAAAATGGGGCGTAGTTTGTCATTCGTAGCCCAGGCCTGCTCCTCGTCACTCTGGAAAATATCCATCTCCATGGAGGCTTGTTACATACACTCTTAAGCCTCTGTCAGTTGGGCCTTCAGCCGCGATATAATCTCCGACTACGCATTGAGGAGAACAAAGTGTTCATCTTCCCGGACCTTCATTTGTTGAATCTTGTTTATAGCCTCCTAGAGCCTCTTGATGTTCACTGCTTTTCTCTTTTTATAACCCACACCAAGGCCGTTGTCATGCTACTAAATATTCTCTTCCATTAGATCTCGGACGAGAATGTGAGGACGCTAGGCATCTACTCCCCCAACGCATAGTTCATGCAGTCGCGAATGAAGTCTCTCCATCTGGTCTATCCATTGTGCTTGAGGGTGTCATTGATAAAGTGATTGTTTAGATTCTATGACCGGTGATGAACTATCTTTCTATCCTCTTTATCATAGGTTGTTTCATCCCAGTCTATAGGGTTGGTGGGCTCGTACATAGGGAACTCCCCCAAGAACTCATCAGCAGGGTCCGTATTGGGTGTCAGATCAGGTATGGAAGGACCCGGGATGTCCAAACGATCTTCATCGTCAGATCCCACTCCAATAATCTCATGAAAAAACCCTACCAAGGGTCCCACCAGTGATATAGAGCTCTGTAGCTTGGTCGGTCTGGATATCCGCCTCCCCAATCACCGGCATTCTCCTGGGAAAAGCGCTTTGAGGAATACCAACCAACCTCGCCAAGGCAGCCCACCCCATTTATAGAACAGTACATACCAAAAAGGTAAGGATTTCAGTTAGCCTAGTCAATGGGTGGCATTCATGAGTTCTGTAAGGGAGCCATACAGATATTGATTTCTCAATCTCGTTCCTCAATTTTTGTTGTGGGGACCCCGAGGCATGGCCCTCTGTATATTTTTGGAAGGTTTGAAAAATCCATAAGAGACACCTCGGGTATTCTGGCCCCACTAGATATGGTAATCGTCGTAGCCATTGGCATGGATCCCGAAGTCCCCACATCTTCATCCACTAAGGGACGATAACGTGTTCTATGAATGAGGCTCTCCTGCATAGTTTAAACATTGGTGAGGGGTCCAAAGTAGCCTGGAAGCGGATCTCAGGGAAGGGTCTCAGGATTTTCCCTCAAGGGCCTCTACAAATCCTTCAAAATTTGAACCTTGATCGCCAACTTCTCCCTCTTCCAGAGGGCGCCCTCTACCGGCCTCCTCCCCTAGGAGGATTTTCCCAATTATTCTGGTAGAGGGAACCGTTCCCTCAAATCAACAGTAGACAACTGCGGGGGAGCCATTCGATCGAACAACACCTTCACCCAATCTGTCATTAGACATGGAACTCCCCAAGAGTTCACAAAGTCCTCCAACGAGTCCAGGTATTGCACTGCCTCCTCCTAGGACACCACAAAGCTGGACCTAATAGGGCGTATCCCTGGAAAATCCATCCCGAGATAGTTCAGCTGTTTCCACATCTCGGATGGGCTGAGGAATTGCCTGTTGACTTCTGAGATGTCCCAGGCCTCTGGGAAGACATCATTCTCTGGCATGTCTATGTGGAACAACCGCTTCCCCAGAGCCTATATGGATATTATACGGAATCCTCTCGGTGGCCTTCCATCTTGATAACTCTATTCTACTGGGACCACCAGGTCCACCGCTGTTTCTGGATATGCTGCCACTACCTCCCCCTCAACCAGTGTGGGTCTCACCGCCATGGTAGCCTTGCCACCATGGTATGTCCTTGCCGCCTTCCAGCCCTGACCTCAAGGTTGGGGAGGCACATCATCACCGGACCGAACGTTTGGCTTCTTCATCATCTCCCCTGGGTATGACACCTCCCAACTTTTGGCATACTCCTTCACCAACTCGAAGATGACAGTGGGCAGAGGCAACTCATTATGCATATTCCCACCATCCTATGTGAACATGAGGCACATCTGCCTCATCACACATGGATGTTCCTCGTGTCGCACCCCTAAATAGACATGTGGGGTCATTCGCTGCATACACTAAAATTGCCTGATGAATCGGTGTGGGGTGTATGGCTCATAGAGGAGATCATGGTCCACTCTTTCCACCAGGACTCTGCCTAAAAAAGCTAGGATATAGGACGGATTCTATTCCTTTCCCCATCCATCATCAGTGAATACACCCATTGGCAATAGGAACGTGTGAAAGTTTAACACCTCCACCTTCCAGACCTGGTTCAGTACCTACTACATGTTCATCTTGGTTGGAAATCTCCCAGCGGTATTCAGGATGGATGGGAAGAAGTTAGATTCCAGAGGGGATATGGGGTTTGGATATTCATAGACCCCCCTGACGTGCGCCGCTAACCACCCATACATAAGGTGAAATGGCCTGCATATCCTTTGTGACCTCTTCCCCTCGCTAATATTCCATAGAATCTTGTACAGCTTGGCAAGCATGGGGATCCAAAGGTTGACCCACCCACCTGTTGCCAACACAGAGGCCATGATAAATGTTCTTGGTCGCATGCCCATGTTCATATCCCTCAGCGGTAGGATCCAACCACAAATAAGAGCTACAATGAATAAATTCAACCTGACTACTGGTTTTTTCTCAGTACTGACATTGAATCCCCACGTCTTCCACTGGATATCCTCCAATATCCTCTAGTATGAGTGCTCCTTACCTCGTTGATCCCCCTTTTTGAGAGTTTGAGGCCTCACTAGAATTTGCCTATCTTTTGGGATGTTCAAGAACTGCTTGAACCATCACCTGAAATGGACATCCCTCACTGCTTCCTTGTCCCTCCTGGCACCAGCTCCATCAACTCCATCTCCAGTGGTGTAATTTTCTCCAGATGATCCCATGAACCCATAACGGGGAGGAATTCATCATACATCACCCCCAGTCTCGGGACCCCCGAGATCTGATGCACATCCCATAAACTGATGCCAACCTCCCTGTGGTGTAAGTGGAAGGTATTGGTCCTCGATGACCACCTACTCAACAACTCTGGAATCAACTGCTTCGGTTGATAGATATGGAATTGGGAAGCCCTATCCACCTCATACATTCCCACTCTTCTCAGATCTGCCTCAAACTCTTCACACGAGGCACCTACCCAGTAGGCCCCGGCCTAGTCATCAGTGAAGTTGCCACCCTGGCGTAGATCCCACTCATCAGACCATCCCTTCCTCAGGTTCCTTAGGGATGCCTTCAAGATTTTCTGGTATATAGGGGGGATGTCTCTGGCTGCAATTCCTTCCCATCAACATTATTCAAGTGATTGTATAGGCAGTCAGCATTGACAGGCGTGAAGTCCTCCCGGGCATGGACGAAAGCCGCCCTGAACCCCTGGCACTGGAATGGCATGCTCTTAAACAAATAAGATGTTATGTCCCTACTTTCTTCAGGGATGAAGACATCATCCCTCAGCCCAAATCCATATAGATGTATCCTCTTACATAATGGATAATTCCTTTGTCTTTCCAAGAGCATCTACACCAATGAATCATAGTCTGAGTGGCTCCGTACCAACTCCCCTATACCCAAGATATTCGCAATCTCCTCACTTTGGGTAGCATCCTCAAGGACCCCTAGGAATCCTCTTGTTGAGCCATTCCATTTTTAAGATTTGGACACTTTTCTTAAAGCCCTTTCACGGAGCTCGTTCACGGAGATCGTTCATAGAGCTCGATCCAAGAAACAAAATCGCGAAGCCTTACACTGACCTTTTGATAAAAGCTGCAGATCGTACCATTGCGGAGTCAAATACTCGTTGTGTGCTACGAAGAAGAAGGAAAAATTCATGGAGAGAAATCGTGGAGTACGTGGAGCTTCACAAATCAAGATCTCTAAATGCCTAAAATGTAGAGAAGATAAAGGACAAAATAGAGGTCAGCTCCCCTATTTGTAGGTGATAACCCAAGGTGCTTTGTGGCACATCTAACCACGAAGAGCTTCACAGCGCACTCGGCCTGCCCGTCACCTCTTTGCATCACAAGCCTCCTTCACGAGTCAGCTTCACGATTGGCTGTGGGATTCTGGAAATTGACCCTCAAACTTTGACCCTCGATTTCACCTTGGATCCAAGTCTAATGGGGGAATTTTTTGGCACCAAAATTTGTGAAGAAGAAGAAAAAATGGAAACCCTTAGGTACTACCTCACGAAGATCATTTATGGAGCCCCGTAGCACCACAGCCGGTGCCAAGCTTCCACTCCATGAACCCGCCACGGAGCAAGGAGGTGGGAGGATCTACAAACCCATTTGACATTTGAGAACCCACTGCGGAGCAAGGAGGTGGGAGGCTCCATGAACCCATTTGATGTTTTTGAACCCGCCAAAGAGCAAGGAGGTAGGAGGCTCCGTGAACACCCTTTGATGTTCGCAAACCCGCAACGGATCAAGGAGGCAAGAGGCTCTACGGTTATAACAAAATTCTGTGTGTCTTAACTCTGAGTAAGCTCTACTTCACGGTGCCTCTTTCCTATAAATACTGGGCTCCCCTCAATCCCAAAGGATGGATCCTCTAACCATTATCCTTCTTAGCTCTCAAACTACGAATAAATCTCTTCTCTGCGAACCATGATCTCTTCAAGGTACTTTTTCATCACGAAGTGCCTCCCCCTTTGCATGAATTCGGCCCCTCTTCAAGGAGGGGTGTCCTTCGCGGAGCCCACAAGCCTTCGCAAAGGAAGGGGATCTCCAAGGGGACTCAGGTCTTTGTGGAGTACTTATGATTTTCCAAGAACCCTCTATGCACATGTGACCCACATTCTAAGGTAAGGTCACTGTGTTTCACGAAGAACATTTCTTCACAATGCTATACTTCACAAGGCACCCTTTCTTCGTGAAGTACTACTCCACGAGGGCCTTTACACTTCACAAATCACTTTCCATATGCAATTATACCCTAACCCTAGGCTAGGCCACTTCATTCGCGAAGCATACCCCTTCGTGAATCCCCTCCACTATAGGAAGCCCCAGCGCCTCATGAGGCTTCTACCTATGATCCCATTTGATCCACAACTACTTTTCCAGTGTGGTCTTCTAGGTTTTCACGAAGTAACCTCAAATTCCCTTCGGAGGTGCTTCCAGTTGGGTTGCTTCACCTCATGATTCATCGCATATGCACATTAACGGCTATTGCTTCTTCGCATAGCCATTCTAATGTGGACCCCTCAATGGATCACTCCATAACACCCCTTCTCCATGGCATTTCAGATGCCTTCCCTTCCTCAAGGGGTGACAAGTATCAGTTATGTAAGTCTTAAGGGGTACAAAGTGAACCCACCTCATCCGAGCTGAAGGACTTTAAACTGACAAGCTCCATCATCCTCTGCACATGACATTAAACTATGACCTCACCTCGTGAATAATACATGGGGTTCCCCACCTTGGATATTCTACAGGCCCACTGGTCTCCATGGGAGTGAAATCATTCTTCACATGGAATGATATCCTCTTTATCGGAGCGGCCTTTGTCCGCGTGGAAAGGGAAACCACCTTGCTGTAAGCCCTTAACTTTTCTTATAGGAGGTAGCATCCCTGCTCCTCCTCTCTTCCTTAGTGCCAAATCCCTCTCCCTTTGGGCTTTTTCACCACCTGGGCCTCCGCCCTGGAGTAAGTCCCAATATCCATCTCCTCGAGCTGTGGACCACGCGTAAGCCCCTATTTCCTCTTTGGGCCGCTAACCACATGCAAGCCCCACTCCACTTCCCATGGACGCACCTTTCAAGACATGATAATCAGGTCTTTGCGGCCTCTTGTTTCTCACACCAATCATGACTCATGTGGTCTTAGAGTAAGCATCGACTATGACATTCTCTCTGCGAAGCCTAGGAAATAATCCCCACACCCATTCCGAACTATGTAGACTTTGATCCTTTCCAAGGTAGGGTATGTAGGAAGCCTCCCTGAGGTTCAAGGCCACCAACCATTCTCCCTGACTATCTTCACATTGGCTCACCAAAACCCATCTTGAACTATGTGGACTTTGATCCTTGCCAAAGTAAGGTATGTAGGAAGGCTCCCTGAGGTTCAATCCCAACACCTATCAGTCCCGACTATCTTCACATCAGCTCACAAAAAACCCCTTCTGAACTACGTGGACTTTGATCCTTTCCAAGGTAAGGTACTTAAGAAGACTCCCTGAGGTTCAAGACCAACACCTATTGGTCCCGACTATCTTCAAATACGGTCACCAAAAACCCCTTCTGAACTATGTGGACTTTGATCCTTGCCAAGTTAAAGTACGTAGGAAGTCTCCCCAAGGTTCAAGCCCACCAACCATTTCTCCTGACTCTCTTCACGTTGGTTCACTAACCCCTTTTGAACTACGTGGACTTTGATAATTACCAAGGTAAGGTACGTAGGAAGCCTCCTTGAGGTTCAATCCCACCAACCTTTGGTTCTGAACCCCTTCATGTCAGTTCCAACTCCTTCTGAACTATTTTGTCTTTAATCCTTTCCAAGGAAAGGTACGTAGGAAGCCTCCCTAAGGTTCAACCCCACCAACCTTTGGTTCTGACCCCCTTCATATCGGTTCTGACTCCTTATGAACCACATGGTCTTTGATCATTTCCAAGGAAAGGTATGTAGGAAGCCTCCCTAAGGTTCAAGCCCAACAACCATTGGTTCCTACCCACTTCACGTCAAACCACCTTCATCCTGCATGATGTTAAACTGTATGCCCCCCTTTCGTTCTGCTTGATGTTAAACTACATCCACCATCCCAAACTACTTTGGATTTGATCCTTGTCTCCTAGACAAGGTATGTAGGAAGCCTCCATGCGGTTCAACCCCATCCAATGGTAATTTTTTGTGACCCTATTTAGTGGAAAGCCGTTGGGAACCTATCCAGCGGTAAGCTGTTGTGAGCCTATCCAACAATAATCTATTGTGACCCCATCTAGCAGTAAGACATTTTAACCCCATCCAATAGTAATACATTGTGATCCCCTACCCAACGGTATGCTATTGTGGACCTCACGGAGTGGTAAGACATTGTGATTCCATGTCAGTGGTAAGTCGTTGTAAAACCAAACCCAACGGTAAGACGCTGTCTTCCCTGGTGTTGGGACCCATATCACTGGTCTGTCCCAATGGCGTAAAACCAACTTCAGGCAGCTAACCACATGTAAGATCTAGTATATCATTGGGTCATTGTCCTCTATGCACACCCCAATTATATACTTCTCATCCTGAACTACGTGGACTTTAATTCCCTGCCACGGGGATATGTAGGAGGTCTCTTCGAGACTCAAGCCCAACATCATTGTCACCCACGAGTCGACTCTATATTATCCTCCATACACTTCATTTAACCATACATTATCAATATTGATTCTTTCCCAGGCTTCCACATCCCGGTGAGATCATGAAAATTCGTCTCTTCACTGCTCCTAGTAGTAATCATGTAACTAACCACGTGTTATCCCCAGCATCAATGTTTCCTCCAAGGGTTTCACCCAACTGATCCACTCTTGTCAGTGTTATGATCAATTTGATCCATATCCTCTAGACATTAAACTCGTCGCATACTCTGTGTTAAACATAGGAAGCTGAGGAAAACCTCAGATACATACCTATGGAATATAATTCCCCGCATTTGACGTGGGATGCCTAGAGCTTCTGCGCCCTCGAGAATCCCTATAACAAGAGGAAGAAACCCAGAAGTGCTAGTGTTCCAGAATCCAAACATGCCAGTAATGTCCAACTTGACCACTCTCCTGATAGAAGGTTGTTTCCCTGACCGGACCCCTTGGAATGTCCCGACAGAATCAGTGTAATTAACCAGCATCCATAAAGAAATGGCACTGGGAAGAGTTTCACGAACAATGTCATAATCTACAAGGGAGACCTGGACTAGGTGATGAGTTTCAAGGAGGAATCCATGGAAGGAAGAACTGGCATCCCATCATCCCATTTTGATCAAGGATAAAATTTCCCTGGATAATCGATGGATTTTTCTCGCCTTTGGAATGCGGGAATGCGGGGAAACAGTTGCGCATCCATGAAATATGGATGTGTGTGCCCCGGTGAAAGATTCATAAATAATTACATCGCTCAATGGCTTCCTCACCAATTAGTTTTTATCTCATGTTAATACATTTATGATAGGATCTCTGAGCCTATTTAACCTTTTTAACCAAAGAAGAAACAAGACAAAATAGAAATAAAACTACAACATCACCTTGCTCATATTAATCTAGATACATTTCAACTATAAATGACATAATATACCATTGATCATAAGCCTCCTTATTCAACTGATAATATAACTTCCCACTAAACAAATTATCAATATAATTTCCATTTCCTGATGCACACATCAATTCAAAGTCAAAAATCTATAGATATTCCATCCATATACATTGCTTTAGATTCAAATCTCGTTGTGAGAAAATGTGTTTCAAGCTCTAATTATTTTTTAACACTGTAAATTTCTCACTAAAAAGATAATGATTCGAAATCTTTAAGTCATGAAATACAATATCCAATTCTAAATAATATTTTGGGTAGTTTTTCTCATGATCCTGTAACTGTCATGATCTATAAGAAAAAATATGATCTCCATGTATGCGAACACAACCCAAACCACATCCAGATGCATCACAATAGACCACATACCACTATCCCGAATCTCATAACATAATGATAGATATTGATGTAATCCAAAGATTATGTTCATGAAAAGATTCTTAACACTCATTGATCCATTGGAAATGAACACCTTTCATTATCAAAGATTTTATAAGAGGAAATACATGAAAAATCATGAATGAAATGTCGATAGTATCCTCTAATGCCAAGGAAACTACATATGTCAAAAATGTTCTATGATGGTTTCCAAGAGATAACATATTTTATCTTTTTAAGATTAATGAAAATCCCTCTACCATAAATGACATGTCCAAGGAAACATACCTCTTGTATCCAAAAAATGAAACTTTTAAAACATACCATAAATGTGAAATTCTTGAAATATACCCAACACTATAGCTATTTATTGTTCATGATTGGCCTTAGTCCTAGAATAAACCCAAATATCACCAATGGGCACCACTATAAAGGAATCAAGATACCTCTAGAATATCTAATTCATGAATTTCATAAATAGCGTTAGAACATTCGTATGACCAAAGGGCATAACCATGTATTTATAGTCAAGATAATATCTTATAAAGTCTATCATTAAAATATCCTCTTTCATAACTTGCAATTGGAGATAGCCTAATCATAATTTAATTTTAGAGAGCCATTAGTCCCCCCCTCAATTTATGAAATAGAACATAAATTAATGGAATAAGATATCAATTATTTATCATAACTTAGTTGATTTTACAATAATCCACACGTATCCTAATAGTTTTATACACCTTCTTTATAAAAGGAATTACTGTTTCCCATGGGGAAGTTCTCAGTCGAATGAACCCTTTGATCCAGATATAATTTAAATTTCATCAAAATTTTGTTTCCATGCTATAAGATGAATGTAAAATAGGAATGGTCTCTGGTAGAAGATCAATCATAAATCCCACTTCTCTTTTGGGTGGAAACCTAGAAAAAATGTTGGGAAATACATCAATAAATTGTTCAATGATGGTCGTAAAATATCCATATCCAATTTCAACAACATATTCCAATGTATGTACTGCTAACTGATAATGCATAGTCCTAACAACTGATACCAAAGGTCCTAATCTTCTTGCATTCACATCCCAATCACCTTTAAATAGATGCTTAATTCCATCAGAAGATGTAAAACTAACCTTATAATCATAATAGTTGATGTGATACTTGAACAATTACAACAAATACATTCTCAAAATCATGTCATAGATATCTATATTGAGAATAGAGAAATCCCAAACCACTTCATCCCCATCAATTGTTATTGAACATGTTTTACACTTAAAGTCTTGACAATATCATTATCCTAGAGGTGTTTGAAGTTTCAAGGTAAGAGGCATAATTTCATAATTAAAACCCATATGATCAACAACATGAGAATAAATAAATTAGTGGGATTAACTTGTATCAAAAAACTCTTATATGAGGGTAGAATTCAAAAAATATATACCTTGAACCATCAAAGTTCAAGATTAATTATCCATTCTCATCAGTTAGACACAATAAATTTTCTTACTAGCTCCTCCCAGATCCTTTATTATTGAGATTTTATAACCTAAGGAGTCATGATGTTTTTGTAATAACATTGTCTTTCTTGGTTTTGAGGGAGAGATTTATTCTAATGAGATTGAATTGTTGAATAATAGGATGTTTGACAGACATGAGATGTATATCCAACACCAGAATTTAGAGTGTTATGATTATAATGATGGAGATGTTCCATCTGATTATAGTCATGACATTCTCTAGGTAGTGTCATATATTCTCACTTATTATGAGAAGTGTAATTATATTGTAAATAGAAAGGATTTATATTGGGTCTTAGATGAAATTTAACTGATATTGTGGTCGGATTATGAGATGCTCCACCACCTTGGAAGTGGGTGTCCCTCTCCTATTTATTCCCAAAGTTTGAGTTCCCACCTGTTCGCATGGTGATAAGAATACTCCCTACTGCTGAATTTCTAGAAATATCTCTTTCCACCAACATTGATTTATTTTCCATCTCCATATAATCTGTAATATAAATAAAATCTATCTTCGAGTGAATCATCAGTCATAATCCTAACTCAAATATGCATACCTTTAAGGACACACTAATAAAAACATCCAAGGAAAATCTAAAAAAGTTCATAAACATATTTTCATACTCTACACAAATATATTCTCTTATTTTAGGCTAAATAAATATATTATTCTCAAAATATTGAATGTGTGAGGATATATTTTTTCATTAAACAATTCTTCAAAGTCCTCCCATGTAATTCCATGGTCAAATTTAGCATGGATATTTAAATCCAATCATTAGAATGAAATATCCTCCTGTATATAAGTTACCAACTTAACTTTCAACTCGACTGATGTAACCAAAAATTTAAATATTCAGTTCATTCTATTCAGCCACACATCCTCTTTTTTAGCCTCAGAATCCCCCCAAAATATGGTTGGATTATGCTTCTAAAACAATATAGAGTGATCCAATTACGGGGGTTAATCATTTTGATTTACTCTATCTATGACTTGAAATGATTGAATGATGATTTAGACAAGGTATTGGTTCACCTATGTCATAGGTGCAACCACATTTTCAACATCCTATTATTTTTTATTCTTACGATGCCTACCTAATACCATTCTCTATAACCAAAAAAAAGTTCCATTTAGTCATCACTCACTAGAAAATAAAGTCTTAGAAAATACCAAATCACCATATGAAATAATAAATAACCATTCTTGTAAAAAATTAACCATTTTTATCATTTTTATAAATCATAAATCCTGTAATGAATAATGAAATCCTACTGGGAAGTCTCACTAAAAATTCATTTTATGAAACACTATTCATATAAACCCACGATGATGATATGAAAACATTCCTAAAAGTTTCTTCGAACACTTTTGTACCTAGAAACCCTGGTAACTTTAAGTTCATCATAAAAAGGTTAGCTAAATATTTTTAAGGTATATATTTCAAGTTCATAAATTCCTATATCCTTGTTTCCTTGCCAAGAGATAGACAAACCAAACAAGACTGATACCATTTGTAACATCTCACCCAAACTAATTGGATTGATAAGTGAAGTTCTAAAGGATCGAATAACAATAGAGAATGGTGGTTGAATCAGTTTTTCAATTATTATAAGTTTCAAAACATTTCAAACATAACCCCTACAACATGATAATGTTTATAAACTTATCATATTTTAGTAAATACTCATGCATGAAAAAGTATAAAAGAAATTAAATAACCTGACATTTACAAGGTTTGTTCTCAGTATGAGAACCTACATCCTTTCCATATCCACTCCCGTGGGTCTATAGAAATTAACTATCATTAAGAAGTGAATAAAACTTGTTAGAAATCACATTATACACCTTATATATCCCTATAGAAATCATTATACTAACTACCATAATTTTAAAAAGTTTTCTTACAAAAATGATCCATAAAAGAAAAGATCACAAAAAAAAATTATTCACAAAAATCTCTTGGGAACCTCAGTCTGATGAACCTAGGTCAGATTTCCTTGGTCTGATTAACTCATTACGATGAACCCTTTTATGAGACTACATTTCTCAAACTCTTATCATCTGCTCAATTATATCTTCCTCATTTCATTCTTCCTCATTCTATTCTTCCTCAGCCTGGTAAGAAAACTTTCAGTTGTATGATCTTCTAATGAGATCTCTATCTAGAAAGAAAACTTTGACAAGAATTCTGTAGCACTCTTCCTTTTCCACACATGTGGAAAAGGTTTCAATGAAAGAATTTATTGTACATATATTTATAGGAATCCAATAATAGAAAATAAATTAAACATAAGAAATTTTCCCACTTACTAAAATTTAAAAACCTTTGAAATTAAATCATAGTTTAACTTCATGTTTGACCACTCAAAATTTTTTGGAAACTCCTTGAATCATATTAAGTATTATTAGTAATCATCCTTTTTGAAAATACTAACTTTTATTCAGTATAATGGAACTTACTTATCTCATTATGATGGAAATCCCTCAGCTCATTATGATGGACATTCCTCATCTCATTACGATGTAACTTTCTTATCTCATTCTGAATTGACTTTCCTCATCAGAGTTAGTCTTATTGACTTTCCTTATTAGAGTCATTATGATTGAATTTCCTCCTCAAATTTAGTTCAATTAACTTTCCTCGTCATATTAAGTCTAATTGACTTTCCTTCTCAAAGTCAGTCTGATTGAATTTCCTCCTCATAGTCTGTTCGATTTACTTTCCTCCTTAATGTCAGTTGGATTAACTTTATTTCTCAGAGTCAGTCCAATGGAACTTCCTTAGCTTTAGTTTAATGGAATACTCATAATGATGTAATTATCATTATGATGGAATAATAATTACAATGTAGTTCTCATTAATATGGAAACTTCACTCTATAACTTTGAAAAACATAAAACCTCATCAGTTATAACCTATTCAGGCTTTTGAAAACTTTTGTGCCTAATACTTCTAGATTTGATGAAAACATTATCTTGCTTCCTGGAATAGATATAATCTTTTATTTATTAAAAATCTTTTTTCATGGTGTTTTTCATGATTTATGAGAATTTCAAGACTTTAAAAGCATCGTATGAATTAAATAGGAAAGTATTATGTCTTCCCTTACTTTTAGCACCTTCTTTATTTCCAACCAAAATTCAATATAATTGGATAAAACTATTCTCCCCAATTTCTTCACAAGACTTGAATCACATGTTTTATAGAACCTTATGATTTTTTATAATTAAAAACCAAAAAAAACATTGTCAGAATTTAGGTTATAAAGTTTAAGAACTTTCTAACTCCTGTCATCACTATCTTCATTCAACCTCTTCAGTAACATCCAAACTTTCTAACAACCATAGTGTCCAATGAATATTCAACTTCATGTCAATGGATCTTAGTCTAATGGTGCATAAGATCAACATTTTTAAAAAACTTCCAGCTTTCATCTTCCTTACACCTTCTGTATCTTGTACTACTCAGTCTGAAAACCTATTTCCAGAAACCTATGTTTAGAAAACAACTTTCTCAAAGAAAAAAACGTTTCTTCCCCTTTGTATTTACATTCAAAAATTCATTAACTTTCATCTTTATTACAAAAAAAACTCATTCTTATGGATTGGTTCCAATCTTGAAGAAAAAAATATTCTTTTACTGGAAGTTTAATTGTTAACAAATACAAAACTTTGTTAAAACAAAACATCAAAAAGGTTCTTCAATATCCCCCTTTAGATTTTTGATAATACTCATTAACAACATTTTCAACTCTAAAAAAACATTTACAGCTCAACTTTTGTGAAAAAAACTTAAGGTTTTTAAATTTTCTAAAAATAAATAATTTCTCAAAAATGAGTGTACTAATACCACCCTACTAGATAAATTAATGTTTTTTAAGGAATTAAAAACTTCAGTGAAAAGAAAAGTTTGCAAACATGTTAAGAATAAAATACCCTTCACTTATATCTTTTCTCACATTTATTTTTCTCCCCCCCCCCCTTGATTTCTATCTCCCACATTATTTGATAACCACATCTTCATATTTATAAAATAAAGATAAGTAAAAAGATCTTATAAAGTACAAATTTGTTACTTTCTCTCCCCCTTAGTAAACATAATCCAAAGCACGGTGGGGGAATTCCTTTTCAAGCTTAGGAAGTAATTAAAGGAGGCTGAACATGAGTTTACAGCCTCAAATAAATAAACCTTTCTTTTTTGAATTTCCTTTATGATGATATCAGCAATTTTATACTTAGTTGAAATATATTCCAACAAAACGTCTATATCATAAACATTATATTTTATAAATTGAAACTTTATATCAATGTGTTTTGATCTTGAATGTTGCAAAAGACTTTTAGAAAGATCAATCTTACCCTAATTATCACAAAGTATCTTTTATGGTTTGGTAACTTTTACTTTAATGTATTCAAGATGAAATTCCATCCACAACATTTGAGTATAATGCTGAGTAGTCGCAACATATTCTGATTCTGTTGTGCTCAAAGTTATTAAACTTTTTTTCTTACTATAGTAACTTACACAACATTCACCCAAGAAAAATATTCATTATGAGGTTGATTTTCTATCATTACAATCTCCAACCCAATCATCATTAGTATATGTTGACGCTCCTTTTCGTCACAGAGTCTAATGACTGAAAAAAAGGAAATACCTTAGTCCAAAGTGATTCATCCTTTGAAGAAACATCAAAAATCGATAAAGGGATGAACAAGGAGAACATTTCCCATAGGTTGCGCAAGTTCCCTCATGGTCGCGCAAGTACACTTGCGCGCCACCTAGTGGTCGTGCAAGTACTTGCACGCTGCCTAGTGGTCGTGCAAGTCTACTTGCACGACGCCTTATGGTCGTACAAGTGACTTGTGCGACCTAAGTGATAACCACCCGGTAACTGCCCAGGGTCTTCTCCTGCCTATAAATAGACCCCGTGGGCCCCCCATTCGAGAGGATCTTTTTCCAGAAACTCGGATTGAAGCTCCAGACGCCCAAGTCTCTTCCAAAGCTTCCGGAACCACTTCTAAGGTAATTTCTTACCTAGAACGGAAGATCTAAAGGGAGGGAGGAAGGCCTAAGTGTTGAAACTCATCAACACTTGCGCGCCTGAATGGCCAGCCCTTAAGGGAACTGGTCACACTTGCGCGCTGCTTATTCCTTCAATAGAACATGCGCGTCCCTTTTCTGGGAGAACCTCAAGAGGATTCTAAAGGGTTTAATAAAGAGTCTCTCAAGTATTTTAATGCTGGTTGAAAATCGCGCAAGTACCCCACATGCCGCACAGGTATACCTGCGCGACCAATACTTGCGCGCCCACGAAAGACTTACGCACCTTTCAAGACTTGCGCGCCCCTTCCTTTTTGGGTGCCCATCTTGCCCATTTTACCCCTCTTAAGCCATTTCACCTTTCCTATTCAAGATTCAGTCTTCAAGATACTCTTCAAAGCCATTTATGGCATGATTTCTTGATTTTACTTCCTTATCTGAAAGGAATTCGGTGGAATATCTCTCAAAACCTAGTGATTTATACATCTTTATGTCACCAAAGATTGAGAGTTCATTCATTCAACCTCATCCTTTAAGACGAGAGAATCCTTAACTTGGGTCTCCTTTTCAGGAGTAAGCCCCAAAGTCCCCTAACCTGGGCCTCCTTTTTAAGAGTAAGTCCCAGTCATAATTATGGGCATCCTTCTTAGGAGTAAGCCCCAAGTCCTCTAATTTTGGGCATCCTTCTTAGGAGTAAGCCCCAATCTCAAATTTGGGCATCCTTCTTAGGAGTAAGCCCCGATCTAAAATATGGGCATCCTTCTCATGAGTAAGCCCCAAACCTTAATCCCTAACCTGGGTCTCCTTTTCAGGAATAAGACTCAGTTATAATCTTGGGCTTCCTTTTCAGGAGTAATTCCCGAAGTCCCCTAACCTGGGCCTCCTTTTTAAGAGTAAGTCCCAGTCATAATTATGGGCATCCTCTTCAGGAGTAAACCCCAAGTCCCTTAATTTCTCTTAACCAGTCCTAAATTACGTTTGATATGGGATTCCTTCTCAGGAGTAAAACCCAAATATCTATCCTCTCCTAATTTGGGTTTCCTTTTCAGGAATAAGTCCCAAAGTTAGAGTATTCAAATCTCCATAAAGCACATATACCTTTATGAACCCTGTTCCTGGATTTTCTCCCTAAGAGTAAATCCTAAACCTTCATCTATCTGCGCAGTCAAACATACATAAGACCCAAACAATTTCTTATGATTGCATCTTTCATGGCACAATTGTCTAATTTTTACCAATACCTCTTGTTTCTCACACCGAGAATGACTCACGTGAGCTTAGAGTGTAAAAGTAATTATGACATCCTTCTTTGAGCCATCAATCATAAACGTCATACTCCATTACTCGAACTACGTGGGTCCTGATTCCTTTTCCAAAACAAAGGATACGTAGGTAGCCCATTTATGGGTTCGATCCCAACTTTGAAATAATCCATGTCCTTCTGAATGACGATAAACTTCAAGTGCCCCACTGAGTGGCTTTAAAACCAGCCTGGTCATCATAATGACCAAGAGACTTTTATAAATGTTTCGAAGGATACCATTGACCAAGAATCTCTAAATAGATACAGATGATTCTCTATTGATGAAGAACCTCGAATATATATAAAAGATTCTCTAAATTTCTTACATATTTAATCATTGATTGTTAAAACTGAAGGAAAGCTCATTTTATACTTGGTAATGTAATAAGGATTCACGAACATAACTTAAATCTATAAAGAGAGTCCTGGAGTAGACAATAATTCCCCTCAAAAAGGTGTGATGAGTCTGACCTCTCATCCTCTCGACCAATGCAAATTCCTAAGCCTCATCAGTTCACAAGCTAATGAGCGCCTACCTTTGGAAAGTAGGTCCAAACGGATGTGGAATCATTGGATGTTTCCGGTTCTATGAACAAACCCGCTAGAAACCGATCGGAACGTTTGAATCTCCCTTCCAGGAGGTCATCCCCGAATTCCGTGCGAAACAAAAAATGTTGAACCCGACGTGAATCCTTAACCAAGTTAAAGTGATGTTCTTCTTATTTGTTAGGCACCTTGGGCCAACTAAGCAATCATTGACATGTGCTCATCCAAAAGATGCAGTGGCCGGATTCATCTTGATTATGTCTGTTATATGGAACAGGCACTCTTTTCTCAAGATCTTCTGCAAAATGGCTTTCCTTAAATTCACCCCTATGAATACTGCTGCTGTAAACACCTCTACTGTGAGGTCTACTGCTGTGAAAACTAATACTGCTACTCCTGCTGGAATGTCGTCTGCTCTGAGGATGACACCACCAACTCAGCATCTTCAACGCTGGGTTTCTAATGCACTGGTTAAGGAGTACCGTCACAATGGTACTATCCCAACTCTGGAGGCCGCTCGTCAAGCCTTCCAAGTTAACAACTCTACCTGGTCATCCGGACAACGGCGACCAGTGATCAAAAAGCAGGCGGTGCTGACTACCGTCTCCAACCGTTTCGGGTCGTTATCGCCAGAACGCAATTTCCATTTACTCCCTTACTCTGAGGAAGTAAATGAGCAGGTCTCTTAGGGCCTTAATTCAAAAAGACAGGATTCCTTCCCGAGGGCTCCCATCAACAATCACCGCCAGACTCGTGCGGTAGTGCACCCTCAACATGATGAGGGTACCGACTCCAGGCATTCAACTCAGGTTCCTCGAACCCGAGCAGGAAAGATGAACCGCCATAGATGGAATCTGGTTAACAATAGACAGGTTATCATCCCTGCCATCTCCGGAGAAGTCCACCGACCTAACTTGGTGGCGAACAACGAGCAGGCACACACACCTGCCCGTTTTAATTCCGCTGTCCAGCAGACTCGTCTGGCAGCATCAAGCCAATCCCGCCAAGCAATTCCGGAGAAGTACTATAGGTAGGAACATACACCTGCTTATGCATCATCAGTTAGTCAGCAGGCTCGCCTGACTACATATGATGGAGTCCGCCAACCTAACTTGGTGACAAACAACGAACAGGCACACACACCTGTCCGTTTTAATTCCGCTGTCCAGCAGACTCGTCTGGCAGCATCAAGCCAATCCCGCCAGGAAATTTCAGTGGAGTACTGTAAGCAGGAACATGCACCTGCTTATACATCATCATTTAGTCAGCAGGCTCGTCTGACTACATATGATGGATCTCGTCAACCGCATTTGGCGAAGTGTAATCAGCAGCCACATACACCTGCTAATACTAATCAAGCCTACCAACAGTCTCGCTTGGTAGCGCACGGAGAAGTCAGTCAAAAATCCCCGACGACAAACAGGAGGTAGACTCAACTCTCTGCCTCCACACTTGAGTACTGTCAGGATTCACTGACAGGAAAAGCAGGACAGGAGCAGGCACATACACCTACTCCAAGCCCGGAATGGACGTATATCCCCGTTCCGGCGGCTGAAGTCACCAAGCATATTTTATCAATGGTGAAAGAGCAGAAGCAAATTCCTGCTCATATTCTGGATGCTTGCCAGGATATCATAACAGCTTCAGCATCATCTCAGGGACAGACACATAAATCTATCCCTAGCAGTGGAGTGACACATCAACGATTAACTCTGGAATAGACACACACATCTCTTCCATTCCAAGAGGGTTATGGGGCATACTCCCCCATATCATACGGACAACCAAGTCAGGCACATACACCTGATTTGAGTGGAGATCGTTAGCCTAACCTGACCATCTTTCCTGATCAGTCACATACACCTGCTCAGAGTAACCAATTTCCTCAACAAGTGGTTTCCAAAGTGAGTAAGAAGGAATCTAAGAAAAAGATCCACCCAGCAAGGTCAGGATATCAAAGGCCAATCTGCAACAAGGCCTTGCTCGATGCTGGAGTTCTTGAAGCCCTCAGACATTTATCTATCAGAATTCAAGATTCTACTCCCTCAGTTCCCAATAACGGGAACATTAATTCTGAAGGTCTTCAACAGACACTTCCTCATGAAGGCTTGCTTCATGAAAATTTGGTCAATCTTGAAGTTTCTTCTTCAGATGAGAGCCACAGGAACCCTCTGTGTGGTTAGAAGACCAAGGAGCAAGAGATCTCATCTTTTGCTGTAACCCATTATGGTGGTCCTCCCCATGATGATGAACTTTTCTGTGAAAGTCCTCTCCGTAGTTGTGATTCACATTGCCTGGAAAATACTCCAGTGGATAATGTAGTGCCAAGAAATCCCTCTTATCTTGAGGCACTTGCAAATGCGAAACCAGTCATGTCTGATGCTTTATCGCTAACAAGTGAAATACTTTCTCAATCATAAGATAGCCCAAGGTGTAGGTCATTCTCCGAACCACCCCTAAGTCATGCATCTTCTAGTTTGATCAATGATCTCTCTACCAATCTTGTTGAATCCGATGAAGAAACAAGGAAACACCAACTCTGGTCAAAACAGGTAGAAGAATCTTCATTTAATGACAAAGAGGAAATGCTGAACATGAGGAAAAAACTGGCAAAAGGTGAGGTACCAGTCATGTTTTTGCCTTTGGATGACTCCCAGTACGACATTCCAAATATTTTGACAGATGATGGAATCCATGATATTCGTCTCAACATATGGAAAAATCTTTGTCAATTGAAGAAGAAGGTATTATCTTATGATGAATATGAAAATCATCTTAAGATAATAGAAGGTCTACAATGTCAGATTGATTTGGCATCTCTATCAGTATCTCGGTATCCGAAGGCTGAAAAGCAGCAGAGAACCCTTCAACGTTCATGCCTTGGCGCACTAAGAAAATTGCGTCAATTAATTGCCAATGCTCCATCTGGTGTTCATATCAGAGGATGGGGTATTCACGGAGCACTATATTTTACAGTGCTTTCCAGTCATCAAAGCCCACCGAAAATGGTCTCATGCAATGTTATTGCACATGGCCGGCCACAGTCAGTGGGCTTTGTTCATAATCAAAAGCTTGCTCAAGAACAGGCTTCAACTAGTTCCACTCAAAATCAAGCATATAGTGAAAAATTTGTTGAATTTCTCCTACATCAAGCAGGCGAGAATATTGCACAAGCCTCTCGTATGGAGCAAACACGTCATCAAATGACAGAAGTTTCAGAAATCATCCAACGGTCTATTAAACCGGGTGATAAAAATGGATATAGGCTAATGCATCCAGCTAATTTCCGAACTAAGATTCGCAAGATCAAGAGATATTTTAAGAAGATCTCAGACGTAGCATGACAAGAGCCACCCCAGCTTGTCAGACTGGGGACTTCTTTAACCCAACCCTCAGAGTCAACAAATGGGATTCGAGGAGTTGAGCGGAATCAGCAGGAAGATCCCCAGTTCTCAAGACTGGGGACTCTTTCAAATCATCAATCCCCTCCTCAGAGAATGTCGGTCTTTTCTTGATTGGGGAAGAAGCCACAAGAGGAACGAAGAGCCAAATTATCAGGAGATTCCCTCCAAGTTATAGCTCATCAAGAAGTTCCTAAAATATTGAATCAATAAAAGGCAATGTCTCATCAAAGGCATGAAAGAAGACAATATCACAGAAATGTTGATAGAAGAGATGAGATGCATTATGCATCAATCAATCTCATCAATGTCATTGTTGCTAATCCACCAGAGGAGCTTCACTCAGGGGACTCAGATGAAGAGCGTCCTGCTCATGAAAATGTACGCACCGATACAAATGAAGAAGGTGTACGTACACGAAGTCAAAGGATTACTCAGAACCTAGGCAATCCACTTCCCTCCCTCCAAAAGGTATCCAACAAAGGGAAGGGAAAGAATCAGGTTACATATCCTTCCTTTGAAGAAGGTCAATCACTCTCATTAGAGCAAAGGTTTGCACAACAGGAGGAAGAAATGAAAGAATTAAGAATGTTGAATGTAGGACTACTTCAGAGTAGTCTTCTTCTTAAGAATGCTGAAGTCCGGCAGCCGAAGGAATTTGTTGTAACTACTGAGATGGATCAGGAATATCCTCCTTTATCAGTACACCCTCAGAGGTCTAATCCTACGGGTCAAACGCAACAACGGTTGGCAGCACTACCATCAGTTGCAGCACCAACCACCACGTCTGTCCAAGCTCCATTCATTGCACCTACCCAAAACCAAGTTCAACCTGATGTTTCTCAAAAGTTAATAACTACTATTGAGTCATTAACAGCTCGGTTAGAAACTATGGAATGGAAACGGGCGCAAGTTCAACCAGAAAAGAAAGTTTACCCTAAATGGGTAGATTCAATTTCTCCTCCATCCAGTTTTGGAAACCCTGTTTTCCCTACTTTCAATGGATCAGGCGACCCTGTACAACATTTGACGCATTACGTGTCTTGTTGTGATCCTATGATGGGAACTCCATAGCAGCAAGAAGCAGTGAAACACAGATGCTTCGTGCGAACCTTGCAAGGACCAGCTTTTGTCTGGTATACAAGCTTGCAATCCCGGTCAATCATCGGATGGGAGGATCTTCATCAAAAATTCCTTCTTCAGTTCAGCTCAACTTTGCCAAAAATGACAGTTTTCGATCTTACAAATTGCAAGCAAAGGGAGAATGAAAGATTCTCTGATTTCATTGCTCATTGGAAGGGATTAACATATTCCCTGAGTTTAGAACTCCCTCAGGAGGAACTGTTGCCAATCTATGTGGTAAATTTGCGTGACGAATTACGCACGCCATTGATCCCTGTGAAATACACAGGAGGGTTTCGAGACCTTACTTCAATCGCTCAGCAGATTGAATAATCCCTTATACAGGCTAAGGTTAAATCTCGTGTAATCCCATCAATTCCAGGAAGGAGAATGGGTAAAGCAGAAACTTCTACAGTTATACTTAAACAAGCACCTGTACCTATTTCTACTTCAAAACCTTCATCTTCTCGAAGGGCTCCACCTCCTGAACGCCAACAACAAAGGCCGTTTCGTCCAAATGATCAAAGAGATCAATGACAAAACAATTTGAGGATTTGAAGAGTAAAACATACTCTTTCCAAAGTGAGCAAGTTCCTGGTTACTTCATTTCAGCTCTGGAAAATAATTTGGTTCAATTACCAGTGCCCAAGAGGCCAAACAAGGAAGGAGATGAAGACCGTCCCAATTATTGTCTCTTTCATCAAATGTTGGGGCATCCCATCCAGGAGTGTTTTGTCTTTAAAGACCTCCTGCAAAAGATGGTCGACTTGGGACAAGTCAAATTGAAGGGTTCTTCAGCTCATGTAGCGTGTATTACCACTACAGATCCAGAGGAAGGAGGCGAGTGGCAGGAAGTCAAAAGCAAAACTGCGCAAAAATATTATGATTGGATGGTCAGAAAGACAATCAATCGGACCCATGCCATTTTGCGAACACAATTGAAGAAGCCAATTGTGTCTCCTACAAAAGCTGCAGTGAAGCCTCCATCAAAAGACAAATCCTCAAAAGGGCAGCGCAATTCAAAGAAGAAAGAGGAATCAGAAGAAGATGAGTATGTATCGAGGCCCAAGTTGTCTTTGACTCTGGCAGATTTCATGCCATCTACTTCAAAGCAACGGGCACCACCCCACCAAACGGCACAGCCTAAACAGGCTAATCAGGCAGAGTCTTTATCAGACGAAGAGTTAACCTTTGGTTCTGTTTGATCTCAATGGATGGAGAACTCATCACGACTCCAACCAATGCCAGATTTCTGAAGAAATATTTTGTATAAACACAAAATATGGTTCCCAGAACCAAGATTCTTACAAGTGGTTCATACAGAAATAGTCCAGTATGACTTTAAACTGCATCATCATCCACGGTCTATGCATATGACCTTAAAATATTTGCACTTTCGTCCAACATAACGTTAAACTGTAGAAAATAACTTGTCCCCGCAACATGACATTAAACTGTGCAGCACCAGCTCATCCTTGCTATATAACGTTAAACTATACAGCAATGGTCTAGTATGACCTTAAACTGCAACTTCGTCCAGCATGACGTTAAACTGTGTCAGTTCCCTTATCGTCCAACATGACGTTAAACTGTCACATTGGTTACTATTATGTCCTACATGACACTAAACTGTATTATGTCCTATCTACATGACATTAAACTGTACAGAAGTTCCTTATTTGTCCGAGATGACATTAAAATATATTTTGTCCGAGATGACATTAAACTATATTTTGTCCTACATGAAATTAAACTGTATTGTGTCCTAGCAACATGACATTAAACTGTGTGGCACTTTCATCGTCCAGCATGACGTTAAATTGTGTCAGTTCACTTATCGTCTAAGATGACGTTAAACTGTCACATTGGTTACTATTATGTCCTACATGACACTAAACTGTATTGTGTTCGAGATGACATTAAACTATATTATGTCCTAGCAACATGACATTAAACTGTGTGGAACTTCCAGCGTCCAGCATGACGATAAACTATAAAAAGTCCCCAGAACTGATATCCTCATATTGGTTCACCTTAGTCCTAGCTACATTACTTTAAACTGTACAGCAATGTTCTATCGTCCAACATGATGATAGACTGTATAAATGTTCTATTGTCCAACATGATGTTAAACTGTAACAGTTACTTGAATTTTCCTACATGACATTAAACTGTTAAAAAGTTTCCAATTCTTCCAAGATGACGTTAAATTATGCGGTCCGTGTATACGGCCTTAAACTATTCACATGTTCGTTAGTCCAGTATGACTTTAAACTGCATCATCATCCACGGTCTATGCATATGACCTTAAACTATTTTCACTTTCGTCCAACATGACGTTAAACTATAGAAAAGAACTTGTCCCCGCAACATGACATTAAAATGTGCATCACCAGTTCGTCCTTGCTATATGACGTTAAACTATACAGCAATGGTCCAATATGACCTTAAACTGCAGCTTCATCCCACACGACATTAAACTGTGAAAAAGTTCCCTAAACCGTCTAGCATGACCTTAAACTGCATCATCCCTGGTCCATGTATATGACCATAAACTATTTTCAAATCCCTTACGTCCAGCAAGACGTTAAACTGTGACTTCCTAACTATATGACGCTAAACTGTATAAAAATCCCTTACGTCCGGAAAGACGTTAAACTATATAATTATCAAAGGTCCAACATGACATTAAACTGCACCATCCACGGTCCATGCATATGGCCTTAAACTATTCGCACTTTCGTACAACATGACATTAAACTGTGAAAAAAAATCCCCAATACGTCCAACATGATGTTAAAATGATGCACTCTTCTGTCCTCACTGCATGACATTAAAACTGCACAGTCCCCCTTTCGTCCAATATGATGTTAAACTCTATTATTCCCATCGTCCTAACTGCATGACGTTAAACTGTACAGAAAATTCATAATATGTCCTACATGACATTAAACTGTTATTTTGTCCCTGCTACATGACACTAAACTGTGCAGCACCAATAGTCCTAACTGCAAGACTTTAAACTGCATAGTCCCTTGATATGTCCTACATGACATTAAACTATGCATCGTTAAGGTTATTGTTACCTCTTGTTTCTCACACCGAGTATGACTCACGTGAGCTTAGAGCAAACCTCAACCATAACACTCTCTTTGGGCCCCTAACCATGTGTAAGTCCCAACAACATTTTTTATTAGATCATTTTCCCCAAGAACAACTTGATCATTAATTCATTCTTTAATTGAACTACACGGACTTTGATACTTGCCCTCCAGGCTGGGTATGTAGGAAACCTCCCAGGGTTCAAGCCCAAAAACAATCTCTTCACATCGGTTCACCACCATCTCATATGATGTTGATTCGTGAAACCTCCCCTGGAAAAAATATCTTTACATTGATTCGCTTTTGTCCTTGTTATATAACGTTAAACTATACAACACTTTTGTCCGGTATGACAATAAACTACAATATTCTTTGATTTCCTCATTTGAGAGAGAACTATTATTGACATTGATTTTTTCAATCATGTTTCATTTTAAAAGACTACGTGCATACATGGTAATGCCTAAACTTTTTATCTTAGGTTAAACCATCATTGCACTAAAGTCTCCTTTCACCCTTCACATGTACGAACCAAATTTGTACAAAGGGTAGTTCTAGAACTACGTGGACTTGATTCCCATCCTTATGGGATACGTAGGAACATTCGAGTGTCCCTCGAATCCAGTCCCAAGTCTTTTGGGCCTAACCCCAAATTTCACTTTCAGTCCCTTGGCTAAAAAGTCCTCATGAAAACACACACTGTGTATTCATTATTATGGTCCAAATTCTATGACCCTAAACTAAGATCTCTCATACTTTCATCATGCATGACGTTAAACTGCATTTCAGGAACTACGTATGGCTTGATTCTAATTCTTATGAGATACGTAGTGAAGTCCAAAATTTCAATTCAGGACCCAGCCACAACATGATTATGGTTATCATTGACCTATGTATCTCTATATACATTAGACAATACCCATCTTTATGTGTTATAATCCTAACCTTAAATATTTTCAGATCTTAATAACCCTTTTCATGACTTCTAGTCACAAAAATGTCAAACTTCTGAGAATTATTTTGCTTGACTATGCAGCACGTGCCCATAGGTGGCCTTGCATAAACAGTCCACATAACAGACTTGTCAGCCAAAAGATACTATTTTATTTAACTATGTAGCCAATGCCCTTAGGTGGTCCTGCATAATTCAACCCCCTAACGGGTTTGTTAAATAATAGTAACTTAATTCTTGGGAATAATGCCTCTTTTGTCCTTATTTGTCTTAAATGACGGTATGTAGGGATCTAAAAAAAATAGCCATCCTTAACATATTTGTCCCATATCCTTTTTCATGATCTGAAAGTATTCATGTCTATGGTTTATTCTTCTTCCCTACGTTTGGGTCAGACCTTCGTAGGAGTGATATTCACCCAGTTCTTCGATAATCTTGTCTGGAAATATCTTCTCCATATTCAAGTCCCTCTTTCCATACAACAAACTCTATACTTTAGAAAATTTGAATCTCCATAAACTTTCACGGGCTTTTAGCACTAGGAAAGTAAATTTCTAAGAGTTCTTTCGCCTGACCATGCAGCACGTTCCCATAGGTGGCCTTGCATAAACAGTCCACATAACAGACTTGTCAGCCGAAAGATGCTATTTATTTAACCATAAATCCAATGCCCTTAGGTGGCCCTGCATATTTCAACCCCCTAACGGGTTTTGTTAAATAATAGTAACTTCATTCTTGGAAACTACTTCTTCTAATGCCTTTTAGCTCTTTTTCATATCATTCCTCAGATTCAAATATTCTTAAGCCATAGTTTACATTTTTTCTCTCATACTTGAGTATGGTAATATGTTTTCAGATAAATTGTCAATGAATTAAATCAATTTTAACCCATTTTGGTCAAAGCTATTTTGACCTTAAACATTATCCCCTTTATGTCCGACATGCATGACTTTAAACTGCCAGATTTCTTGTTTTTTCTTTTCACCTCAGAGTCAAATCCTCTTTTCTCTCTGGATCCAACTCTGAGGGGGGACTTTTGTTGACGCTTCTTTCCGTCACAGAGTCTAATGACTGAAAAAAAGGAAATACCTTAGTCCAAAGTGATTCATCCTTTGAAGAAACATCAAAAATCGACAAAGGGATGAACAAGGAGAACATTGCCCATAGGTCGCGCAAGTTCCCTCATGGTCGCGCAAGTACACTTGCTCGTCGCCTAGTGGTCGTGAAAGTACTTGCGCGCTGCCTAGTGGACGTTCAAGTCTACTTGCGCGACGCCTTATGGTCGTACAAGTGACTTGCGCGACCTAAGTGATAACCGCCCGGTAACCGGCCAGGGTCTTCTCCTGCCTATAAATAGACCCTGTGGGCCCCCCATTCGACAGGATCTTTTTCCAGAAACTCAGATTGAAGCTCCCGACGCCCAAGTCTCTTCTCAAAGCTTCTGGAACACTTCTAAGGTAATTTCTTACCTAGAACGGAAGATCTAAAGGGAGGGAGGAAGGCCTAAGTGTTGAAACTCATCAACACTTGCGCGCCTGAATGGACAGCCCTTAAGGGAACTGGTCACACTTGCGCGCTGCCTTATTCCTTCAATAGAACTTGCGCATCCCTTTTCTAGGAGAACTTCAAGAGGATTCTAAAGGGTTTAATAAAGAGTCGCTCAAGTATTTTAATGCGGGTTGAAAATCGCGCAAGTACCCCACATGCCGCGCAGGTATACCTGCGCGACCAATACTTGCGCGCCCACGCAAGACTTACGCGCCTTTAAAGACTTGCGTGCCCCTTCCTTTTTGGGTGCCCATCTTTCCCATTTTACCCCTCTTAAGCCATTTCACCTTTCCTATTCAAGATTCAGTCTTAAATATACTCTTTAAAGCCATTTATGGCATGATTTCTTGATTTGACTTCCGTATCTAAAAGGAATTCGGTGGAATATCTCTCAAAACCTAGTGATTTATACATCTTTATGTCACCAAAGATTGAGAGTTCATTCATTCAACCTCATCCTTTAAGATGAGAGAATCCTTAACATGGGTCTCCTTTTCAGGAGTAAGCCCCAAAG
This sequence comes from Viscum album, assembly GCA_963277665.1. Lineage (NCBI taxonomy): Eukaryota > Viridiplantae > Streptophyta > Magnoliopsida > Santalales > Viscaceae > Viscum > Viscum album. The sequence continues at coordinate 1,771,094,156 of OY728122.1, forward strand.
TCCCCTAACCTGGGCCTCCTTTTTAAGAGTAAGTCCCAGTCATAATTATGGGCATCCTTCTTAGGAGTAAGCCCCAAGTCCTCTAATTTTGGGCATCCTTCTTAGGAGTAAGCCCCAATCTCAAATTTGGGCATCCTTCTTAGGAGTAAGCCCCGATCTCAAATATGGGCATCCTTCTCAGGAGTAAGCCCCAAACCTTAATCCCTAACCTAGGTCTCCTTTTCAGGAATAAGACTCAGTTAAAATCTTGGGCTTCCTTTTCAGGAGTAAGCCCCAAAGTCCCCTAACCTGGGCCTCCTTTTTAAGAGTAAGTCCCAGTCATAATTATGGGCATCCTCTTCAGGAGTAAACCCTAAGTCCCTTAATTTCTCTTAACCAGTCCTAAATTACGTTTGATATGGGATTCCTTCTCAGGAGTAAAACCCAAATATCAATCCTCTCCTAATTTGGGTTTCCTTTTCAGGAATAAGTCCCAAAGTTAGAGTATTCAAATCTCCATAAAGCACATATACCTTTATGAACCCTATTCCTGGATTTTCTCCCTAAGAGTAAATCCTAAACCTTCATCTATCTGGGCAGTCATACATACATAAGCCCCAAACAATTTCTTATGATTGCATCTTTCATGGAACAATTGTCTAATTTTTACCAATACCTCTTGTTTCTCACACCGAGCATGACTCACGTGAGCTTAGAGTGTAAAAGTAATTATGACATCCTTCTTTGAGCCATCAATCATAAACGTCATACTCCATTACTCGAACTACGTGGGTTCTGATTCCTTTTCCAAAACAAAGGATACGTAGGTAGCCCATTTATGTGTTCGATCCCAACTTTGAAATAATCCATGTCCTTCTGAATGATGATAAACTTCAAGTGCCCCACTGAGTGGCTTTAAAACCAGCCTGGTCTTCATAATGACCAAGAGACTTTTATAAATGTTTCGAAGGATACCATTGACCAAGAATCTCTAAATAGATACAGATGATTCTCTATTGATGAAGAACCTCAAATACATATAAAAGATTCTCTAAATTTCTTACATATTTAATCATTGATTCTTAAAACTGAAGGAAAACTCATTTTATACTTGGTAATGTAATAAGGATTCATGAACATAACTTAAATCTATAAAGAGAGTCCCGGAGTAGACAATAATTCCCCTAAAAAAGGTTTGATGAGTCTGACCTCCCATCCTCTCGACCAATGCAAATTCCTAAGCCTCATCAGTTCACAAGCTAATGAGCGCCTACCTTTGGAAAGTAGGTCCAAACGGATGTGGAATCATTGGATGGTTCCGGTTCTACGAACAAACCCGCTAGAAACCGATCGGAATGTTTGAATCTCCCGTCCAGGAGGTCATCCCCGAATTCCATGCGAAACAAAAAATGGTGAACCTGACGTGAATCCTTAACCAAGTTAAAGTGATGTTCTTCTTATTTGTTAGGCCCCTTGGGCCAACAAAGCAATCATTGACATGTGCTCATCCAAAAGATGCAGTGGCCGGATTCATCTTGATTATGTCTGTTATATGGAACAGGCACTCTTTTCTCAAGATCTTCTGCAAAATGGATTTTCTTAAATTCACCCCTAGGAATACTGCTGCTGTAAACACCTCTACTGTAAGGTCTGCTGCTGTGAAAACCAATACTGCTACTCCTGATGGAATGTCGTCCGCTTTGAGGATGACACCACCAACTCAGCATCTTCAAAACTGGGTTTCTAATGCACTGGTTAAGGAGTACCGTCGCAACGGTACTATCCCAACTCTGGAGGCCGCTCGTCAAGCCCCCCAAGTTAACAACTCTACCTGGTCATCCGGACAACGGCGGCCAGCGATCAAAAAGAAGGCGGTGCTGACTACCGTCTCCAACCGTTTCGGGTCGTTATCCCCGGAACGCAATTTCCATTTACTCCCTTACTCTGAGGAAGTAAATGAGCAGGTCCCTCAGGGCCTTAATTCAAAAAGACCGGAGTCCTTCCCGAGGGCTCCCATCAACAATCGCCGCCAGACTCGTGCGGTAGTGTGCCCTCAACATGATGAGGGTACCGACTCCAGGCATTCAACTCAGGTTCCTAGAACCCGAGCAGGCAAGATGAACCGCCAGAGACGGAATTCGGTTAACAATAGACAGGTTATCATCCCTGCCATCTCCGGAGAAGTCCACCAACCTAACTTGGTGGCGAACAACGAGCAGGCACACACACCTGCCCGTTTTAATTCCGCTGTCCAGTAGACTCGTCTGGCAGCATCAAGCCAATCCCGCAAGGCAATTCCGGTGGAGTACTATAGGCAGGAACATACACCTGCTTATGCATCATCAGTTAGTCAACAGGCTCGCCTGACTACATATGATGGAGTCCACCAACCTAACTTGGTGACAAACAACGAACAGGCACACACACCTGTCCGTTTTAATTCCGATGTCCAGCAGACTCGTCTGGCAGCATCAAGCCAATCCCGCCAGGCAATTTCGGCGGAGTACTGTAAGCAGGAACATGCACCTGCTTATACATCATCATTTAGTCAGCAGGCTCATCTGACTACATATGATGGATCTCGTCAACCGCGTTTGGCGAAGTGTAATCAGCAGGCACATACACCTGCGAATACTAATCAAGCCTACCAACAGTATCGCTTGGTAGCGCACGGAGAAGTCAGTCGGAAAGCCCCGATGAAAAACAAGAGGCAGACTCAACTCTCTGCCTCCACACTTGAGTACTGTCAGGATTCACTGACAGGAAAAGGAGAACAGGAGCAGGCACATACACCTACTCCAAGCCCAGAATGGACGTATATCCCCGTTCCGGCGGCTGAAGTCACCAAGCATATTTTGTCAATGGTGAAAGACCAAAAGCAAATTCCTGCTCATATTCTGGATGCTTGCCAGGATATCATAACAGCTTCAGCATCATCTCAGGGACAGACTCATAAATCTATCCCTAGCAGTGGAGTGACACATCAACGATTCACTCCGGAATAGACACACACATCTGTTCCAGTCCAAGAGGGTTATGGGGCATACTCCCCCATATCATACGGACAACCAAGTCAGGCACATACACCTGATTTGAGTGGAGATCGTTAGCCTAACCTGACCATCTTTCCTGATCAAGCACATACACCTTCTCAGAGTAACCACTTTCCTCAACAAGTGGTTTCCAAAGCGAGTAAGAAGGCATCTAAGAAAAAGATCCACCCAGCACAGTCAGGAGATCAAAGGCCAATCTGCAACAAGGCCTTGCTCGATGCTGGAGTTCTTGAAGCCCTCAGACATTTATCTGTCGGAATTCAAGATTCTACTCCCTCAGTTCCCAATAACGAGAACATTAATTCTGAAGGTCTTCAACAGACACTTCCTCATGAAGGCTTGCTTCATGAAAATTTGGTCAATCTTGAAGTTTCTTCTTCAGATGAGAGCCACAGGAACCCTCTATGTGGTTAGAAGACCAAGGAGCAAGAGATCTCATCTTTTTCTGTAACCCATTATGGTGGTCCTCCCCATGATGATGAACTTCGCTGTGAAAGTCATCTCCGCAGTAGTGATTCACATTGCCTGGAAAATACTCCAGTGGATAATGTAGTGCTGAGAAAGCCCTCTTATCTTGAGGCACTTGCAAATGCGAAACCCGTCATGTCTGATGCTTTATCGCTAACAAGTGAAATACTTTCTCAATCATAAGATAGCCCAGGGTGTAGGTCATTCTCTGAACCACCCCTAAGTCATGCATCTTCTAGTTTGATCAATGATCTCTCTACCAATCTTGTTGAATCCGATGAAGAAACAAGGAAACACCAACTCTGGTCAAAACAGGTAGAAGAATCTTCATTTAATGACAAAGAGGAAATGCTGAACATGAGGAAAAAACTGGAAAAAGGTGAGGTACCAGTCATGTTTTGGCCTTTGGATGACTCCCAGTCCGACATTCCAAAGATGTTGACGGATGATGGAATCCATGATATTCGTCTCAACATATGGAAAACTCTTTGTCAATTGAAGAAGAAGGTATTATCTTATGATGAATATGAAAATCATCTTAAGATAATAAAAGGGCTACAACGTCAGATTGATTTGGAATATCTATCAGTCTCTCGGTATCCGAAGGCTGAAAAGCAGCAGAGAACCCTTCAACGTTCATGCCTTGGCGCACTAAGAAAATTGCGTCAATTAATTTCTAATGCTCCATCTGGTGTTCATATCAGAGGATGGGGTATTCACGGAGCACTACATTTTACAGTGCTTTCCAGTCATCAAAGCCCGCCGAAAATGGTCTCATGAAATGTTATTGCTCATGGCCGGCCACAGTCAATGGGCTTTGTTCATAATCAAAAGCTTGCTCAAGAACAGGCTTCAACTAGTTCCACTCAAAATCAAGCATATAGAGAACAAGTTGTTGAATTGTTCCTACATCAAGCAGGCGAGAATATTGCACAAGCCTCTCGTATGGAGCAAACACGTCATCAAATGACAGAAGTTTCGGAAATCATCCAACGGTCTGTTGAACCAAGTGATAAAAATGGATATAGGCTAATGCATCCAGCTAATTTCCGAACTAAGATTCGCAAGATCAAGAGATCTTTTAAGAAGATCTCAGACGTAGCATGTCAAGAGCCACCCCAGCTTGTCAGACTGGGGACTTCTTTAACCCAACCCTCAGAGTCAACAAATGGGATTCGAGGAGTTGAGCGGAATCAGTAGGAAGATCCCCAGTTCTTGAGACTGGTGACTCTTTCAAATCATCAATCCCCTCCTCAGAGAATGTCGGTCTTTTCTCGATTGGGGAAGAAGCCACAAGAGGAATGAAGAGCCAAATTATCAGGAGATTCCCTCCAAGTTATAGCTCATCAAGAAGTTCCTAAAATATTGAATCAACAAAAGTCAATGTCTCATCAAAGACATGAAAGAAGACAATATCACCAAAATGTTGATAGAAGAGATGTGATGCATTATGCATTAATCAATTTCATCAATGTCATTGTTGTTAATCCACCAGAGGAGCTTCACTCAGGGGACTCAGATGAAGAGCGTCCTGCTCATGAAAATGTACGCACCGATACAAATGAAGAAGGTGTACGTACACGAAGTCAAAGGATTACTCAGAACCTAGGTAATCCACTTCCCTCCCTCCAAAAGGTATCCAACAAAGGGAAGGGATAGAATCAGGTTACATATCCTTCCTCTGAAGAAGGTCAATCGCTCTTATTAGAGCAAAGGTTTGCACAACAGGAGGAAGAAATGAAAGAATTAAGAAGGTTGAATGCAGAACTACTTCAGAGTAGTATTCTTCTTAAGAATGCTGAAGTCCGGCAGCCGAAGGAATTTTTTGTAACTACTAAGATGGATCAGGAATATCCTCCTTTATCAGTACACCCTCAGAGGTCTAATCCTACGGGTCAAACGCAACAACGGTTGGCAGCACTACCATCAGTTGCAGCACCAACCACCACGTATGTCCAAGCTCCATTCATTGTACCTACCCGAAACCAAGTTCAACCTGATGTTTCTCAAAAGTTAATAACTACTATTGAGTCATTAACAGCTCGGTTAGAAACTATGGAAGGGAAACGGGCACAAGTTCAACCGGAAAAGAAAGTTTACCCTGAAAGGGTAGATTCAATTTCTCCTCCATCCAGTTTTGGAAACCCTGTTTTCCCTACTTTCAATGGATCAAGTGACCCTGAACAACATTTGACGCATTACGTGTCTTGTTGTGATCCTATGATGGGAACTCCAGAGCAGCAAGAAGCAGTGAAACTCAGATGCTTCGTGCGAACCTTGCAAGGACCAGCTTTTATCTGGTATACAAGCTTGCAATCCCAGTCAATCATCGGATGGGAGGATCTTCGTCAAAAATTCCTTCTTCAGTTTAGCTCAACTTTGCCAAAAACGACAGTTTTCGATCTTACAAATTGCAAGCAAAGGGAGAATGAAAGATTCTCTGATTTCATTGCTCATTGGAAGGGATTAACATATTCCCTGAGTTTAGCACTCCCTCAGGAGGAACTGTTGCCAATCTGTGTGGCAAATTTGCGTGACGAATTACGCATGCCATTGATCCCTACGAAATACACAGGAGGGTTTCGAGACCTTACTTCAATCGCTCAGCAGATTAAAGATTCCCTTATACAGGATAAGGTTAAATCTCGTGTAATTCCATCAGTTCCAGGAAGGAGAATGGGTAAAGCAAAAACTGCTACAGTTATGCTTAAACAAGCACCTGTACCTATTTCTACTTCAAAACCTTCATCTTCTCGAAGGGCTCCACCTCCTGAACGCCAACAACAAAGGCCGTTTCGTCCAAATGATCAAAGATATCAATGACGAAAACAATTTGAAGATTTGAAGAGTAAAACATACTCTTTCCAAAGTGAGCAAGTTCCTGGTTACTTCATTTCAGCTCTGGAAAATAATTTGGTTCAATTACCAGTGCCCAAGAGGCCAAACAAGGAAGGAGATGAAGATCGTCCCAATTATTGTCCCTTTCATCAAATGTTGGGGCATCCCATCCAGGAGTGTTTTGTCTTTAAAGACCTCCTAAAAAAGATGGTCGACTTGGGACAAGTCAAATTGAAGGGTTCTTCAGCTCATGTAGCGTGTATTACCACTACAGATCCAGAGGAAAGAGGCGAGTGGCAGGAAGTCAAAAGCAAAACTGCGCAAAAATATGATGATTGGATGGTCAGAAAGACAATCAATCGGACCCATGCCATTTTGTGAACACAATTGAAGAAGCCAATTGTGTCTCCTACAAAAGTTGCAGTGAAGCCTCCATCAAAAGACAAATCCTCAAAAGGGCAGCGCAATTCAAAGAAGAAAGAGGAATCAGAAGAAGATGAGTATGTATCGAGGCCTAAGTTGTCTTTGAATCTGAAAGATTTCATGCCATCTACTTCAAAGCAACGGGCACCGCCCCACCAAACGGCACAGCCTAAACAGGCTAATCAGGAAGAGTCTTTATCAGACGAAGAGTTAATCTTTGGTTCTGTTTGATCTCAATGGATGGAGAACTCATCACGACTCCAACCAATGCCAGATTTCTGAAGAAATATTTTGTATAAACACAAAATATGGTTCCCAGAACCAAGATTCTTACAAGTGGTTCATACAGAAATAGTCCAGTATGACTTTAAACTGCATCATCATCCACGGTCTATGCATATGACCTTAAACTATTTGCACTTTTGTCCAACCTGACGTTAAACTGTAGAAAAGAACTTGTCCCCGCAACATGACATTAAACTGTGCAGCACCAGCTCGTCCTTGCTATATAACGTTAAACTATACAACAATGTTCCAATATGACCTTAAACTGCAACTTCGTCCAGCATGACGTTAAACTGTGTCAGTTCCCTTATCGTCCAACATGACGTTAAACTGTCACATTGGTTACTATTATGTCCTACAAGACACTAAACTGTATTATGTCCTATCTACATGACATTAAACTGTACAGAAGTTCCTTATTTGTCAGAGATGACATTAAACTATATTTTGTTCCGAGATGACATTAAACTATATTATGTCCGAGATGACATTAAACTATATTTTGTCCTACATGACATTAAACTGCATTGTGTCCTTGCAACATGACATTAAACTGTGTGGCACTTTCATCATCTAGCATGACGTTAAACTATGTCAGTTCCCTTATCGTCCAACATGACGTTAAACTGTCTCATTGGTTACTATTATGTCCTACATGACACTAAACTGTATTGTGTTCGAGATGACAATAAACTATATTATGTCCTAGCAACATGACATTAAACTGTGTGGCACTTCCAGCGTCCAGCATGACGATAAACTGTAAAAAGTCCACAAAACTGATATCCTCATATTGGTTCACCTTAGTCCTAGCTACATGACTTTAAACTGTACAGCAATGTTCTATCGTCCAACATGACGATAAACTGTATAAATGTTCTATTTTCCAACATGACGTTAAACTGTAACAGTTACTTGAATTTTCCTACATAACATTAAACTGTTAAAAAGTTTCCAATTCGTCCAAGATGACGTTAAATTATGCGGTCTGTGTATACGGCCTTAAACTATTCACATGTTCGTTAGTCCAGTATGACTTTAAACTGCATCATCATCCACGGTCTATGCATATGACCGTAAACTATTTGCACTTTCGTCCAACATGACGTTAAACTATAGAAAAGAAATTGTCCCCGCAACATGACATTAAACTGTGCATCACTATTTTGTCCTTGCTATATGATGTTAAACTATAAAGAAATGGTCCAGTATGACCTTAAACTGCAACTTCATCCCACACGACATTAAACTGTTAAAAAGTTCCATAAACCGTCTAGCATGACCTTAAACTGCATCATCCCTGGTCCATGTATATGACCATAAACTATTTGCAAATCCCTTACGTCCAGCAAGACGTTGAACTGTGACTTCCTAACTATATGACGCTAAACTGTATAAAAATCCCATACATCCGGAAAGACGTTAAACTATATAATCATCAAAGGTCCAACATGACATTAAACTGCACCATCCACGGTCCATGAATATGACCTTAAACTATTCACACTTTTGTCCAACATGACATTAAACTGTGAAAAAAAATCCCCAATACGTCCAACATGACGTTAAAATGATGCACTCTTCTGTCCTCACTGCATGACATTAAAACTGCACAGTCCCCCTTTCGTCCAATATGACGTTAAACTCTATTATTCCCATCGTCCTAACTACATGACTTTAAACTATACAGAAAATTCATAATATGTCCGACATGACATTAAACTGTTATTTTGTCCCTGCTACATGACACTAAACTGTGCAGCACCAATAGTCCTAACTGCAAGACTTTAAACTGCATAGTCCCTTGATATGTCCTACATGACATTAAACTGCGCATCGTTAAGGTTGTTGTTACCTCTTGTTTCTCACACCGAGTATGACTCACGTGAGCTTAGAGCAAACCTCAACCATAACACTCTCTTTGGGCCCCTAACCATGTGTAAGTCCCAACAACATTTTTTATTAGATCATTTTCCCCAAGAACAACTTGATCATTAATTCATTATTTAATTGAACTACACAGACTTTGATCCTTGCCCTCCAGGCTGGGTATGTAGGAAACCTCCCAGGGTTCAAGCCCAAAAACAATCTCTTCACATCGGTTCACCACCATCTCATATGATGTTGATTCGTGAAACCTCCCCTGGAATCAATATCTTTACATTGATTCACTTTCGTCCTTGTTATATGACCTTAAACTATACAACACTTTTGTCCGGTATGACAATAAACTACAATATTCTTTGATTTCCTCATTTGAGAGAGAACTATTACTGACATTGATTTTTTCAATCATGTTTCATTTTAAAAGACTACGTGCATACATGGTAATGCCTAAACTTTTTATCTTAGGTTAAACCATCATTGCACTAAAGTCTCCTTTCACCCTTCACATGTACGAACCAAATTTGTACAAAGGTTAGTTCTAGAACTACGTGGACTTGATTCCCATCCTTATGGGATACATAGGAACATTCGAGTGTCCCTCAAATACAGTCCCAAGTCTTTTGGGCCTAACCCCAAATTTCACTTTCAGTCCCTTGGCTGAAAAGTCCTCATGAAAACACACACTGTGTATTCATTGTTATGGTCCAAATTCTATGACCCTAAACTAAGATCTCTCATACTTTCGTCCTGCATGAGGTTAAACTGCATTTCAAGAACTACGTATGGCTTGATTCTCATTCTTATGAGATTCGTAGTGAATTCCAAAATTTCAATTTAGGACCCAGCCACAACATGATTATGGTTATCATTGACCTATGTATCTCTATATACATTAGACAATACCCATCTTTATGTGTTATAATCCTAACCTTAAATATTTTCAGATCTTCATAACCCTTTTCATGACTTCTAGTCACAAAAATGTCAAACTTCTGAGAATTCTTTTGCTTGACTATGCAGCACGTGCCCATAGGTGGCCTTGCATAAACAGTCCACATAACAGACTTTTCAGCCGAAAGATACTATTTTATTTAACTATGTAGCCAATTCCCTTAGGTGGCCCTGCATAATTCAACCCCCTAATGGGTTTGTTAAATGATAGTAATTTCATTCTTGGGAAGAATGCCTCTTTTGTACTTATTTGTCTTAAATGACGGTATGTAGGGATCTACAAAAAATAGCCATCCTTAACATATTTGTCCCATATCCTTTTTCATGATCTGAAAGTATTCAAGTCTATGGTTTATTCTTCTTCCCTACATTTGGGTCAGACCTTCGTAGGAGTGATATTCACCCAGTTCTTCGATAATCTTGTCTGGAAATATCTTCTCCATATTCAAGTCCCTCTTTCCATACAACAAACTCTATACTTTAGAAAATTTGAATCTCCATAAACTTTCACGGGCTTTTAGCACTAGGAAAGTAAATTTCTAAGAGTTCTTTCGCCTGACTATGCAGCACGTTCCCATAGGTGGCCTTGCATAAACAGTCCACATAACAGACTTGTCAGCCGAAAGATGCTATTTATTTAACCATGCAGCCAATGCCCTTAGGTGGCCCTGCATATTTCAACCCCCTAACGGGTTTTGTTAAATAATAGTAACTTCATTCTTGGAAACTACTTCTTCTAATGCCTTTTAGCTCTTTTTCATATCATTCCTCAGATTCAAATATTCTTAAGCCATAGTTTACATTTTTTCTCTCATACTTGAGTATGGTAATATGTTTTCAGATAAATTGTCAAAGAATTGAATCAATTTTAACCCATTTTGGTCAAAGGTATTTTGATCTTAAACATTATCCCCTTTATGTCCGACATGCATGACTTTAAACTGCCAGATTTCTTGTTTTTTCTTTTCACCTCAGAGTCAAATCCTCTTTTCTCTCTGGATCCAACTCGGAGGGGGGACTTTTGTTGACGCTCCTTTCTGTCACAGAGTCTAATGACTGAAAAAAAGGAAATACCTTAGTCCAAAGTGATTTATCCTTTGAAGAAACATCAAAAATCGACAAAGGGATAAACAAGGAGAACATTGCCCATAGGTCGCGCAAGTACCCTCATGGTCGCGCAAGTACACTTGCGCGCCGCCTATTGGTCATGCAAGTACTTGCGCGCTGTCTAGTGGTCGTGCAAGTCTACTTGCGCGACGCCTTATGGTCGTACAAGTGACTTGCGCGACCTAAGTGATAACCGCCCGTTAACCGGCCAGGGTCTTCTCCTGCCTATAAATAGACCCTGTGGGCCCCCCATTCGACAGGATCTTTTTCCAGAAACTCGGATTGAAGCTCCCGACGCCCAAGTCTCTTCTCAAAGCTTCCGGAACACTTCTAAGGTAATTTCTTACCTATAACGGAAGATCTAAAGGGAGGAAGGAAGACCTAAGTGTTGAAACTCATCAACACTTGCGCGCCTGAATGGCTAGCCCTTAAGGGAACTGGTCACACTTGCGCCCTGCCTTATTCCTTCAATAGAACTTGCGCGTCCCTTTTCTAGGAGAACCTCAAGAGGATTATAAAGGGTTTAATAAAGAGTCACTCAAGTATTTTAATGCTGGTTGAAAATCGCGCAAGTACCCCACATGCCGCGCAGGTATACCTGCGCGACCAAAACTTGCGCGCCCATGTAAGACTTACGCGCCTTTCAAGACTTGTGCGCCCCTTCCTTTTTGGGTGCCCATCTTTCCCATTTTACCCCTCTTAAGCCATTTCACCTTTCCTATTCAAGATTCAGTCTTCAAGATACTCTTCAAATCCATTTATGGCATGATTTCTTGATTTGACTTCCTTATCTGAAAGGAATTCGGTGGAATATCTCTCAAAACCTAGTGATTTATACATCTTTATGTCACCAAAGATTAAGAGTTCATTCATTTAACCTCATCCTTTAAGATGAGAGAATCCTTAACTTGGGTCTCCTTTTCAGGAGTAAGCCCCAAAGTCCCCTAACCTGGGCCTCCTTTTTAAGAGTAAGTCCCAGTCATAATTATGGGCATCCTTCTTAGGAGTAAGCCCCAAGTCCTCTAATTTTGGGCATCCTTCTTAGGAGTAAGCCCCAATCTGAAATTTGGGAATCTTTTTTAGGAGTAAGCCCCGATCTCAAATATGGGCATCCTTCTCAAGAGTAAGCCCCAAACCTTAATCCCTAACCTTGGTCTCCTTTTCAGGAATAAGACTCAGTTATAATCTCACTACTGGAAATTCGAGCTATAGCCACGGTTCTAAACCGTGGCTATAGGCCCTCAAACCGTGGCTATAGGTAATAGCCACGGTTTGAGGAACCGTGGCCAAGTTTGGCGTGGCTATAGGCCTAGACCTATAGCCACGGTTCCAAACCGTGGCTTTAACTCTATAGCCACGGTTCAAACCGTGGCTATAGGTTTATAGCCACGGTTAAAACCGTGGCTGTATACCTAATGCCACGGTTTCAACCGTGGCTATACTATAGGCCGGACAAAATCTATAGCCACGGTTTAAAACCGTGGCATTATGTCTATAGCCACGGTTTAAAACCGCGGCAATACATCAATAGCCACGGTTTTGAACCGTGGCTATAGGGTTTCCAAATTCATAAAAAAAAAAATACCCCCTGGACACACCCTGGACACCCCCATGCCACCCCCGGCCAGTCCCCCCTGCCAGTACCCCCGGACAGCCCCCCGTGCACCCCCGGACAGCCCCCCGTGCACCCCCGGACAGCCCCCCGTGCACCACTGGACAGCCCCCCCGGCCAGCCCCAGCCAGCCCCCCATGCACCCCCGAGCAGCCCCCCGACCAGCCCCGGACAGCCCCCCGTGCACCCCTGGACAGCCCCCCCGGCCAGCCCCAGCCAGCCCCCCGTGCACCCCCGAGCAGCCCCCCGACCAGCCCCGGACAGCCCCCCGTGCACCCCCGGACAGCCCCCAGCCCCCAGCCCCCCCTGCCCCCTGCTTGTCCCCCTGCCAGCTCCCCCCCTGCTAGTCCCCCCCTGCCCCCTGCTAGTCCCCCACTGCCCCCTGCTAGTACCCCCCCCCCCGCCACCCCCCCTTCTTGTCCCCTTGCCAGCCCCCCCTGCCACCCCCCTGCCAGTCCCCCCTGCCCCCTGACACCCCCCCTGCTAGTCCCCCTGCCCCCTGCTAGTCCCCCACTGTCCCCTGTTAGTCCCCCCCCCCCCCGCCACCCCCCCGCTTGTCCCCTTGCCAGCCCCCCCAGCCACCCCCTGCTTGTCCCCCTGCAAGCCCCCCCTGCTTGTCCCCCTGCCAGCCCCACCCCTGCTCCTGCCAGCCCCCCCCCCCCTGCCCCCTGCTTGCCCCCCTGCCAGCCCCCCCCCCTTCCCCCTGCTTGTCCCCCTTCCAGCCCCCCCGGCCACCCCCCTGCCCCCTGCTTGCCCCCTGCCGCCACCCCCCCCCCCCCCTTCCCCCTGCCAGCCCCCCCGCCCCTGCTTGTCCCCCTGCCAACCCCCCCTGCTGGACACCCCCCCTGTCCGTGCACCCCCGGACAGCCCCCCCTGCTGGACACCCCCCATGCACCCCCGGACAGCCCCCCGTGCACCCCTTGCCAGCCCCCCCAGCCACCCCCTGCTTGTCCCCCTGCAAGCCCCCCCTGCTTGTCCCCCTGCCAACCCCACCCCTGCTCCTGCCAGCCCCCCCATGCCCCCTGCTTGCCCCCCTGCCAGCCCCCCCCCTTCCCCCTGCTTGTCCCCCTTCCAGCCCCCCCGGCCACCCCCCTGCCCCCTGCTTGCCCCCTGCCGCCACCCCCCCCCCCCTTCCCCCTGCCAGCCCCCCCGCCCTGCTTGTCCCCCTGCCAACCCCCCCTGCTGGACACCCCCCCTGTCCGTGCACCCCCGGACAGCCCCCCGTGCACCCCCGGACAGCCCCCCATGCACCCCCGGACAGCCCCCCGTGCACCCCTGGACAGCCCCCCCGGCCAGCCCCGGCCAGCCCCCCGTGCACCCCCGGACAGCCCCGGACAGCCCCCATGTGCACCCCCGGACAGACCCCATGCAGCCCCCATCCCCCCTGCACAGAACCCCGGAAACCCCCTGCCCCCTGCTTGTCCCCCTGCCAGCCCCCCCTGCCCCCTGCTTGTCCCCCTGCCAGCTCCCCCCCTGCCCCCTGCTAGTCCCCCCCCCCCCCCCGCCACCCCCCCTGCTTGTCCCCTTGCCAGCCCCCCCTGCCAGTCCCCACTGCCCCCTGACACCCTCCCTGCTAGTCCCCCTGCCCCCTGCTAGTCCCCCACTGCCCCCTGTTAGTCCACCCCCCCCCCCCCCGCCACCCCCCTGCTTGTCCCCTTGCCAGCCCCCCTGCCGCCCCCTGCCAGCCCCCCCTGCTTGTCCCCCTGCCAGCCCCCCCTGCCCCTGCCAGCCCCCCCCCTGCCCCCCTGCCAGCCCCCCCCCCCCCTTCCCCCTGCTTGTCACCCTGCCAGCCCCCCCGGCCACCCCCCTGCTTGTCCCCCTGCCAGCCCCCCCCTGCCCCTGCCAGCCCCCCCCCCTGCCCCTGCCAGCCCCCCCTGCCAGCCCCCCCCCCCCCCTTCCCCCTGCTTGTCCCCCTGCCAGCCCCCCCCTGCCCCCTGCTTGTCCCCCTGCCAGCCCCCCCCCTGCCCCCCTGCCAGCCCCCCCTTCCCCCTGCTTGTCCCCCTGCCAGCCCCCCCTGCCCCCTGCTTGCCCCCTGCCACCCCCCCCCCCCCTTCCCCCTGCCAGCCCCCCCAGCCCCTGCTTGTCCCCCTGCCAACCCCCCCTGCTGGACACCCCCCCTGTCCGTGCACCCCCGGACAGCCCCCCGTGCACCCCCGGACAGCCCCCCGTGCACCCCCGGACAGCCCCCCGTGCACCCCCGGACAGCCCCCCCCGGCCAGCCCCGGCCAGCCCCCCGTGCACCCCCGGACAGCCCCACGACCAGCCCCGGACAGCCCCCCGTGCACCCCCGGACAGCCCCCATGTGCACCCCCGGACAGCCCCCCCGGCCAGCCCCGGCCAGCCCCCCGTGCACCCCCGGACAGCCCCACGACCAGCCCCGGACAGCCCCCCGTGCACCCCCGGACAGCCCCCATGTGCACCCCCGGACAGCCCCCCGTGCACCCCCGGACAGCCCCCCCGTGCACCCCCAGACAGCCCCCCCGTGCACCCCCGGACAGCCCCCATATGCACCCCCGGACAGCCCCCATATGCACCCCCAAACAGCCCCCCGTGCACCCCTGGACAGCCCCCCGGCCAGCCCCGGACAACCCCCTGTGCACCCCCGGACAGCCCCCCGACCAGCCCCGGACAGCCCCCCGTGCACCCCCGGACAGCCCCCATGTGCACCCCCGGACAGACCCCATGCAGCCCCATTCCCCCCGGACAGCCCCCCGTGCACCCCCGGACAGCCCCCATGTGCAACCCCGGACAGCCCCCATGTGCACCCCCGGACAAACCCCATACAGCCCCCTACCCCCCTGCACAGAACCCCGGGCGTTTATCAAGCGCGCGCAACGCTTAAAGAACGCATAATGAGCCCTACCGCGCAGACCACACGTCCGATTGACGCGCCGTCTGCGCGTGCACGTCGCGAATAATAATGGGATTGTTGTCCTGTGATTTCAGGGCAATCCGATGTCGTCCGCTATGAGTTTGACCGTTAGACGCCTGTTTTGGCCGTTTATGACACCGGAACGGCGTTCCCGGTCACCACGGGCACACGGCACGTCTGATTGACGTGCCGTCTGCTCGACCACATCACAATTCACTCACCCTTTGATGTCGTCCGATTTCAGGCCATTCGGAATTCGTTCGGCCCGTTTGGACCCCCCCACGCGCGTTTATCAAGCGCGCGCAACGCTTAAAGAACGCATAATGAGCCCTCCTGCGCAGACCGCACGTCCGATTGACGTGCCGTCTGCGCGTGCACGTCGCGAATAATAATTTGAATGTTGTCCTGTGATTTCAGGTCAATCTGATGTCGTCCGCTATGAGTTTGACCGTTAGACGCCCGTTTTGGCCGTTTATGACACCAGAACGGCGTTCCCGGTCACCGCGGGCACACGGCACGTCCGATTGACGTGCCGTCTACTCGACCACATCACAATTCACTCACCCTTTGATGTCGTCCGATTTCAGGCCATTCGCAATTCGTTCGGCCCGTTTGGACCCCCCACGCGCTTTTCTCAAGCGCGCGCAACGCTTAAAGAACGCATAATGAGCCCTCCTGCGCAGACCGCACGTCCGATTGACGTGCCGTCTGCGCGTGCACGTCGCGAATAATAATTTGAATGTTGTCCTGTGATTTCAGGTCAATCTGATGTCGTCCGCTATGAGTTTGACCGTTAGACGCCCGTTTTGGCCGTTTATGACACCAGAACGGCGTTCCCGGTCACCGCGGGCACACGGCACGTCCGATTGACGTGCCGTCTGCTCAACCACATCACAATTCACTCACCCTTTGATGTCGTCCGATTTCAGGCCATTCGCAATTCGTTCGGCCCGTTTGGACCCCCTCACGCGCGTTTCTCAAGCGCGCGCAACGCTTAAAGAACGCATAATGAGCCATCCTGCGCAGACCGCACGTCCGATTGACGTGCCGTCTGCGCGTGCACGTCGCGAATAATAATTTGAATGTTGTCCTGTGATTTCAGGTCAATCCGATGTCGTTCGCTATGAGTTTGACCGTTAGACGCCCGTTTTGGCCGTTTATGACACCAGAACGGCGTTCCCGGTCACCGCGGGCACACGGCACGTCCGATTGACGTGCCGTCTGCTCGACCACATCACAATTCACTCACCCTTTGATGTCGTCCGATTTCAGGCCATTCGGAATTCGTTCGGCCCGTTTGGACCCCCCCACGCGCGTTTATCAAGCGCGCGCAACGCTTAAAGAACGCATAATGAGCCCTCCTGCGCAGACCGCACGTCCGATTGATGTGCCGTCTGCGCGTGCACGTCGCGAATAATAATTTGAATGTTGTCCTGTGATTTCAGGTCAATCCGATGTCGTCCGCTATTAGTTTGACCGTTAGACGCCTGTTTTGGCCGTTTATGACACCAGAACGGCGTTCCCGGTCACCGCGGGCACACGGCACGTCCGATTGACGTGCCGTCTGCTCGACCACATCACAATTCACTCACCCTTTGATGTCGTCCGATTTCAGGCCATTCGCAATTCGTTCGGCCCGTTCGGACCCCCCACGCGCTTTTCTCAAGCGCGCGCAACGCTTAAAGAACGCATAATGAGCCCTCCTGCGCAGACCGCACGTCCGATTGACGTGCCGTCTGCGCGTGCACGTCGCGAATAATAATTTGAATGTTGTCCTGTGATTTCAGGTCAATCTGATGTCGTCCGCTATGAGTTTGACCGTTAAACGCCCGTTTTGGCCGTTTATGACACCAGAACGGCGTTCCCGGTCACCGCGGGCACACGGCACGTCCGATTGACGTGTCGTCTGCTCGACCACATCACAATTCACTCACCCTTTGATGTCGTCCGATTTCAGGCCATTCGCAATTCGTTCGGCCCGTTTGGACCCCCCCACGCGCGTTTCTCAAGCGCGCGCAACGCTTAAAGAACGCATAATGAGCCCTCCTGCGCAGACCGCACGTCCGATTGACGTGCCGTCTGCGCGTGCACGTCGCGAATAATAATTTGAATGTTGTCCTGTGATTTCAGGTCAATCCGATGTCGTTCGCTATGAGTTTGACCGTTAGACGCCCGTTTTGGCCGTTTATGACACCAGAACGGCGTTCCCGGTCACCGCGGGCACACGGCACGTCCGTTTGACGTGCCGTCTGCTCGACCACATCACAATTCACTCACCCTTTGATGTCGTCCGATTTCAGGCCATTCGGAATTCGTTCGGCCCGTTTGGACCCCCCCACGCGCGTTTATCAAGCGCGCGCAACGCTTAAAGAACGCATAATGAGCCCTCCTGCGCAGACCGCACGTCCGATTGATGTGCCGTCTGCGCGTGCACGTCGCGAATAATAATTTGAATGTTGTCCTGTGATTTCAGGTCAATCCGATGTCGTCCGCTATTAGTTTGACCGTTAGACGCCTGTTTTGGCCGTTTATGACACCAGAACGGCGTTCCCGGTCACCGCGGGCACACGGCACGTCCGATTGACGTGCCGTCTGCTCGACCACATCACAATTCACTCACCCTTTGATGTCGTCCGATTTCAGGCCATTCGCAATTCGTTCGGCCCGTTTGGACCCCCCACGCGCGTTTCTCAAGCGCGCGCAACGCTTAAAGAACGCATAATGAGCCCTCCTGCGCAGACCGCACGTCCGATGGTGACTAGGTCTCATAGCTCATCTACCTACAACTTGGAATGGGATGATGACGTCGGGGAGGGGGTTATGAAAACGAAATGCTTTATTATGAAGGCAGTTTTATCAATGTCTAGCCCCATCTCCTCTCTTATGTCATCTTTTGTTTTTAATAAAATGGCTTTAGAGCCTTTCGGCTCGAAGCTTCTTTCTGTCATACTCTAATTCTGTTAAGCCTCTCAAACTTGACACACTGTCATACTCTAATTCTGTTAAGCCTCTCAAACTTCCAGCCCTCAATGAGGGCTGCAATTCTGTATTAAAGGATGGGAACGAAAATTACAGCAGAAAAATAGAAGAAATAGGGAAAACAACAGAAGAAATCCTCAGGAGGCCCCCAGGCTGAGGGAGGAAGATCAAGCTAACAAGCCACCAGGCCGATCTTCCGCTGAAAAATGGGTCGTCTGAAACGCCTGTGAGCAAGTGGGGCTGAACCTCCCCCCTGCTGGATGTGGCTGGAGCAGGGCCACATCACGGCGTGACCGCGGCGTGACCGCGGCGTGACCGCAGCGTGTTGGCCCGATCCAGCGACATCCGCGGGGCAGCATCTTCCGACCAGGAGCGAAGGGAGCGGGAGGAGGCTGGAATGTGGGTGAAAGGGGGCTGGTTGCAGGTGTTGGGGGGATGGTGCGGGCTGATTCGAAGGTGGGGGGGCTGTTGCGGGCTGGAATGCTGGTGGCAGCGGGCTGATGACTTTGCTGAAAAATGGGTCGTCTGAAACGCCTGTGAGCAAGTGGGGCTGAACCTCCCCCCTGCTGGATGTGGCTGGAGCAGGGCCACATCACGGCGTGACCGCGGCGTGACCGCGGCGTGACCGCGGCGTGACCGCGGCGTGACCGCGGCGTGACCGCGGCGTGACCGCGGCGTGACCGCGGCGTGACCGCGGCGTGACCGCAGCGTGTTGGCCCGATCCAGCGACATCCGCGGGGCAGCATCTTCCGACCAGGAGCGAAGGGAGCGGGAGGAGGCTGGAATGTGGGTGAAAGGGGGCTGGTTGCAGGTGTTGGGGGGATGGTGCGGGCTGATTCGAAGGTGGGGGGGCTGTTGCGGGCTGGAATGCTGGTGGCAGCGGGCTGATGACTTAGCTGAAAAATGGGTCGTCTGAAACGCCTGTGAGCAAGTGGGGCTGAACCTCCCCCCTGTTGGATGTGGCTGGAGCAGGGCCACATCACGGCGTGACCGCGGCGTGACCGCGGCGTGACCGCGGCGTGACCGCGGCGTGACCGCAGCGTGTTGGCCCGATCCAGCGACATCCGCGGGGCAGCATCTTCCGACCAGGAGCGAAGGGAGCGGGAGGAGGCTGGAATGTGGGTGAAAGGGGGCTGGTTGCAGGTGTTGGGGGGATGGTGCGGGCTGATTCGAAGGTGGGGGGGCTGTTGCGGGCTGGAATGCTGGTGGCAGCGGGCTGATGACTTTGCTGAAAAATGGGTCGTCTGAAACGCCTGTGAGCAAGTGGGGCTGAACCTCCCCCCTGCTGGATGTGGCTGGAGCAGGGCCACATCACGGCGTGACCGCGGCGTGACCGCGGCGTGACCGCGGCGTGACCGCAGCGTGTTGGCCCGATCCAGCGACATCCGCGGGGCAGCATCTTCCGACCAGGAGCGAAGGGAGCGGGAGGAGGCTGGAATGTGGGTGAAAGGGGGCTGGTTGCAGGTGTTGGGGGGATGGTGCGGGCTGATTCGAAGGTGGGGGGGCTGTTGCGGGCTGGAATGCTGGTGGCAGCGGGCTGATGACTTTGCTGAAAAATGGGTCGTCTGAAACGCCTGTGAGCAAGTGGGGCTGAACCTCCCCCCTGCTGGATGTGGCTGGAGCAGGGCCACATCACGGCGTGACCGCGGCGTGACCGCGGCGTGACCGCGGCGTGACCGCGGCGTGACCGCGGCGTGACCGCGGCGTGACCGCGGCGTGACCGCGGCGTGACCGCGGCGTGACCGCGGCGTGACCGCGGCGTGACCGCAGCGTGTTGGCCCGATCCAGCGACATCCGCGGGGCAGCATCTTCCGACCAGGAGCGAAGGGAGCGGGAGGAGGCTGGAATGTGGGTGAAAGGGGGCTGGTTGCAGGTGTTGGGGGATGGTGCGGGCTGATTCGAAGGTGGGGGGGCTGTTGCGGGCTGGAATGCTGGTGGCAGCGGGCTGATGACTTAGCTGAAAAATGGGTCGTCTGAAACGCCTGTGAGCAAGTGGGGCTGAACCTCCCCCCTGTTGGATGTGGCTGGAGCAGGGCCACATCACGGCGTGACCGCGGCGTGACCGTGGCGTGACCGCGGCGTGACCGCGGCGTGACCGCAGCGTGTTGGCCCGATCCAGCGACATCCGCGGGGCAGCATCTTCCGACCAGGAGCGAAGGGAGCGGGAGGAGGCTGGAATGTGGGTGAAAGGGGGCTGGTTGCAGGTGTTGGGGGGATGGTGCGGGCTGATTCGAAGGTGGGGGGGCTGTTGCGGGCTGGAATGCTGGTGGCAGCGGGCTGATGACTTTGCTGAAAAATGGGTCGTCTGAAACGCCTGTGAGCAAGTGGGGCTGAACCTCCCCCCTGCTGGATGTGGCTGGAGCAGGGCCACATCACGGCGTGACCGCGGCGTGACCGCGGCGTGACCGCGGCGTGACCGCGGCGTGACCGCGGCGTGACTGCAGCGTGTTGGCCCGATCCAGCGACATCCGCGGGGCAGCATCTTCCGACCAGGAGCGAAGGGAGCGGGAGGAGGCTGGAATGTGGGTGAAAGGGGGCTGGTTGCAGGTGTTGGGGGGATGGTGCGGGCTGATTCGAAGGTGGGGGGGCTGTTGCGGGCTGGAATGCTGGTGGCAGCGGGCTGATGACTTTGCTGAAAAATGGGTCGTCTGAAACGCCTGTGAGCAAGTGGGGCTGAACCTCCCCCCTGCTGGATGTGGCTGGAGCAGGGCCACATCACGGCGTGACCGCGGCGTGACCGCGGCGTGACCGCGGCGTGACCGCGGCGTGACCGCGGCGTGACCGCAGCGTGTTGGCCCGATCCAGCGACATCCGCGGGGCAGCATCTTCCGACCAGGAGCGAAGGGAGCGGGAGGAGGCTGGAATGTGGGTGAAAGGGGGCTGGTTGCAGGTGTTGGGGGGATGGTGCGGGCTGATTCGAAGGTGGGGGGGCTGTTGCGGGCTGGAATGCTGGTGGCAGCGGGCTGATGACTTAGCTGAAAAATGGGTCGTCTGAAACGCCTGTGAGCAAGTGGGGCTGAACCTCCCCCCTGTTGGATGTGGCTGGAGCAGGGCCACATCACGGCGTGACCGCGGCGTGACCGCGGCGTGACCGCGGCGTGACCGCGGCGTGACCGCAGCGTGTTGGCCCGATCCAGCGACATCCGCGGGGCAGCATCTTCCGACCAGGAGCGAAGGGAGCGGGAGGAGGCTGGAATGTGGGTGAAAGGGGGCTGGTTGCAGGTGTTGGGGGGATGGTGCGGGCTGATTCGAAGGTGGGGGGGCTGTTGCGGGCTGGAATGCTGGTGGCAGCGGGCTGATGACTTTGCTGAAAAATGGGTCGTCTGAAACGCCTGTGAGCAAGTGGGGCTGAACCTCCCCCCTGCTGGATGTGGCTGGAGCAGGGCCACATCACGGCGTGACCGCGGCGTGACCGCGGCGTGACCGCGGCGTGACCGCAGCGTGTTGGCCCGATCCAGCGACATCCGCGGGGCAGCATCTTCCGACCAGGAGCGAAGGGAGCGGGAGGAGGCTGGAATGTGGGTGAAAGGGGGCTGGTTGCAGGTGTTGGGGGGATGGTGCGGGCTGATTCGAAGGTGGGGGGGCTGTTGCGGGCTGGAATGCTGGTGGCAGCGGGCTGATGACTTTGCTGAAAAATGGGTCGTCTGAAACGCCTGTGAGCAAGTGGGGCTGAACCTCCCCCCTGCTGGATGTGGCTGGAGCAGGGCCACATCACGGCGTGACCGCGGCGTGACCGCGGCGTGACCGCGGCGTGACCGCGGCGTGACCGCGGCGTGACCGCGGCGTGACCGCGGCGTGACCGCGGCGTGACCGCGGCGTGACCGCGGCGTGACCGCGGCGTGACCGCGGCGTGACCGCGGCGTGACCGCGGCGTGACCGCGGCGTGTTGGCCCGATCCAGCGACATCCGCGGGGCAGCATCTTCCGACCAGGAGCGAAGGGAGCGGGAGGAGACTGGAATGTGGGTGAAAGGGGGCTGGTTGCAGGTGTTGGGGGGATGGTGCGGGCTGATTCGAAGGTGGGGGGGGGGGGGCTGTTGCGGGCTAGAATGCTGGTGGCAGCGGGCTGAAATGAAGGTGGAAGGGGTCGTGCAATGACACGAATGGGCAGAGTGAGAATATCGGATTGATCATCGGATGGAGTACACTGTAATCAGAGGAAAGAATATGCGCTGTGAGAATACAATATGCAATGGAGGATCATCGGATGGTCCAATAAAATTGTACGCTAAGTAGACACCCTATTGAGAGCTTCACCTGGATTCAAACAGCACAACCATTAATCTCATAGTGATTAATTATTGATTTTCACAAATAACTCAAATGATCCAGCATGATAGTTGGTAAGAAATATTTAGATGTGAATACACTTTTTGAAAGTCAATTTGGCATTCTGAATTTCATTGACACCTCATTTTAATTATCTCCGATTGACGTGCCGTCTGCGCGTGCACGTCGCGAAGACTACCATGCTTTCAAATTCAGGCCAACTAGTGTGTACAGGTAAATAAAGAAGCCAATGATAAAGATTTTAGCACCCCTACAACCGAAAAAGCACATTCCAGTAGAGGGAATAAGGGTCCCTATAGGAGAAACTACAGTCTAGAAAGAAAAAACCACATCTAGTTGCTTATTATTGTCCAACGAGTGGTTTTTTTTGATGAATACATACAAAATTAAATACATACCCGCAAGTAAATACATACAAAATTAAATACAGAATTAAATACATACAAAATACATACCGAATACATACCTGCAACTAGAGAATCCATACATACCTACAACTAGAGACTCCATACATATAGAATTGAATACATACAGAATACATACAAAATACATACAGAATACATACAGAATGCATAACTACAACTAGAGACTCCATACATAAAGAATACATACATACTTGCAACTAGAGACTCTATACATATAGAATACATACCTGCAATTAGAGACTCCATTCCTCCCTCAATTAAAAATACATACAGAATTAAATAGATACATGAATTCAGAATACATACAGAATTGAATACATACCTACAAGTAAATACATACAGAATTCAGAATTAAATTCATACATGAAAGTATTATAACACATAATTCATACCTGTAAGTAAATACATACAAAATTCAGAATTGAATTCGGAATTCAGAATTGAATACATGCCTGCAAGTATTATAACAAATAATACATATCTGCAAGTAAATACATATAGATTTCAGAATTGAATTTAAAATTCAGAATTGAATACATACCTGCAATTACAACACATAAGTCATATCTTCAAGTAAATACATACAAAATTTAGAATTGAATTCAGAATTCAATACCTGCAAGTATAAAACATAATTCAGAAGGTAATTAAATACATACATAATTGAATTTATATTTTTCATTAAAACAGGATGAAAAATTTGGTTGATGTTGAATTAATAAAACAAAACAGTGGAAAAGAAATTAAAATGATGCAACGCCGAACCAGATGTTTGAAAAAAATCATATTTGACTTAAAACCAGCATTCAACACAAAGACAATCTGGTAGAATTCAATTAAATATGAACATTGAATAGCAACTGTTAAATAGAGATATTTAAATCGATGATGAACTGGTATTTTTAAGCCAAATCAATAGATTCAAAGAGAGTTGAACATCTACCAGTCAAGAAACAACTCAGAGGAAGGAATTTGGAGAATAATACCTCACTCAAACCCCCATCACGATTTAGACTTGGAGGGGAGTCCGTCGGCGTCGGGGGAGGCGCTGTCTTCCGGGGAGGGGGGAGGCGCGGTCGTCCGGGGAGGGGAGTGCATCGGGGGAGGGGAGTGAGTCGGGGAGGGTTCCGTAGGAGTGAGTCCGGGGAGGGGGGAAGCGCAGCGAGGAGGCGTCGGGGAGGAGGGGCGAGGAGGGCGCGACGACGAGGAGGGCGCGGCCACGAGGAGGGCGCGGCGAGGAGGAGGGCGCGGCGAGGAGGGCGCGGCGAGGAGGAGATGCCGTCGGGGAGGAGGGCTGTGGATCGGGGAGGAGGAGGAGCCCGATAAAAGATCGGGAGAATAAAAGGATGAAAGTCATTTAGCCACGGACAAAAATTTAACCGTGGCCTAATAAGGGCTATAGCCACGGACCTATAAAACCGTGGCTATAGGTCCGTGGCTATAGCCCCAATTTCTAGTAGTGTCTTGGGCTTCCTTTTCAGGAGTAAGCCCCAAAGTCCCCTAACCTGGGCCTCCTTTTTAAGAGTAAGTCCCAGTCATAATTATGGGCATCCTCTTCAGGAGTAAACCCCAAGTCCCTTAATTTCTCTTAACCAGTCCTAAATTACGTTTGATATGCGATTCCTTCTCAGGAGTAAAACCCAAATATCAATCCTCTCCTAATTTGGGTTTCCTTTTCAGGAATAAGTCCCAAATTTAGAGTATTAAAATCTCCGTAAAGCAAATATACCTTTATGAACCCTGTTCCTGGATTTTCTCCCTAAGAGTAAATCCTAAACCTTCATCTATCTGGGCAGTCATACATACATAAGCCCCAAACAATTTCTTATGATTGCATCTTTCATGGCACAATTGCCTAATTTTTACCAATACCTCTTGTTTCTCACACCGAGCATGACTCACGTGAGCTTAGAGTGTAAAAGTAATTATGACATCCTTCTTTGAGCCATCAATCATAAACGTCATACTCCATTACTCGAACTACGTGGGTTCTGATTCCTTTTCCAAAACAAAGGATACGTAGGAAGCCCATTTATGGTTTCGATCCCAACTTTGAAATAATCCATGTCCTTCTGAATGATGATAAACTTCAAGTTCCCCACTGAGTGGCTTTAAAACCATCCTGGTCATCATAATGACCAAGAGACTTTTATAAATGTTTCGAAGGATACCATTGACCAAGAATCTCTAAATAGATACAGATGATTCTCTATTGATGAAGAACCTCGAATACATATAAAAGATTCCCTAAATTTCTTACATATTTAATCATTGATTGTTAAAACTGAAGGAAAGCTCATTTTATACTTGGTAATGTAATAAGGATTCACGAACATAACTTAAATCTATAAAGAGAGTCCCAGAGTAGACAATAATTCCCCTCAAAAAGGTGTGAAGAGTCCGACCTCCCATCCTCTCGACCAATGAAAATTCCTAAGCCTCATCAGTTCACAAGCTAATGAGCGCCTACCTTTGGAAAGTAGGTCCAAATGGATGTGGAATCATTGGATGTTTCCGGTTCTACGAACAAACCCGCTAGAAACTGATCGGAACGTTTGAATCTCTCGTCCAGGAGGTCATCCCCGAATTCTGTGCGAAACAAAAAATGGTGAACCCGACTTGAATCCTTAACCAAGTTAAAGTGATGTTCTTCTTATTTGTTAGGCCCCTTGGGCCAACAAAGCAATCATTGACATGTGCTCATCCAAAAGATGCAGTGGCCGGATTCATCTTGATTATGTCTGTTATATGGAACAGGCACTCTTTTCTCAAGATCTTCTGCAAAATGGCTTTCCTTAAATTCACCCCTATGAATACTGCTGCTGTAAACACCTCTACTGTGAGGTCTGCTGCTGTGAAAACCAATACTGCTACTCCTGCTGGAATGTCGTCCGCTCTGAGGATGACACCACCAACTCAGTATCTTCAACGCTGGGTTTCTAATGCACTGGTTAAGGAGTACCGTCGCAACAGTACTATCCCAACTCTGGAGGCCGCTCGTCAAGCCCTCCAAGTTAACAACTCTACCTGGTCATCCGGACAACGGCGGACAGCGATCAAAAAGCAGGCGATGCTGACTACCGTCTCCAACCGTTTCGGGTCGTTATCCCCGGAATGCAATTTCCATTTACTCCCTTACTCTGAGGAAGTAAATGAGCAGGTCCCTCAGGGCCTTAATTCAAAAAGATAGGAGTGCTTCCCGAGGGCTCCCATCAATAATCGCCGCCAGACTCATGCGGTAGTGCGCCCTCAACATGATGAGGGTACCGACTCCAGGCATTCAACTCAGGTTCCTCGAACCCGAGCAGGCAAGATGAACCGCCAGAGACGGAATCCGGTTAACAATAGACAGTTTATCATCCCTGCCATCTCCGGAGAAGTCCACCAACCTAACTTGGTGGCGAACAACGAGCAGGCACACACACCTGCCCGTTTTAATTCCGCTGTCCAGCAGACTCGTCTGGCAGCATCAAGCCAATCCCGCCAGGCAATTCCAGCGGAGTACTATAGGCAGGAACATACACCTGCTTATGCATCATCAGTTAGTCAGCAGGCTCGCCTGACTACATATGATGGAGTCCACCAACCTAACTTGGTGACAAACAACGAACAGGCACACACACCTATCCGTTTTAATTCCGATGTCCAGCAGACTCGTCTGGCAGCATCAAGCCAATCCCGCCAGGAAATTTCGGCGGAGTACTATAAGCATGAACATGCACCTGCTTATACATCATCATTTAGTCAGCAGGCTCGTCTGACTACATATTATGGATCTCGTCAACCGCGTTTGGCGAAGTGTAATCAGCAGGCACATACACCTGCTAATACTAATCAAGCCTACCAACAATCTCGCTTGGTAGAGCACGGAGAAGTCAGTCGGAAAGCCCCGATGACAAACAGGAGGCAGACTCAACTCTCTGCCTCCACACTTGAGTACTGTCGGGATTCACTGACAGGAAAAGGAGGACAGGAGCAGGCACATACACCTACTCCAAGCCCGTAATGGATGTATATCCCCATTCCGGCGGCTGAAGTCACCAAGCATATTTTGTCAATGGTGAAAGAGCAGAAGCAAATTCCTGCTCATATTCTGGATGCTTGCCAGGATATCATAACAGCTTCAGCATCATCTCAGGGACAGACACATAAATCTATCCCTAGCTGTGGAGTGACACATCAATGATTCACTCCGGAATAGACACACACATCTGTTCCAGTCCAAGAGGGTTATGGGGCATACTCCCCCATATCATACGGACAACCAAGTCAGGCACATACACCTGATTTGAGTGGAGATCGTTAGCCTAACCTGACCATCTTTCCTGATCAGGCACATACACCTGCTCAGAGTAACCACTTTCCTCAACAAGTGGTTTCCAAAGCGAGTAAGAAGGCATCTAAGAAAAAGATCCACCCAGAACAGTCAGGAGATCAAAGGCCAATCTGCAACAAGGCCTTGCTCGATGTTGGAGTTCTTGAAGCCCTCAGACATTTATCTATTGGAATTCAAGATTCTACTCCCTCAGTTCCCAATAAAGGGAACATTAATTCTGAAGGTCTTCAACAGACACTTCCTCATGAAGGCTTGCTTCATAAAAATTTGGTCAATCTTGAAGTTTCTTCTTCAGATGAGAGCCACAGGAACCCTCTGTGTGGTTAGAAGACCAAGGAGCAAGAGATCTCATCTTTTGCTGTAACCCATTATGGTGGTCCTCCCCATGATGATGAACTTCGTTGTGAAAGTCCTCTCCGTAGTAGTGATTCACATTGCCTGGAAAATACTCCAGTGGATAATGTAGTTCCGAGAAAGCCCTCTTATCTTGAGGCACTTGCAAATGCGAAACCAGTCATGTCTGATGCTTTATCACTAACAAGTGAAATACTTTCTCAATCATAAGATAGCCCAGGGTGTAGGTCATTCTCCGAACCACCCCTAAGTCATGCATCTTCTAGTTTGATCAATTATCTCTCTACCAATCTTGTTGAATCCGATGAAGCAACAAGGAAACACCAACTCTGGTCAAAAGAGGTAGAAGAATCTTCATTTAATGACAAAGAGGAAATGCTGAACATGAGGAAAAAACTGGCAAAAGGTGAGGTACCAGTCATGTTTTGGCCTTTGGATGACTCCCAGTACGACATTCCAAAGATGTTGACGGATGATGGAATCTATGATATTCGTCTCAACATATGGAAAACTCTTTATCAATTGAAGAAGAAGGTATTATCTTATGATGAATATGAAAATCATCTTAAGATAATAGAAGGGCTACAACGTCAAATTGATTTGGCATCTCTATCAGTCTCTCGGTATCCGAAGGCTGAAAAGCAGCAGAGAACCCTTCAACATTCATGCCTTGGCGCACTAAGAAAATTGCGTCAATTAATTGCCAATGCTCCATCTGGTGTTCATATCAGAGGATGGAGTATTCACGGAGCACTACATTTTACAGTGCTTTCCAGTCATCAAAGCCCTCCGAAAATGGTCTCATGCAATGTTATTGCCCATGGCCGGCCACAGTCAATGGGCTTTGTTCATAATCAAAAGCTTGCTCAAGAACAGGATTCAACTAGTTCCACTCAAAATCAAGCATATAGAGAACAAGTTGTTGAATTTCTCCTACATCAAGCAGGCGAGAATATTGCACAAGCCTCTCGTATGGAGCAAACACGTCATCAAATGACAGAAGTTTCGGAAATTATCCAACGGTCTGTTGAACCAGGTGATAAAAATGGATATAGGCTAATACATCCAGCTAATTTCCGAACTAAGATTTGCAAGATCAAGATATCTTTTAAGAACATCTCAGATGTAGCATGTCAAGAGCCACCCCAGCTTGTCAGACTGGGGACTTCTTTAACCCAACCCTCAGAGTCAACAAATGGGATTCGAGGAGTTGAGCGGAATCAGTAGGAAGATCCCCAGTTCTCGAGACTGGGGACTCTTTCAAATCATCAATCGTCTCCTCAGAGAATGTCGGTCTTTTCTCGATTGGGGAAGAAGCCACAAGAGGAACGAAGATCCAAATTATCCGGAGATTCCCTCCAAGTTATAGCTCGTCAAGAAGTTCCTAAAAGATTGAATCAACAAAAGGCAATGTCTCATCAAAGACATGAAAGAAGACAATATCACAGAAATGTTGATAGAAGAGATGCGATGCATTATGCATCAATCAATGTCATCAATGTCATTGTTGTTAATCCACCAGAGGAACTTCACTCAGGGGACTCGGATGAAGAGCGTCCTGCTCATGAAAATGTACGCACCGATACAAATGAAGAAGGTGTACGTACACGAAGTCAAAGGATTACTCAGAACCTAGGTAATCCACTTCCCTCCCTCCAAAAGGTATCCAACAAAGGGAAGGGAAAGAATCAGGTTACATATCCTTCCTCTGAAGAAGGTCAATCGCTCTCATTAGAGCAAAGGTTTTCACAACATGAGGAAGAAATGAAAGATTTAAGAAGGTTGAATGCAGAACTACTTCAGAGTAGTCTTCTTCTTAAGAATGATGAAGTCCGGCAGCCGAAGAAATTTGTTGTAACTACTGAGATGGATCAGGAATATCCTCCTTTATCAGTACACCCTCAGAGGTCTAATCCTATGGGTCAAACGCAACAACGGTTGGCAGCACTACCATCAGTTGCAGCACCAACCACCACGTCTGTCCAAGCTCCATTCATTGCACCTACCCGAAACCAAGTTCAACCTGATGTTTCTTAAAAGTTAATAACTACTATTGAGTCATTAACAACTCGGTTAGAAACTATGGAAGGGAAACGGGTGCAAGTTCAACCAGAAAAGAAAGTTTACCCTGAATGGGTAGATTCAATTTCTCTTCCATCCAGTTTTGGAAACCCTGTTTTCCCTACTTTCAATGGATCAGGAGACCCTAAACAACATTTGATGCATTACATGTCTTTTTGTGATCCTATGATGGGAACTCCAGAGCAGCAAGAAGCAGTGAAACTCAGATGCTTCGTACGAACCTTGCAAGGACCAGCTTTTGTCTGGTATACAAGCTTGCAATCCCGGTCAATCATCGGATGGGAGGATCTTCGTCAAAAATTCCTTCTTCAGTTCATCTCAACTTTGCCAAAAATGACAGTTTTCGATCTTACAAATTGCAAGCAAAGGGAGAATGAAAGATTCTCTGATTTCATTGCTCATTGGAAGGGATTAACATATTCCCTGAGTTTAGCACTCCCTCGGGAGGAACTGTTGCCAATCTGTGTGGCAAATTTGCGTGACGAATTATGCACGCCATTGATCCCTGTGAAATACACAGGAGGGTTTCGAGACCTTACTTCAATCGCTCAGCAGATTGAAGATTCCCTTATACAGGCTAAGGTTAAATCTCGTGTAATTCCATCAGTTCCAGGAAGGAGAATGGGTAAAGCAGAAACTGCTACAGTTATGCTTAAACAAGCACCTGTACCTATTTCTACTTCAAAACCTTCATCTTCTCGAAGGGCTCCACCTCCTGAACGCCAACAACAAAGGCCGTTTCGTCCAAATGATCAAAGAGATCAATGACAAAAACAATTTGAGGATTTGAAGAGTAAAACATACTCTTTCCAAAGTGAGCAAGTTCCTGGTTACTTCATTTCAGCTCTGGAAAATAATTTGGTTCAATTACCAGTGCCCAAGAGGCCAAACAAGGAAGGAGATGAAGACCGTCCCAATTATTGTCCCTTTCATCAAATGTTGGGGCATCCCATCCAGGAGTGTTTTGTCTTTAAATACCTCCTGCAAATGATGGTCGACTTGGGACAAGTCAAATTGAAGGGTTTTTCAGCTCATGTAGCGTGTATTACCACTAAAGATCCAGAGGAAGGAGGCGAGTGGCAGGAAGTCAAAAGCAAAAATGCGCAAAAATATGATGATTGGATGGTCAGAAAGACAATTAATCGGACCCATGCCATTTTGAGAACACAATTGAAGAATCCAATTGTGTCTCCTACAAAAGCTGCAGTGAAGCCTCCATCAAAAGACAAATCCTCAAAAGGGCAGCGCAATTCAAAGAAGAAAGAAGAATCAGAAGAAGATGAGTATGTATCGAGGCCTAAGTTGTCTTTGACTCTGGCAGATTTCATGCCATCTACTTCAAAGCAACGGGCACCGCCCCACCAAACGGCACAGCCTAAACAGGCTAATCAGGCAGAGTCTTTATCAGACGAAGAGTTAATCTTTGGTTCTGTTTGATCTCAATGGATGGAGAACTCATCACGACTCCAACCAATGACAGATTTCTGAAGAAATATTTTGTATAAACACAAAATATGGTTCCCAGAACCAAGATTCTTACAAGTGGTTCATAGAGAAATAGTCCAGTATGACTTTAAACTGCATCATCATCCACGGTCTATGCATTTGACCTTAAACTATTTGCACTTTCATCCAACATGACGTTAAAATGTAGAAAAGAACTTGTCCCCGCAACATGACATTAAAATGTGCAGCACCAGCTCGTCCTTGCTATATAACGTTAAACTATACAGCAATGGTCCAGTATGACCTTAAAATGCAACTTCGTCCAGCATGACGTTAAACTGTGTCAGTTCCCTTATCGTCCAACATGACGTTAAACTGTCACATTGGTTACTATTATGTCCTACATGATACAAAACTGTATTATGTCCTATCTACATGACATTAAACTGTACAGAAGTTCCTTATTTGTCCGAGATGAAATTAAACTATATTTTGTCCGAGATGACATTAAACTATATTATGTCCGAAATGACATTAAACTATATTTTGTCCTACATGACATTAAACTGTATTGTGTCCTAGCAACATGACATTAAACTGTGTGGCACTTTCATCGTCCAGCATGACGTTAAACTGTGTCAGTTCCCTTATCGTCCAACATGACGTTAAACTGTCACATTGGTTACTATTATGTCCTACATGACACTAAACTGTATTGTGTTCGAGATGACATTAAACTATATTGTGTCCTAGCAACATGACATTAAACTGTGTGGCACTTCCAGCGTCCAGCATGACGATAAACTGTAAAAAGTCCCCAGAACTGATATCCTCATATTAGTTCACCTTAGTCCTAGCTACATGACTTTAAACTATACAGCAATGTTCTATCGTCCAACATGACGATAAACTGTATAAATGTTCTATTGTCCAACATGATGTTAAACTGTAACAGTTACTTGAATTGTCCTACATGACATTAAACTGTTAAAAAGTTTCCAATTCGTCCAAGATGACGTTAAATTATGCGGTCCGTGTATACGGCCTTAAACTATTCACATGTTCGTTAGTCCAGTATGACTTTAAACTGCATCATCATCCACGGTCTATGCATATGACCTTAAACTATTTGCACTTTCGTCCAACATGACGTTAAACTATAGAAAAGAACTTGTCCCCGCAACAAGACATTAAACTGTGCAGCACCAGTTCGTCCTTGCTATATGACGTTAAACTATACAGCAATGGTCCAGTATGACCTTAAACTGCAACTTCATCCCACACGACATTAAACTGTGAAAAGTTCCCTAAACCGTCCAGCATGACCTTAAACTGCATCATCCCTGGTCCATGTATATGACCATAAACTATTTTCAAATCCCTTACGTCCAGCAAGACATTAAACTGTGATGTCCTAACTATATGACGCTAAACTGTATAAAAATCCCTTACGTCCGGAAAGACGTTAAACTATATAATCATCAAAGGTCCAACATGACATTAAACTGCACCATCCACGGTCCATGCATATGAACTTAAACTATTCGCACTTTCGTCCAACATGACATTAAATTGTGAAAAAAAAAATCCCCAATACGTCCAACATGACGTTAAAATGATGCACTCTTCTGTCCTCACTGCATGACATTAAAACTGCACAGTCCCCCTTTCGTCCAATATGACGTTAAACTCTATTATTCCCATCGTCCTAACTACATGACGTTAAACTGTACAGAAAATTCATAATATGTCCTACATGACATTAAACTGTTATTTTGTCCCTGCTACATGACACTAAACTGTGCAGCACCAATAGTTCTAACTGCAAGACTTTAAACTGCATAGTCCCTTGATATGTCCTACATGACATTAAACTGTGCATCGTTAAGGTTGTTGTTACCTCTTGTTTCTCACACCGAGTATGACTCACGTGAGATTAGAGCAAACCTCAACCATAACACTCTCTTTTGGCCCCTAACCATGTGTAAGTCCCAACAACATTTTTTATTAGATCATTTTCCCCAAGAACAACTTGATCATTAATTCATTATTTAATTGAACTACACAGACTTTGATCCTTGCCCTCCAGGCTGGGTATGTAGGAAACCTCCCAGGGTTCAAGCCCAAAAACAATCTCTTCACATCGGTTCACCACCATCTCATATGATGTTGATTCGTGAAACCTCCCCTGGAATCAATATCTTTATATTGATTCACTTTCGTCCTTGTTATATGACGTTAAACTATACAACACTTTTGTCTGGTACGATAATAAACTACAATATTCTTTGATTTCCTCATTTGAGAGAGAACTATTATTGACATTGATTTTTTCAATCATGTTTCATTTTAAAAGACTACGTGCATACATGGTAATGCCTAAACTTTTTATCTTAGGTTAAACCATCATTGCACTAAAGTCTCCTTTCACCCTTCACATATACGAACCGAATTTGTATAAAGGGTAGTTCTAGAACTACGTGGACTTGATTCCCATCCTTATGGGATACATAGGAACATTCGAGTGTCCCTCGAATCCAGTCCCAAGTCTTTTGGGCCTAACCCCAAATTTCACTTTCAGTCCCTTGGCTGAAAAGTCCTCATGAAAACACACACTGTGTATTCATTATTATGGTCCAAATTCTATGACCCTAAACTAAGATCTCTCATTCTTTCGTCCTGCATGACGTTAAACTGCATTTCAAGAACTACGTATGGCTTGATTCTCATTCTTATGAGATACGTAGTGAAGTCCAAAATTTCAATTCAGGACCTAGCCACAAAATGATTATGGTTATAATTGACCTATGTATCTCTATATACATTAGACAATACCCATCTTTATGTGTTATAATCCTAACCTTAAATATTTTCAGATCTTCATAACCCTTTTCATGACTTCTAGTCACAAAAATGTCAAACTTCTGAAAATTATTTTGCTTGACTATGCAGCACGTGCCCATAGGTGGCCTTGCATAAAAAGTCCACATAACAGACTTGTCAGCCGAAAGATACTATTTTATTTAACTATGTATCCAATGCCCTTAGGTGGCCCCGCATAATTCAACCCCCTAACGGGTTTGTTAAATGATAGTAACTTCATTCTTGGGAAGAATGCCTCTTTTTTCCTTATTTGTCTTAAATGACGGTATGTAGGGATCTACAAAAAATATCCATCCTTAACATATTTGTCCCATATCCTTTTTCATGATCTGAAAGTATTCAAGTCTATGGTTTATTCTTCTTCCCTACATTTGGGTCAGACCTTCGTAGGAGTGATATTCACCCAGTTCTTCAATAATCTTGTCTGGAAATATCTTCTCCATATTCAAGTCCCTCTTTCCATACAACAAACTCTATACTTTAGAAAATTTGAATCTCCATAAACTTTCATTGGCTTTTAGCACTAGGAAAGTAAATTTCTAAGAGTTCTTTCGCCAGACTATGCAGCACGTTCCCATAGGTGGCCTTGCATAAACAGTCCACATAACAGACTTGTCAGCCGAAAGATGCTATTTATTTAACCATGCAGCCAATGCCCTTAGGTGGCCCTGCATATTTCAACCCCCTAACGGGTTTTATTAAATAATAGTAACTTCATTCTTGGAAACTACTTCTTCTAATGCCTTTTAGCTCTTTTTCATATCATTCCTCAGATTCAAATATTCTTAAGCCATAGTTTACATTTTTTCTCTCATACTTGAGTATGGTAATATGTTTTCAGATAAATTTTCAAAGAATTGAATCAATTTTAACCCATTTTGGTCAAAGCTATTTTGACCTTAAACATTATCCCCTTTATGTCCGACATGCATGACTTTAAACTGCCAGATTTCTTGTTTTTTCTTTTCACCTCAGAGTCAAATCCTCTTTTCTCTCCGGATCCAACTCTGAGGGGGGACTTTTGTTGACGCTCCTTTCCGTCACAGAGTCTAATGACTGAAAAAAAGGAAATACCTTAGTCCAAAGTGATTCATCCTTTGAAGAAACATCAAAAATCAACAAAGGGATGAACAAGGAGAACATTGCCCATAGGTCGCGCAAGTTCCCTCATGGTCGCGCAAGTACACTTGCGCGCCGCCTAGTGGTCGTGCAAGTACTTGCGCGCTACCTAGTGGTCGTGCAAGTCTACTTGCGCGACGCCTTATGGTCGTACAAGTGACTTGCGCGACCTAAGTGATAACTGCCCGGTAACCGGCCAGGGTCTTCTCCTGCCTATAAATAGACCCTGTGGGCCCCCCATTCGACAGGATCTTTTTCCAGAAACTCGGATTGAAGCTCCCGACGCCCAAGTCTCTTCTCAAAGCTTCCGGAACACTTCTAAGGTAATTTCTTACCTAGAATGGAAGATCTAAATGGAGGGAGGAAGGCCTAAGTGTTGAAACTCATCAACACTTGCACGCCTGAATGGCCAGCCCTTAAGGGAACTGGTCACACTTGCGCGCTGCCTTATTCCTTCAATAGAACTTACGTGTCCCTTTTCTAGGAGAACCTCAAGAGGATTCTAAAGGGTTTAATAAAGAGTCGCTCAAGTATTTTAATGCTGGTTGAAAATCACGCAAGTACCCCACATGCCGCGCAGGTATACCTGCGCGACCAATACTTGCACGCCCACGCAAGACTTACGCGCCTTTCAAGACTTGCGCGCCCCTTCCTTTTTGGGTGCCCATCTTGCCCATTTTACCCCTCTTAAGCCATTTCACCTTTCCTATTCAAGATTCAGTCTTCAAGATACTCTTCAAAGCCATTTATGGAATGATTTCTTGATTTGAATTCCTTATCTGAAAGGAATTCGGTGGAATATCTCTCAAAACCTAGTGATTTATACATCTTTATGTCACCAAAGATTGAGAGTTCATTCATTCAACCTCATCCTTTAAGATGAGAGAATCCTTAACTTGGGTCTCCTTTTCAGGAGTAAGCCCCAAAGCCCCCTAACCTGGGCCTCCTTTTTAAGAGTAAGTCCCAGTCATAATTATGGGCATCCTTCTTAGGAGTAATCCCCAAGTCCTCTAATTTTGGGCATCCTTCTTAGGAGTAAGCCCCAATCTCAAATTTGGGCATCCTTCTTAAGAGTAAGCCCCGATCTCAAATATGGGCATCCTTCTCAGGAGTAAGCCCCAAACCTTAGTCCCTAACCTGGGTCTCCTTTTCAGGAATAAGACTCAGTTATAATCTTGGGCTTCCTTTTCAGGAGTAAGCCCCAAAGTCCCCTAACCTGGGCATCCTTTTTAAGAGTAAGTCCCAGTCATAATTATGGGCATCCTCTTCAGGAGTAAACCCCAAGTCCCTTAATTTCTCTTAACCAGTCCTAAATTACGTTTGATATGGGATTCCTTCTCAGGAGTAAAACCCAAATATCAATCCTCTCCTAATTTGGGTTTCCTTTTCAGGAATAAGTCCCAAAGTTAGAGTATTCAAATCTCCATAAAGCACATATACCTTTATGGACCCTGTTCCTGGATTTTCTCCCTAAGAGTAAATCCTAAACCTTCATCTATCTGGGCAGTCATATATACATAAGCCCCAAACAATTTCTTATGATTGCATCTTTCATGGCACAATTGTCTAATTTTTACCAATACCTCTTGTTTCTCACACCGAGCATGACTCACGTGAGCTTAGAGTGTAAAAGTAATTATGACATCCTTCTTTGAGCCATCAATCATAAACGTCATACTCCATTACTCGAACTACGTGGGTTCTGATTCCTTTTCCAAAACAAAGGATACGTAGGTAGCCCATTTATGGGTTCGATCCCAACTTTGAAATAATCCATGTCCTTCTGAATGGCGATAAACTTCAAGTGCCCCACTGAGTGGCTTTAAAACCAGCCTGGTCATCATAATGACCAAGATACTTTTATAAATGTTTCGAAGGATACCATTGACCAAGAATCTCTAAATAGATACAGATGATTCTCTATTGATGAAGAACCTCGAATACATATAAAAGATTCTCTAAATTTCTTACATATTTAATCATTGATTGTTAAAACTGAAGGAAAGCTCATTTTATACTTGGTAATGTAATAAGGATTCACGAACATAACATAAATCTATAAAGAGAGTCCCGGAGTAGACAATAATTCCCCTAAAAAAGGTGTGATGAGTCTGACCTCCCATCCTCTCGACCAATGCAAATTCCTAAGCCTCATCAGTTCACAAGCTAATGAGCGCCTACCTTTGGAAAGTAGGTCCAAACGGATGTGCAATCATTTGATGTTTCCGGTTCTACGAACAAACCCGCTAGAAACCGATCGGAACGTTTGAATCTCTCGTCCAGGAGGTCATCCCCGAATTCCGTGCGAAACAGTATAACCATGAAACTTCATATAACAATTTATTTTATAAAACAACCCATGTGAATTAATTCCTTTTACATATCACATAATTATCTTTACTGCCAACATATGTGATTCTTTTATATTACTTTGATATCTGGCACACAAAGTCGCAACATAAACAATATCAGACCTTGAGGTTGTAAGGTAAATTATACTTCCTATCATCTTAAAAAAGTCTTTCTGATTCACAATTATTCTTATCTCACATTTACTCAACTTCATCCCCACTAATATAGGAGTAGAAACTTCTTTGTATTCTACCATGCAAAACTTTTGTAACAATACCCCAACATACTTTTCTTGAGATAGAAAAATGTATTTTTCTTTTTTTTTGAACTTGTAAACAAATGAAGAAAGTTAATTCTCATATCATTTATATCTGAATGTTCCTTTTAATTTATTTAGAAAATGTTTTATAAAAATCTTCTCTGTACCCAAAAAAATTATATCATCCATACAAACAATTACAATTAGAGTTTTGGAGTCAGCATCTTTCACATATAAGTTGATATCAACTTTTCATTTGGAAAAATTCAACATTATCAAAAAAATAAAACTTATAATACCATGAATGTGGAGCTCATTTCTACCCATAAAATCTTTCTTCAAACTATAAACTTTTTTTTCATCCTCATCAAGTAGAAACCCACAAGGTTGTTCAATGTAAACTTCTTCTTCAATTTCTCTATTGAAAAATGTTAACTTTACATATATTTAATATAATTTGGAATTCCGGTGAACATACACTACTAAAAACATTATAATAGTTTATAAACTTTTAATGTGGTAAAAAGGTTTCATCAAAATACACACCTTCCACCTATTAATAGCCTTTACAAACAATCCTTACTTTGTTACTTGAAACTTCTTTCATGATCATTAATCTATTTTCTATAATACCATTTTGTTCTAATAACATTTCTACCTTTAAAAAATGGAACAAGATCCTCTGTTTCATTTTTTATCAATTTTATCCAACTCTACATTCATAGTATTCACCAATTATTTGTGTTTAATAGCTTCTGAAATTGATTCTAGTTCAAATTTGGAGATGAGTGAAGTTTTCTTTTTTAATCTCAGCTTTCTTCTAGTATGAACTATTTCCCATGCATATTTTTAGTCTCAACATATTTTTTTAAATTTTTAAATTTCAGAGTTTCTCCCCTATATTCACTTTCCCCATCATAGGAATCATCTGAATCTTCTTGCACATTACTTTTCTCACTTTCATTTTCTTTAGAAACTTTCATTGTTTCTTCCTTAACATTCCCTACAACTTTTGTTGAGGAATTTGGATTTTCAATAAATTTCAAATCATATGGGTAAAAAAAATTAAAATTTTATTCTAAATTTTTTAACTTTTATATTTAGTGAATAACCCAAAAATATTTCTTCTTTATAGTACTACAAAACTGGACTTTAACAGTGTTATAAATGACTTTTATCAGATCTAGAAAATCATTGACTACATGAGTGAGGTTAAAATACCTGATCTTTTAACAGTACTTTTTGAGAACTGATAAAATAGAGCTTTATCAATTCTTTTAAAAAAGCTGATAAATGTGGCCTTTATCAGCACTTTTAAAAGTACTAATAAAGGGCTACACTATAGTGTGCTACAACAACACCACTACAGTGTGCTGTTACAGCACACCGTAGCACTAGAAACACACCAGATATAAACAAAAATAAGTCCCAACATAGGATTTAAATGAGATGGAATTTAAAACACAAACACAAGAAAAAACACTATACTATAGACATTTCAAACATTGGATCATAAAATTAAATAAATACAAATTATTACATATATTCAAAAACATAAATATTCCTTTTCTTTTAATCCTGACCTGGCTCATGTTATTTCCAAAAAAACCACCCCTTCTCAGTTAAAATAACACACCTATATAATAAAACAATTCTTATGTTAGTAATTATAAAAAGTAATAAATTAACAGAAAGTGTTAATTTTACTAAAAATGATGTCAATTTTAAATAAAAAGGTGCACTTTTAGTCATACCGCTCACACCGTGCCTCTGATTGAGGTGAGTATAATTCCAACATGTCTCAAATTACTTGTGGATTTTTCTACTAAAATATCAAAACAATATGAATTTTTTTACTTGGTTTTGAGTACATCAGTTTCCCTTTTTACTAAAATGTCATTTAAACTGGAAACACACACTTTTGACTCATTTTGATCACACTGTGTATCAGTTAGATATTAAAAACATTCCTACGCATAAAAAATGACTTAAAAAAATTTCTCCTAAATTATCAAGAACACATGAGAATGTTTGATCGGTTTTCAATGAGTGACACTTTTTGAACTAAAATGTGGATTTTAAACTGATAACAGACACTTTGAGTCATAATGGGCACATCGGATTGAGGTGTGGTTGATTACTACACATTAAAAGAATACACCTATATAAGAAAACAATTATTATGTGAGTAATAATAAAAAAATTAATTAAACATAAATATGAAACAATACATTAATTCAATGGATAATTATTTTACTCTGAAAACATCAAGATTACATTTGTAATTGAGTAGAGGCAGCGGCATTTCTATTCCTGCAAAGGCAGTGGAGAGAACTTGAAAGAAAGTGATAAATGAAACATTGTAGGGGTGTAATGGTTTTTAGGGAGAATAAGCATGAAATTTGGACATAGTACCCCAATTCGAACAAAATAATCCACCTGTATAAGAAAACAATTATTATGTGAGTATTATTAAAAATAAATAAATTAAACATAAATATGAACAAATACATTAATTCTATGGAAAATGATTTTACACTAAAAACATCAAGATTACCTCTGTAATTGAGCAGAGGAAGATTTTTTGATCTTCCTAGAAATGAAGTGGAGATAACTTGAAAGAAAGTGTAACACCCCAATATTTCATAATGCGTTATCTCATTAAAGTAATTCAATAGCTTGCGCTACATGCAGCACTGAGTTTGAGCACACCACAACTTACTAACCTAACTGTTCAAAAAGCAGTTATGAATAGTATTAACTACATTTTGAATCTTATATACTCTATATAATTTTAACATCAATACTATGTGTTTTTTAGACATAATATAAGAACAAATTCATTTTTTTCAGATAAAATAAGTATGTTACAAAAAATGTAATTTTACCACCTTTTAATGGTGAACCCTTTTTAAAACCAATATTTGACACTTTCATATATTAAATTTAATTAAATTAAATTCTTCTTTAGAATCGGGACATAAAAATTTAGTTTGGATAAATTTTTTGTGCTTTTCTGATAACTTTCATATTTTGATGAATAGGAAAAAATACTATGTTTTAATTGAAAACAAATTTTTTAATAGAAATACATTATAGTGATAAACTATGAATTTGAATGGTATGGAAGTATAATTATATTATATTTTTATCATTTAATACAATTTAGGTCATTATAAGTAATTTCACATTTAAATTTAATATAAACACATGCCAATCTTTTGATAGTTTTTACTTTTTAAAAACCCGCTTTTTGGTTTTAACAATGGGAATTAATTTTAAATTAATAAATGAAACTTCTATATTTTTAATTTGGTAAAATATACTTCATTTTTTAATTCATAATATCAAAATTATCTTAGGGTAAATATTTGGTATCTTTCTGAAAACATTCAATTTTTGTTGGATAGTGAAAAACACTACGTTATTATTTAAAACCGAATTTTTATTTAAATAATTATTTATTTTATTTTAATTTATTTTAGGTAAAAATATATACATAATACCTATATATTTTCAATGTAATTAATTGGATTCAATTTATAATAAGTTTAGATATATAAAATTTTATCGAACATTTTACTGTCTTTTACCCACCTTCTAGGAGCATCTGAAATTTTGCATAAAACATAATTTTACCACTTTTGTGAGTTGAATTTAAAAAATCCAAGAAACACAGTTAAAATCAGTAATAAAATGTGGTTCAATAAGATGAAAATAATTTTTGGTGAATAGAAACTTTTGACTTTTATTTACCACGGTTAAAAGTAAATATGGTAATTAAGGGTAAAAATGATATTATAATTACCCTAACACATGTCCTAATTCTATTGGATAAGTATAATTAGACCAAGAAAAGACTTAGGAATAAAGTATGACCCCATTTGGTCCACTTGGATAAGATTAGGACATTTATTATTATTTTATTTAAAGAACAGTTAAAAGAGTTAAATCCAATGTTTAATAACTAAACAATTTTTAATATAGGGTTATACATAATATAAATTTGAATATAAATATTAATTATAAATATAACAAAGGTTCCTACATAATGATATTTTATTTGTAATTTTTATACATTAAATAATTTAATTTATTTATTGCACTATGATGATGCAGTAATTACCTTATTAATGAAAGATTAGAATAATTGATATTATAAATATCCAAAAAATGTAATTTGAGACATTTGATGAATTAAACTAGTTTTATAGGTTAATATGACATGTTAAGGTTGATTAAATAATTTTTTTCAAAGTAATCATGTTGTTATGATTCTCATAAAAATCAAATACTAAATAGTGTCAAAATTGACGTAATTGAGTTTTTAAAACAACTACTATATTATTAATTGATATAATATTATTAAAAATCTAATGTTATTACAAAGGACTTATATAGGGTTATATATATTAATAATTAACCACATGGGGTTTTCCTGGCTTGTTATAGTTAGTTTATTAACCATATAATATAAAAATACAAAGAGACATGATAAATGACAAACTATTTAACTTAGAGTTAAATCTAAAAGATAAGGTTAATATGATAATCTAAACCTATCTAAAACCTATTGGTTGAGAGTTTTTAGACTCATACCCACATTATACTAGAAATAATTCATTTTTTAGCCATTAGAAACCGAAAATTATTTTATTTTAAAATAAAATTTTAATCATTTCTTAAAGTGACCCTCACCTCTCTTATAAAAGGGCACTTCACCTTCTATTACTTTCACACCTCCAAATCCTTTTGGCTCATCCAAAACCTACCCAAATATCCTTCCAAATTTCCTCCCTTCATCATATAGTCCTTCCTTTGGTCATAAATCCACCCTAAGGATCCCTTTTCATCAAATTAATATGAAGAACCCGAAGAAGAGGTAAATATTTCATCACATCTTTCAAGTTCTTTAATTTTTCCACTTCTTATTTCTTTTTTGTTTCCATTATAAAAAAATAAATATAATATCTTCTCTACATTGTGATGTTATTATAAAAATGGTACAAAAATATTCATTATTCTATCCATCCTATAAATGAAAAAGTCACCATACGTGTGTACGTACGAATTACAGTCTCCACATCGTAGTGTAGTTTGTTATTCAAATTATTCATTATTTGGATGAGTATAATAATGTGAATAACTAATGTAAATAATAAATATAACATTTTAATGATTATTTATATATGATATACCATCTAATTACACATTAATTCATCATCAATATAATGATATTGTCCCTCATGCGTACGTACGGATTACCGTCTCCACGACGCGATGAGACTCATTTCCACATTCACCATTCAATGATGATTATAAAAATATATATTATTAATAAGTATGAAATATATTACATAATAATTCTAATTAAAACATATATATATGTGTGTGTGTGTGTGTGTGTATTTAAATATATCTTATTCACTTAGTTCAGTTCAATACGATCTGAAAACGAAAACAGTGTTTATGCGTACTTACGGCCTACCGTCTCCATAAACGGTGTTTTCAATTTCATATATATATCTATTATACATATTTATATTATAAATATATTTTATATATAAATCATTTTTAAAATTATTTAAATATTTAAATCATGATCTAAATGATACGATCAAGAATAACAAGTTAAAACATGTACGATAAGGAAAGCGATTATTACCTGAAATGTTAATTTAACATGGAAATCAATATTAAATGGGCAGTATAAAGTCATAAATGAATAATTTAAGATATAATAAATATGAATATGCTTTTGGAATAATTTAATAACATACTATAGTCATTATACAGGAGTTTAAATGTACCCTCGACCAAAGGAAAGTGCAAGGTAAGGGTTAATTTCAAAATCTCTTTATTATCTGAGGTTGTTTTTATGTAGGTATATACTGGGACATATTTATTATCAATGTCCATTTTTCATACAAGAGTTTTAAAAGGGATTATTTTTAAGGGACCTTTTTACTAAAACATCATTTTAAATGTTTTAAAGATTTATTCTTCTAAACTTTTCTCATTAATGTCCATGTTTTCAAAATGGTTTTAAGGATTTATTTATATG
Organism: Viscum album; assembly: GCA_963277665.1. Lineage (NCBI taxonomy): Eukaryota > Viridiplantae > Streptophyta > Magnoliopsida > Santalales > Viscaceae > Viscum > Viscum album. The sequence goes on from OY728122.1 coordinate 1,771,138,218, forward strand.
GACATGAATTTTTTTAAAATTTCAATTCCTTTCAAAAGTTTCAAAGTGGTATGGAACACTTTGATTAAAAAATATATTTTAAATGACTTCATTTATAAATCATGTGACTTTTAAATGATTTCATGAAATATAGATATTTATATCAATGATTTTTACTGATCATTTTTAACTATGTCAACATCCTTTACAGGATATTATTCTTGATCGAGGTTGATTTATTATGATACAAATCTTCTATATTGTATTGATTTTTTTGTGATATGTTTGACTGTGGATGTGTTATTTTTATATCATTCTTCATTTATGGATAAAGTATTTACATTTCGTATGATAGTTTTAATACGAATGTTTATGTTATGTTTAAACCTTTTCTTATCAGGAATACATTGGACATAGTAAGTGATGGGTGGAGCCTGCTATAGCTCCTCGATGCATCGGTAGGTCTCATGAGACAAACTAGAGTCTTGGCACAAGTCCTTGACAAAAAATTTATTTGTAGTCTTGGAACAAGGCCTTGACTATGTGGTTATGTAGTCTGGCATTATGCATTCCATCATTATGAAATTGGCTATTGATATTACATGTGATTATTCGACTAGTAAAATATCCATGAGAATAAGTAAATGGAATTATTTGATTTATCTTTTCCATATTATGGTGAATTTTAAGTTTAAAAGGCTAGTGTTTCAGTCTTATACATTTCCTTAAATGTTTATGATTATTTGTGAAAGTTTACGCTATATTATTATCCTTACTGAGTGTTTGAGATCACCCATTTCTTATGTTTTATTTTACCAGGATTCCAAAAAGTGTATTATGATTAATAAGAAGGGTTAATTTAAGAGACTAATGGCGTTATCGAAGTATCATTTATGTTTTATTTTATTTTATAATGTGTAATGAAACATTCATGTATGTAATATATTTTCCAAGACTGCTAAACTGATCGGTCTTTTGAGACTTGATTCCTTGTAATCAGGTCAATGTTATGTAATAATGCACCTACTCTGGGATTCTGGGGTTGGGGCATTATAGAAAGTGGCAATTGAAACACTATAGAGATGAAAATGTTTTGAGGGAAAATAATTCTGTGAAATTTTTGGTGTGGAAAGACATGAAATATGGAAAGATCACCCCAAATTGAACAAAATAACCCACCTATATAATAAAACAATCATTATGTGAGTAATAATAAAAAGAAATAAATTAAACATAAATATGAAACAATAAATTAATTATATAGGAAATTATTTTACTATGAAAACATCAAGATTACCTATGTGATTGAGATAAGAGAGCGTCGTTACTATTCCTACAAAGGCATGACACATGGATATAAATATTCTAAAATAAATAAACTCTACAAGTAATAATGAAAATTAAATCAAAATTTCATTATATAATTTTTTAGTAAAATAGATAAATTATATCATAACATTACCTTTGAGAATAATGTTGGTAAATTGAAAATGGTTATGTATGAATTGAAACAAGAACTAAGAACTTGGTATTGAAGGTTAGATGAATTGTTAAAGATAAATTAATTTAAGAAATGAGGAATTAATCATAATCATTAGATAAATAATAATTTTATGCATAGATTTAAAGTGTTTATCAGTGTGGATGACATAATATTTATAGGTTCAAGAGATGAACAATGATAATAATTTTCTACATAAAAAATGACCAATGTTTAAATGTTGATGATTAGTGGGTTGACATTTTCCTTTGTTTATAGGCAACTCATAGAATTCATGGGATATTTATATACCAATCCATGTATATTTGGTAAGTGTTTTATAGATTTCAAAAGGAATATTGAAAACCCATATTTACACCCATTGAAAATTGAATAAATTTTTCAAATATTGTGGGTGGAATGTAAATCTATATCATAGAGTGTGGGAGATTCATTATATGTAACTTTTTTTTATAGTAAAAAGGTTTAACATACTATTTTTATACAGGTCATATAGCTAGGTATCAATGTGATTCCATGGAAATCCACATGTTATTGGTTAAATAAATACTCAAAATGAGTGAAATTCTTGAAAATATACATTTCTGAGAAAGAAATTATAATGTCTTATATTGGTATATAGGTCTCAAAAAAGTGGTATAACAAGAAAGGGGTAATCTAAAAAAGATTTTTTTTGAAAATTATTGAGATGGGGAGTAGGATAATGCGGAAAAATTATAATGTAGTTGGAAAATAGTACATAGAATCAAGGTATAATATTTCATATATTATTATTAAAAGGATTCATAAATAATTTTGTATTAATCTAAAGAGGGAGAAAAATAAAATAGATTTTTAAAAGTGTAGAGAAATGGGAGGTTGGATTATTGAGAAAAGCTATAACACATTTAACAATAGATATAGTTTCAAAAACAAACCCAAGACAACCATATATCAAACACCCAAGCTAGCCCATGATAGTGTCCAAGGGACATTCTCGATCCCCCTCAGGTAGGAAAAAAGCACCAGGGAATGAAAAACAACATAGTGGGAATGATTTTTCCTAAAAAGTAAATAAAACTAGTAGAAATAAAATCTAAATAAAAATAGGCATGATGCATCCACACATTAGATTACCACACCAACCCAAATAAGTTGAAAAAAGAAGATATAAAGAAGTATAATATAAAAGAAATCTCTTAACCTACCTTCAACTCTCTCACACAAAAAATCCCTAGTTTCAATTTTCAAAATTTCACATGTATAGAATACATTGATAAAATAAAGAATGAAAAATATTTTTGATAACTTTGGGAGATCAATTTGGGAAATGTAAGAAAAATAAAACAACCAACAAAAATCCATGTGACTCTATGTGTTGACATCGAGTCTATAAACAATAAACTCTCCATGAGTGATCAAGAGTTGAATCAAAATTGGAAAGTGAGAAAATTTGAAGGCATACCTTGCTAGTATACAATCACTTAACCACAAAATGACAGCATCGAAGAAGAAATCAAAAAAGAAACCAAAAATACGCAAAGAAAATTGGAAGGACTATCTCACTAGGTTGAAGAAAATCTAAAATCCTCTTCGGAAACCCAAAATGCAATTGAACACCAGATGTTGGATGAGGTGTTTGAGCAACTAGAGGTAGTTTGGTGGAGTGATTCGAGATTTGATTCACTGAGGAGGAGTGTTGGAAGTGGGTGGCTTCCACGGAAAGCTTCTAATTTCACGGCGGGTTCACAAATGGTTTGGGTTTTGTAATTAGATCGGGACACTTATATCAGTGCTTAAAAAATGTATTGATAAAGATTCATTTTATCAACGCTAAATTTATAGTGCTGATAAATGTTCATTTTATGAGTGATTTTTTTAGCGCTAATAAAGCTTTATCTTTATCAGCGTGAAAAAGCACTGATAAAGATGCTTTTATCAATGCGTATTACTTAAGCGATGTTAAAGGATTTATAATTATAATTATAAATAAGAAAATTGTAAATATTTATATATATAATAAATATATATAAATATAAATATAGTAAATATATTCCTTTTTAAATATATTTATTATAATTTTATAATTATTAATTTATAATTATAGAAATATTTTTAAATAATAATATTTATATCATTATATTTATTTATTAAATTATACATATATATATATATATTAAATAAATATATGTAAATATGAATATAGTAAATATATTTATTATTTAAAAAAAATTATTATAAATTTAATAATTATTTAAATATATATAATTATTTATTTATAATTATATAAATACTTTTTAAAAAATATTTATTTATAATTATAAATATATAATTGTATAAATATAGTAAATGTTCATTTATAAATATATTTATTTATAAATATTTTTTTACAAATATATTTTTAACATTATTAATGAATATCTACTTTTAATTTCATGCATATATGTTAAAAATGGGTGAAATTGAATAAATTAAGAATAAGTACACTTTAACAATATTGAAAAAAATGATTAGTTTTATGTGTGTGCATTTTATATAAAAATGCATCAATTGAATATATGTGAAATCAATATAACACATATTTGATCTATGTTAAATTGAAAAATCAAACAACATTCAATTATATGTCGAGTACTATGCAATTTGTCAATATTTTAACTCATATTAATTTTTAATTATAAAAAATTATTCAATAAATATATGACTATATAACGTAAAGCACATAAATATTTTTTAATATATAAATCATATAATATACATTAATATATATCTATATATTTAATATATAAAATTTAATGACATTAATTATCATAATTGTCTAATTAATAAAATATTTAATATTTAATAATATATAATAAATTTATTAATTTTTATCAATAAATATTTAATTATTAAAATTTTTAATATTATTTTTAATAAAATCAATTTTTTTATTTTATTTTATTATTTTATTTTATTTATTCACACCTTTATCAGTGCTAAAAAAGTGCTAATAAAATAAATATTTATCAACACTAAAAATAAATCATCGGAAAAATGATACCCTTTTATTAGTGCTAAAAATAAAGCGCTAATAAAAGGTCAAATTTATCATCTCTTTTCTCATCATTGAAAAATATTCCATTTATCATCATTGTTTTCTAGTACTAATAAATACCAGGACTATTAAAGGCCAGTTTTGTAGCAGTTTCACCTTCCTCATTAAATATTACAAGATCCATATTTTTAATTTTAAGTGAACTTGAACTTCAAAAAACACTGAATTATTTCAATGATGTTTTTTTATTATACCATATTTTGTGGGGAGTCATGTTGGATTTTGGCCTCAACAAACATATGTTTTGAACATGTACAGCAGTACTAATAGCTTCTCTCCGATAGAACTTTGAAAATTTTTATTCTCCTAACATGATTCTTCCCATTTCCACCAAACTTTTATTTTTTCTTTCTACTACTCAATTTTTTTGTGAGGTATATAGAGTATTATACTAATATTTGATTTCATGCTTCCATAGATATGTCTCAAAATTATTACAGATGAATTTTGTACCATTTTTTATTCTAAACTTCTTTATGTATACCCCAATTTCTTTCTTAATATCTTTTCTGAATAATATTAACATTTCAATAGCCTCTGACTTGTGCTTCATAAATATTATGTTGTTAATTTGAGTGAAATCATCAATGGATGTGATAAATTAAAAATAACATTTTTTATTGATGTCTCATCAACCCATATAAATCAGAAGGAATAAGTTCAAGAGGTATGGTAGACTGAATCTCAACTTTATTATGACTTTTATTATTCATCTTCCCTTCTTGTAAAGTTACACAAACATATTATTCTCTTATTTTTAATTTTGGAAAGTTTTTTATAGCATCAAGTTTAGATATTGTGTTCATACTTTTCTGCACAAGGTGGACAAGTCTCTGGTGTCACAACTTTTTCTCATCTTCAGCACTTAGATAACATTCATTTTTTTGTTCTCCAATTAGAAAAATATTTCCACTGGTTATTTTTCCGATCGAAATAAATTTTACTTCTTTCAAACTTATGATGATACAATAATATTTTCTAAAAATAACTTCTTTTCCATTATAAAAAAATTTAAATTACACTATGTAAGTTATGTTTCAATCTATCAATAAATAAAACTTCCATAGATTTAAACTTTTTTGCTTCAATCTCATCCATTCTGATTCCTCTGATTTTTAATGAACTATCACTCCCAAAGGTAATAACACCTTCATTATGATTTTAAACATCTTTCAAGATTTTAAAATCACCTATAATTTGTGATGAATAACCACTATGAAGTATCCATGGTTTTTTCTTTTTTACTTTCTTTCAAAGCTGTCTCAATAATAAAATCTTCTTCCTTAAATTTCTTCTTTCGAGATTCCTTTTCTTTTATAACAAAAGAAACTTGTTCTAGAAGGAGTTCCATACATATTTTGGCATGGTGAATATCCTAATAACATATTCTACAAACTTCTTCAAGACATTAAAATTGACTTTGTTTTTGGAAATTTTCTCACATCTTGAGATTTTTCTTTTCTAACTTCATGTGGGTTAGGAAATTTACTCATTCTTATTTCACCTTTTAGTTATTTATGTTCAATCCTTCTTCCAATAAGAGATAAGTTATAACAAAAATTATAATCCTTGTTCCCAAATATTCCACAACACTAGCAAAAATCATCAAATATTTATTTTCTATTGAAGTAAGATCTTTCTTTGTAGAAACTTTTTTGAGGTTGGAAACTTCATTTTGTTCTAACATACTCTGGGCATGGACCATCTTTCCTTCTGAGTGAGTTTTCAACTTTTATATATGTGATAGGTTTCTCACATCCTTTCTCCACCCAAAATTTCCCAGAACTGTTCTTATCAGTTTAAATGTTAGAAAAATTATATGAAACCTTATTTTTGGAGGGTGAGGATTTCACCTGATTCTTGAATTGAGCTTTCTCAGAAACTTTAAAAGTATTATCTTTTACTTCCAAATATTTTGAGGTTTTATTTAATATTTATCAAGTTAATTTCAAACAAAATAAATTTTTATTGAAACTTGTTAAATTTATCTTCCTTACCCAACAACGTCTTACTAATATCTTCAAACATCTTTCCTTTATTCATCAATTATAAGTTTTTAACTTAATATCTCTTGGATGTATTCTTATTCTTTCATGAAAGAGTCTTTTTAATATTTAAAAAAAAATCCACTATATTTATTTATCATTATTATTTATTTCTTGAGAGATATTATTTTCTCAATACATGCAACAATTTCTATTCAGATTTGATACTCTCTGTAAGATTCTACACCAATTTATTCTTCACTACTTGAAGAGTCTTCAATTTTTTGAAATTTTGAAATGAATGTTCTAAACTTTTATGAACATTCATATTCTCAAGAATTATTTTCAATTAATTATAATTCAAATTTATTTATCAAAATACTTCTCTTGTTCCCAGTAAAATTATTTTTAGAATTTTTGGAAGACTTTTCTTCTTTAGAACTCTTGTTCCACTTCATCCATTGAGGTTTTTCATCAGAATCATCTTGATATTCTTCAAATTTTTTATTAGGTAAATTCATTGTAAAATTATTTATTCCACCACACTCAAAATATTTGAGAGTAAATTTTCCTTCATGCATTCCTCTTCTTATGTGATAGTTTTTGGAGATAAGAGACATGATTTTAGCATTCAACTCATCGTTTTCTTTATCCTCATAATTACAAGGATCAATATCTTCAAAATCTTGAATTTTCATCTTTCTCATAGCTTTAAAACCCATTTCATATTTCATATTATATTTTAACATTATAGATTTTCTTATTTCATAAGTAATAAGAAATTTATGAAAATCATCAATAGATAAATCATCTTTATCTTATAAAGAGGAAATTTTAGAATTAAACATGTCCAAAATGTTTCCTATGAGTTTCTTCACAATTATATAAGCTTCCAAAACTTCTCCAAATCCTATGATGTTGCAAAAAATTTCATTTACCCTGGTGAATTATTCCTCAATAGTTTCATTATATCTTATTCTTATAACATTAAACTTACTACACCAAATTTTTATCTTTTTTTACTTCAATTTAGTATTCCCTTAGAAAATAATTGGAAACTTGTCCCACATACTCTTTAAATTTTTGAGTCTTGTCACCTTCAGATAAAAATTTTATAATAGAGAAATAAAAATATAATTAATAAATTTTTCATCAACTTCAATACTTCTCTTATCAGAAAAATTCATCGGATCATCTTTCTCAATAGGTGAAAATCCAATTACAGCTGCATCGACAACTTCTGGGCTAAGAGATATGAGATATGGAATCATCCTATTTTTTCAAACATGATAATTTTTCCATAATATGTAGGAATACATCTATTATTTATAGAATTGAGATTATCTATGATAAGGATTCAATAATGGAACCATCACTCTGATACCACTTGAAGTTCCAATGGATCGAATAGCAACTAAGAAGGGGGTTGAATCAGTTATTCACTTTCTATAAGTTTCAAAACTTTTAAAAATAAACCCCTGAAACCTATTAAAATTTATTATATTATAATATTTTATTAAATAATCATTCATGAAAAAGTAGAAAAACAAGTAAAGAATATGATATTTACATGGTTCAACCTCATTATGAGAACCTACATCCTTATCATATCCACTCTCGTGGGTCTATGGAAATTCACTATTACAAATAAGTGAATAAAACTTGTGCCAAATCCCCTTAGACACATTTTATAACCCAATAAGAATGATTATACTGACTCTTGTCAATTTAAAAAATTTTCCTAGATACAATTGATCTACAAAAGAAAAGATCACAAAAAACAATTCTCTCTAAAAAAACTCTATCTGGTACCTCAATCCGATGACCTTAGGTCTTATTACCTTGTTACAATTGAATCATTACAATGGAATCATTATGATGAAACCTTTACTCAGACTTATTTTCTAAAACTCTTCTCAACTGCTCAGTCTGATCTTCCTCGGTCCGATCTTCCTCTATCCAGAAAGAAAACTTTCAATTGTCTGATCTTATAATGACATCTCTCTCCAGAAATAAAATTTTGACAAGACTTATGAAGTGATCCACATTTTCCACACATGTGAAAAAATTTTCAAAGTACGATTGTACTGTGAATCTATTTATAGGAATCCCAAAAATGGAAAATTTGGAAAACTAGAAAACTTTTCCATCTTACTCAAATTAAAAAACATTTGAAATTCAATCATATTTTAACTTCCTATTTGAGCACTTCAGCTCTTTTGGAACATTCTTGAATCATATTGAGTCTTCTTATTAATATGACTTCTCTAAATTCCTAAATTTTCTTTAGTATGATGTAAATTATTTATATAATTATGATGTAAATTCCTCGTCTCATTACGATAGAACTCCCTCATCTCATTCCTAATTGACTTTCCTTATTAGAGTGAGTCTAATTAACTTTCCCTCTTAGATTCAGTCTGATTTAATTTCCTCCTCAATGTTAGTTAGATTGAATTTCCTCCTCAAATTAAGTATGATTTAATTTCCTTCTCAAAGCTATTTTGATAGGATTTTCTCCTCAAAGACAGTCTAATTGACTTTCCTCCTAATAGTCATTACGATTAACATTCCTTCTCATAGCCAGTCTGATAAAACTTCCCCATATTTAGTTTTATGGAAACCTTATAATGATTTAATTTTCAATAATATGGAATTCTCATTAAGATGGAAACTCCACTTTTTAACTTTTAGAAACTTCAAACCTCATCATTTCTAACTCACTCAGACTTCCGAAAACTTTTTTTCCCAATACTACTGGATCTGAAACAAACATTGTCATGATTCATGGAATCGATACAATATTTATGATTCCTCAATTTCTTCAAAATATTTTATTATGATAGTTTTCATGATTTATGATAACTTAAATTTTAGAAAAGTATTGTATGACTTAAATAGAAAAGTGTTATGATTTTCCTTAATTTCAACACCTTCTTTCTTTCTAAGAAAAACTCAATATGATTGGTTTCACCTATTCTCCCCCTTTTCTTCATAAAGCTTTCATCACAAGCATTATAGAAAACATATGATTTTTGAGAATTAAAAACCAAAAAATAATCATCTGACTTGTGGTTATAAAGTTTAAGAACTTTCTAACTCCTAACATCACTATCTCCATTCCACCTCTTCAAAAAAATCTGACATTCTAATAGCCATTATTTCCAATGAATTTTGAACTTCATGCTGATGGATATGAGTTCGATGGTGTGTTTGATAAAAAAACTTTATAGAACTTCCAACTTCTATCTTCCTTACACCTTATTATTCTAGTTTTACTTAATCTGAAAACCTATTTCCAAAAACATGTATCCAGAAAATAGCTTTCTCGTTGGAAAAATTTTTTATCCCCATTTGTGTTTGGATTCAAACATTCAGCAAATTTTATTATTCTTACAAAAACCCGTTTCTATGGACTGGTTCCAATCCTAAATAAGTAAAAAATTCTTTTACAAAAAGTTTAGTTGTCAAAAAATACAAAACTTTGTTAAAAAACATCACAAAGGTTTTTCAAGAAGATACAGAGTTCCACTAACCTTAGGTGACATCCCCAAGACACCAAAGGCTGACAATAAATTACAAGTTCTTAAAAGAATATTTGGGGATGATTTTCCCTTTAGAAATACAACAAAATGAAAATAAAAAATATAAACATCCAAACCATCTATATGATGTATGATTACTTGTAATACTAATCAAAAGTAAAACCAACAAAACAATAATGTCAAAGTGATAGTGGTATAAGTAAACATCAAAAAAAACTAAAAGGAAGAAAGTCCCAATGAAACCAAAGTTCCAGAATCCTAAGAAATACCAAACTAACACCAAGATCCACCAAGACTACCTACCATGTCTTTGGTATCAAGAGGAATAACTAGAAAAATAATATATTGTTATATTCCCTATGTCTCAGTATATGAAAAATACAAACACAACAAATTTCCCAAGAAGGGGTGAGTATAAACTTAGTATTCAATCCCCATATACTTCCCAACAGACACCACTTGTATAAGAACTAATTATCACATTTCATATAAAATAGTTTAAAATAATTAAATAGTTTACATAAAGAAATAAGTGAAATGCATGTGAGAAATTCATAAACAAGTTCATCACCATTATTAAATAATTGGAATAACCATTCCAATGTTGACACACACACACATCCACAAACATAATCTTGGTGCCACCATGGATTGTGGTACTCCATAACCATAATCCATCCTACCTTAATAGTTTCACTTCCTGAACACACTTCATCCACTTTAAACACATGTAAACCAAATAATATCAAATTCCATCTAATTAATTTTACATAAGACAAATATTCTTTTAAATACATTTTTTCAAACACATTTATTTTATAAAAACCATTACATAATTTTAAAATCATCCTTTTGTAATTATAATAAAAGATGGCTTCCATAAATCCTTCCAATTTTCCATAATTCTAAAATGTAAACCCAAATGGCTTCCATCAAGAAATTACACAATGATAGGATAGTAAATCTAAGAATAGGATTTTAATAAAACTAAGGCTTCAAGTTGTAGAATAAGTGGATATGAGAGAGAATCCACCTACCTCTCAATAAATGGAGAAAATGAAAAATGTTGTTAAAAAAATTAGATCTAGGATCAAAAATACCTTACCTTCAATAGATCCAATAATATTTCATCAAGATTCACATCATAACACATAGATATATTTATAAGAGACTATATTTGTAGATCTAAGAGAGAGGATAAAGGTATATCTAAGAAGAACAAGGAATATAAAGTAAGAAATAGGACTTACTGATGATTCTAGATCTCCAATGCACTTTTATTTGTCCAAAGGTTCCTTATAGATCAAAGGGAATTGTCTTGGTATCCTGGGAGAGGAGAGGAGTTCAAGACCTTGGAAAATAGAAGAATAATGATGTTTATATGCCCTCAAACTAAATTTAAACATAATTTTCATATAATTAAAAGTTTTTTTCAGGATTAGGTCATATTATTTAATAAACCGTGAACTAACCATGTGCACATGACTAGATATCTACCAGGTAGTCACACAGTTAGGTTGCATGGTTTGGAAAATCATGCAACAACTGTGAGGTGCTACTATCTCAAGGCCATCATATCTTATGGTTTTCATGCATGGTTTTAAAAACGAAGTGTCAATCATGATTCTCCCACTGTCTCAACCCATATTCTTTCCCATAGAATGTACACAGTTTGGAAAAATTGTTCTCTAACCACATTCCTACCCTATGGCTCTCAGCATCACCTAGCTCGATTTCCTAGATATAATTAATGGTTTCTACTAACCATTATTAAATCATGAACCTCTAGAAACACTTACAAAACATTCTAAAACCTTATATAAAATCAAAAAACATGAAATATGAATTATATAACTTAAAAAAATACACAATACAGGGGAAAAGTACCTGAAACTAGGGGTGTTACATAATGTGTGCGTGTGTCTAGTGTATATAGGGAAGTGAGAGTAAATAACAAGATATATCAAGTGGATTTGATTCAATTTAATTTGAGTGGGTGGGTTCAAAGTATTGATCAACCTTGATAGGTTCTAGACTATAAAATAGAGGAATTATATTGATATTAGTTATTACAATGGAAAAGAGTGGCAAAAAATTTGGATATGAAGATAGATAGAAGAGAAAGAGAAATGAAAAGAAGAATAGAGGAGGGGGAGAGATCCCTGGATGGAACTACACCCTAGGCCTAATGGCATAACCCACCCTTAGCTTCTATTGAATAACCTTCTAAAATTTTTTATCCTCCCTATGACTATTGGGTCCTACCTTTATAATATTCCCCTAATAACTAAAAAGGTCAATGCGGGATCAATGTAATCATTTAGAGGGGGGATATATTGAATCAGTGGTATATTTCTATTTTATGTTATCTTTATTTTGAAAAAACCTTCACCTCCTGTTAAATATTTATCACTTTGCTGGAAAAAAACATTCACACATCCATAGGAACATAATAATTTGCAAGGTCCACTACTCAATAAGAGTAGATATTACTTATCATGGTTTGGAAATAATCCAATACCACTTAATCCACTAGAAAAAATTCCTTTTGTGTGGAAAAACAAGTAGGAATTATCCTTACACTTATGTAAAAATATGATCAACAAAATAGTGCATGTGTTTTTTCTAGCACAAAAGATGTAAATAAGATGATGTAACAAGTTTTAGAAACCATCACCAATTGGTTTCAAATATTTTCGTTGTGTTTCTTAAACAAACATCATCTTTTGATATTATTTAAAAACAATTATTCACTTTCTTACCCAATAGAAGGTAAGAAATTATTCACTGGACTTCATATAAAATCTCAGTCTGATCCCTCTTTCTGATTCCTCAGTCTTATTCGACTATTCAGAAATGATTTAATCTGATTTCTCTTTAGTAAACCAAAACCCAACACATACCTTTATTATTTCTTCAATATTTTTTTTGATTGTTCATTTTGATCCCATGAATCCTAACCACCACTTCTTTGATCACTTATTATTCTCTATAGAAACATTTCTTTATAAGTTTTGTCCAATAAACAATTAAAAACCACAGCTTTAACACTCTTCCTTCTTTCACATGAACAGAATTAGAGTACGTTGAACTTGAACCCCTTTATATAGGTGCACCCAAAACAGTAAAGACAGGAACCTGAAATAATTTTCCCACTCAATGAAATTCAGGATATCCAAAATTTATGTTCATTTGAACTTCATTTGAAAACTAGTCAAATATTCTCAAAAATTCTGGAAACTTCATGAAGTTTCTACCATATTTGAATTTAGAATATTTTCTTCTGTCTGATCGCTTGAGTTTGATAATTTTTTGTTTAATGAAACTAAACATTCTCCCTTCCTCATCATTAGTCTGAAGAACTTTCTTACCAAAAATATAGTTCAATTTATTTTTAGCATTTGATAAATTATTAGTTTAAAATAGATCATTAGTTGAATCAGTATCAACATCTCATTTGATGGATTAGTCTCTAAAAATCATTTTATGGATCAATATCTGAATCTCATTCGATGGATCAGTCACTAAAGGTCATCTGATGTATCGGTTTCATCATCTCACCTGATTTATCAGTGTCAATGACTTTTCTGATTGATCGGTGTCAAAATATTCTCTAATATATCAGTCTCAACAAATATTCTCATTCATAATAAATAACTATGGTCCATCTGTTACAACTTTGACAGTATAATGTTTGGTCTCTAATAGAAATATGCATTTGATTCCTTATCAATGGAAAAAAACTTGTCTAATGGATTGATGGATGAAACTTTTTTGATGGATCAATGTCATCATTTCCAAAAATCTAAACCCTCATCCTTATTATAATTTCTTTCACATTTGTTACATTACAAAAACTCATAATTCAGAAACTGTAGAGTCAGTTTTCTAAAAAAGGAACATCTTATGATTCTCGTTCGATCAGATGCATCCTATGACTTTCATTGGATGATCCACATCCAATTAGAAAAAATAAAATTCTTTAAACTTCATAAAATTCAAACAATCACCCTTCAAAAAAATTTATCACCTGGTGATCATTGATCTGATGACCTACATTTAGAAAATTTCATCTTTATAGAAACACTATAAATTCACATTTCTCATTTCTTCATCAAGCTCTTACTTGCATAATGACTTCTTCATGATGTTTAGAACATTAAATGATCATAAAATCATTGTCATATTTTGTATTTAAATCATCTATTATGACATTTTAAATCTAGTACATCTTCCAACTTTGTTCTAAAAAACTCCATTCTAGAAATATGAGTATGAAAAAAAGTTCACCCAAAAAACAACATTCAGAACCGAAAACTTCAATTGATATATTTTCTCATTAAATCTGAATATGATCACCTAAGTATAAAATACTTTTTCTGATTACAATATTTTACATTGTGAGGTGATTTTTTATAATTAAAAAGAAAATAAAAAACTTCTAAAAAACGTTTTCAAGGAATACATCCAGCCAACTTGGTCCCAACAATCTCCCCCTTTAGATTTTTTTATCAACCAAGATTCATAAATCACTAAAACTTTGTAAACTCAAGCTATAGATCACTTATAAATAATTTTAAGCCTACATGAATGAAATCATTGTAGGAAATAAGAATCATTGAACTACAAAATCATGTTTTTCATATGTAGTGACTTAGGAAATACTTCTTGAACTTCAAACCTGTCATCTCTTCACAACTTTTCAACTTTCATTTCTTCATAAATGGTCAAATTTATTATATGAAAAAACAATCCTTTATACACTTCAATAAACAATTAAACTAGTTCACACATTCACACATTGAACTCATAGCTTATACATTTTAAAAAATCCTCTTAAATACATAATTTCCTTAAAAAGGATTAGCTTATAAAAATGGATGGATTTATGAAACAGTATTTTTCTCCACCATGACAACACTATCCAAAGAAAAGATGAGAGAGAGGACAGAAGCACATACCTAAAACCTAGAGAGAAATTGGTTGGATTCCCATGTTCAACCTTAGTTTATAAAAATATTCATTCAGTAAAGATTTTGTGAATATATCAACAACGTGTTCTATTGTAGGAACTTATTCTAACTTTAGTTCATTATTCTTCACATGTTCTTAGATGAGGTGATTTTTAATATCAATATTCTTTGAATGAGAATGTTGCAATATATTTTTATTTCTATTTATAGAACTTTGATTATCACAACCCAAGATAAGGTGTAACTTCACTTCAACTATAAAATCTTCCAACTGAGTTTTTATCCACATAAGTTTTGTTGCAACTTGAGTGGTAAAACATATTCAGATTAATTAAGAATAAGAGTTACAAAAATTTTATTTTTAGTATGCCAAATCAAACATATTTCCCCTAGAAAAATACTCCTCCAGATGTAGATCTTTTATCATCCACACTTCCTACCCAATCATCATTTGTATACCTAAACAAATCAATTCTTCCTGAAATGTCATATCTGATACTAAAATATATTGTTCCTATGATATATTTGAGAATTATTTTCCTATTGATATATGATATTCCTTTATAGAACATTATAATATTCATATAAAGTAACAACATATAAAATATATTTTATTAAGGCAGTCAGATATAACTAACTTCCAATAAAATTTCTAAATTTTTAGAATACACTTTTTTTCCATCTCCATCTTAAGAAAACTTGGTTCCCACCAAAATTGGTGTGGATATAGGTTTTTAATTTTCTATTAAAATCTTCTTAATAAGTTCCTTATCATACTTATCTTGATATGTAAAAATATTTTTCTTCTTTTCTGATATTTTTAATCCAAGGAAATATATCATTTCACTAATAATCGACATCTCAAATAACTTATTCATCTCTTAATCAACCTTTTCACAAGTTCTTTCATCATTCCCAACAAAACTAATATCATAAACATACACAATTATAATGAGAGAGATCTCCTGATTTTTTTATGTAGAAATTACTATCAACCATTCATTTATTAAAGTTCAATTTCTTTAAGAAAGTATCCAATTTGGAATACCAAGATCTCAGATTTTTCTTTATCCCATAAATGTATTTCTTCAACTTACATGCCTAACTTTCAAATTTTCTAATTACAAAGCCATGTGGTTGTTCAATATAAACTTCTTCATCAAGTTCTCCATTGGGAAACGTTTATTTCACATCCATCTAAAAAAATTTATAACCTCATTGTGTGGTAATAGAAAGAAATATTCTAATAGTTTCAAACATTACCATTGGCAAAAAAGTTTCATTAAAATCAATGCCTTCAATTTGTGAGTGACCTTTGAAAACCAGTCATAATTTATTTCTTATCACTTTACTGTATTCATTTAACTTGTTTCAGAACACCCACTTTGTACCAATAAAATTTTTATTTTTTTATTTGGGTATAAGTTTTCATGTATCATTCTTCTCAATTTGATATAACTATTCATTCATAGCATGAATCCACTTCAGATTCTCTAAATCTTCATTAACATCTTTTGGATCAACTTTTTAATACAAAGAATAATGTGAAACAAACTTTGATGTTCTTATTGTTCGAACTTTTTTCGGGTGATCAAAAATAATTTTTTGAACTTACACATGTTTCCTCATCCTAGGATGAGATGTAATAAGTTCTTCCTCAACACTAGAAATAGATGAGTCTGATTCTTCTAATTATGATGCATCACCATCATTGTAATTCTTTATATGTTTCTCAACTATATTATCTTCCCCATATTCTTTATCTACTTGTGTTTATAAAACTTTTTCTATATAATTTTCAAGAACTATTACGTTAGGGGAATCAACTAAAAAACATGTTTATTTATTGAAACATCTATATCCTTTACCAGTAGGATCATAGCTAAGAAAAATTTCATATTCCCCTCATTGATCAAATTTTCCAATATTTTTAATTTTTTTATGTCGTAAGGACTCCCAAAAACACTTAAGTGTTTAGAACTAGAAATTTCATTAAAAAATATATATAATAAGTCATGTTAGAAATTGGTCTATAGAAACACCAATTCTGAATGTAAATTGATGTACTAATCACCTACCTCCATAATTAGTGAGAGATACTATATTCAGTCAACATTTATTCCCCATCTCCACTAAAATTTTATTATTTCTTTCCACAACACCATTTTTTTGAGGTGTGTAAGGTGCAATGAAACCATGATGAATACCATGTTTTTTAAGATAAATTTTGAATTAATTATATTTGTATTAACCACCATTATCATTCTGCAACTTCTTAATAAAAATATCCACATTCTTTTTATTATCTTCTCCTAAAACTCTTAAACATTTTTAGTTCTTCTTATTTATGTTTGAAATACATAATACATGTAATTTGAGTCAAAAATTAATGAAATAAATAAATTAACTTTCTCTGAATGTTTATTTTTTTCTAATTGGTCCACAAATATCAAAATAAATCAGCTCTATGGGATGATTTGAATGAATTTTAACTTTCTCATGCACTGAGTTTGTAATTTTCTTTTTCGGAAATATGGAAAAACATCAATATATTTTTTATCAAATCAAGAATATCATGAATAATATCTCTTTTTTTAACTTTCTCATATTCCTCAAACACATATTCCCAAAAAAAAATTCCATAGTTTATTATCTTCCATCATTCTTATATAACACAAATTTTTAACGTCAAAAACTTGAAACAAGTTTCCCTTTATACGTTGGCCTCTTGTAATAAAATTTCTATCTTCAACTCCTTTCAAAACAAAACCTTTTTTTCTAAATACAAATTTATTACCTTCATCAAAAAAAATTGAAACACTAAATAAGTTGTGTTTCATCCCATCAACAAACAAGTCCTTTTTGGATTTCAGTTTTTATTTTCCAATAATAGCAGATCCAACACCTTTGATTATGAGTGATTCAACATTCTCAAACATCATTGTTCCTTCTTTAAATAATTTCACATTATTAAATGGTTTCAAATAACCTATCATATATGAAGATCACCCACTATCCAAAATCTAGGTTTGTTCTCCTTTTGTAGCTTTGAGAGTAGTTTCTACAAAAAGAGATTTTTATTTCTCTTTATCTTGCTTCACATTGAGCTTTTGAAAATTATTATAAAGATTTTGTTGTGTCGATAACAAAACAATATATCCTTTAGTAATATTTCTAGGTTTTTAAAATATTTCACAAATATTTTGCAAAGGCTATAATCCATTTTAAGTCATCACACCAACTTTCTAAAGTTTCATTCTTTGAGTGGGTTTGTAACGACCCGAAATTTTGAATAAATATTTTTTCCTAATTGTGTGTGTTATTTTATACTCAACAAAAATGTTTCATTTGATAACATGAGTATAATTAAAATGAGACTATTGGTTTTTGACTATTATATGACCATCAGTCAGTATGACCGTTGAAAATTGAATGTTGCAAGTGACCTTAGTTAATTAATATAGATTCGATGGCCTCATCCAGTAGTCTCGGGCCAATCGAAGCCCATCTAATGAAACTTGGGAAGGAGGTAGCACCACTGGTCTTTGCTCTGGAACAAACCCAAGCTGAACTTCATCGTGTGAAGCTAGAAAGGAATCGCCTTCGTGAGAAGTTCAAACTGATAGAAATTACTACTCGTGCGATGTTGGTCGAGCCTCCCTCGGATTCTCTAACCTTAGCACACCTTACACTTAGGTCCTATGCTGGTGTGATAAGGGGCTATGTAAGGAGACCGTAACTGCCTTGTGTAATCCTTTTTTTTAAATAAAAATTTTGATTTCTTCTTATAATGAAGTTTATGAATTTTCAAATGTCCTGATAAATATAGTATGCATATTTTTGATGAATTTTAGAGAAAGGATATTTTAAAAATGTTTATGTAAACCTTAAATAATTAAAAATGTGTAATGATTTTCAAAAAATGGTCTTCTACAATTTTGTTCAGTACGAAAATTAGATTCTAATAAGATCAACTTAAGTTTTGATGAATAGTAAATTATGAATAGTGATTTTATGCTTAGGATTAGTAATGTGACCAAATGGATTAGTAATCTCACTTAAATAAAGTATTAATATAATCTAGGCACCTTAATTAAGTAATGTGATTTAATAAAATGGTTAAATAACGGTTTCATAAATTATTAGTCAAGTATTAGTTTTTTCGGATGAATAGTGTTTTTTTAATTAAAAATTAAATTAAAAATATTTAGAAAATTATTTTTATAAAATGGATTTCATTTTTGAACTTAGAGCATCGATATTATGTTAAAGTAATTTTTGGGGATTTTTCTGAGAAAAATGAATTTTCAGTGAATAGTGTATTTATTTAAAAATTAAATAAAAAATATTTAGAAAAATATTTTTATAAAATTGAGTTTATTTTTGAAATCAGAGCATCAATAGTTGGTTAAGATGAAATTTTGGGATTTTTCTGAGAAAGTTGAATTTTCGATGAATAGTGAAAATACAGTTTTAGGGTTTCGGTATGTTTAATGACATCATAACTGTGTCATGATGATTTCATGATATATTTTAAGGGTTGTCTGACCAAAGGTGATGAATTATTGCATGGGGGGACCCATGTGTCCAATACCATGGGAAAATGCCATGGGCAAGCCCATGGTTTTTCCAAAACCACCAATGAGATGTCCCTTGGCCATTAATGCTTTGTCCCCTCACTTTCCCTATAAATACCAAGCCATCCTCTCATCCATTAGACTCCCAACTCTCCCCCAACAAAGCTCTGGTCTTATTACCTCCCAAGGAGTCCCCCCAAGGTTCCCCCAATCCCTCAAGGTCCCAACCTTTGAGTTTTAAGAGTTACGTTTTAAGGTAAGGGATCCGACCTCTCTCTTTCTTTTCAAGTAATCACTTTTATGTCATTTCTTTTATGCTCCATGTTCTTATGTTGGAGGATGTTCTTTTATATTCATATTACTTCCATTTTCACGTTCATATGATGAGAGACCCCCTCTTGCTCTCATCATTTCATTTTAAGAATGTTAAAGTGACGTCGTTAGGCTGCTGAATTTTTAAGGGATTCTTTCACCTTTCTCCTTTCTCAAAGTTATACTTTCATGTCAAGTCTTTCAAGTTCCTTTTTATTATTTTGGGGTATGATCTCTATATCTATAATACTTATCTTTTATGTTCATATTATTAGAGACCCTATTTGATCTCATCAATTCATTTTTGTTGATGTTTTAGTGACGTCGTTTGGATGCCGAATTTTTAAGGGATTTTTTCACCTTTCTCCTTTTTCAAAGTTATACTTTCATGTCAAGTATTTCAAGTTCATTTTTATTATGTTTTGTTATGATATATATATATCTATCATACTGATCTTTTATGTTCATATGATGAGAGACCATATTTGATCTCGTTAATTCGTTTTTGTTGAAGTTTAAGTGACGCCGTTAGGCTGCCGAATTTTTAATGGATTCTTTCACCTTTCTCCTTTCTCAAAGTTCTACATTCATGTCAAGTCTATCAAGTTCCTTTTTATTATGTTTTGGTATCATCTCTATATCTATCATAGTGATATTTTATTTTCATATGATGAGAGACCCTATTTGATCTCGTCAATTCATTTTTGTTGAAGTTTAAGTGACGTCGTTAGGCTGCCGAATTTTTAAGGGATTCTTTCATCTTTCTCCTTTTTCAAACATCTCCTTTAATGTAAAGTATTTCAAGTTCCTTTTTATTATGTTGTGGTATGATCTCTATATATATCATACTGATATTTTATTTTCATATTATGAGAGCCTATTTTATCTCATCAATTCATTTTTGATGAAGTTTAAGTGACGTCGTTAGGCTGCCGAATCTTCATAAGAGAAATCTTATTTTTGTCCTCCTTCTATATTTTTCATTTCATATGGTATATCTTTCAAATTTCATTACCATGTTCTTATACCATTTATATTCAATCCCTCTACTGTTTTATGGATCATTCATGAGTGGTTGACCCATGTACACTCTCTTTTCAATGTTTTCTAAAACCCCAAAACATAGCCGTTATGCTGCTGAATTTCCGTCTCAAAATGTCTCTATCTTATCCTCAAATTCATTTTATTAAGTGAATACTCAAATCTATTTCTTCTAACTTTTTATCACATATATACCAAAATGTTCTATTTTAAATTCTGGGATTTACATACATGAGACCCGCTTTCCCTTTCCGTGGGTTTAAAGTGACATAAAGATCATGTTTTTAAAACGGTTTTGAAAACGTTATGATTATGAAATGAAACCCATTTCTTTTATGATATATGGGTTGTTTATGAAATTTTTGATGATTATATATGTGGCTCACATGATAATAAATTCAAATTTAAGGGTGCACCCTGATAGCGCTCCAATGCATTGGGTAAGGACTTAATCTCTAGAGATGACCATTTAGACTGATACCTTGGTGAATAACCTTGGTAATTTTTATTGACACCTTGGGGGTGGATCTTTGTGAAACAGAAATGATTGTCATTGTTAAATGTTGTAGCCACATCTTCAAGTTATGAAATATGGTATTTTTATTATTATATGCCTCATGATTTCATTCTCATTCCTTAAAGTTCTTTTCACGACTTTATTGATGTATCCCAAGTTCACATGTTAAATGTTTCCCTTGTTTCCCTTACTTAGCCTTCTTCTCACCCTTTATTTTGATTTATGTACCCAGGTTATGAGATGCAGGAATGAACCTAGGATGAACATAAGGAGAAGCATTTCAAGTGTTTAAGAATAATGTTTTTTTTGTTTCATGTATTATGTTCCTTGTTTCCAAGACACTAAACCTTAAAGATCCTCAGTTTTTCATAATGTAATGAAAGTTTATATGAAAAAAAGACGGGATGCTATAGTTGGTATCAAAGGATGGTTTAGTTATTTGTGGAAATTATGATATTAAAACTTTAGGAAGAACCCTAGAGAAAATTTTAAATAAAGGAAATCTTCTTGGTATTTTGGTGAGTATTGAGTAAGGGGTTTCCAAGGAAATACATCCCTATCTGGATATGAGCATGTAGAGGTGGCTCTGGCATAGATGTACATTGGGGTAAAACCCAAAAACACCACTTTGAGGTAGACTCGAACGGGCCTTGCTGCACTCTTGGTTACGACACTCCCGGGGGATATGCTTTGGTAAATTCATAAGCTTAGTATGAACCATTATTAAAGGAACAAACATAAAATAAAATAAAGATTCACATAAGAATATATGATCATGGATATCCTAGTTTGAAACCTAGGGGATCACATGTTAGGGTATACTTTTCTTCTACAAGTTATCCTTATATTCTTTAAGTTCCTTTTCATGATTATTGGCTAAGTATTTAAGCCCCTAATTATAATTTCTTTTCTTAGTTAATGGTGGGAAATATAAGAACATGTCCCAACAACCAATGTGATAGGAAATGCGACAATTTTCGTATTAATATGACAGATATGATTAGGGGATTAAAATATGATTATTATTTTGGAAGTCATTCACTATTTTGGGGACCCTATATGATCGAGGTAAAAAGATTACTACAGTATTTTCATTGAGGAGTAAAGGTTGACTTATATTTTGAAGAATCGATGAATTTAAGGTGAACTTATACTAATTTAGGTTACTTATGGAAATGATTAGCCTATCTTGGGTAAAATATGTTTAGGTTAGTTACTTTTGTTATAAGATGTTAGGAGTGGTTGATGTTGTTTGGAGATGAACAATGAATTTTATTTAGAAAGACTATGTTATCAAATTCTTTCTTGTATTTGGGTTTCAATCTTAGTTTGGTTTATTTTGAGGAATTTTAAGAACAGTTATTTATGGAATGATCTATGATGAACTTCGGGTAGTACCGTCAAACTTTGAAGATTTAAAGTAGTTTTCCTTCCTCTAGGGTTCTTTCTTTAGGAAGAGTTGTTTTATCTTACCCTTTCTGTTTTTGGGATAATGTTTAAATATATAAGAAATAGATAGTTAATCTTTGGTGGATTATGTGATTCTCTATAAGATGATTCTTGTGATTTGATGAGACCAAGTAGTTTTGAATGCTCATCGTTTTGAGAAAAGATTTGTTTTGGTAGAAACTTATTAAAGGATGAAACTCTACTAGAAGGTAGGTATATTTCCTTATGTTTTTATTCTATGTAGTAAATGAATTCCTCAAAATTATTAAAAGGAATGTAAAAAAAATTTGTTGGTTTAATCTTCCTATTGGGTAATCAAATAACGTTTACACACATCATAAGTTTGTGATTTTCTTGTGGTTAACTTTCTCTTAATCATGTTTTCTATCACTCTCCCTCAGAACTTGACCCTTTTTTTCTTCCATATCCATGTTTTCCTACATGGAATCCTAGTATGGGTTAACTTGGGTGGCCTTTTTACTTCCTTTTCTTTCTTTTAAAGTAATATTGTTACTGAATCTTTTTCTGATGTGGGACTTTGAATGAAATTTCAAAACCAAATTTTAAAAATTGTGTGGACGCAATTTCTTAAGGGGGGAAGATTGTAACGACCCAAAATTTTGAATAAATCTTGGTTCCTCATTTTGTGTGTTATTTTATACTCAACAAAACTGTTTCATTTGATAACATGAGTTTAATTAAAATGAGACTGTAGGGTTTTGACTGTTATATGACCGTCAGTCAGTATGACCGTTGAAAATTGAATGTTGCAAGTGACCTTGGTTAATTAATATAGATTTGATAGCCTCATCAAGTATTCTCGGGCCAATCGAAGCCCATCTAACGGAACTTGGGAAGTAGGTAGCACCACTGGGCTTTGCTCTGGACCAAACCCAAGCTGAACTTCATCGTGTGAAGCTAGAACGGAATCACCTTTGCGAGAAGTTCAAACTGATAGAAATTACTACTCATGCGATGTTGGCTGAGCCTCCCTCGGATTCTCGCACCTTAGCACACCTTACACTTAGGTCTTATGCTGGTGTGATAAGGGGCTATGTAAGGAGACCATAACTGCCTTGTGTAATACTTTGTTTTAAATAAAAATTTCGATTTCTTCTTATGATGAAGTTTATGAATTTTCAAATGTCCAGATAAATATAGTATGCATATTTTTGATGAATTTTAGAGAAAGGATATTTAAAAAATGTTTATGTAAACTTTAAATAATTAAAAATGTGTAATGATTTTCAAAAAATGGTCTTCTACAATTATGTTCAGTACGAAAATTAGAGTCCAATAAGATCAACTTAATTTTTGATGAATAGTAAATTATGGATAGTGATTTTATGCTTAGGATTAGTAATGTGATCAAGTGTATTAGTAATCTCACTTAAAGAAAGTATTAATATAATCTAGGCACCTTCATTAAGTAATGTGATTAAATAAAATGGTTAAGTAAAGGTTTCACAAATTATTATTCAAGTATTAGTTTTTTAGGGTGAATAGTGTTTTTTTAATTAAAAATTAAATTAATAATATTTAGAAAATTATTTTTATAAAATGGATTTCATTTTTGAACTCAGAGCATCGATATTTTGTTAAGGTAATTTTTGGGGATTTTTCTGAGAAAAATGAATTTTCAGTGAATAGTGAATTTACTTAAATATTAAATTAAAAATATTTTGAAAAATATTTTTATAAAATTGAGTTCATTTTTGAAATCATAGCATAGATATTTGGTTAGGCTGAAATTTTGGGATTTTTCTGAGAAAGTTGAATTTTCGATGAATAGTGAAAATACAGTTTTAGGGTTTCGGTATGTTTAATGACATTATAACTGTGTCATGATGATGTCATGAGATATTTTAAGGGTTGGCCGACCAAAGGTTATGAATTATTGTATGGGTGACCCATGTGGCAAATTCCATGGGCAAATACCATGGGCAAGCCCTTGGTTTTGCCAAAACCACCAATGAGGTGTCCCTTGGCCATTAATGCTTTGTCCCCTCACTTTCCCAATAAATACCAAGCCATAATCTCATCCATTCGACTCACAACTCTCCCCCAACTAAGCTCTGGTCTCATTACCTCCCAATTAGTCCTCCCAAGGTGCCCCCAATCCCTCAAGGTCCCAACCATTGAGTTTTAAGAGTTACGTTTTAAGGTAAGGGATCCGACCTCTCTCTTTCTTTTCAAGTAATCTCTTTTATGTCATTTCTTTTATGATCCATGTTATTATGTTGGATGATGTTCTTTTATATTCATCTTACTTCCCTTTTCATGTTCATATTATGAGATACCCCCTATTTCTCTCATCATTTCATTTTAAGAATGTTAAAGTGACGTCGTTAGGCTGCCGAATTTTTAAGGGATTCTTTCACCTTTCTCCTTTCTCAAAGTTCTACTTTCATGTCAAGTCTTTCAGGGTGATTTTTATTATGTTGGGGTATGATCTCTATATCTATCATACTGATATTTTATTTTCATATGATAAGAGACCCTACATGATCTCATCAATTCATTTTTTTATGTTTAAGTGACTTCGTTAGGCTGCCGAATTTTTAAGGGATTCTTTCACCTTTCTCCTTTTTCAAAGTTCTACTTTCATGTCAAGTATTTCAAGTTCTTTTTTATTATGTTTGGGTATGATATCTATATCTATAATACTGATATTTTATGTTCATATTATGAGAGACCCTATTTGATCTCGTCAATTCATTTTTGTTGAAGTTTAAGTGACGTCGTTAGGCTGTCGAATTTTTAAGGGATTCTTTCACCATTCTCCTTTCTCAAAGTTCTACTTTCACGTCAAGTCTTTCATGTTCCTTTTTATTTTGTTGGGGTATGATCTCTATATCTATCATACTGATCTTTTATTTTCATATGATGAGAGACCCTACTTGATCTCGTCAATTCATTTTTGTTGAAGTTTAAGTGACGTCGTTAGGCTACTGAATTTTTAAGGGATTTTTTCACCTTTCTCCTTTTTCAAAGTTCTACTTTAATGTCAAGTATTTCAAGTTCCTTTCTATTATGTTGGAGTATGATCTCTATATCTGTCATACTGATCCTTTATGTTCATATGATGATAGACCCTATTTGATCTCATTAATTCATTTTTGTTGAAGTTTAAGTGACGTCGTTAGGCTGCCGAATCTTCATAAGAGAAATCTTATTTTTGTCCTCCTTCTATGTTTTTCATTTCATATGGTATATCTTTAAAATTTCATTACCGTGTTCTTATACCATTTATATTCTGTCCCTCTACTGTTTTATGAATCATTTATGAGTGGGTGACCCATGTCCCCTCTCTTTTTAATGTTTTCTAAAACACCGAAACATAGCCGTTATGCTGCAGAACTTCCGTCTCAAAATGTCTCTCTCTTATCCTCAAATTAATTTTATTAAGTAAATACTCAAAACTCTTTATTCTAAATTGGTATTCACATATATATCAAAATGTTATATTTTAATTTCTGGGATTTACATACATGAGACCCGCTTTCCCTTTCCATGGGTTTAAAGTGACATAAAGATCATGTTTTTAAAGCAGTTTTTAAAACGTTATGATTATGAAATGAAACCTATTTCTTTTATGCTATATGGGTTTTTTATGAAATTATTGATGATGATATATGTGGCTCACATGATAATAAATTAAAATTTAAGGGTGCGCCTTGATAGCGCTCCAATGCATTGGGTAAATACTTAATCTCTAGAGATGACCATTTAGACTGATACCTTGGTTAATAACCTTGGAAATTTTTATTGACACCTTGGGGATGGACCTTGGTGAAACGGAAATGATTTTCTTTGTTAAATGTTGTAGCCACATCTTCAAGTTATGAAATACGTTATTTTTATTATGATATGCCTCATGATTTCATTCTCATTCCTTAAAGTTCTTTTCATGACTTTATTGATGTATCTCAAGTTCACATGTTAAATGTTTCCCTTGTTTCCCTTACTGGGCCTTCTGCTCACCCTTTCTTTTGATGTATGTACCCAGGTTATGAGATGAAGTAATGAACCTAGGATGAACATTAGGATAATCCTTTCAAGTGTTTAAGAAGAATGTTTTTTTTCATGTATTAAGTTCCTGGTTTCCAAGACACTAAACCTTAAAGATCCTCAGTTTTGTATAATGTAAAGAAAGTTTATGTGAAAAAAAGGCAGGATGCTATAGTTGGTATCAAAGGATGGTTTAGTTATTTTTGGAAATTAGGATATGAAAACCTTAAGAAGAAACCTATATAAAAGTTTAAATAAAGGAAATATTCCTAGTATTTTGGTGAGTATTGAGTAAGGGGATGCCAAGCAAATACATCCCTGTCTGGATACGAGCAGGTGGAGGTGGCTCTAGCACAGATGTACCTTGGGTTAAAACCTGAAAACATCGCTTTTATCTAGACTCAAATGGAAACTGTTACACGACAACGGGCCTTGTTGTACTCTTTGTTACGACACTCCTGGGGGATATGATTTGTTAAATTCATAAGCTTAGTATGAACCATTATTAAAGGTACAAAAATAAAATAAAATAAAGATTCACATAAGAATATATGATCATGGATATCCTAGTTTGAAACCTATGGGATCACAAGTTAGGGTATAATTTTCTTCTACAAGTTATCCTTATATGCTTTAAGTTCCTTTTAATGATTATTGGCTAAGTATTTAAGCCCCTAATTATACTTTCTTTTCTTAGTTAATGGTGGGAAATGGAAGAACATGTCCCGACAACCAATGTGATAGGAAATGAAACGATTGTCGTATTAATATGACAGAGATGATTAGGGGATTAAAAGATGATTATTATTTTGGAAGTCGTTCACTATTTTGGGGACCCTATATGATCGACGTAAATAGATTACTACGGTATTTTCGTTGAGGAGTAAAGGTTGACTTATATTTTTAAGAATCAATGAATTTAAGTTGGACTTATACTAATTTAGGTTACTTATGGAAATGATTAACCTATATTGGGTAAAATATGTTTAGGTTAGATACTTTTGTTATAAGATGTTAGGAGTGGTTGATGTTGTTTGGAGATGAACAATGAAGTTTATTTTGGAAGACTATGTTATCAAATCCTTCTTGTATTTGGGTTTCAATCTTAGTTTGGTTTATTTTGAGGAATTTTAAGAACAGTTATTTATGGAATGGTCTATGATGAACTTTGGGTAGTACCGTGGAACTTTGAAGATTTAAAGTAGTTTTCCTTCCTCTAGGGTTCTTTCTTTTGAAAGAGTCGTTTTATCTTACCCTTTCTATTTTTGGGATAATGTTTAAAGATATAAGAAATAGATAGTTAATCTTTGGTGGATTATGTGATTCTCTATAAGATTGTTCTTGTTCTTTGATGAGACCATTAGTTTTGAATGCTAATCGTTTGGAGAAAAGATTAGTTTTGGTAGAAACTTATTTAAGGATGAAACTCTATTAGAAGGTAGGTATATTTCCTTATGTTTTTATTATATGTAGTAAATGAATTCCTCAAAATTATTAAAAGTAACATGAAACAAAAACGTTGTTGGTTTAAGCTTCCTATTGGGTAATCAAAGTCTGTTTACACACATCATAAGTTTGTGATTTTCTTGTGGTGAACTTTCTTCTAATCATGTTTTCTATCACTCTCCCTCAGAACTTGACCCTTTGTTTTTTTCTTCCATATCCATGTTTTCCTACATGGAATCCTAGTATGGGTTAACTCGGGTGGCCTTTGTACTTCATTTTCTTTCTTTTAAAGTAACAGTGTTACTGGATCTTTTTCCGATGTGGTAATTTCAATGAAATTTCAAAACCCAATTTTAAAAATTGCGAGGACGTAATTTCTTAAGGGGGGAAGATTGTAATGACTCGAAATTTTGAATAAATCTTGTTTCCTAATTTTGTGTGTTATTTTATACTCAACAAAACTGTTTCATTTGATAACATGAGTATAATTAAAATGAGACTATTGGGTTTTGACTATTATATGACCGTCAGTCAGTATGACCATTGAAAATTGAATGTTGCAAGTGACCTTGGTTAATTAATATAGATTCGATGGCATCATCCAGTAGTCTCGGGCCAATCGAAGCCCATCTAACAAAACTTGGGAAGGTGGTAGCCCCACTGGGCTTTTCTCTGGACCAAACCCAAGCCGAACTTCATCGTGTGAAGCTAGAACAGAATTGCCTTCGTGAGAAGTTCAAACTGATATAAATTACTACTCATGCGATGTTGGCCGAGCCTCCCTCGGATTCTCTCACCATAGCACACCTTACACTTAGGTCCTATGCTGGTGTGATAAGGGGCTATGTAAGGAGACCGTAACTGCCTTGTGTAATCCTTTGTTTTAAATAAAAATTTTGATTTCTTCTTATGATGAAGTTTATGAATTTTCAAATGTCCGGATAAATAGAGTATGCATATTTTTGATGAATTTTAGAGAAAGGATATTTTAAAAAAGTTTATGTAAACCTTAAATAATTAAAAATGTGTAATGATTTTCAAAAAAATGGTCTTCTACAATTATGTTCAGTACGAAAATTAGAGTCTAATAAGATCAACTTAATTTTTGATGAATAGTAAATTATGAATAGTGATTTTATTCTTAGGATTAGTAATGTGACCAAATGGATTAGTAATCTCACTTAAAAAAAGTATTAATATAATCTAGGCACCTTGATTAAGTAATGTGATTCAATAAAATGGTTAAATAACGGTTTCATAAATTATTAGTCAAGTATTAGTTTTTTCGGGTGAATATAGTTTTTTTAATTAAAAATTAAATTAAAAATATTTAGAAAATTATTTTTATAAAATGGATTTCATTTTTGAACTCAGAGCATCGATACTATGTTAAGGTAATTTTTGGGGATTTTTCTTAGAAAAATGAATTTTCAGTAAATAGTGTATTTATTTAAAAATTAAATTAAAAAAATTTAGAAAATTATTTTTATAAAATGGAGTTAATTTTTGAAATCAGAGCATCGATATTTGGTTAAGGTGAAATATTGGGATTTTTCTGAGAAAGTTGAATTTTCAATGAATAGTGAAAATACAGTTTTAGGGTTTCAGTATGTTTAATGACATCATAACTATGTCATGATGATGTCATGAGATATTTTAAGTGTTGTCCAACCAAATGTAATGAATTATTGTATGGGGGACCCATGTGGAAAATACCATGGGCAAGCCCATGGTTTTTTCAAAACCACCAATGAGGCGTCCCTTGGCCATTAATGCTTTGTCCCCTCACTTTCCCTATAAATACCAAGCCATCCTCTCATCCATTAGACTCCCAACTCTCCCCCAACGATGCTCTGGTATCATTACCCCACAAGGAGTCCTCCCAAGGTTCCCTCAAGCCCTCAAGGTCCCAACCTTTGAGTTTTAAGAGTTACGTTTTAAGGTAAGGGATCCGACCTCTCTCTTTCTTTTCAAGTAATCTCTTTTATGTAATTTCTTTTATGCTCCATTTTTTTATGTTGGAGGATGTTATTTTATATTAATCTTACTTCCCTTTTCATTTTCATATTATGAGAGACCCCCTCTTTCTCTCATCATTTCATTTTAAGAATTTTAAAGTGACGTCGTTAGGCTTCTAAATTTTTAAGGGATTCTTTCACCTTTCTCCTTTCTCAAAGTTCTACTTTCATGTCAAGTCTTTCAAGTTCCTTTTTATTATGTTGGTGTATGATCTCTATATCTATCATACTGATCATTTATTTTCATATGATTTGAGACCCTATTTGATCTCGTCAATTCATTTTTGTTGATGTTTAAGTGACGCCGTTAGGCTGCCAAATTTTTAAGGGATTCCTTCACCTATCTCTTTTTTCAAAGTTATACTTTCATGTCAAGTATTTCAAGTTCATTTTTATTATTTTTTGTTATGATCTCTATATCTATCATACTTATCTTTTATTTTCATATTATGAGAGACCCTATTTGATCTCGTGAATTCGTTTTTGTTCAAGTTTAAGTGACGCCGTTAGGCTGCCGAATTTTTAAGGGATTCTTTCACCTTTCTCCTTTCTCAAAGTTCTACTTTCATGTCAAGTCTTTCAAGTTCCTTTTTATTATTTTGGGGTATGATATCTATATATATCATACTTATCTTTTATGTTCATATTATGAGAGACCCTATTTGATCTCGTCAATTCATTTTTGTTGAAGTTTAAGTGACGCCGTTAGGCTGCCGAATTTTTAAGGGATTCTTTCACCTTTCTCCTTTTTCAAAGTTCTCCTTTCATGTCAAGTCTTTCAAGTTACTTTTTATTATTTTGGGGTATGATCTCTATATCTATCATAATGATCTTTTATGTTCATATTATGAGAGACTCTATTTGATCTCATCAATTCATTTTTTATGAAGTTTAAGTGACGTCGTTAGGCTGCCGAATCTTCATAAGAGAAATCTTATTTTTGTCCTCCTTCTATGTTTTTCATTTCATATGGTATATCTTTAAAATTTCATTACCATGTTCTTATACCATTTATATTCAATCCCTCTACTGTTTTATGGATCATTTATGAGTGGGTGACCCATTTCCCCTCTCTTTTCAATGTTTTCTAAAACCCCAAAACATAGCCGTTATGCTGCAGAATTTCTGTCTCAAAATGTCACTATCTTATCCTCAAATTAATTTTATTAAGTGAATACTCAAAGATATTTATTATAAATTTTTATTCACATATATACCAAAATTTTCTATTTTAATGTCTGGGATTTACATACATGAGACCCGATTTCCCTTTCTGTCGGTTTAAAGTGACATAAAGATCATGTTTTTAAAACAGTTTTGAAAACGTTATGATTATGAAATGAGACCCATTTCTTTTATGCTATATGGGTTGTTTATGAAATTATTGATTATGATATATGTGTCTCACATGATAATAAAGTCAAATTTAAGGGTGCGCCCTGATAGCGCTCCAATGAATTGGGTAAAGACTTAATCTCTAGAGATGACCATTTAGACTGATAACTTGGTGAATAACCTTGGTAATTTTTATTGACACCTTGGGGATGGACCTTGGTGAAACAGAAATGATTTTCTTTGTTAAATGTTGTAGCCACATCTTCAAGTTATGAAATATGTTATTTTTATTATGATATTCCTCATGATTTCATTCTCATTCCTTAAATTTCTTTTCACGACTTTATTGATGTATCCCAAGTTCACATGTTAAATGTTTCCCTTGTTTCCCTTACTTAGCCTTCTGCTCACCCTTTCTTTTGATGTATTACCCAGGTTATAAGATGCATTAATGAACCTAGGATGAACATAAGTAGAAGCATTTCAAGTGTTTAAGAAGAATGTTTTTTTTGTTTCATGTATTATGTTCCTTGTTTCCAAGACACGAAACCTTAAAGATCCTCAGTTTTGTATAATGCAATGAAAGTTTATGTGAAAAAAAGGCGGGATGCTGTAGTTGGTATCAAAGGATGGTTTAGTTATTTGTGGAAATTAGGATATGAAAACATTAGGAATAACCCTAGAGAAAAGTTTAAATAAAGGAAATCTTCCTAGTATTTTAGTGAGTATTGAGTAAGGGGTTGCCAAGCAAATATATCTCTGTCTCGATACGAGCAGGTAGAGGTGGCTCTGGAATAGATGTACATTGGGGTAAAACCTAAAAACACTACTTTGAGGTAGACTCGAACGGGCCTTGCTGCACTCTTGGTTATGACACTCCCGGGGGATATGCTTTGGTAAATTCATAAGTTTAGTATGAACCATTATTAAAGGAACAAACATAAAATAAAATAAAGATTCACATAAGAATATATGATCATGGATATCCTAGTTTGAAACCTAGGGGATCACAAGTTAGGGTATACTTTTCTTCTACAAGTTATCCTTATATGCTTTAAGTTCCTTTTCATGATTATTGGCTAAGTATTTAAGCCCCTAATTATACTTTCCTTTCTTAGTTAATGGTGGGAAATATAAGAACATGTCCCAACAACCAATGTGATAGGAAATGCGACAATTTTCCTATTAATATGACAGAGATGATTAGGGGATTAAAATATGATTATTATTTTGGAAGTCATTCACTATTTTGGGGACCCTATATGATCGAGGTAAAAAGATTACTATAGTATTTTTGTTGAGGAGTAAAGGTTGACTTATATTTGGAAGAATCGATGAATTTAAGGTGGAGTTATACTAATTTAGGTTACTTATGGAAATGATTAACCTATATTGGGTAAAATATGTTTAGGTTAGCTACTTTTGTTATAAGATGTTAAGAGTGGTTGATGTTGTTTGGAGATGAACAATGAAGTTTATTTTGAAAGACTATGTTATCAAATCCTTCTTGTATTTGGGTTTCAATCTTAGTTTGGTTTATTTTGAGGAATTTTAAGAACAGTTATTTATGGAATGGTCTATGATGATCTTCGGGTAGTACCGTCAAACTTTGAATATTTAAAGTAGTTTTCCTTCCTCTAGGGTTCTTTCTTTTGGAAGAGTCATTTTATCTTACCCTTTCTGTTTTTGGGATAATGTTTAAATATATAAGAAATAGATAGTTAATCTTTGGTGGATTATCTGATTCTCTATAAGATGATTCTTATGCTTTGATGAGACCAAGTATTTTTATGCTCATCGTTTGGAGAAAAGATTAGTTTTGGTAGAAACTTATTAAAGGATGAAACTCTACTAGAAGGTAGGTATATTTCCTTATGTTTTTATTCTATGTAGTAAATGAATTTCTCAAAATTATTAAAAGGAATGTGAAACAAAAACATTGTTGGTTTAAGCTTCCTATTTGGTAATCAAAGACCGTTTACACACATCATAAGTTTGTGATTTTCGTGTGGTTAACTTTCTCCTAATCATGTTTTCTATCACTCTCCCTCAGAACTTGACCCTTTTTTTCTTCCATATCCATGTTTTCCTACATGGAATCCTAGTATGGGTTAACTCAGGTGGCCTTTGTACTTCCTTTTCTTTCTTTTAAAGTAATAGTGTTACTGACTCTTTTTCTGATGTGGGACTTTCAATGAAATTTCAAAACCAAATTTTAAAAATTGCGAGGATGTAATTTCTTAAGGGGGGTAGATTGTAACAACCCGAAATTTTGAATAAATATTGTTTCCTAATTTTGTGTGTTATTTTATACCCAACAAAACTGTTTCATTTGATAACATGAGTATAATTAAAATGAGACTGTTGGGTTTGACTGTTATATGACCGTCAGTCAGTATGACTATTGAAAATTGAATGTTTCAAGTGACCTTGGTTAATTAATATAGATTCGATGGCCTCATCAAGTAGTCTCGGGCCAATCGAAGCCCATCTAACAGAACTTGGGAAGGATGTAGCAGCACTGGGCTTTGTTTTAGACCAAACCCAATCCGAACTTCATCGTGTGAAGCTAGAACGGAATCGCCTTCTTGAGAAGTTCAAACTGATAGAAATTACAACTCGTGCGATGTTGGCCGAGCCTCCCTCATATTCTATCACCTTAGCACACCTTACACTTAGGTCCTATGCTGGTGTGATAAGGGGCTATGTAAGGAGACCGTAACTGCCTTGTGTAATCCTTTATTTTAAATAAAAATTTTGATTTATTCTTATGATGAAGTTTATGAATTTTCAAATGTCCGGATAAATATAGTATACATATTTTTGATGAATTTTAGAGAAAGGATATTTTAAAAATGTTTATGTAAACCTTAAATAATTAAAAATATGTAATGATTTTCAAAAAATGGTCTTCTACAATTATGTTCAGTACGAAAATTAGAGTCCAATAAGATCAACTTAATTTTTGATGAATAGTAAATTATGGATAGTGATTTTATGCTTAGGATTAGTAATATGACCAAATGTATTAGTAATCTCACTTAAATAAAGTATTAATATAATCTAGGCACCTTGATTAAGTAATGTGATTCAATAAAATGGTTAAATAACAGTTTCATAAATTATTAGTCAAGTATTAGTTTTTTTGGGTGAATAGTGTTTTTTTAATTAAAAATTAAATTAAAAATATTTAGAATTTTTTTTTTATAAAATGGATTTCATTTTTGAACTCATAGCATCGATATTATGTTAAAGTAATTTTTGGGGATTTTTCTGAGAAAAATGAATTTTCAGTGAATAGTGAATTTATTTAAAAATTAAATTAAAAATATTTAGAAAATTATTTTTATAAAATGGAGTTCATTTTTGAAATCAGAGCATCGATATTTGGTTAAGGTGAAATTTTGGGATTTTTCTGAGAAAGTTGAATTTTCGATGAATAGTGAAAATATAGTTTTAGGGTTTCGGTAGGTTTAATGACATCATAACTGTGTCATGATGATGTCATGAGATATTTTAAGGGTTTTCCGACCAAAGGTGATGAATTATTGTATGGGGGGACCCATGTGGCAAATTCCATGGGCAAATACCATGGGCAAGCCCATGGTTTTTCCAAAACCACCAATGAGGTGCCCCTTGGCCATTAATGCTTTGTCCCCTCACTTTCCCTATAAATACCAAGCCATCCTCTCATCCATTCGACTCTAAAATCTCCCCCAACAAAGCTCTGGTATCATTACCTCCAAAGGATTCCTCCCAAGGTTCCCCCAAGCCCTCAAGGTCCCAACCTTTGAGTTGTAAAAGTTACATTTTAAGGTAAGGGATCCGACCTCTCTCTTTCTTTTCAAGTAATCTCTTTTATGTCATTTCTTTTATGCTCCATGTTATTATGTTGGAGGATGTTCTTTTATATTCATCTTACTTCCCTTTTCATGTTCATATTATGATATACCCCATCTTTCTCTCATCATTTCATTTTAATAATGTTAAAGTGACGTCGTTAGGCTTCCGAATTTTTAAGGGATTCTTTTACCTTTATCCTTTCTCAAAGTTCTACATTCATGTCAAGTATTTCAGGTTCCTTTTTATTATGTTGGGGTATGATCTCTATATCTATCATGCTGATATTTTATTTTCATATGACAAGATACCCTATTTGATGTCGTCAATTCATTTTTTTTATGTTTAAGTGACTTCGTTAGGCTGCCGAATTTTTAAGGGATTCTTTCACCTTTCTCCTTTTTCAAAGTTCTACTTTCATGTTAAGTATTTGAAGTTCCTTTTTATTATGTTTGGGTATGATCTATATATCTATCATACTAATATTTTATGTTCATATGATTAGAGATGCTATTTGATCTCTTCAATTCATTTTTGTTGAAGTTTAAGTGACACTGTTAGGCTGCCGAATTTTTAAGGGATTCTTTCACCTTTCTCCTTTCTCAAAGTTCTACTTTCATGTCAAGTCTTTCAAGTTCCTTTTTATTATGTTGGGGTATGATATATATATATATATCATACTGATCTTTTATTTTCATACTATTAGAGACCCTATTTGATCTCTTCAATTCATTTTTGTTGAAGTTTAAGTGACATCGTTAGGCTGTCGAATTTTTAAGGGATTCTTTCACCTTTCTCCTTTCTCAAAGTTCTACTTTCATGTCAAGTCTTTCAGTTTCATTTTTATTATGTTGGGGTATGATATCTATATCTATCATACTGATCTTTTATGTTCATATGATGAGAGACCCTATTTTATCTCATCAATTCATTTTTGTTGAAGTTTAAGTGACGTTGTTAGGCTACCGAATCTTCATAAGAGAAATCTTATTTTTTTCCTCCGTCTATGTTTTTAATTTCATATGGTATATATTTAAATTTTCATTACCGTGTTCTTATACCATTAATATTCTGTCCCACTACTATTTTATGGATCATTTAAGAGTGGGTGACCCTTTTCCCCTCTCTTTTTAATGTTTTCTAAAACCCTGAAATATAGCCGTTATGCTGCAGAATTTCCGTCTCAAAATGTCTCACTTTTATCCTCAAATTCATTTTATTAAGTGAATACTCAAAGCTCTTTATTCTAAATTGGTATTCACATATATATCAAAATGTTATATTTTAAAGTCTAGGATTTACATACATGAGACCCGCTTTCCCTTTCTGTGGGTTTAAAGTGACATAAAGATCATGATTTTTAAAGAAGTTTTTAAAACGTTAGGATTATGAAATGAAACCCATTTATTTTATGCTATATGGTTTGTTTATGAAATTATTGATGATGATATATGTGGCTTACATGATAACAAATGAAAATTTAAGGGTGCACCCTGATAGCACTCCAATGCATTGGGTAAAGACTTAATCTCTAGAGATGACCATTTAGACTGATACCTTGGTTAATAACCTTGGTAATTTTTATTGACACCTTGGGGATGGACCTTGGTGAAATAGAAATGATTGTCTTTATTAAATGTTGTAGCCACATCTTCAAGTTATGAAATACGTTATTTTTATTATGATATTCCTCATGATTTCGTTCTCATTCCTTAAAGTTCTTTTCATGACTTTATTGATGTATCTCAAGTTCACATGTTAAATGTTTCCCTTGTTTCCCTTACCGGGCCTTCTTCTCACCCTTTCTTTTGATGTATGTACCCAGGTTATGAGATTTAGTAATGAACCTAGGATGAACATTAGGATAATCCTTTCAAGTGTTTAAGAAGAATGTTTTTTTTGTTTCATGCATTAAGTTCCTGGTTTCCAAGACACTAAACCTTAAAGATCCTCAGTTTTGTATAATGAAATGAAAGTTTATGTGAAAAAAAGGAAGGATGCTATAGTTGGTATCAAAGGATGGTTTAGTTATTTGTGGAAATTAGGATATTAAAACCTTAGGAAGAAACCTATATAAAAGTTTAAATGAAGGAAATATTCCTGGTATTTTGGTGAGTATTGAGTAAGGGGTTGCCAAGAAAATACATCCCTGTCTAGATACGAGCAGGTAGAGGTGGCTCTGGCACAGATGTACATTGGGGTAAAACCCGAAAACACCACTTTGAGCTAAAATCGAATGGGAACTAGTACATGAAAACGGGCCTTGTTGTACTCTTGGTTACGAAACTCCTGGGGGATATGCTTTGGTAAATTCATAAGCTTAGTATGCACCATTATTAAAGGAACAAACATAAAATAAAATAAAGATTCACATAAGAATATATGATCATGGATATCCTAGTTTGAAACCTAGGGGATCACAAGTTAGGGTATAATTTTCTTCTATAATTTATCCTTATATGCTTTGAGTTCCTTTTCAAGATTATTGGCTAAGTATTTAAGCCCCTAATTATACTTTCTTTTCTTAGTTAATGGTGGGAAATGGAAGAACATGTCCCAACAACCAATGTGATAGGAAATGCAATGATTGTCGTATTAATATGACAAAGATGATTAGGGGATTAAAAGATTATTATTATTTTGGAAGTCGTTCACTATTTTGGGGACCCTATATGATCGACGTAAATAGATTACTACGGTATTTTTGTTGAGGAGTAAAGGTTGACTTATATTTTGAAGAATCAATGAATTTAAGGTAGACTTATACTAATTTAGGTTACTTATGGAAATGATTAACCTATATTGGGTAAAATATGTTTAGGTTGGCTACTTTTTTTATAAGATGTTAGGAGTGGTTGATATTGTTTGGATATGAACAATGATGTTTATTTTGGAAGACTATGTTATCAAATCCTTCTTGTATTTGGATTTCAATCTTAGTTTGGTTTATTTTGAGGAATTTTAAGAACAGTTATTTATGGAATTGGTCTATGATGAACTTTGGGTAGTACCATGTAACTCTTAAGATTTAAAGTAGTTTTCCTTCCTCTAGGGTTCTTTCTTTTGAAAGAGTCTTTTTATCTTACCCTTTCTATTTTTGGGATAAAGTTTAAAGATATAAGAAATAGATAGTTAATCTTTGGTGGATTATGTGATTCTCTATAAGATGATTCTTGTTCTTTGATGAGACCAATTATTTTTGAATGCTCATCGTTTGGAGAAAAGATTAGTTTTGGTAGAAACTTATTAATGGATGAAACTCTACTAGAAGGTAGGTATATTTCCTTATGTTTTTATTATATGTAGTAAATGAATTCCTCAAAATTATTAAAAGTAACGTAAAACAAAAACGTTGTTGGTTTAAGCTTCCTATTGGGTAATCAAAGTCTGTTTACACACATCATAAGTTTGTGATTTTCTTATGTTTAACTTTCTCCTAATCATGTTTTCTATCACTCTCCCTCAGAACTTGACCCTTTTTTTTCTTCTATATCCATGTTTTCCTATATAGAATCCTAGTATGGGTTAACTCAAGTGGCCTTTGTACATTCTTTTCTTTCTTTTAAAGTAACAGTGTTATTGGCTCTTTTTCCAATGTGGTACTTTCAATGAAATTTCAAAACCCACTTTTAAAAATTGCAAGGATGCAATTTCTTAAGGGGGGAAGGTTGTAACGATCCGAAATTTTGAATAAATCTTTTTTCCTAATTTTGTGTGTTATTTTATACTCAAGAAAACTGTTTTATTTGATAACATGAGTATAATTAAAATGAGACTGTTGGGTTTTGACTATTATATGACCGTCAGTCAGTATGATCATTGAAAATTGAATGTCGCAAGTGACCTTGGTTAATTAATATAGATTCGATGGCCTCATCCAGTAGTCTCGGGCCAATCGAAGCCCATCTAATGAAACTTGGGAAGGAGGTAGCACCACTGGGCTTTGCTCTAGACCAAACCCAAGACGAACTTCATCGTGTGAAGCTAGAACAGAATCACCTTCGCGAGAAGTTCAAACTGATAGAAATTACTACTCATGCGATGTTGGCCGAGCCTCCCTCAGATTCTCTCACCTTAGCACACCTTACACTTAGGTCCTATGCTGGTGTGATAAGGGGCTATGTAAGGAGATCATAACTGCCTTGTGTAATCCTTTTTTTTAAATGAAAAATTTTATTTCTTCTTATGATGAAGTTTATGAATTTTCAAATGTCCGGATAAATATAGTATGCATATTTTTGATGAATTTTAGAGAAAGTATATTTTAAAAATGTTCACGTAAACCTTAAATAATTAAAAATGTGTATTGATTTTCAAAAAAATGGTCTTCTACAATTATGTTCAGTATGAAAATTATAGTCTAATAAGATCAACTTAATTTTTGATGAATAGTAAATTATGAATAGTTATTTTATGCTTAGGATTAGTAATGTGACCAAATGGATTAGTAATCTCACTTAAAGAAAGTGTTAATATAATCTAGGCACCTTGATTAAGTAATGTGATTCAATAAAATGGTTAAATAATGGTTTCATAAATTATTAGTCAAGTATTAGTTTTTTCGGGTGAATAGTGTTTTTTTAATTAAAAATTAAATTAAAAATATTTAGAAAATTATTTTTATAAAATGGATTTCATTTTTGAACTCAGGGAATCGATATTATGTTAAGGTAATTTTTAGGGATTTTTCTTAGAAAAATGAATTTTCAGTGGCTAGTGTATTTATTTAAAAATTAAATTAAAAATATTTAGAAATTTATTTTTATAAAATGGAGTTAATTTTTTAAATCAGATCATCGATATTTGGTTAAGGTGAAATTTTTGAATTTTTCTGAGAAAGTTGAATTTTCAATGAATAGTGAAAATATAGTTTCAGGGTTTCGGTATGTTTAATGACATCATAACTGTGTCATGATGATTTCATGATATATTTTAAGGGTTTTCCAACCAAAGGTGATGAATTATTGGAAGGGGGGACCCATGATTCAAATACCATGGGCAAATACCATGGGCAAGCCCATGGTTTTTTCAA
The DNA here is from genome assembly GCA_963277665.1 of Viscum album. Taxonomy (NCBI): domain Eukaryota; kingdom Viridiplantae; phylum Streptophyta; class Magnoliopsida; order Santalales; family Viscaceae; genus Viscum; species Viscum album. The sequence goes on from OY728122.1 coordinate 1,771,178,855, forward strand.
AACCACCAATGAGGTGTCCCTTGGCCATTAATGCTTTGTCCCCTCACTTTCCCTATAAATTCCAGGCCATCCTCTCATACATTAGACTCCCTATCCCCCAACGAAGCTCTGGTCTCATTACCTCCAAAGTAGTCCTCCCAAGGTGCCCCCAATCCCTCAAGTTCCCAACCTTTGAGTTTTAAGAGTTACATTTTAAGGTAAGGGATCCGACCTCTCTCTTTCTTTTCAAGTAATCTCTTTTATGTAATTTCTTTTATGCTCCATGTTCTTATGTTGTAGGATGTTATTTTATATTCATATTAATTCCCTTTTCATGTTCATATGATGTGATACCCCCTCTTTCTCTCATCATTTCATTTTAATAATGTTAAAGTGACGTCGTTAGGCAGTCGAATTTTTAAGGGATTCTTTCACCTTTCTCCTTTCTCAAAGTTCTACTTTCATGTCAAGTCTTTCAAGTTACTTTTTATTATGTTGGGGTATGATCTCTATATCTATCATACTGATCTTTTATTTTCATATGATATGAGACCCAATTTGATCTCGTCAATTCATTTTTGTTGATGTTTAAGTGACGTCGTTAGGCTGCCGAATTTTTAAGGGATTCTTTCACCTTTCTCTTTTTTCAAAGTTCTACTTTCATGTCAAGTATTTAAAGTTCCTTTTTATTATATTTGGGTATGATCTCTATATCTATCATACTGATATTTTATGTTCATATGATTAGAGACCCTATTTGATCTCATCAATTCATTTTTGTTGAAGTTTAAGTGACGTCGTTAGGCTGCCGAATTTTTAAGGGATTCTTTCACCTTTCTCCTTTCTCAAAGTTCTACTTTCATGTCAAGTCTTTCAAGTTCATTTTTATTATTTTGGGGTATGATCTCTATATCTATAATACTTATCTTTTATTTTCATATTATGAGAGACCCTATTTGATCTCGTCAATTCATTTTTGTTGAAGTTTAAGTGACGCCATTAGGCTGCCGAATTTTTAAGGGATTCTTTCACCTTTCTCCTTTTTCAAAGTTCTACTTTCATGTCAAGTCTTTCAAGTTCCTTTTTATTATGTTGGGGTATGATCTCTATATCTATCATACTGATCTTTTATATTCATATGATGAGAGGCCCTATTCCATCTCATCAAATCATTTTTGTTGAAGTTTAAGTGATGTCGTTAGGCAGCCGAATCTTCATAAGAGAAATCTTATTTTTGTCCTCCTATGTTTTTCATTTCATATGGTATATCTTTAAAATTTCATTACCATGTTCTTATACCATTTATATTCTGTCCCTATACTGTTTTATGGATCATTTATGAGCGGTTGACCCATGTCCCCTCTCTTTTTATTGTTTTCTAAAACCCCGAAACCTAGCCGTTATGCTGTAGAATTTCTGTCCCAAAATGTCTCTCTCTTATCCTCAAATTCATTTTATTAAGTGAATACTCAAAGCTATTTCTTCTAAATTTTTATTCACATATATACCAAAATGTTCTATTTTAAAGTCTGGGATTTACATACATGAGACCCGCTTTCCCTTTCTATGGGTTTAAAGTGACATAAAGATCATGTTTTTAAAGCAGTTTTTAAAACGTTATGACTATGAAATCAAACCCATTTCTTTTATGCTATATAGGTTGTTTATGAAATGATTGATGATGATATATGTGGCTCACATGATAATAAATTCAAATTTAATGGTGTGCCCTGATAGCGCTCCAATGCATTGGGTAAAGACTTAATCTCTAGAGATGACCATTTAGACTGATACCTTGGTGAATAACCTTGGTAATTTTTATTGACACCTTGGGGATGGACCTTGGAGAAATGGAAATGATTGTCTTTGTTAAATGTTGTAGCCACATCTTCAAGTTATGAAATACGTTATTTTTATTATGATATGCCTCATGATTTCATTCTCATGCCTTAAAGTTATTTTCCTGACTTTATTGATGTATCTTAAGTTCACATGTTAAATGTTTCCCTTGTTTCCATTACTGGGCCTTCTGCTCACCCTTTCTTTTGATGTATGTACCCAGGTTATGAGATGCAGTAATGAACCTAGGATTAACATAAGGATAATCCTTTCAATTGTTTAAGAAGAATGTTTTTTTTTGTTTTATGTATTAAGTTTCTGGTTTCCAAGACACTATAGCTTAAAAATCCTCAGTTTTGTATAATGTAATGAAAGTTTATGTGAAAATAAAGCAGGATGCTATAGTTGGTATCAAAGGATGGTTTAGTTATTTTTGGAAATTAGGATATCAAAACTTTAGGAAGAACCCTATATAAAATTTTAAATAAAGTAAATCTTCCTGGTATTTTGGTGTGTATTGAGTAAGGGGTTGCCAAGAAAATACATCCCTGTCTGGATGCGAGTAGGTAGAGGTGGCTCTGGCATAGATGTACATTGGGGTAAAACCCGAAAACACCGCTTTGAGATAGACTTGAATGGGAACTGGTACACAACAACGGGCATTGTTGTACTCTTGGTTACGACACTCCCAGGGGATATGCTTTGGTAAATTCATAAGCTTAGTATGAACCATTATTAAAGGAACAAACATAAAATAAAATAAATATTCACATAAGAATATATGATCAAGGATATCCTAGTTTGAAACCTAGGTGATCACAAGTTATGGTATACTTTTATTCTACAAGTTATCCTTATATGCTTTAAGTTCCTTTTCATGATTATTGGATAAGTATTTAAGCCCCTAATTATACTTTATTTTCTTAGTTAATGGTGGGAAATGGAAGAACATGTCCCAAAAACCAATGTGATAGGAAATGCAACGATTTTCATTTTAATATGACAGAGATGATTAGGGGATTAGAAGATGATTATTATTTTGGAAGTCGTTCAATATTTTGGGGACCCTATATGATCGAGGTAAATTGATTACTACGGTATTTTCATTGAGGAGTAAAGGTTGAATTATATTTTTAAGAATCAATGAATTTAAGGTGGACTTATACTAATTTATGTTACTTATGGAAATGATTAACCTATCTTGGGTAAAATATTTTTAGGTTAGCTACTTTTGTTATAAGATGTTAGGAGTGGTTGATGTTGTTTGGAGATGAACAATGAAGTTTATTTTGGAAGACTATGTTATCAAATCCTTCTTGTATTTGGGTTTCAATCTTAGTTTGGTTTATTTTGAGGAATTTTAAGAACAGTTATGTATGGAATGGTCTATGATGAACTTTGGGTAGTACCGCGGAACTTTGAATATTTAAAGTAGTTTTCCTTCCTCTAGGGTTCTTTCTTTTGGAAGATTCGTTTTATCTTACCCTTTTTATTTTTGGGATAATTTTTAAAGAAATAATAAATAGATAGTTAATCTTTGGTGGATTATGTGATTCTCTATAAGATAATTCTTTTTCTTTGATGAGACCAAGTAGTTTTGAATGCTCATCGTTTGGAGAAAATATTAGTTTTGGTAGAAAATTATTAAAGGATTAAACTCTACTAGAAACTTGGTATATTTCCTTATGTTTTTCTTCTATGTAGTAAATGAATTCCTCAAAATTATTAAAAGGATCGTAAAACAAAAATGTTGTTGGTTTAAGGTTCATATTGGGTAATAAAAGACCGTTTACACACATCATAAGTTTTTGATTTTCTTGTGGTTAACTATATCCTAATCATGTTTTCTATCACTCTCCCTCATAACTTGACCCTTTGTTTTTTTCTTCCATATCCATGTTTTCCGACATGGAATCCTAGGATGGGTTAACTCGGGTGGCCTTTGTACTTCCTTTTCATTCTTTTAAAGTAATAGTGTTACTAACTCTTTTTTCGATGTGGGACTTTCAATAAAATTTCAAAACCCAATTTTAAAAATGGCGAGGATGCAATTTCTTAAGGGGGGAAGATTGTAACGACCCGAAATTTTGAATAAATCTTGTTTCCTAATTTTGTGTGTTATTTTATACCCAACAAAACAGTTTCATTTGATAACATGAGTATAATTAAAATTAGACGGTTGGGTTTTGACTATTATATGACCGTCAGTCATTATGACCATTGAAAATTGAATGTTGCAAGTGACCTTGGTTAATTAATATAGATTCGATGGCCTCATCCAGAAGTCACAGGCCAATCGAAGCCCATCTAACGGAACTTGGGAAGGAGGTAGCACCACTGGGCTTTGCTCTGGACCAAACCCAAGCTAAACTTCATCGTGTGAAGCTAGAATGGAATCGCCTTCGTGAGAAGTTCAAACTGAGAGAAATTACTACTCGTGCGATGTTGGTCGAGCCTCCCTCAGATTCTCTCACCTTAGCACACCTTACACGTAGGTCCTATGCTGGTGTGATAAGGGGCTATGTAAGGAGACCGTAACTACCTTGTGTAATCCTTTGTTTTAAATAAAAATTTTGATTTCTTCTTATGATGAAGTTTATGAATTTTCAGATGTTCGGATAAATATAGTATGCATATTTTTGATGAATTTTAGAGAAAGGATATTTTAAAAATGTTTATGCAAACCTTAAATAATTAAAAATGTGTAATAATTTTCAAAAAAAATTCTTCTACAATTATGTTCAGTATGAAAATTAGAGTCTAATAAGATCAACTAAATTTTCGATGAATAGTAAATTATGAATAGTGATTTTATGCTTAGGATTAGTAATGTGACCAAATGGATTAGTACTCTCACTTAAAGAAAGTATTAATATAATCTAGGCACCTTGATTAAGTAATGTGATTCAATAAAATGGTTAAATAACGACTTCATAAATTATTAGTCAAGTATTAGTTTTTTCGGGTGAATAGAGTTTTTTTAATTAAAAATTAAATTAAAAATATTTGTAAAATTATTTTTATAAAATGGATTTCATTTTTGAACTCAGAGCATCGATATTATGTTAAGGTAATTTTTGGGGATTTTTCTGAGAAAAATGAATTTTCAGTAAATAGTGAATTTATTTAAAAATTAAATTAAAAATATTTAGAAAATTATTTTTATAAAATGGAGTTCATTTTTGAAATCAGAGCATCGATATTTGGTTAAGGTGAAATTTTGGGATTTTTCTAAGAAAGTTGAATTTTCGATGAATAGTGAAAATACAGTTTTAGGGTTTCGGTATGTTTAATGACATCATAACTGTGTCATGATGATTTCATGAGATATTTTAAGGGTTGGCCGACCAAAGGTGATGAATTATTGTATGGGGGGACCCATGTGTCCAATACCATGGGCAAATACCTTGGGCAAGCCCATGGTTTTGCCAAAACCACCACTGTGGTGTCCCTTGGCCATTAATGCTTTGTCCCCTCACTTTCTCTATAAATACCAAGCCATAATTTCATCCATTCAACTCCCAACTCTCCCCCAACTAAGCTATGGTCTCATTACCTCCCAAGGAGTCCTCCCAAGGTTCCCCCAAGCCCTCAAGGTCCCAACCATTGAGTTTTAAGAGTTACGTTTTAAGGTAAGGGATCCGACCTCTCTCTTTCTTTTCAAGTAATCTCTTTTATGTCATTTCTTTTATGCTCCATGTTATTATGTTTGAGGATGTTCTTTTATATTCATCTTATTGAACTTTTCATGTTCATATGATGAGATACCCCCTCTTTCTCTCAACATTTCATTTTAAGAATGTTAAAGTGACGTCGTTAGGCTGCCGAATTTTTAAGGGATTCTTTCACCTTTCTCCTTTCTCAAAGTTCTACTTTCATGTCAAGTCTTTCAAGTTCCTTTCTATTATGTTGGGGTATGATCTCTATATCTATCATACTGATATTTTATGTTCATATTATGAGAGACCCAATTTGATCTCATCAATTCATTTTTGTTGATGTTTAAGTGACGTCGTTAGGCTGCCGAATTTTTAAGGGATTCTTTCACCTTTCTCCTTTTTCAAAGTTCTACTTTCATGTCAAGTATTTCAAGTTCCTTTTTATTATGTTTGGGTATGATATATATATCTATCATACTGATCTTTTATGTTCATATGATTAGATACCCTATTTGATCATGTCAATTCATTTTTGTTGAAATTTAAGTGACGCCGTTAGGCTGCCGAATTTTTAAGGGATTCTTTCACCTTTCTCCTTTCTCAAAGTTCTACTTTCATGTCAAGTATTTCAAGTTACTTTTTATTATGTCGGGGTGTGATCTCTATATATATCATACTGATATTTTTTTTATATTATGAGAGACCCTATTTGATCTCATCAATTCATTTTTTTTGAAGTTTAAGTGACGTCGTTAGGCTATCGAATTTTTAAGGGATTCTTTCACCTTTCTCCTTTTTCAAAGTTCTACCTTCATGTCAAGTCTTTCAAGTTCCTTTTTATTATGTTGTGGTATGATCTCTATATCTATCATACTTATATTTTATGTTCATATGATGAAAGACCCTATTTGATCTCGTCAATTCATTTTTTTCAAAGTTTAAGTGACGTCGTTAGGCTGTCGAATCTTCATAAGAGAAATCTTATTTTTGTCCTCCTTCTATGTTTTTCATTTCATATGGTATATCTTTCAAATTTCATTGCCAAGTTCTTATAACATTTATATTCTGTCCTTATACTATTTTATGGATCATTTATGAGTGGGTGACCCATGTCTCCTCTCTTTTCAATGTTTTCTAAAACCCCGAAACATAGCCGTTATGCTACAGAATTTCCATCTCAAAATGTCTCTCTCTTATCCTCAAATTCATTTTATTAAGTGAATACTCAAAGCTCTTTCTACTAAATTGGTATTCACATATATACCAAAATGTTCTATTTTAAAGTCTGGTATTTACATACATGAGACTTTCTTTACCTTTTCATGGGTTTAAATTGACATAAAGATCATGTTTTTAAACCAGTTTTTAAAACGTTATGATTATGAAATGAAACCAATTTATTTTATGCTATATGGGTTGTTTATGAAATGATTGCTGATGATATATGTGGCTCACATGATAATAAAGTAAAATTTAAGGGTGCGCCCTGATAGCGCTCCAATTCATTGGGTAAAGACTTAATCTCTAGAGATGACCATTTAGACTGATACCTTGGTGGATAACCTTGGTAATATTTATTGACACCTTGGGGATGGACCTTGGTGAAACGGAAATGATTGTCTTTGTTAAATGTTGTAGCCAAATCTTCAAGTTATGAAATACATTATTTTTATTATGATGTGCCTCATGATTTCATTCTCATGCCTTAAAGTTCTTTTCATGACTTTATTGATGTATCTCAAGTTCACATGTTAAATGTTTCCCTTGTTTCCCTAACTGGGCATTCTGCTCACCCTTTCTTTTGATGTATGTACTCAGGTTATGAGATGCAGTAATGAACCTAGGATGAACATAAGGAGAAGCCTTTCAAGTGTTTAAGAAGAATGTTTTTTTTGTTTCATGTATTAATTTCCTGGTTTCCAGGACACTAAACGTTAAAGATCCTCAGTTTTGTATAATGTAATGAACGTTTCTGTGAAAAAAATGCTTGAAGCTATAGGGTTTTATCCCCTAAAACGTTTCTTACTATTACTCATGGGATAATTTTAATTGTTTTTTATTGAAACAACACATATTTTATGTATTTCCAAATCCACCACAATACTAGTTCTATCTATAAAAATAATGTTTTCCTCTATAATATTCATACTTCCTTGAGTTATAAATTGATTTTTCTATAAATTTCTTACTTTCCATAATCAGACTTAGTTGAGCCCCATAAGTTATGATATCTTTTTAAATCTTATTCAACTTATACTTATTACCATATTCAAAAGAAATACTAGTAGTGGAAACATTTTATTCATAATTTGAAATTTTTGAAACCAATTAATTTAAAACTTTATTCATTTTGGAAACATACACGATTTTATCTTCTTTATTCTTCCTATGAATATCTTCATTTTTCTTTTAAACATTTGTAGATACCTTTTTTTGATATTTCTCAGGTTCACCCTTTTTATAACCTTCACCAATTTTAGAAATAGATTTTTTGAAACTTGTAAATACTTTCCCAATTTTAGATAACTTTTGTTGAAAAAGTTCTAATTCATCCTCCTTCACATTTATCTTTACTTCAAACTATTAATTCTGATTCTTTTATTTTTCAAGAGATTTTTTCAAATGATAAATCTCTTCCAACAACTTATATTTCTCTTCAAGAAAATATTATTCACTATTTTTTATAGAAATTTATTTTTTCAACTTCTTGATTTCTCTTTCAAGTCTCATTATCTTTCAAAGACATTCTTTCAACTCTCATTTCAGATCATATTTCAGATGATTCGCTTCTTCAGAACTACTTATTTTATAACCATCAAACTCTTTATCATTTACTTTTGTAATTAATGTATTTTCAAGTGAATATTCAATGAATTTTTCATTTTCAAATTCAATATCATCATATTATTTATACTTAAATAAAAAAACTTATCCTTTTGGATTTGGATAACTTTTTATCTTTTCCCTTGGAATAAGATTTTGATTTTTCAACATGTTTCTTAAAGGATCTTCTTGACTTTATTCCATATTCATCACTTTCTTATTCGTCATTTTTCAATGGGAGATTTTTTGAAAATTTTCCAATAGCTCCATATCCAAATCATTTTGAAAGTAACTTCCCTTTTTACTTTTATGTGCCTCTTTTCAAATTTTTATAAAATATGGGCAATAATTTATCAAAAAAGTTATGAATCTCATATTCACTATCAGAGTTTTCAAATTCTCCATCTTCAATAATCTTCTTACATTTTCCTTGCTTGGAATCTTTAAAAGAAATTTCTTGATTAATTTTTTCATTTATTTTCATAAATTTCAATATTATCATTTAATATTTAATGATAGTGTTATGTAATTCATCCAAATATAGATTTTTAGGATCACTGTCTTTTAAAGATGAAAATTTGGTGTCAAACTTTTCATAAAGGTTTCATAATATCTTTTCAAAAAAAATTAATTTTCTAGCTTCTCACAAAGACATATTATGGTGCTAAAAATATCATTCAGCCTTGTAAAATAGTCACCTACATATTCATACTCACTCATTTTGAGATATTCATACTACATCCTCTAGGTTTTTAACTCTTCCTTATTCACCTTCGTATTTCCTTCATAGATATTTCAATATTTTCCCAAACACCTTTGGTGGTTCCAACTCCTTTTACTCTAAGAAATTAAATTTCATAGAGTTAATAGATTAAATAATTTTATTCCTTCCATAATTATCTCGATATCAATAACTTCAAGATGAAAATTTTCAACATGAGGAGTAAATCTATCAGTAGAAGCCTCCATAACATAATAACCAAGATACATAAGATATGGAAACATTTTTTTATTTCTATATATGATAGTTATTTCCATTAAAAACCAGAATCCCCTTACAGTTCACATAATTAAAAATATTCATTGTAACTTCTCTTCAAACTTCAACAAATTAGTAAACAAAGTGAACCTTACTATGACACCAATTGAAAAATCCCATGAAAAATCAATGTAATCACTGATAAGGGGAGGGGTGGATCAGTGATATCTTTTTATTTTATGTTATTTTTCTTTATAAACAACATTTTCCTTCTATTAATGATTTATCACTTTACTAAAAAGAAAACATTCACACAACTATAGGAACACAATAATTTACAAGTTTCACTACCCAATAAGAGTAACTAGTCCTTAGAATATATCATAAATAATAAAATACCAAAAAATACACTATAAAAAATACTTTTTTGTGGATACAAAAATTATGAAATATCCTTACACTTGTATAGTGATCGCACTATGATTCACTATTTTATTTCACCCTTACATGACTTTATTAAACTGATTTTGTATTGTAAATTCCAAATTTAATAAAAAATATCACTTCATTATTGATTAAATTATTTAATTTTTATCACTGTTAAAAAGGTTTTTTTCACTTATTTTGATGGTTTCATTATAGGTGGAGGTGATTTGGAGGATCGAGAATGATGTTGAAGCAAAATAGACCGAACTGCATGGAAGTACATTAACACTTGTACATTATTTTTTATGATATGAGAAATAAATGAATCCAAATGGTATGAAATTTTGTAATATGATCCAAACATAGTGGTATATAATTAATCTCAAGACACCCAATCCCAATTAGTCCATATGGTGTCCCAACTAAACTAATCTCTCCAAGGAACCGAATATGTACAAAGTCAAAAGTTTGGATCTATATTTCACCCATATATCAGGATTTAGTTTTCAAAATGATATAAACTTTTCGTTAGAGATATTAAATATATGGTTAAATGAATTGTATGTTTTTTAAAAATTGATATAAGAATTTATGGTCACCCAAAACCATGTTCCAAGTGGTATTTATTAATCTCGGTGCTCAAAACCACCTCCCATCTTGGCTATAATAGGGTACCTTGGGAACCCCAACTATAAGTTCAAGAAATAGAGTGAATTTCTACCAATTTTGAGTTCCATAGGAATCGTATAATTCCATAGGATTTTCTGTATCTCCCTATCTTTATAGGGAGAACTGAAATAAATAAGGAGATCCACCCAAGCATCCTCCTCCTCTCGATGGTGGTAAAAGCAGTGGATGTTCATTATGAGGGAGTTACACATATTATAAATAGAGTTAGTAACTTTAAATTCTATTAGTTTGATGTATTTTATGTTTGAAAACATTTCATTCAAAATTATTTTACTTTTATTCATGTTTTAATTCTTTTTTTTTTGATCAAATCGAATGGAATTCTCTTTGCTTTTAACCGATCGGTGAGAAGTTTTGAGTGTGTGACTTGTGTTTTTCTAATTACGCAACATAATAATCCATTACTTCCCCACTTATATGATATTTAAATTTTATTAGGAAGTTATTATTCCATGAATAATATCCTTACCTTGTCTATATGACTTTTATGTCAATTTTTGGTTCAACATGCATTGATATAAATTCTAGGAAAGTAATCAGGATTCTGATTAATTTCAACCAAATAATTAATTCAAACTTTAAATAATATCTAATAATGATGAACTTTAAATGTGTGTAGTGGACTCATAGTGAAAAAATTTTATAATATTTTTAAAAATTCACTTGTTTTTCAACTATTAAACTCTTTAAATTAAAATGTTTTATTTTTAAAATTGTTTTCAAAACCACCCCCTCTTTTCATCCTTTTTATTAAAAATAAAAACTTAAACCCTCAAAATACCCTTGATAGATGACCTAAGTTCTACCCTAGACTATAAATCAACTTTAAAAAAATAATAAATTTGACATTTCATGACAAATCGGTCAAATTTTGGCACCTTTATTGAGGAGAGATTTGGTTTTTAGTGTAATTTTTATAAAAACATTGTGTATTTTGTAAATATTTGTGTTCCTATTTTCTTAATTTTTTTAAGTTGATTTCTAAAATATTCCTTTTTTATTCCCCGTTCATTATGCGATCTTAATTTGAGGAACTACTCCATTTCAAACACAAATCGAAGAGGATCATGTGTCATCGACACCAAGAAGAATCGAATGATCCCTTAAAGGAGGATGCACAAAACATCAACACCCTTATTGATCCTTCTTATTCTTATGAAAGAAACATAAAGATATAAATAATATTTCATAATATGGATTAAAATAACCAGAAATTAAAATAACTAACCTCTCCTAATGTATATATTAAACCTGCAAAAATTCAAATACAATGTGAAGTGAATAATTTTGAACTAAAATCTGATTTAATTCACTTATTTCCAAGATTCCATGTACTTACTGGAGAAGACCCACATAAGCACTCAAAATAATTTCACATAGTTTTTTCAACATTTAATCCTATAAATGTGGATGAATAATAAGTAAAACTTTGATCATTCACAATATCTTTAAAAGAAACTGAAAAATATTTGTTATATTATATTAATTCCCGGGTAATAGGTTGGGCAGACATGAAATTCCTTTTCCTAGAAAAATATTTCCTAGCCTATAAAATTGAAACTATAAGGAAAGAAATTTTTGGAATAATGAAATCACAACAGGAAACACTCTATTAATACTGGGAAAGATTTAAAAGGATTTGTTCAAGTTGACCAGACCACCAAATAAGTGGTCAAATTTTCATATATTAATTTTATAAATGTTTAATTAAAATTAATCTTAAAATGATTGATTTTGATTTAGGTGGTGCTATAGTTTACAAAACCCTAATAAATACAAGGATCCTTATTGAGAATATAGAGTAGAACACTCAACAATTCAGTTCAAGGTCCATTTTACCCATTTGAGGTGTCCACAAAGTGAAAAGTTCTGTATTCAAGAAGAATATGGAACCGAATTTTGAAGAGGTAAGTAACCTACTCAGAAATATTTCTCTTTCCAAAAGGAAATCCCAACCTGCACCTCCCATCCATTGATGGTATATGTTCTATTGAAACCCACTATTCTGACCAATTACCTCAATTAAGAGAAAATTGTGAGAGTTGGGAGGAAATATTCCCAGGTCACCCCTATAACCAAACCATTTGGAAAGAACCATATTATCCATCCAACCCTGGGTAGAAAAACAACCAAACATATAGGAAAGGTGGTATTCAAACCAACCTCAAAAACCATGTAACTAGTCGGGGAAGAGTAGTGTTCCACCACCACTACCTAGAAATCCTCTGTTGAAATAGTGAGTTCCCTAGACCCAACTATGTAGTACTTTTGATTATTGTATCATGTGTGCATTTAGATATGTGTGATGATATCTAACCATTATAGTGCAGACTTTTCTGTGTCCACTATAATAATGGTAATGTCCAAAGGTTAATTGTCATGTCAAGAGGTTGTAGCAGATCCCAGGCTATAATGAGAACTTCGAGATACAATGACATTGATCTTAAATATATGTTCTATAGTCTAGATACATCTTATTGACTGGACACAGTAGATGTATGACTATCAGGTGATGGGGTATCATAAGTATTGAGACTTCTTCACATGAAGTTCACACTTGGTGATCTCTAGTAGTGATATCATGAGGACAAACCTGTTAATAAGAACACCACATGTTTTGGGTGTCATTGGTTGTTCCTATTTATAGACATTTGCATTGGTCTCCTGACTTGAGACCATTACCAATTTATATCATTTAATTACATACATTGATGCAAGGTGAAAACCATGGCAGTAATGTCATGGCGAGGTAGTTTGTGTTGAGTGTGTCGTTGGTGGTATGACGTTGGTTGAATGGTCAAGAAAGGATTTTTCACTTCCAAGTTTAGGAAGTTGTATATCTCAGGCCTGGTTGATTAGGATGGTACCACCTTCATAAGTCTTTATCCAAAGCAGTATAAAGGCGAATCCATCTGTATAGATCCACAAATAATAAATCAAGATAAGAGCGATGACACAATAGTGCATCCTGCTTTATGAGATATTTAATGACAAAGAGATTATAGTACACAGTCAGTGTTCATAGGATGGTAGTCTTTGCAATGACTATCCTTATCTCTTTAGGGGCCATGATGGGTTGCTAGACCCTGCTCTTGGTCTATGGATTTTATTCACTACTATTGAGATAAGGGCCTAGAGGGTCACACACAATAGAGTATTCAAGAATCCGCACCTATTCAGTTGAATAGTTATATGGCCATAGTGGGCCCTGCCATGGGGTCTGAGCGTTGTCCAAGTTTTTGATCACCAAATTAATTAAATAAATTCATTAATATTGAAGTTATGAATATTTTGGATTTAATTTATTTAATGTATTTACGAGTTTAGTAAATACGAGAAAATATTAATCGAATGAATATTATTTTAGTATTCAAGGTTCGTTTAATATTAAGTGGGACAACAAGTCTAGTTAAATGGATTGGTTTTATCATGTAATATTATATATATATATATATATTACAAGCATGTGATAAAATATTAAATAATATTGGTATTGTTTAGTCCGCCAAAATTATTTATTTAGAGAACATTGATATTAACAGGGTCTGGGGAACCCTACCGGGTATTTATCAATGTCTCTATAAATAAGAGAGGAGGCTCTCTCTCTTTGTTGTACATATCACTATTCATTCATTTATTGAATGATTAATTGAGAGCCTCTCTCTCCTACCGCTTCCTAGAGAGAGAAGCTAATGATCCAAGAACTCGAATCAAGTTCTTCTTCACGCATCGTAAGATCAACGATGCGGTGATCGTCGGGACGTCGAAGATATCGTTGAATCATCGCGCTAGCACTCGGAGTTCGACGATCGGTGTTCCTGTGGATTTTTGGAGCGCGTGTGGATGATCTAGAGGGATCCTGCTTTGGATCCTTCAATCGATGATCTCCATCGGCTAGCGGCAGTCGACCATGCCTTCAGATTTGAAATGGGTACATTTTCATTTTAATTTTGTTCTCTTAATAATCTACACAAGATCCTTGGACCTCTCCGGGGCTTGGATCATCGGCGATGACAAGTACCGTCGTTACGCCGACAAAAATTTTAAAATCCCCAACCCAGCGGCTTCCGCTGCGGGCCCCGGAAACCTAACAGTGGTATCAAAGCAGTCGTGTAGATTTTCTGAGCAAAATAAAATTAATTTTCATAAAATTAAGTAGAGGGATTAAAAACAGTCAGAACGGATCGAACCGCATTTCAATCCGATTTTGAACGACCAAGATATGGTCATTCGAAATTTCTGGAATGGATCATGTTCGTGTTTTTACTCGGGTTCTAATTTTATTTCATTTTGTTGAACCGATTAAAATTAAATCGGTTCATTAGAAATAAAATTAATAGTGGAAATTATATTTTATAAATAATATAATTTGCATAATATTTTTATTATTATAATAATAATTATTTTATTATTATAATATTGTAAAAATAATAAATTATTATTTCATTATAATAATTATATTATTATTTATTTTAAAAGGCTATCTTTAGCCTTTAGAAATAATAATGGAAGACTTGACTCAATAAAATAAAGGGGCAAATAAAAGACTTTAAAATCTAAGTCATAATGTTTTATAAAAAAGGGAGGAGGAAGAGGTGGCTTTTGCGGGTCAAGAAAACAAAAAAAAAAGGAACATGTGGTTGTGCGCGTGGAAAACAGAAACAAAAAAAATATGCAGGGGTCTGCTTGGAACCCTCCTTCTACACGACACACCTCAGGCGTTGCGAATCGTCGGCCCTGCCAGTGTCATCCCGCCTCAGCCACCTCACCCGGCTGCTCTCCGCCAGAACACCGCACCCCAGGCCGCCGCGTACAGCGCCCCGTCCCCGCCTACCCTCTTGCACTGCCTGCGCGCCCAAGCCGCCTCTGCCCTTGGCAAGAAGAAGCAGCCCGCCGGGAACCCCCCATGCAGACCCACTGGTCTCCCGCTGAACCGCCGCAAAACCCTACCAGCGCCGCACCTCCAAGCGCCAGCCCCAGACGACCCTTGCCATGTCTCCCGACTTAGCTAGCATGCGCCCCAGGCCAGCCAGCAGAAATAGACGCACCAGGCGCATGCAACGACTCCACCGGCCGCCCTCCGCACCTCTGAGCCGAACGTAGCCAGTTTGGCCGCTGCCTCCCAAGCCGTCACACCAGCTCAGCCTCTGCCCGCTCCCTCCACCCACTCAGAGCGCGCACCAGGGATGGCGAGTCGTCATCCCGTCACCCATCCGGTGCCACAACCCTCTGTCGAAGAGGCTTCCTCCAGTTAAACTCCACCGCCTCCAGCCAAATTCACGCACAAACCTGCCTAGCGCAGGCACAGGCAGCATAGCCGTGACCAGCCGCCCGCCTCGGTTCGTCTCCGGGATCACCCTGGCCAAGGTTACTCGGTCGTCGCCCGGTCCTCCTAGCAAGCAGGTAACCCCTCAGGTTAAGTTAAATAAATTAATATAATAAATTAATTAATATATTAATATATTAATTGTAGTGAAATAAAATTTTAATACCCGAGGTTAAAATTAATTTAATTTTTGTAATTAAATTAATTAATTAATTAATTTAATTTTAAGTATTAAAATTAAATTAATTACATGATCATTAGTTAATTATTTAATTAATTTAATTTTAAGTATTAAAATTAAATTAATTAGATGACTGATAATTAATTAAATTATTTGAATTTATTAATTCATTTAATTTAATAACCCACATACTTATTTATGCATTTTAATTTTATCACGCAATTTTTATACCTGACAACTGGTCTTGAGCATTGGCCCCGTATGTATGCTTTTAAATTATTTATTTAATTTAATTATTTTAAACTGCTTGCGATGTGTGTAATTAATTAAATGACGGTCTATGCATCGTCTTTTTTTCGGTTAAAATGTGTAAGGGTCTGCGCGCCCAATTTACCTGATGTAAATTTATACCCAAGTTCCCCTCGCCTGCGCGCAAGTATCTTTGTACTTCAGACAAAGACGACGAGTGACGTCGACCCCACCAAGACGAGGCGTAGCATGTTGATCAAGACAATGTAAGATGACACGTCGACTCCGCCAAGACGAGGTGATGCTCCAAATGAGAAGCAGGCATACAACACGGGTTGAGATGCATCTAGTGTCAAGTTTCGACACAGGTATGATGCCCCTTAGGTCTTTTAGATGCTCAAGTCCAGTCGGGTAGTAGTTTGCCTTTATTCATTTATTTATTATTTTATGAATTTTAGAACAGCAGGAAAAATACATAAAATAATATATAATAAAATTCATAAAGAGGCGGCGTATTTTTTTCTATTAAATTTTAGTTGTGATCACGACAACATAGATGAACAAGTTTAATATAAATGGATCACATTCGTCAAGAGAGAAAAACATAAAACCCTCAAAGAAAATATTAAGTCACCAACAGCCTTCTATCATTCAAGTTTGAACAAAACCGGGTGTTCCAGGTGCCAGTTCATGCCTCAGCTGAGGGTGCCTTTTACTACCGGGGAGTTCTTATTTGTGTAGTGGGTCGACTTAACTAAAATTACAGTAAAGATATAGCCTTAGAAAGTTTTTTGTAATTTTAGAGGCAAGCATTGAGTAAATCAGTAAATGATTTTTGAATCTAGGACTTCACTCAACAGATCAAGGAACTGCGAGCTAATGTGGTTGGCTAGTCAAAAGCCTACCTTGGACCCTCTGAGTAGTGGAGTAGCCCTAGCTTGTAGGCTATGAGGGAGGTTCAGGGATCCTTGCCACTATAATAATCAAGAGTATTCTGATTCTAGTACAGAGGGTTCCTAGAATTCGAAAAAATTAGTGGGAGACATTTAATGATTAAATAATCTGTAATGTCAGATTAAGTAATCACATAAAAGTACAATCTGTTAAAGTATATTTGTAGATAATGGCATGAAATACCATAATAAAACTGCGATAAATATTAGACAAAGTTAATGTTTAAACTAAGCACAAATTTCCTAAATGTAGTATAGGCGCTTGTGCATATTACCACTACAATGTAAATTCAAGGTGCTTGTGTCCCAACCTGTTATGCCACCTTAAGAAGTGAGGGTGTAAAACTGCTTACAGGAGACTCATGAATCAAGCATCTGATGGTTCTATCATAATGATATCATCAATTTCTGATGTTATTTGCGGTCGCTACATCATGACATGAATAATGTTACCTGTAGTCTCATCTCTAAGATTCTTTCGAGGAGAAAGTGATGCAATATTTGAATGTGATGGTCACACTCGGTTTGTGTAAAGTGAAATATAGTTCACAATATTTCATGTCATCCCATTTCTTATACCTTTTACACTCAATTACTCTATTTTTGTTTAATGGTACAAATGAACATCATAGAGTAAGCGCTTCATTACCGTTAAGGTGACATTTTCCAATTAATAAGAATATTGGAGATAACACCATCTTTTATTCTTCTGGAGAATACATTGAATGACAAAGAGAAAAGGCTTATGGAAAGTTACACCAAAGGCACCTTCATCATGCCCTTCTAAGTAAAGTGGTTGGTTATTTAACAGGAGGTTATTTGCATAACATATTTAAATAAATTCATGGATGTTTAAAAACTGAAATACAAGAAGCAAGTACCCACTTCTTGTTTAGTTTATATTCATCAAACAAAAGTATTTTTTCTCTCATACTTCTTGGTTATTAAAATACAATATGATTTTCACATATATGTATTTAAATACAATAACCAAGCAAGTAGAGAAACATTACTAGAAGTAAAGTGTCTTCTCCAAGCAGCTAAGAAAGGGTGATTTCTAAGTTAGCGGTGAGAAACACATAACTTCTATTTTCCAAGTGATTGATTCAAATTGAACAAGTTGTGGAGTATAACCAAAAACATTTATCTCATGTGCCCATTTGGACATGATGAGACATTATTCCATGATTTTGGAATGAATGTTGTCTGAGGTAACATACTCAACAAATAGTTCACTACTATTTGAATCAACGGCAATACATGATGAATATAAAAAATGTAAGACCTAACCAATTGTGGAAATGTGATTCTTTGTCAAGTAAAACTAAAAGAGGACATCAATTATATACCCATTATGGTATTTAGGCTCAACGCAGCTAAACACCTATGGTATTATTGACAACCTTAGTTTACGCAAAGAAACCTTTAGAAATAAAGGTATGCCACAAAGCTTTTCGAGGTTAGTTCAACAAGACAGTGTGAACTATTCCAAAGAAAGAAATAGGTAAAGATACTTCATAATTTTCTTTTAATTCATTAAGGAATATTTAATTATAAGTTTGTTCAGAAGATACAAGTTGCTTCAGATCGGCAGTCCAAAGAATATCTTGACCAAGAAATCATCGATCATGATAATGTAGCGTGGATTAATTCCTAAACGCATGTTACCTTATCTATATCATCGTGTTGATGTTCATATGGAGGATCGATGATGAGTCTTACATATTAATATTGGTCAAAAAAACATGTAGCATAGAGAAATTCCTAAACGCATATGTTACACATCAATGTTATGTTGTAAGTTGTATCAATGTTACAACCTGCAGAAACTTCCCTTATATTTCATGATGTGATTTTCAAATAACAGCTTAAACCCATAACCAATATGCCAACTAAAATGACAAATGGATATCATACGAGTCATAGTATGTTGGAAAATCCATTATTTCATAGGATGTGTTTAGATAAAAAGTGTTTGTTAGGATTTAAATAAACATGTATCAAGTTAAACACGTTGTGCATCTAAATTAATTATCCTGACAGTTGCTTAGGATATTAAAAATATCCCTAAGATAGAAAATATGTAGTCACGTATTAGACTACATTTCTATACAAGGGTGCACATCTCTATTAGAGATAGTGGGAGCTTAATTGACTTGTACTTAGTCAATGCTCGAGATGCACAATTGGTTGGCATATGGAACAAGTTCCACAAGTACATGTGGAATAGGAATGTTCCAGAGACACATACTACATAGGAAGAATGAAACCATGGTGATGTTTTTATATTCACCACGGTCAGTGATATATTATTCATTGAGAATAATAAATCCTACAAGTAAGCAGTATGTGGCAACGATCTATGATTGACAAGATCAACTAAAAATCAACAATGGATTCCATGTATCAAATTGAAAAGGGGGCTTATAAATTGAATACTGTAGTGGGTATTAAAATAAAATGATACATGGATGGTAAAAGTATGGTACCAACAAGGCTCGATGGGTTATACCAACCCGGTACGCCTAAATCTTTTAGAATTTTACTTGTCATAGATGAACTTCTATGATCATTTTATTGGTCATTGGATGTCAAGGTCATCTTTCGTGGAAGGTGTTTATATGACGCAACCAGAAAGAGATGATGACATCAAATGATGCCAATAACGGTTGCAAGTTGCCAAAATCCAATTCTAGATTAAATTAAGCAATAAGATCTTAGAGAATTCATTATAAATGAATCTTTGCTTTGTGTATACCAAAGGTTAGTGGGAGCGCCAATGTTTTCAAAGTGAAATTTGTTCGGCAACATATGGAAAAAATATTTTGTTCTTATAGTTAGATAAAATCAGGCTAAAAGCAACTCTCCAATGATTGACTTCAAGTAGCAACCTAAGTTCTAGGGAATAGGATCCACTGAGGTAGATCCAAAGGTTTCTTGGTCCTAGTCAATCGTACATATAGTGACATTGTATTGAATAAATACAAGTTAGAACAATTCAAGTTCATAATTTTTTCCTATGTCACATGGCTTAATCTCTCCAGGTTAACATGTTCGGAGCATGTGTAGAGATTAAACTTGTGAATTGATACCATATTCTTTAGAAATGGATCAATCCCATATTACATATTATGTACAATAATTTATACTGCTAGGATATAATTTATTATAGACAGATATCAATTATTTCTAGGAGCACTAAAAGTGATGCAGTCAGAACTATCATCTTGTACTTCGAAAAGTACAAATGATATGTACCTGGAATATGGAGAGGAAGGTATACTAGATTTTGTGGGACACATAATAGTAGTCCTTAGATCAATGTTGATATAGTATCGTATTTAGGCAAAGGAGATGAGTGAGTCAAGCTCATAAAATCTAGTGGTAGCCATACCTACAAATACCGAGTACATTGCAGCTTCTAAGGCAGCTAAAAAGCAGTTATAAATCGCAATGATTTGTTCTAGTTCTTGGATTTTCACCTAGTGAGAAAATTATTATCATAATAATAATTATGATATTCTTACTATCCAAGTTGTCAAGTTATGAAAATGGAAAAAATTAATATACTCGAAGATACCTTATCTTGAGAAGTTTTTACTCAAATTAATGAGGTCACATATAGAAGATATGTCACGCGGTGAAAACATGGAAGGACTAGCAGTTAAAGCCATTACTCAGCAGAAGCATGGTTTTTATCATGTGAGTAGCTAACAAGTTAAGTTAGCAAGTTGGCTCTAGTGCAAGTGGGAGTGTTGCAATACCGGGTGCCCTAGACCCAACTATGTAGTACTTTTGATTACTGTATCATCTGTACAGTTAGATATGCATGATGATATCTTACCATTATAGTGCAGAATTTTCTGTGTCCACTATAATAATGGTAATTTCCAAAGGTTAATTGTTGTGTCAAGAGGTTGTAGCAGATCCCAGGCTATAATGAGAACTTCGAGATACAATGACATTAATCTTAAATATATGTTCAATAGTCTAGATACATCTTACTGACTGGACACAGTAGATGTCTGACTATCAGGTGATGGGGGCTTATAATCATTGAGACTTCTTCTCATGAATTTCACACTTGGTGATCTCTAGTAGTGAGATCATGAGGATAGACCCGTCAATAGGAACACCACATGTTTTGGTTGTCATTGGTTGTTCCTATCTATGGATATGTGTATTGGTCTCTTGACTTGAGACCATTACCAATGTATATCATTTAATTACGTACCTTGATGCAAGTAGAAAACCATGGCAGTAATGTCGTGGTGAGGTATTTTTGTTGAGTGTGTCATTGGTGGTATGACATTGGTTGAATGGTCAAGAAAGGATTTGTTGCTTCCAAGTTTAGGAAGTTGTATATCTCAGGATTGGTTGATCAGGATGGTACCGCCTTCATAAGTCTTTAGCCAAAGTAGTAGAAAGGAGAATCCATCCGGATATATCAACAAATAATAAATCAAGATAAGGATGATGACACAAGAGTGTGTCATGCTTTATGAGATATTTAATGAAAAAGAGATTATAGTACACAGTTAGTGTTCGTAGGATGGTAGTCATTGCAATGACTATCCTTATCTCTTTAGGGGCCATGATGGGTTGTTAGACCCCACTCTTGGTCTATGGATTTTATTTACTACTATTGAGATAAGGGCCTAAAGGTTCACACACAATAGCGTATTCAAGAATCTGCACCTATTAAGTTGAATAGGTATATGGACATAGTGGGACCCACCATGGGGTCCGAGCATTGTCCAAGTTGTCGATCACCAAATGAATTAAATAAGTTCATTAATATTCAAGTTATGAATATTTGGGATTGAATTTATTTAATTTATTTATGAGTTTAGTAAATATAAGAAAATATTAATTGAACGAATATTATTTTAATATTCAAGGTTCATTTAATATTAAGCGGGACAGCGAGTTGAGTTAAATGGCTCAGTTTTATCAAGTAATATATTATATATATATTACAAGTATGTGATAAAATATTAAATAATATTGGCACAGTTCAGTCTGCCGAAATTATTTATTTAGAGAACGTTGATATTAACGGGGGTCGGGGAACCCTACCAGGTATTTATCAACATCTCTATAAATAAGAGAGGAGGCTCTCTCTCTTTGTTGTGCATATAACTATTCATTCATTTATGGAATGAATAATTGAGAGCCTCTCTCTCCTCCCAATTCCTAGAGAGAGAAGCTGATGATCCAAGAGCTCAGATCAAGTTCTTCTTCATGCATCGTAAGATCAACGATGCGGTGATTGTCGGGATGTCAAAGATATCGTTGAATCACCACGCTAGCACCCTGAGTTCGACGATCGGCATTCCTATGGATTTTTGGAGTGTGTGTGGATGATCTAGAGGGATACTGCTTCAGATCCTTCAAGCGACGATCACCATCGGCTAGCTGCAGTCGACCGCGCCTTTGGATTTGAAATGGGTACATTTTCATTTTAATTTTGTGCTCTTAATAATCTACACAAGATCCTTGGACCTCTATGGGGCTCAGATCGTCGGCGACGACAAGTACCGTCATTCCGCTAACGAAAATTTTAAAATCCCCGGCCCACCGGCTTTCGCTACGGGCCCTAGAAACCTAACATCCTCAACCACCATAAAGGCCTTTCCAAAAACCCCCTACAAAACCCAAACCTATCATAGAGGACATGATGAAACAAATGGGTGAGAATGATATACAATTACAAAAAACCACTCAAGAATCCATACAAGACCTAAAAACCCAATAATGCCAACTCACCAACTTGGTGGGGGAAATCCAAAGTCATGGGTCAGGTAAACTACCCTCTTAGCCACTATTTAACCCTGGGGATAAAGGAAATGTTAGTTCCATTTCCCTTCAGAGTGAAAAAAACTTAAAATCCAAATTTCCCTTCCATTATATTCATATCCTCATGAGGAAACCACCATCCCAACCACTAAAAATAGTCCACATAAGGAAAAAAACCTTATCATGAGAGAAGCCCTACCAATGGAAATAAGGTTTCATTTGATGAACCACCAAGACAAACTATTCCTATTCCATTTCTACAAAGGGTAACCCAACCACAAAAATTAAAAGAAACTGAACTTGATAAAAAAAAGTTGGAAACTTTTAAAAAAAAAGTTTAGGTTAACATCCCCTTGAATGATTTAATAAAGCAAATTCCATGATATAATAAGTTTATAAAGGAGATATTTACACACCAAAGGAGACTTCGAGGTGATGAAAATGTGATCTTGGGGAGGATTATCTCAACATTAATAAATCCATAAATTCACACCAAATGAATTTTTTTTTATATTCTTGATTCCATGCACCATTGGGAAGTATTTATTTATTGATGATATGCTTGATTTGGGTGATTCTATAAATATGATGCCTCACTAAATTTTTTATTCATTATAGTTTGGGGGATTGAAGCCCATAATAATTGTTGTTCAGCTGCAAAACTGGAGTACTTCACACCCCACTGGTGTGTTAGAGGATGTTCTTATGAGGGTGAAAATTTTAATTTTTCATACTGATTTTTATGTGCTTAAAATGGAAGATGATAGGATGGATGGACATGCCCCAATTGTATTGAGGAGGAATTTCTTGAAAACTACCAAAACCATAATTAATTTCTATGATGGTACATTATATATGAAGTTTGGTTCTGATATTTTCCACTTCAACATCCTTGATTCCATGAACCACCCCTAAGAAGAACATTCCTCGCTTTCAATTAATTCTGTTCATGTACTCCCTTCCCTTGAGAAAAGCTTATTTTATTTCTATTGATCCTATTTTTTAGTATTAATTATTAAACTACATTTTATTTAATGATACATTCATTAAATGTTGTACCGGTTTAGAAAAATTTCGTGCATATTCTTTAATTAATGATTTCATGAGCACTGAGGATCCCAGGAATATCAGTGATACTGCTAAGATTGTAAAAACTTATTCCTCATCTGAGGATGTTACCAATGAGAAGATAGATGATATTACTGACCTCTCACTTTTACATTGACTCCCATTATTCTAAAATCCCACCGAATTTTAACTTAAACCACTGCCTCAAAATTTGAAATATTCATATCTTGAGAAAGGAAATAAGCTTCTTATCATCATTTCTAGTTCACTCCCTCAAGATCCTGAATTGTGACTACTTGAACTTTTCAGGTAGTATAAACAATAATTGGTATAGAAATATTCTAACATTCCTATTATTATCCCATAAATTTTCATGATTCATATATTGTTAAATGATGATGCTAAACTAGTGAGGCAGGAACAACATCGATCTTACCCAAACCTCCTAGATGTTGTTAAAAAGGAGGTTAAACAATTATTGGTTGTTGTAATCATTTAACCCATATATGATATCCAATGGTTTAGTACAATGTAGTTAGTTCCCACGAAAACTGGTCTAATAGTAATAAAAAATGAAAATAATGAATTGGTTCCAACTCGTGTGCATAATATTTGGCATGTTTGTACAAACTACCTCTGACTAAACCAACACACTAGGAAGGACCATTTCCCATTTTCATTCATTGAATATATTTTAGAGAGGTTAATAGTGAAGTCCCACTACTATTTTCTTTATGGGTATCCAAGATACTAGCATATCCATATCACCCCTGAGAATCAGGAAAATATAACCTTCACTTGTCCCTTTGTCACATTTTTATATAGGAGGATTCTATTTGGCTTTTTCAATGCTCCAAGTACTTTCTAGAAATGCATGGTTAGTATTTTTTTGGATTGACTATAGAATTTCATGGAAGTATTCATAGATGATTTCACTGTTTATGACACCTCTTATGATTAGTGTCTGGATAGTCATAGTTTTTTTCTATATCACTGTATTGAAAATAATCTTGTATTAAATTATGAGAAATATCATTCCATGGTGTGAAAAGGTATATTACTTGGGAATTTAATTTCTGGGGATGGTATCCAAGTATATTAATCAAAATTATATGCCATTTCTTCCCTACCATTCCCCAAAAATGTGTGGGATGTGTGGAATTTCTTAGATCATGTTGGATTTTATCATCGTTTCATTCATGAATTTAGTAAGATTGCACTTACCCTCTATCAATTACTCCAAAAAGAAAAATAATTTTTTTTATAAATAATATGAGGAAGCTTTTGAAAAATTAAAATGGAGTCTCACATCACCCCTGATAATCTAACCACCTCAATGTGATTTACCATTTGATCTCACATGTGATGCCTCTAACTATACAATTGTGATGTTCTTATCACAAATGGTTTATTGAGATCCAAATTTCATTGTCTATGCTTCATGTACATTGGACCCTACCCAAGAAAACTACACCACAACTGAAAAATAATTCCTTACCATTGTGTTTTCCTTAGATAAATTCAAGTCATATATTTTTGGGTCCAAAGTAACTATGTTCTCATACCATGTATCCCATTGGTATCTCTTTAAGAAATCAAAATCCAAACCATGTCTCATTCACTAGATGCTCCTACTTCAAGAATTTAATCTAGAAATTAGGGATATAAAAGGAGTATATAATGTGGTGGATAACCATATCAGTAGGATCCTTCCATTAATAGACATTGAATCATACCCTTGTATTCCCATAAAGGACATGTTTATCTATAAAAAATTATATCAAGTTCAAGATTTTATTCCTTGGTATGCTGAAATTGTAAATTATTTGGTAGCATATTGGGTTCCTGTTGATTTCAACAAAAACCAAGTCAATCGTCTAAAACATGAGTCTTGTTGGTACATCTGGAATGACCCCTATCTTTGGTGCACATATAGTGATCTATTCCTCATGAATTTTGTTATCGATAGTGAGTTTAAATATATCCTTAGGTTCTTCCACACTATTTATTGTGGGGTCCACTTTAGTACCCAACAGACTGCTCCCAAGGTCCTTGATTCAGGTATCTTTTAGAAAACAATATTTAATGATTCCCATGATTTCTTTAAATCTTATCCTCAATGTCAAACAATAGAGAATATCTATAAAAGAAATTAAATTCCACAACAACCCTTTCTCTTCTAGGA
This sequence comes from Viscum album, assembly GCA_963277665.1. NCBI lineage: Eukaryota > Viridiplantae > Streptophyta > Magnoliopsida > Santalales > Viscaceae > Viscum > Viscum album. Next base: position 1,771,205,011 of record OY728122.1, read on the forward strand.
CATTTTCTATGTTTGGGACATTAACTTTATGGGTCCATTTCCCAATTCCTTTGAAAACTTGTGCATTCTTCTAGAAATGGATTATGTGTTGGAATGGTTATATGCATGATCCATGAGGAAATATGATTCCATGATACTTATGGAATTATTAAGAAACCAAATATTTTTTAGTTTTAGATTACCTAGGTTCATCATCAGTAACCAGGGTTCTCATTTATATAATAGGACTATGAAATCACTTTTGTATCGGTATGGGGTCGGGCATCGAGTGTCTACTGTATATCACCCACAAACCAATGGTCTAGCCAAGGTGTCAAATAGAGAGATAAAACAAATTCATTAAAAAATGGTTCATCCCAATAGAAAATATTGGAGTCTTAGATACGATGATTCATTATGGGCTTACCATGACACCTTTAAAATCACATTGGATTATCACCCTATTAGATTTTTTTGGAGAGATTTATCACCTCCTAATTGAGATAGAGTACCGAGCCTACTAGTCTATTAAACAATGAAATTATAATCCTTCTGGTGCATGTTCTCAAAGGAGTCTTTAAATTTAGGAGTTGGAGTAAATGCGTAGAGATTCATATGAGAACTCCCAAATTTATAAGGAGAAAACCAAGTCTACCCACAACCACAACATCCTTTATCTTCAATTACACATTGGGTAAAAGGTCCTAATTTTAAATTTAAGGATAAAGTTGTATATAAGTAAGATTCATTCCCACTAGTTTGGCCCATACACTATTACTAATGTTTATACATTTGGTGTTGTTCAGGTTAAAAATAAAGAAACAAAACAAACCTTCACTGTCAATGAGTGATGGTTGAAGCACTTTCATGAATCCGTTACAAAGTCTCTAATGGAGGAACTCAAAGTTCAAGAAGCAACCTACCAATGAGAACCATTGGTTTTTATCCTTTCTTCCAACATTGTCATTTATTATAGTGAGGATACTATATACTCTAGTTATGGGGGAATGGGTAAATTCATGGGTTAGTTAGGAATTGTTATCATCTTTCTTATTTTCCTCTTTTTCACTTTATAAATAGTATTGTTACCCCCCCCCCCATTTTTCCCATCACTTTTGCGCTAGAATGTTAAATTTTTATTCCCACTTAACAATGGGAATTTTTGAAAATGCATGAGGAATTTTCCTATTTCAATTTGTTATCAAATTTAAAAAGTTTTTGTTTTACTGATGGAATGTGTGTTTTAGCTTGAATTTAACATTGAGGAGGGAATTTTTTTAGTAAATAGTTTTTTTTATGATATAAATGGTTGTATCTCTTTTAAATCTTTGAGAATATCGATACCCTTTGTGTGAGTTGTTTATAAGAAAATTACATCACTTAATATGTCCACAAATCTTTGCATCCAACCATGAATTGTGAATATTTATTACTTAATATAAGGTAAATATAATTTAGGTTAATGTTTCTTTACTTTACACAATTACTTTTCCATACGTTCGTTCGATATTCGATCTTTTTCATTACTATATCGGATTTACCTAAGCATGTGTACCTATTACCTGACTATTGTATACCCTAAAAAACTAAAAAAAACAAAAACAAAAAATATTTTTTATGTCTTGGGAAGGTTAATAACCACTCTTATTTGACCTTTGATCTTGTTATAACTATTTCAATTAGTGTTGTGAGGAGATCAAACAAGGGTTGAGAGATGAGTGTGAGATTTGTTCCAAGTTAAACTTTTGAAAAAAAACAATAATAATTAATGAGGTGAGTGATAAAATTTACAACATATGGGGATATATAGGTCATGAGCTTAAGGTTGGAATTCTAGGAATTCTTAAGTGAGGGGTTCTTGAAATTTGATTGCAAAGGATGTAGGGAAAGTTTAGTGGACAGAATCATTTAAGCAGGAAAATTTTAAAATTGACTATATATACTGGATATAAAGTTGAAATAATGGAATAAAATTGTTTTCACACACACATGCATAGAGTTAGTGACATGGTTAACTTTTGAATTACTTTCTCATATTGGCATCATTCATCTCTTAAAATTTCATTCTGGTATAATTTATGAGACATCTTTTTTCCTTGATCACTGAGAATAGCTCATTGGTGTAGTTTTTTCTTTGATCGCATTTCTGTTAAGAATTAAATTCTCAATTAATGATAATTATTAATTAAGTTGTTAATATATCTATGCACTTTTTTTAGAAAATATACATTTCTTAGGAGTGAAAATTTGTTGGTGTGGGGGTGTGATCGCACCATGATTCACTATTTTATTTCACCCTTACACCTCTACGTTAAACTGATTTTGTATTATAAATTCAAATTTTAATAAAAATTTGAATTTCATTATTTATTAAATTATTTAATTTTAATCACTTTTAAAATTTTCATTTTCACTTTTTTTGATGGTTTCATTATAGGTGGAGGTGATTTGGAGGATCCAGAATGAAGTTAAAGAAAAATGGGCCAAACTACATGGAATCCAATGAATACTTGTCCATTTTTGTTCATGTTATATAAAATAAATGAATCCATATTGGGTGAATTTTTTTAAGATGATCCAAAACTCAATGGTTTACAATTTATCTCAACACACCCAATCCAAATTAATCCAACAGGTGGCCAAACCAAACTGATCTATCCAAAGAACCAAATATGCAAGAAGAAGTCAAAAATTTGGTTTTGTATTTCATATATATATCGGACTATAGTTTTAAAAATAATTCCAAATTTTATGTGGATATACTAAATTGGTTGGCAAATAACTTTTTATGTAATACTGTATGGTCACCCAAAACCATGTTCCAAGTGGTATTTATAAATCTTGGTGCCCAAAACCACCTCCCATATTGGCGATAAAAGGATACCTTGGGAACCCCATTTGTAAGTTCAACCAAGAGAGTGATTTTATTCCAATTTGGAGTTCTAGAGGATTCATTTCATCCCCTTGGATGTTCTGCAGCTCCCTATCATCATATGGATAACTGAAATGAAGAAGGAGATCCACCTGAGCATCCTCCTCCTCTCAATGTTGGGCTAAACAATGGGTATTAATTATGAGGGAGATAAAAATATTGTAAATGGAGTTCCATAACTTGTACGGCTATTGGTTTTATGTATTTTTGGTTTTAAAACATTTCATTCAAAAGTATATTACATTAATTCATGTTTGAATGATTTTTTTTAAACCGAATGGAATGATCTTTACTTTTAACTAATAGGTGTGAAGTTTTCAGTGCATGACTTATGTTCTTATAATTTTATAGCACAAGAATCCTTTTTCCCACACTTATTTGTGATTTTAATTTGATTTGTCATTTATTATACCATGCATAAGATCTTAACCTTTTCTATATGGTTGTTATGTTTAGGTTTGGTTTAACATGAATTGATATAAATTCTTGGAAAGTAATCAGGATTCTGTTTAATTTAAACCAAATATGTACTTCAAAATCTAATTAATATCTAAGAATGGTGAACTTTAAATATGTGCAGTGAACTAAAAATGAACCCTTTTTCTCATATTTTTCAAAATAAACATGTTTTTCAACTATTAATCTCTTTAAATTAAGTCATTTTATTTTTAAAACTGTTTTCAAAATCACCCCCTCTTTTAGTACTTTTTATTAAAAACACACAATTAAAATATCCAATGCTCCATGAGGGATGATGTAATGTCCCAGACCTATATGATTCATTCCCTTGCTGAAATATGGTGTTTGAGGTGTTCTGGGAGGTCAAGGTGACTCATCCCCAACACTTTTCCAAATTTCCAGTTTTGTGAATAGTGTTTCTAGAATGGTGAAACATCTAATGGTAGTTCTACAGAGTTTCCAAAATGGTGAGACATATAAAGTTAGTTATATAGTGTTTCCAGAATGGTGATACATCTAACAGTAGGTCAATAGTGATTCTAGAATGGTGAAATATCTAACAGTAGGTCTACAGTGTTTCTAGAATGGTGATACATCTAACGGTAGGTCTACAATGCTTCCAAAATGGTGAGACATCTAACGGTAGGTCTACAATTTTTACAGAATAGTGATACATATAATGGTAGGTCTATAATGTTTTTATAATGGTGATACATATAATGGTAGTTCTATAATTTTTTTCATAATGGTGAGTCATTTTCTTTTTCCAAATTTCTAGTTTTTCCGAGATTCCTACAGTTTCACTCGTTTCAGGTTTCCTTTGACATAAAATGAATTCAAAGCCTTGTTTTAAGGAATTTAAGGCCAATTAAAATCCTATAACTCCTATATTAATTTTACTAATGGTTGGTAATCCTTTACTCGGACAAAATGCATGATCTTTGACAGATCCGATCTTAATGGGAAATCTAGCATATCTTAAACCGTTGCTCCATTAAATCTTCTAAAGGGACAAGATATATTTCTCCCTTATTATTTCTTCTTGTTCCCTAGTGTGAGACAATCAAACCATTCCTTCCCTCAATTAGGAGTCTTTCATAGTGGTTTAGCCTTAAATCGTGTCTTCTATGGAGTTTCTTCCTACTGCATGCATACCCCCTATTTCGGTGCAATCAGGAATTTATGTTCTATCTCTAATACAAGGTATGTTCTTCTGCTATTATTATAGATTCTTGGATAGGTTTCTTCCCATTTATCTTTTTCCTTTTTATGTAATGTTTTATCTATTTTTCCAAATGTAGCTTCCTAGGTTGTTGGTTGTTATGGTTGTGTCTCTACATCCTCTGGTGGATGTAGTATTCCAGGATAGGTTATTGTGATCGGTTGTGTTGGCATGTTCTCATGAAAAGAACATTGGAAACCTTTTCAGGTAGGGGATTCATGGATTCTATATTCTATTTTCATGTAGTATTAGAGTAAGAATGTTTTATCCCACTTGATCACAATGGAATTGAAATAATAAATATATGAACTAGATTAAATAATTGATATCGATCATATTTCATTGCCTCTTATTTTTATAGATAGTGTGTTATATATGACTGGTTTTTTAGAATGTATTTCTTAATGGAAATTGGTAAAGGAGGTAAAATGGGATTAATTTTAAATTAATTGTCCAAAGATAAGGAGGAATGAAAATTAATCTTATTGTGGTTGTAAATTTTTTGTAAATAAAATTGATGCAGATGTGCATGTTTAACTGAATTTATTGATAAAATTGAATCATGTAGATTCTTGTTGATTAAAGTAATGTCAAATTAATTGTTTAATTGTTTTTTGGTAGCTTTCGGTTTAGGTTTCTCATAGTTGGAACCTACAAATATTGAATCGGTTAATTCAAGATGTATTAAATAATCTTTTGTGAGATAAAGGATAATGTTTTCTAGGGTTCTGAGTTACCCTTCTTCTTTTAAATTCCAAGTAACTTATTCTTTGGAGTAGTGAGTACCCATTTTTTATGAAGGCTGAATTTCTTGTTTAAAGCCAAGAGACCAGTTGACGTTGTTTTTTTCTTATTGCTTGTGTTATGGTGTGAGCCCGGGATGGGTGAACCTAGAGGGATGTTGTGTTATGTGGGGACAAGGATTCCCAGTGGTTGTGGTAGCAGCAGTTGATGTCTAGAGCAGTGAGATGTATCAATTTATGCATGTGGGTGTCAGGGAGGACACCAGAGATGATGAAACGGGTTGGATGTGAATGTTGGATGCTTGTTGAATCCTTTTATTTTTTATCTACTTTACCTTCCCCACTTCTTGAGGAAGATGGTCTTATTTTTCCTCCTTTCAAAAAAGGCGAAGATGCGTTGGGTATGCCATGTGATTTTTGTGTTTAGCTTCTAGAGGATAGATGGGTCTACACTCCTTCTATAGGTGGAAGAGACTTGACAGGTAGTTCATATAATCACAGTGTTAATACCCCTATGCTTAGTAGCCTATAATGTTTTCCTAGAATATCTGGAATTATGGAAAATGGATAGTGATGTTAAATAAATGATTAAATAAAAGATATTAACCCATGGGGTTGGATCTTGGTGGAATGAAATGATGAGGTTACAATTTAAAGGAACTATGGATCTTGGTTGTAATGATAATGAAATGTAATGTGGAATCATAATGTCTAATTAATGGTTAAATAATTAATTAATGTAAAGTGGAACTGATAAAAAGGGATGAAGTGATATAATGTATCTATTTAAATGGTTTTGTGCTTGTAGGATACCTAGTCTTAGCAGTGATAATCGGGAATCCAAGAGACGTTAGCAGGAGTAGATTTAAGACTATGTTATTCTCATAGTGTGGTTGTAAGCTATAGTATATTCTGTAATTTTTGTTTTTATATACACTAATCCACCCTGTTAGTTAGGGAAACTGACACCCTAGGAATTATGAGCCCTAGGGGGTGTTTTCCCCAACATTTTAGTAGGAGGATGGATGGATGACTACCCTATTTGGCCCTGCTCTCTTCTCTTGGTATTTATTGTGCTGGTAAGCATGTTAGTTAGTTTTGACCATATATATCTGTAGAGGGATGTAATGGCTTGTGGTTATTCACACACATATATTCTAGATATAGTTTCCTATGGAATACTATTGGTGTAACATATATAGGTTGTGATGGCTTGAGGATCCTTACTCGGTGTATGGGTTATAATGGATTAAGTTATAATACCAGATGTATGATACACGTTATTCGAGCTATGGTGGATCTAGAAAACTACCTTGTTACTTTGGTTATGTGGGTGTAGGGGTTGTGTTTCACAAGGTGCATGTTGTGGTGCTACACCCAGCTGTCTGCGGGCAAGACGTTTTTTGGAGAGATATTCTTAGGAAGTGTGACATTGGGGAAAAGTGGGAAACCAGTGGGGAACTGTAGCAGGTACTATTTGGCACTGTAGTAGGTACTGTAGCGGGAACTATGCAGTACTGTAGCAGGTACTATAGCGGGAACTGTAGCAGGTACTGTTTGGCACTATAGCAGCTGGGAATATGCCCCCGTTTGGGCCTTTGGGCCACTGATTTGGTCCCTGAGTCCTTTGAGGCCTTCAGGCCACCCAGGCCTTTGGGTCAGTAAGGCCTTCAGGCAACCTCAAGGCCTTCGGGCCACCTTAAGTGCAGATACAAACCAAACGAACTATGAGTAACAACCTCTACAAGGAGGATGAGCAAGGAGCTTTCACCACAGCAGAAGCTAAACGAATTTGCAAGAATGAGAGGGTATGACACCTGCCATCGGGACAAGCCTGTTCATGCATGGGAATGTCTATCCGAACCACCATGTGAAGGTGGAGAGCTGATTTCACGATGAATATGTTGGGGAGGAGCAGTTCCAAGTAGTTAGTCTGGGTTGTATGTAATGTTTGAATCCTATGGGAAAATAAATTCCTCTAAGGCCTACAGGCCATGTAATACTTATGCCTACGGGCCTTGTCAGGGTTCCATCTCACCCATTGAAAGGTGGATTATCAAAAATCAATAAAAAATGAAGGCCTTCGGGCCATTGGAGGAGGTATACTGTTATACTCACACTAGGTATATATAAACTATTTTTCAGGTCACTTGGAGGAGGTTGGAGGTCAGGATAGTTACTACAATCTTGGGTTTGGAGGATCTATTTGAGCTTCATGGTTGATTCACGCTCAAATTTACCCAAGAGATGAAGGTAGAATGATCCTTGTAGTCTAGCTTGGGTTGTTGAATCCACTGAGACCTAATAAGATACCTAAGATACACAACATATGAGATGCATTTTTTTGGCTATGAAGTTGCCAACTTTGGGTTTATTTTTGACGGGTTTTAAGATAGAACTAACAAACTTAAGTGAATTCAATTTGAAAGAATTAGTTGATCCTAGGTTATCACTTTGGGGTGGATTTGATGAAATTTCTTTTTTTAACAGTTTCAACTTCTTATATTTGAGATGGTTTTATTAAAAAATAACAAACAACTTCATCACTTACTATTTTAATACCAACACACCATAGTACTAATCACCTATACACTTGGAGGATTAAATTTATGATCACTCCAAGGTAAAGGTTCGCATTAGCACTTGAAGTATGTGGCCTTAAAATTCAACAAGGACAAAGAAGTTTTAAAATTATCAAATAAAAATATCAATTAAAAGAAGTGATTAGACATTAATGTGGTGATAAATAACATCCAATCCATCCCCTTTCTAATTTTTTGGATCAAACCATAAGTGGTTTATCCCTGCATTGATGTTATGGTTTCAATGGAAGTGGGAAGTAGACTCGTGAGGGAGGAATTGAAAAAGTAATAAAACAATAAAAAGAAAATGATCACTCCACTGTTGAGTGAATAACTTCACAAGGTTTGGTGTGAATAAATTCACACCTTGAGGCAACGGTATAAAATTGAGATATAGAAGAATATAATAATAGGGAAATAATAACTTTTATTAAGAAACTAAGATGAATTAAAACAACTTACAACTAAGGAAGAACATTATAAAGGAAAAGTGGTAGCATAACATTACAATGAAAGAAAGCATCCAAGATCCCTAAATCCTTCCACACCACTTCCTTAAATAGGAATTTTTGGAGCCTTTGGTCAAGTCTCAAATATTAAAAATCATCCCACTTTATTATGGTCGGCCTAGGTTGGTGGAAAGTAAGGGGGAGTGGACTTCTTTATTCGCGACTCGAAGTGGCATCCAGCTTGAATCCACCGAATAGAAGCTCCTATATGGCCTTCTATATGGTAGAATTTGAGTGGGACATAGAATAAAAAATTTAATCACTAGATGTCTCCTATCTCTCTGTAAAATTTTATCCAAAATGAATTTGTGGTTGTCAAGATATGATTAAATTGGTGAGCTTTTTTTCTGGGCCACAGAATCTGGCCCAGAATTTTATCTCTAAATTGGGCCGCCTGAATAACCATAATGGAGGACAAATTAGCACTGGTTCTTGAAGAATTATATGTTCCTATTTAAGTATTTTATCATCCGACGAAAGTTGGTCTTCAGTGGGTATGTATTGTGGGCCCCACATTATCATCAGTGGGCTGGTATCCAATCTGCCTTCTCCAGAATTGTTTCCTTTCATCACCAAATATCTCCATCATACTTTATGAATCTTACATTAATCCCTGAATGAAAAATGTTTATATTTAAGTTTAGATCCATTTACCAAAATATCAAATTAAAATATGGATAATTACATTCCTTAAAATCAGATTAATCATTGGGCCTAAATTAGTGTACATTAGGCATGAAGTGCACAAATGATGAGAATTGATGTTCAAAATTAAAATCCACTAAATCAGGCCCATAAGGTAAAAAATGAACATTTAATACCATTAAAATTTAATCTAAATATGTGTTTTATTGGCTAATCAGTGGTTGTGGTCGTTTTACTTTCTTTTGGTACTTCCATTTTTTCCTTTCATTTGTAGTAGTTCTTGCATGACATTACATATGTGTACTTGGGATTTATTTTATATTTCAGTCTGAGTTGGAGTTAGTTGGTGTTTTTATTATTTATCTCTTTCATATGTGTTATCTTATATGATAAGGCCTCCCATTTGTATGTTTACTATACCCTCGGTGATAGTCACCAACTCGAGGCCTACTGTAGGTGGGACTCGGGTGTCACTATCTCCCTTATCACATTGTCATACTATGAGGGGTACAAATTGTGGGGAGGGGTTGTAATAGAGTGGTATCAGAGGTCTAGTTGAGGGATAGGATGGAGTTTGGAGTTATTCACGGGTGAGGTTGCATGGGTTGGTATGGAAACAGTTTCAATCATGTTTAGAAAGTGTTGTAACCACTAGAGACTAGCTGAGACACATGTATTTAGGGCCCCTTGTGATCGAATACAAGATCCTTTAAGATTAAAGTGGATACTAAATGAGTTGATAATTGTTTTAGAGTAGAGACCTAGGAAAGGATCATGCATCATCTTATTTGTGCCTCTGTTTGAATGGGTAAACTTTGGTATAGGTTAACCTAAAACGAATAAAAGAAAACAAATGATTAATTAAAGTTAAGTCTTTCATATTCTAGATTTAGGATCTCTAACTGTTTGTTATTTTTCAGGTATGTCTCCAAGTCGACATCCTCATCAGGTTCACGTAGAAGAGGTCCAGTAGGCTATGCCAATAGATTACCATAGGGTAGAGGTTGATAATGACGACACTTGGAGGAGGACACTCTGAGAGTTTCGGTATCAGATTCTGTAGAAGTATGAGGCCTCCATTTCAGATGCAGTCACAGAAGAATGGTTGGAGGAGTTTGAGATAGCCTTTAGTTTGATCCTTTCTTAGAAGGAGCACTAGGTGTTACTAGTTGTGACAATGTTGCATGGGGTAGTGAGGCAATGGTGGTTCTTGTTCTTTAGGGATCGCTAGGAGTTAGTGATCTCATGGGAGAAGTTCCAATAGCAATTCATAGATGAGTTTATTTCATCAACATTGAAGGCGTCTAGTTGCCAGGAGCACTTACCCTTTGACAGGGGATTCCTAGTGTGTGAGAGTTTGGAATCCATTTTAGGAACCTTTTATGATATGCTTTGGACCTATTACTATATGAGGAGGCCAAGGCATGGAATTTTGAGGAGGCTTTGCATCCAGACATCTAGCATGAGATCACCCTGTTTATACTGAAGATATATCTTAATATGCTGGAGAGGGTAGAGGTCATAGATAGGAAATTAGCCAGAACTATATCATTATAATAGGGGAGTTATTAGGATTCCTCATGAAGAATAGATATGGTTCGAGGTTCCTGATTTTTAGGGCAGAAGAGTTTCTGTTCGACCAGGGGTAGGTCCCAACCCTCAACATCTCATTTATCTAGGGGGTGACTCTCATGCCTATGCCAAGGGATCAAACTTTTTTCCCTTATGGAGGCCAAGTTCATCAGAAACAATAGTTCCTAACCTTTCAGAGTAGTCAACATGCACCTGTTGTTCCACTCCAGGTTCCTTCATTGAGGCAGTTCCAACTGAGGTAGCAGCAGCACGTTGCACCAGCATTGGATCAGCAGAGAGCAGATGGGGTAGGGAGAGGATAGCCCCAAGACACTCCCCATCCTCATATAGTAGATTAAAACCATGGTAGTGGTCATCATAAAGGTCAAAGAGGTCATGGAGAAGTTCGTAGTCAGCTTCATGCTTTAGCGTTGCTAGCGCCAGGTGAGCCAGATGTCATTCGAGGTACCCTTTTCTTGTTTTCTACTTGGGTGTATGCCTTGTTTGACTCAATAGTGATGCACTCCTTCATATCATCTGCCCTTTTCCAAGCCTTGGTACTTGAGTTAGAGAGGCTTCTAGTGCCCTTAGTGTTGAATATTCTAAATTGAGGTCGAGCTGACTTTTTTGAAGTATGTTGAGACTGTGATCTATTGTTGAGGTAGCACCGCTCTTGGGGATATTTCCTATGTTTATGGATATAATCATAAGATTTCATCCTCGACATAGATTAGTTGAATTTGGTGTAGGATATTTTGGATTACTTCTAGAGGCAGGTGGTATTCTTAGATACTAATGGAGATCCATAAGTGTTTTTTGGTGAACAAGACCCTCAGATGGGTTAGAGGTATGTTCCTTCTTTTTCATCCTTGATGGATGAGATGATGTTGAGTTCTTCGGAGGTCCAGAAGTAAGAATTTACTAGGATCATGTAATAATACCCTGATGTATTCCCAAAATAGGTTGTATCCTTACCCCCTTGACGAGAGATCGAGTTCAGGATCTAGCTACAGTCAGGCGTGTATCCTATCTCGATATATCCATAAAGGATGGTACCTTCTAAGTTGTGGGAGCTATGCATATAACTTGATGGTCTATTACTGTATAGTTTTTTTTAGCTGAGTATGTCACCATGGGGTGAACTAGTTTCTTTCGTTTGGAATTATGAAAATTGTTTGTGGTTGTGTGTCAATTATCATCACTTCGACAAAGTGATAGTTAATAACCACTATCCCCTTCCACAGACAGATGATTTTTTTGATCAATTGAAGGCTCAAGTTGGTTTTGGAATATATATTTTCAGTCTGGGTATCATAAAATGCAATTAAAGGATGAGGATATTCCAAAGACTGATTTCTGTTTTCGTCATAGGCATTATGAGTTCTTGGGGATTCTGTTTGATGTGAAAAATGCTCCAGTTCTTTTCATGGGTTTGATGAATTCTATATTTCTTCCATTCCTGGATAAGTCCATGGAGGTTTTCATCAACAACATCCTTTCGTACTCTATATCTATGGAGGAGAATGCAGAGTATCTATGTGCATTTTTAGGCATCCTTCGTCAACATAAGCTATTTGGGAAGTTTTTGAAGTGCGAATTTTGGGCTCGAGAAGACCATTTATTATGGAATGTTGTATCCCATAAGAAAGTAGTTTTGGATCCATCAAATATAGAATCAGTTGTGTATTGGGAAGCCCCAAAGACTATAGTAGAGGTTCAAAGTTTCCTTGGTCTCACAAGCTATTATAGGAGGATCATAGCCTATTTATCTCGGGATTCAACTCCTCTAACAATTTTGGCCAAGAAGTACCATGAATTTATGTGGACTAATAAATTTTAAGATGCTTTTGAGTATCTGAAGTAGAAGTTGTTCAGTACTCTCATTCTTTTTCTTCCATTAGAAGGAGTTTAGTTTGATTTTTTCTGCGATGCTTCACTTCCGGGGTTAGGGTGTACTATAATGCAGTAGATATCGGTTGTTTCGTATGGGTCTCAGTATTTTCTCCCCCATGATCGTAACTATGCCATCCATAATCTCGATTTGGTGGGAGTAGTGTTTGCTCTGAATTTGTGGAGAAATTACCTCATTGCCAAGCATTTTTTGGTTTTCATCGATCATAAGAGCCTGAGGTATATTTTCTCCCATCATAACTTGAGCTTGAGGCAACATTGGTGGATGGAGTTATTATGGGATTGTGACTTTGAATTTTAGTATACTCCTATAAAGGGGGATTTTTTAGCTGATACACTGATCAGGAGGTCGCGTAATGATGTAGTGCATGAATCTGGTGATTCCTAGAGGGTTATGAAAGAACTTTAAGCATTACATCTGGATATGGGAGAAGTTGGGGGTAGAGTTTGTCTTTTCTAGATGACGATGCAGTCATCTCTAGTGAAGTAGGTAGAACAGTCCTAATTGGGGGATCTTAAGGTGGGGTTTTGGAGAGACTGAGTTATTTGTGTCAAGGCCACTGATGGTTGGTCTAAGGATAGACAACACTGAGTGATGTATCAGGGAATACTTTTCATTCCTTTGGTGATTTAAGAGATTTTTCTTAGGGAGTTCCATAGTTTTCCTTTAGCAGTACATCCTGGTGTGACAAAGATGTATTGTTCCTTAAGGAGTCAGTTTTGGTGGCCTAGGTTGAAGTGTAGAGTTTCAGAGTTTGTGTCTCAATGTTTGGACTACCATAAGGTGAAGGCAGAGCACCGCATTTTTTGTGGTTTTCTCAAGCCGTTAGAAGTTCCTCAATGGATGTAGAAGGACATATTGATGGACTTTATTACTGGTTTACCTCAATCTCAGGGATTCTATGATGCTATATGGGTGGTAGTGGATCATTTGATGAATTCTACCCACTTTATAGTGATCAAGGAGTCAATCGCAATGGAGGTTTTTTCGAAACAGTATCAGGAGGAGGTGGTGAGACTTCATGGAGTCTCAAGGATGATCATTTATGATCAAGATACTTGTTTTACCTCCAGGGTGTGGAGAGTTCTCCAACATACTTTTCATTCTCAATTATGACTTAACATTTCTTTTCATCTGTAGACAGATGGTTAGATAGAGTAGACCATCCAGATTCTTGAAGACATGTTGCGCTCTTGTGTCCTGGATTTTGTAGGTTCATGGATGAGGCACCTTACCTTGGTAGAGTTAACTTACAACAATAGTTTTCACTCCACCATGGGTATGTCACCATTTGAATATTTTTATGTCCAACCTTTCTGTTCTCCATTATGGTGGACTGGGGTCGAAGAGTCAGCAATTCTCAGGCTGAAACTGGTATAGAATAGGATAGAGATGGTTCAGGTGATTTGTGAGAGGTTGAAGGAGGTGTAGGATCATCAGAAGTCTTATACTAACTATAGGAGAAGACCTCTCGAGTTTGATGTTTGGGATCACATGTTTCTAAAGGTGACTCCCCATCATTGGAAATAAAGGTTTGGTCATGGTAGTAATCTTTATCCCTGTTTTGTTGGGTATTTTGAGGCGTTGGCTCATGTTGGATTCATGGCGTGTTCGATGGAACTTCCACCACAAATGAGTTGGATACATGATGTTTTTCATGTGTCATAGCTCTGTCATTATCTTCATGATGGATCTGACATCATCTATTGGGGCGAGATTGACATTGATGATAATGGTACATTTGAGGAATAGCCTGTAGAGATCCAATACTGCAAGGATAGGTTGTTTCATGAGCATTTTATCCCCTTGGTTTGTGTCTTGTGGTGACACAATGGCATATAAGATAGTACCTGGTAACATGAGTCACATATACATGCTCAATACCCCATTTTTTTTTATTTTTATCCCTTTTCTTGTAACAATGTTTGTTTTGTGGTTTTAGAACTTTTATTTTCATGAGATGAATTTCTTTTGTTACTTGTTGTGGATTTCTCTCATTGGAGAGGTATCTCCCCTGGGAGAGTGTTTAGAAGCTGGTTTTGGTTTTCATGTGGTTCATGTGTTCCTTTTTGAAGTAGTTGAGCTCCTTTGGTGGTGAGATCCTTGAGAGGTATCTCAAAGAGTGGTTTCTTGGACCCATTTTTCTATTTTCTATCTAGGATGGTTTTTGATTCTTGAGGATGATAATATTTTGAGAGGTATCTGATGTAATGGAGCAGACCTATCTAGTCTATTCCCATGTTGAAATCTGGGGTTTGAGGTGTTATGGGAGGTCAAAGTGACTCATCCCCAACACTTTTTCAAATTTCCAATTCTATAAATAGTGTTTCCAGAATGGTGAGGCATCTAACAGTATGTCTACAGTGTTTTCAGAATAATGAGACATCAAACAGTAGGTCTACAGTGTTTTCAGAATGGTGAGACATCTAACAATAGGTCTACAGTTTTTCTATAATGGTGAGAAATCTAACGGTAGGTCTACAGTGTTTCCAGAATGGTGATACTTCTAATGTTATGTCTACAGTGTTTCTAAAATGGTGATACATCTAACGGTAAGTCTACATAGTTTCAAGAATAGTGAGTTATTTTCCTTTTCCAAATTTCCATTTTTTCCCAAATTACAATAGTTTCACCCATTTAACATTTCCTTTGACATAAAATGCCTTCAAAGACTTTTTTAAGGAATTTAAGTCTAATTCAAATCCCATAACTACTATCTTAATTTTCCTTATGGTCGGGAATCCTTTACTCGATTAAAATTCATGATCTTTGAAAGATTCGATCTTAATGGAAAATCTAGCATATCTTAAACTACAGCTCTATTAAATATTCTAAATGGATGATATATAAATCTGCCTTTTTATTTCTTCTTGTTCCCTATTGTGAGATACTCAAACCTTCCCTTCCTTCCTATAGGATTCATGTGTAGTGCTGTAGACTTGGATTGTGTCTTCCCTTTATTTTCTTCTTACTGCATACACAACCCCTGTTTTGGTGCAATCAAGAATTGACAATCCGTCTTTAATATAATGTATGTTCAACCTCTATTCGTATGGGTTCCTAGATAGGTTTCTTCACATTTTTCTTTTTCCTTGTTATGGCATGTGTTCTCTATGTTCCTAATTGAGATTCCTGGGTTGTTGGTTGTTGTGGTGGTGTGTCTGCATCCTCGAAAGGGTGCAGTCTTCCAGGAGAGCTTATCGTGATCCACCGTGTTGGCATGTTCTCATGCAAATAACATTGGAAACCTTTTAAGTTAGGGTTTTTATGTCTTCTTTATTCTATTTATGTGTAGTAGTATAGTTATCATTTTTTATCCCATTGGATCACAATGGAATTAACATAATAAATATATGAACCAGATTAAATAATTGATATTGATCATATGTTGTTGCCTCTTGTTTTTCTAGATAGTGTGTTATCTATTCCTTATTGTTTAGAATGTCATTATTAATGGAAATTGGTAAATAATGTAAACTGGGATTAATTATAAATTAATAAGCAAAATATAAAGATGCATGTAAATGAATCTTATTTTTTTTGTAAATTTTATGTTAATCAAATTGATGTGGATGTTCATGTTTAACTAAATTAATTGATAAACCTGAAGCATGTTGATTCTTGTTGATTAAAGGAATGTCAAATTAATTGTTCAATTAATTTTTTAAAGCTTTCTATTTAGGTTTCCCATAGTTGGAACCTAAAAATATTTAATCGATTAATTTAAGATGGATTAAAGAACCGTTTGTGTGATAAAAGATAATTCCTGGTAGAGTTCTGAGTTACCCTTGTAAATTTAAAAGGCCAAGTGCCTTATTCTTTGGAGTAGTGAGTGCTCATTGTGTGTGAAGGATTAATGTCTTTTTAGGGAAAACAACCCATTTGTTGTTGTTGTTGTTGTAAGAGTGTGTTTCCTAGAACCAATTGGTTTTACTTTGATTACATGGATATTTAATGTATTTAAATATTAAACATCTTATTACATATTGTTTATTGTTCTTCAAGACTATGATGTAATAATGTCCTAGAGTATTTGTTGCATTGATAAGGTCATGAAAGTTCCCCTCTATGATGAGAACCTTGAAATGCTATAACAATATTCTTAAATATAGTTTTATGGTTGAATAAAATACTATGATGGGACACATATCATACAGGCCATCAGGTGCAAGTACTCATAAGCAGATGAGACTTCCTCTCATGAAGTTCTCACTTTGTAATCTCCAAGATAGGAGATTAGACCTTCCAGTAGGAATTCTCCATTTTTTGGTGTCATCGGATATTTCTATCTATGAGCGTGTGTAATGATCCTTGTACTTTAAGATTATCATTAATACATGTAAAGACTCGTGAAATATTATTTACTGATGAAAACTATCATGCAGACAGTTGATGGGAAGTAGGGTATGTTGGGTGAGTCACGAGTGGCATGTTATTAATGGATAAGTCAAGGAAGGATTTGTCCCTTCCATTTATGGAAGTTGATATCTCGTCCCTTTGGTTAAAATAGAACCGTCACATGAAATTCAATGTCCATGGTGTAACGATGAGTTTATTTTGGGTAGTTAAAGAACAATGTATCAAGCATAAAAGTTGATGAAACTATCATGAAACCTTCTTGATGAGATATTGTGACAAAGGGATTATATTACACAATGATAATTCATATGTGGATGTCATTGGTGTGACTTTAATTTCTTTCTCTTGGGTGCCTTGACCCATTTCTAGATAGTACTCTTGGACATTAGGAAAGGCTGCCTAATTCCAATTAGAAATAATCCAAAGGGTCACACACTAAGTGTTTCTGGTGGTCTTAGTTAAATTATATTTGAATTTAATTAATAAATATTATTCTCAAGACAGTGGAATAATTTTATTCAAGTTAAAATGATTACATAAATTAAATAAATATTTATTCACCAGATTATGGGTAAAATATATTTGTTTAATTTATTAAACATTTAATAAATAATTATTTACTAGTTTTTAAATAAAATATTTATCTAAGATAATAAATTATTTATTTATTTATTCGGGTGTTCAATAAATAGAAGTGGAGTTCGAGCGGACCAAGGTTGGTCCGGTAGTAAAATAATTCTTTTCAAGATGATAAATAACTATTTAACTAGTTGGCACAAATTAAAATAACACTACTATTATTTTGTGACACGGAATTTTATTTATAAATCCATTTTGTGTAAGTTGGTGCACCATAAATAATGATGTGGTATTATTATTAAAATCATGGGTTTTCTCTATGGTTATGAATGTATTTAATTACTATTATGCAATTAAATATTGTAACTGAAGCCCCATGTCAATAAATAAAAACATACATCTATTGTGCCATGTACCGAACTGTATGCCCTGTAAATTGAGAATTGTTGAGTTAAAGGATTTATCTCTCAAATCCTCTTTCTTTCCCTCTCAAGAATGAGAGACATTCTTCAAGGCCGAATAACAAGTGATTAAGAATGACCGACACAAGACACTCGCTTCACCGCGCTAGTACCCGGAGAACGAGTGGTGTCAATTGGAGGACATCAGAGCACATATGGATCACTGCAATAGGGATTCTAGTTTTGATCCTTACAAGCATGAAAAGATAATCTATAAGGGTCATTCCAGATGATCAACATCATCAACAAAGAAAATACCAAAAATCCAGGTATTATTTTCTTTATGAAATTAATTAAATTAATTATAAATATGACGTGCCGGATCCTCTCTAAAGGTTTCAGACCTCTTCCTTATTTATCTAAATCATTGATTCTATTCTATGGAGACTGTATTTCATCATTTTATTGATCCTAAAATAATCATTGATCATGGTAAAAATTAATGTTGGGTGTTGGCCCAACCGCGCTTTCGTTGCGCTCAGACCTTCATGTGGTATCAAAGTGGTTAAATAATAGTTTATAATAATTTAAATAATTCGTTGATGATTTATAGTTTAATAATTTAGTTTTTCAATTCATGGTTAATTGTTCTTATAATCTGGATTTTGAGATATTTTCTCCATTTTTTCATTTCTCATTCACCTTATAGAAACGATATTTTATTTTAATTTTTATTAAAATAAAATAGATGATCTCATATGGAGGTTCTAAGGGTTCATAGCCATACAACAATAGAATACACGACATGTAGTTGGATTCACACACTGTGTATCAAGGTTCAACGCATCAGGACTGATCTGCCAAACCAAGCTGTGTCATTGGAGTTTGTCTAAGTCTTAAAGACTTTGTGTGTTGACCAAGAATAGGTGGCACACATTTTTTGGATTACACGTCTTGTGGCCTACTGGACACAACTTCTATTCTCTTCATATTAGGGTTATACCATGTACCCAGTACATGGCTTTCCCAACTGGAGACCGTGTAATGTGGATACTACATGGCGTGTGGCCCACTAGACATGTCATGTACTCTGAATATTTTTGAAGTACATTTACATGTCGTATCCCCAGGTGTGTAATTCATATGAATGGTGAATGATAGTACACACCGTGTATTTTGAACTACACACTGTGTACTCATCCAAATTATGTAGATTTATTAAAATTTATTATTATATTATACAAACCCTTGAGATGTGTACCATGGTTCGGATGTAAAGCTGAGTCACAACATGTGATAGGTGTTTTATGTATATGTGTTTAATTTAATATATGTGTAATGTTCATTAATACTCATTGGGTAATTATGAATGGGAATTCACCGGTTTTCCACCAAGGTACAAGTTATGTAAAAATATAATTTTAAATGAATTTATTTTTTAAAATTATAATGGATGAGAATCTCAAGGAAATTCAGAAAAGGATTAAGATACAAAGATTGATTAATTAAAGATAATAATTAATCGATTAGAGCACAATTTATCTTAATAAGAATTATTAAAGAATTGAAAACTATTTTTATTAAATGCATAACTTATTGCATGTATGTGGGTGGTCATGATCTAGACCAAGACCATTGTATGTGATTGGTTTCCTTTTAATTTATTTATTAAATTAATTGTTGGCATGCGGGCCATCTCTCCTCATTAATATGTAGGTAATGAGTGCCCATTGTTTCATTTATGTTAAACCCCCCTTTTACCCCTCACCAACGAGTAAGTTTAAAATCATATATAATGGATGGAACTCCCAAGCTAGAGGATGTGGTTCAAGATAGATCCGAGATGAAACCAATCCTAGGAGATATAGAGGTGGACAAGTGGAAAGCTGTAAACACGAACCCAAAAGGTTCAAGGTGTTTCTCCCCCAGGTAAGGGTTATTTTATCAATAGCTAAATAAACAAACCATTAGAAAATCTCAATATCATTCCCTTTTCTTTATTTTATTTCTGTCAGTTGCATGGTTTATCATTATGGATGTGTTTTCACGGTCACATAATTAATGTATTAAACAAGCATGCAAGATGGAACTAAAATAAACCAGTCTTATGTGTAAATATTATCAAGACATGGTTAATCACTTAAGTAAGTTCCACTTAATATTAAAATTCATCTGATAATGATAATAATAAATTCACGCATAAGAGATAAAAATCCCTCAAATAAAATATTAAGTGAGACCAAGATTTCCATTACTTAATTAAGGGAAAAACTCAATAAAACTATGTGTTTGACTAACCCTTCTTGGGAAACTTACTTTTATATATGAATCCCTTATGAAAGTTTTCTGGTTGAATTAAACATATTACATCAATAGGAGTATCTCTTGCTAGACTTGGTGTAATATTGGAGGAAAGAGTTGACGAAATCCAAAATCATGATTTCGGGATTGGGGAGTCCACTCAACAGATCAAGGAGCTGCAAACCCACGGTTGGAAAAGAACTTCCTACCTAAATACCTTCAAATATCTTGACCAACCCTTGTTGGGGTTATTAGAAGGGGAATATGGATCCTTTCCACTAGTATGTCATGACAACTGGACATTCTGAGTTCAATGGTGAGGGTTTCTGGGACTTGATAAAATAGTGGGAGACTTATTAAAATTAATTTATTATTTCTCATAAAAATCAAAAATGTACTAATGATCTTCTCTTTTAATTTTAGAACAAAATGAAAATCTCATCAACCACACTATCCCTATAATTAATTTTGTATAAAGACAAAATCCTCACCAGCAGTAACTTCTAGGAATGGTTTAAACGCCTCTGGTTTATCTAACTCCATGAACATAAGTCTTACATGTTGGAGTCAGCATTACCTAATCCACCTTCCAAAGAGGCTAGTGATGAGGATTTCCTGGTCTATGAGAAACATATGAAAAACATAGTTGATGTTCAATTTTTGATGTTGTCATCAATGTCTAGTGATCTCATGAAGTCTCATGAAAACATGGATTCTTATAGCATGCTTGATCACCTCTCTGGTCTTTACCATGAGAGAGTATGATAGGAAAGTTTTGAGATCTCCAAGGCACTCTTTTAGAGTAAGCTTAGAGAGGGTTCCCTAGATGGGCCTCATGTAGTCAAGCTCATTGGCTTCATAGAGCGCCTGGAGGTTCTAGGGTTTAAACTCCTTGAAGAACTAGGCATCGATCTCATTCTCACATCACTCCCTCAGAGCTTCTCCAACTTTGTTTTCAATTTAAACATGAAAAACATTGATAAGTCTCTATCTGATCTTTTTATTCTTATTCACCAAGTGGAAAAATATATGAAGCATGAAAATCCTTTTGTCTTTATGGTGAACAAGAGAAAAGGGAAGGAGAAGATATTTAAGCCCAAATATTCTTCACGACCTTCCAAGAAAAGGAATACCAAAGGGGAGGCAAGGGAACATGAGGCTGTTTGTTTCACATGTGGCAAGAAAGTCCACTAGAAGAAGAACTGCACCCAACCTAAGAAGCAAGGGGAAGATTCAGATGAATTTATTATCGAATGAAATCTATCTGTTTCTACAAATTGGGTATCAGATATAGCTTGTGGTGCTCACATATGTATCCAAATATAAAAAATAAGTAGATTCAGGAAGATTGACCAAGGGGAGGTAGATCTGCATGCATCCAAAAGATCAAAACTTTTTGTTGTAGCTTTTGGGGAATACCACATCATGTTTCCAATTGGGATGATCTTTGTGTTAAAGGGTTGTTATTATGTGTCGTCTGATACTAAAAAATTATTTATGTATCCAGATTAGATATAAATGTATTTTTTTCAAGTTTGAAAATGGATGTTGCCTATTTTAAAAAGATAGTATCTGTTTTGGTAGGGTACATTTGTACAACATTATTTATGTGTTGGATTACACAAACCATGTAATGGAAATTGATAACAAAGATACTTCACATGACTCATACCACACCCAACTTTGGAATCATTAGTTAGGTCATGTAAATTAGAAACGCCTGACAAAGTTACATCAAGATGAATATTTATTTTTTTTCAAACTAGAACCACTTGGCATATATCATGCATGTTTACAAGGAAAAATTACCAAATCCCCATTTAGTGGTAAAGGTGAAAGGGCTAAATAAATTATTGAATTGATTTATACCGATGTGTGTGGACCATTTCCAGTTGATGAAAGGGGAGGGTACTCATAATTCATAACTTTTACTGATTATTTTAGTATATATGGATATATCTACTTAATGAGGTATATGTTAGATTATTTTGATAAGTTCAGAGAATACAAGAATGATTTTGAGAACCATCTTGGTAAGAAGATTAAGAAACTCCGCTCAGAACGAGGTGGATAATATCTTAATCAAGACTTCATTGATTACTTATGGGATTTTGGGATCCTATCCCAACTCACTTCTCCTTACACACCCTAGTGGAATGGTGTGATAAAAATGAGGAACCGCACCCTATTGGACATAGTGAGATCAATGATGAGTCATGCGAGTCTTCCATTATCCTTTTAGGGACATGTGTTACAAATAGTGGCACACAAACTAAACCAAGTACCAACTAAATCGTTAAATGTTATTACATATAAGATCTAGAGTGTAAATAAATCCATGTTATCAAATTTACATGTGTGGGAAGTGATGCATTTTTTAAGGCCTCTTTAGGTAACAAAATTTCACCCCGAGGCAAAAACTATACCTTTATAGGATACACCAAGGAAACAAGGGGATATTACCTATAAAACCCCTCATAAAAAAAGTTTATAGTGGAAAGAAATTCCATATTCCTTGAGAGGCATCACATCTCTAAAAGATATAGTGGGAGTCAGATAGACTTCGATGAAGTTTAGGCTCAAGTTACACAAGAGTTGGTATAGGAGAAGATTCCACAAAGCCCCATGGAAGAAAGAACTATTCCAGAGACACAATAACTGTGTAGGAGTACAAGAGAGGTTTTAGAACTAGAACGATATAGTTTTACAGTTACCGAGGATGGTGACTCATTATTAGTTGATAATAATGATCCTCTAACCAACAAGGAAGCATTAATTAGCACAGATATTTCCAAGTGGAAAGAATCCATGAATTCTAGAATGGATTCCATGTACCAAAACCAAGTCTATATTTTGGTAGATCACCCAATTTATGTAAAGGATATTGGTTGAAAATGGTTATTCAAGAAGAAACTGGACATGGAAGGACAAGTCAGTGCCTATAAGGCAAAACTAGTTTCAAAAGGGTTCAAACAGCGTCAAGGCATTGACTGTGACAAGACCTTTTCACCAGTTGCAATGCTAAAATCCATCATAATTCTATTGTCCATTACCACTTACCATTACAATGAGATTTCTCAAATGGATGTCAAAACAACCTTCATTAACAGGAACCTTCAAGAAGATGTCTACCTGACACAACCTGAAGGGTTTAAGACTCCAAAGGATTGCAATAAGGTATGCAAGTTGCAGAAATCCATTTATGGATTAAATAAAGTATCAAGGTCATGGAACATTCATTTTGATGAATTCGTAATTGAATTTTTTTTATCAAGAATGAATGTGATCTTTTCATCTACAAATGGTTTAGTGGGAGTGCAGTCATTTTTCTAATAGTATATGTTGTTGAAATATTACTTATTGGAAACAAGATACCATCCTTACAGTCTATTAAGGCATGGTTGAATCAATGCTTCTACTTGAATGAATTGGGTGAGGTAGCATATATTCTTGGGATCAAGATCCATCATGATAGATCCAAGTGATTGTTGGGCCTATGTTAAAGTACATACATTGATAAAATACTGACGAGATTCAGTATGAAGAAATCCAAGAGGGGATTGTTGACAGTGTAACATGGCATTCATCTTTCCAAGAAAATGTGTCATCAAACACATGAGGAAAGAAATATAATGGAAGGGACTCTATATACATCAGTGATTGGGTCGGTCGTGTATTACATGCTATATACTAGGCTGGATGTTGCCTACACATTGAGTGTGGTAGGAAGATATCTAGATGACCCAGGTGACCTCCATTGGATGGAATTCAAGATTATCCGAAATTATATGAGGCGTACAAAGGATATGTTCCTAGTTTATGTAGGAGATGAGGAACTAGTCTTCAGAGGATACAAAGATAGTAGTTTCCAGACTGATCAAGATGACATGAAGTCACAAACGGGATACATCTTCACTTTGAATGGAGGTTCAGTGAGATGGAAGTGCTCAAAGTAGAGTGTGGTCGTAGAGTCTGAGTATATCTTAGCTTCTGAGGCAGCTAAATAAGTAGTTTGGATGTGAAGATTTTTCCAAGATCTGGATGTGATAACTAGTAGTAAAGATCCCATCACAATTCACTGTGATAATACTGCAGTGGTGGCTCTTTCAAAATAGCCAAGGTCACATCGGAGAATGAAGCACATACTTTGGAAGTATCATCTCTTGAGGTATTTTTCTCAGAGTGTTGATGTTGCAGTAAGTAGTATTTTCACGAAAGACAATGTGGAAGAGCCCTTGACTAAATCCTTGACTCAGTAGAAACATGATCACCATGTGAGGTATAGCGGACTGAAAGTCATAGGCAGTTGGCTCTAGTCCAAGTGGGAGTTTGTAAGATTTGGTGTCCTAGAACCAACTGGTTTTACTTTGATTATATGGATATTTAATTTATTTAAATATTAAACATCTTATTACATGTTGTTCATTGTTCTACATGACTATGATGTAATAATGTACTAGAGTATTTGTTGCATTGATAAGGTAATGGAAGTTCCCCACTATGATAAGAACCTTGAAATGCTATAACAATATTCTTAAATATAGTTCTACCATTGGATGACATACTATGATGGGACACATAAAATGCAGGTTGTCGGGTGTGCGTACTTCAAAGCAGATGAGACTTCCTCTCATGAAGTTCTCACTAGGTAATCTCCAATATTGGAGACTATGAGAACAGACCCTCCATAAGGAATTCTCTAAGTTTTGGTGTCATTAGATATTTCTATCTGTGAGAATGTGTAATGATCCTTAGAAATTAAGATTATCATTAATATGTGTCATGACACACACACTTTGATTTACTGATGAAAATAATCACACAGACAGTTGGCGAGAAGTAGGGTACATTGGGTGCGTAACAAGTGGAATGTTATTAATGGATAATTCAAGGAAGGATCTGTCCCTTCCATTTATGGAATTTGATATCTCATCCCTTTGATTGAAATAGAACCATCGCAAAAAATTATATGGCCATGGTGTAGTGACAAGTTTATTTCAGGTAGTCAAAGAATGAAGTATCAAGCATAAACGTTGATGACACTATCATGAAACCTTCTTAATGAGATAATGTGACAAAGGGGTTACATTACACAGTGATCATTCATATTTGGATGCCATTGTTTTGACTTTAATTTCTTTCTTTTGGGTAGCTTGATCCATTTCTAGATAGTACTCTTGGACTTTAGGTAATCCTTCCCAATGGCAACGAGAAAGAATCCTAAAGGGTCACACAATAAGTGTTTCTCGTGGTCTCATTTAAATTCTATTTGAATTTAATTAATAAATATTATTCTCAAGATAGTGGAATAATTTTATTCAAGTTAAAATAATTTCATAAATTAAATAAATATTTATTCAATGGATTGTGGGTAAAATTTATTTATTTATTTTATTGAACATTTAATAAATATTTATTTACTAGTTTGTAAATAAAAAATTATTTAATAGAATAAATTATTTATTTATTTATTTGTGTGTTTAATAAATGGAAGTGGAGTTCGAGCAGACCAAGGATGGTTTGGTAGTAAAATAATTTTTTTCAAGATTATAAATAAATATTTAACTAGTTGGAACAAATTAAAATAACACTACTCTTATTTTGTGATGAATAATTTTATTTATAATTTCGTTTTGCGCAAGTTGGCACACCTTAAATAATGACATGGTATTATTATTAATAACATTGGTTTTCTCTAAGATTATGAATGTATTTTATTACTGTTATGTATTTAAATATTTTAACTGAAGCCCCATGTCAATAAATAGACACATATGTATATTTTTCCATGTACCAAACTACACGCCTGGTAAATTGAGAATTGTTGAGTTAAACAATTTCTCTCTTGAATCCTATTTCTTCCCCTCTCAAGAACGAGAGACGTTCTTCAAATCTGAAGAACAAGAAATTAATAATTACCGACACAAGACACTTGCTTCGCCATGCTAGCACTTGGAGAATGAGTGGTGTCGATCGGAGGCCATCGGAGCACATGTGGATCACTGCTAGAGGGATTACAGTTTGTATCCTTACAAACACAACAAGGTAATCTATAAGGTTCATTCTGGATGATCAACATCATCAACAAAGAAAATACTGAAGATACATGTATTATTTTCTTTATGAAATTAATTAAATTAATTATAAACATGATGTGAAAGATCCTCTCTAAAGGTTTTGGACCTCTTCCTTATTTATCTAAATCTTTGATTCTATTCCATGGAGACTAACATTAATCACCGTATTAATCCCAGAATAATCATTGATCATGGTAAAAATTAATGTTGGGTGTCGGCCCAACCATGCTTCTACTGCGCCTAGAACCATCTTTTGTTTCTTTCATACTACTTGTGTTTTGGTATGATCCAAGGAAAACTGAGCCTGGAGGGATGTTGTGTTATGTGGGGGTAGGGATTCCTAGTGGTTTTGGTGGCAGCAGTTTATGCCTAGAGTGGCAAGATGCATCGATTTATGCATGTGGGTGTTCGAGAGAACACTTGATATGATGAAAAGGATTGGATGTGAATTTTGGATGCTTGTTGAATATTTTTGTTTGTTTATTTGATTTAACTTCTCTGTTACTTGAGGAACATGGTCTTGATTACCCTTTTCCAAAAGAGGTGAATACGCACAGGGTATGCCACGTGCTTTCTGTGTTTAGCTTCTCAAAAACAAATGGGTCTCTGCTCTTGCTATAGGTGGCGAAGACTCAATGGGTAGTTCATCTACTCACTGTGTTGAGCTCCTCGTATTTGGTAGCTTATAATTTTTTCTTGTAATGCCAAGAATTATTGAAAAGGGATAATGTTGTTAAATAAATTATTGAATAAATGTTGTTAACCCATGGGGTTGGAGCTTGGTGGAATGAAATGATGAGGTTACAATTTAAAGGAATTGTGGATATTGGTTAGAATACTAATGAAATGTAATGTGGAATGATAATGGTTAATTAATGGTTAAATAATTAATTAAGGTAAAGTGAAATGGATAAAAAACAATGAAGTAATATAATGTAGCTCTTTAAATGGTTGTGTGCTTATAGGATACCTAGTCATAGTAGTGACAGTCAAGAGTCCGAGATACATTAGCTGCAGTTGAGTCTAATACTAGGTTATTCCCATAGTGTGGTTGTGTGCTATAGTATATTCTGTACTTTTTTTTGTTTCTATAGACAACTCCACCCTATCGGTTAGGTAAACTAACACCCCAGATATTCTGAGCCATGGGAGGTGTTTTCCTGAACATTTTAGTGGGGTTATGGATGGATGACAACCCTCTTTGGCCCCGTTCTCTTATCTTGGTAACTATTATGCTGGTAGACACATTGGTTAGTTTTCCCCATATATGTGTGAAGAGGGTTGTAATGACTTTTGGTTATTCTCACACATATATTCTAGATATAGTTTCATATGGACTACTATAGGTGTAACATGTATAGTCCATGATGGCTTGAGGATCCTTACTCTGCATATGGGATATAATGACTTAAGGTATAATACCCGACGTATGATACATGTTATGAAAGATATTGTGGCTCCCAAAAACCACCTGGTTACTTTGGTTATGTGGGTGTAGTGGTTTTTTTTCATGAGGTGTATGTTGTGTTGCTATGCCCAGGTGTCTGTGGGGAAGCCTTTTTTAGAGAGAGATGCTTATGATGTGCGACATTAGGGAAAAGTGGCAAACTAGTGGGGTAGTGGTAACGGGGTACGTTTTATATTCTTATTATATTATATACTATTGTATGTGATACTTGGTGAGAGTATACATGGTGAGTATAGGAACATAGTATACATGTTTAGGTGATGAGTTAGTTTCACTTGTTGTTCACTGTGCTTTAGCATGCTTTCTTTACTTTTGCAAGAGAGGATCCGGGGAGGATCCTACTGAGTATACTTTTATACTCACCCGATGTATATATAAAATATTTTTTAAGTCAATTGGATCAAGTTGGAGATCAGGCTGGTTACTACTAGCTTGGGGTTGCAGGAGTTTTTCGGGCTTTTTGGTCGTTGTCATTTTACTTTTTTTTGGTACTTGCAGTTTTCCCTTTTAGTTGTAGTAGTTCTTGCATGACATTACATATGTGTACTTGGGATTTCTTTTATATTTCATTTGGATTTGGAGTTGTTTGGTTTCTATCATATATCTATCTTTCAAAGGTGTTCTCTTGTAGGGTAATGTCTCCCATTTGTGTGTTTACTATACCCTCAGTTCTAGTCACCAACTCGGGGCCTACTAGAGGCGGGACTTGGGTGTCACTATCTCCCTTATAACATTTCTAGCCTAGGAGGGGTACACTTTGTGGGGAGGGGGTCATAAAAAAGTGGTATCAGAGATCTGGTTGAGGGATAGGATGGATTTTGGAGTTAGGCACGTGTGAGATTGCATGGGTTGATGGGGAAACAATGTTAGTAAAGTTTAGAAAGTTTTATAACCCCTGGAGACAGGCTGAGACATAGGTATTTAGGGCCCCCTATGATTGAATGCATGGACCTTTAAGTTTTTAGTGGCTACTAAATGAGGTGATACTTGTTGTAGAGTGGAGACCTAAGAAATGACCATGCATCATCTTCTTTGCGCCTGTGTTTGAATGGGTAGAACTTGGGATAGGTTAACCTAAAATGAATAAAAGAAAACAATTAATTAATTAATGTTGAGTCTTCTATATTCCAAGTTTAGGAGCTCTAACTATTTTTTAGTTTTTGGGTATGTCATTAGATCTACGTCCTCATCAGGTTCTCTCAAATGATATCCACTAGGCTGTTCCAGCAGATCACCGTAGGGTATAGGTTGATGATGATATCACTTGGAGGAGGACACTCTGAGAGTTTCAGCTCCAGATTCTATAGAAGTATGAGGGATCCATTTTAGATGTAGTAACAAAAGACTAGTTGGAGGAGGTTGAGATAGCCTTGAGTTTGATCTATACTCAGAAGGAGCACTGGGTGTCGTTGGTTGTGATGATGTTGCGTGGGGCAGTGAGGCAGTGGTGGTTCTTGTTCTTCAGAAATCATGAGGAGTCAGCGATCTCATGGGAGAAGTTCAGGGAGAAGTTCAGGGTCAAGTTTCTTTCTTCAACCACGAAGGATTCTAGTCATCAGGATCTATTTACCCTTCGATAGGGGAGATCCAATGTGAGAGTGTTTGAAATCCATTTCAGGAACCTTTTATGATATTCTTAGGACCTATTTTCAGATGAGGAGGCGAGGGTGATGCATTTTGAGAAGGCTTTGCATCCAGATATCCAGCACCAGGTCACCCTATTTATGCTGAATGCATATCTTAAGTTACTAATGAGGGAAAAGGTCATCGAGAGAATGTTAGATTGAACTGGATAATCATGAGAGGGGATTCTTCATGATTCTCCATGAATCATATTTGTTCCCTAGGGTTCCTAGCTTTTTGGGCATAAGAGTTTCTGTTTGGATGGGGGTAGGTCCCAATCCTCGGTATCCTGTTTTTTCAGGGGATGCAGATCTCATGCCTATGACAAGGTATTAGACAATTTTTTCTTGTGGAGGCTAAGTTAATCAGCAGTAAGAGTTTCTGGCCTTTCAGAGTGGTCAGCATGCACCAAGTGTTCTGCTCCAGGTTCCTCCATTTAGGTAGTTTCAACCGAGGTAGTAGCAACAGGTTGCACCAGATTTGGATCAGCAGAGATTAGATGTGGCAGGTAGAGGATAGCCCTGGGACGCTCCTTTTCCTTATAGATCAGAGCGCGACCATGGTGGTGGTCATCATCAAGGTTAGAGAGGTCGTGGATCAGGTTATGGTCAGCTTCATTCTTTATCATTGTCAGTTCCATGCGATCCAGATGTTGTTTGAGGTACCATTTTCTTTTTTTATACTTGGGTGTATGCCTTGTTTGACTCAGGAGTGATGCACTCCTTCATATCACCTCCCATTGTCCATTTCTTGGGACTTGAGGTAGAGAGGCTTCCAGTTCCCTTGGTGTTGACTGGGCCATTTGGAGGTCAATCTAACTTTTTGAAGTGTGTATAGACTGTGAGCTATTACTTAGGCATCACCACTTTGGGGAGATTTACTATGTTTAAGGATAAAACCATACGATTTCATCCTTAACATGGATTGGTTGTATTTTGTGTAGGCTATCATGAATTAATTCCATAGGTAGGTGGTATTCTTCTATGCTGATGGAGAGCCAACATTGTTTATTGGCAAGAAAGTCCCTCAGATGGGTCAGATTCATGTTCCTTCTTTGTCATCCTTGATGGCTGAGATGATGTTGAGTTCATTGAAGGTTCACCAGTCTATGTTTCCTAGGGTCATGGAAGAATACCCTGATGTCTTCCCAAAATAGGGTTTAGAATTACCCCCTCAATGAGAGATAGATTTCGGGATCAAGCTATAGTCAGGTGTGTATCCTATCTTAATATCTCCATATAGGATGGTACTTTTTGAGTTTTGAGAGCTGTGTATATAGCTCGATGTTCTGTTGTAGTGCATTTTTTTTTGTCCAAGTGTGTCACCATGGGGTGCACTAGTTTTGTTCGTGAATAAGGATGGTGGAAGTTTGTGGTTGGGTGTCAATTATCATCACTTGAACATAGTGACAATGAAGAATCGCTATCCCCTTCAATAGATAGATGATTATTTCTATCAAATGAAGGGTTCAAGTTGGTTCTTGAAGATATATTTTCATTCCAGGATCATCAGATGCGTGTGAAGGATGAGTATATTCCAAAGACCTCTTTCTGTGGTCGTCATGGGCATTACGAGTTCTTTGTGACGTTGTTCGGTGTAACAAATGCTCCAACTATGTTCATGGGGTTGATTAATTCTATGTTCCATGAGTTCCTAGATAAGTTCATGGTGGTTTTCATCAACTACGTCCTTGTGCACTCCTTGTCTACGGAGGAGCATGCAGATCATTTGCGTGCAGTTTTAGGTATCCATCATCGACAACAGTTGTTTGGTAAATTATCAAAGTGTGAGTTTTTGGCTTGAGAAGTCCGTTTCATGGGTAATATTGTATCCTAGTAGTGAGTATCTATGTATCTATCGAAGATAGAAGCAATTTTTTCTTGGGAATCCCCTAAGATAGTAGCAAAGGTGTGAAGTTTCCTTGGTCTCGCAGGCTATTATAGGAGGTTCGTAGCCGATTTCTCTCAGGTTGCGACTCCTTTGACAGTGTTGACCAATAAGGACTAGGAATTCGTGTGGACTAATCAGTTTCATGAAGCTTTCGAGTATCTGAGGTAGAATTTGGTTAGTGCTCCGGTTCTTTGTCTACTAGCAGAATGAGTTCAGTTTGATATTTTATGTGATGCTTCACTTCTGGGGTTAGGTTGTGTTATAATGAAGTAGAGATCAGTTATTTCTTATGGGTCTTGGAAGTTGTTCCCCCATGAATGTAATGATGCCACCCACAATCTTGAATTGGCGGCAGTGGTTTTTTCTCTGAAGTTGTGGACACATTACCTCATTGGAAAGATATTTTTTCATTTTCACTGATCATAAGAGCCTGAGGTATGTTTTCTCCTAGAATGAAATGAACTTGTGGCAATGTCGGTGGATGGAGATCTTACAAGATTTTGACATTGAAATTTTATATACACTAGAAAACAGGAATGTTGTAGTTGATGCGCTGAGGAGAAAGTTGCATAGTGATGTAGTGTGTGAATCAAGTGATTCCTGGAGAGTGATAGAAGAAATTTAAGCATTACATATCAATATGGGAGAAGTTGGAGGTAGAGGTTGGTAATTTTCATATGAAGGTGAAATAGTCTCTGGTGTAGTAGGTAAAAGAGTCCCAGTTGGGGGATCTTAAGGTTGAGGTCTAAAGAGAATGATTTTTTTGTAGTGAGGCCCCTGATGGTTGGTCTAAGGATGGAAAACACTAAGTGTTGTTTTAGGGAAGGATTTTCGTTCCTTTGGTGATGTGGTAGATAGTTATTAGGTAGTTCCATAGTTTTCTTTAGTGGTACTTCCTGGTGTGATGATGATGCATTGAGCCTTGAGTAGTTGGTTTTGGTGTCCTAGGTTGAAGCATGAAGTTTTAGAGTTTGGGTCTCAAGGTTTGGTCTTCTAGATGGTGAAGGTCGAGCACCGTGTTCCTGGGGGTTTACTCCATCTATTAGATATTCCTTAGTGGAAGTGGGAGGACATCTCGATGGAATTTGTTACTAATTTACCTTAAGCTCAGGGAGGTTATGATTCTATATGGGTGGTAGTGGATCATTTGATGAGGTCTACCCACTTTATAGTGATCAAGGAGTCAAGCTCAGTGGAGGTTTTGTCGAGACAGTATCTAGAGGAGGTGGTGAGACTTCGCATAGTCTCGTGTATTATTATTTTCGATAAAGATCCTCATTTTACTTATAGAGTGTGGAGAGGTCTCCAAAATTATTTTGGTTCTCAGTTATGCCTTAGCACTGGTTTTCATCTGCAGACAGATTGTCAGACAGAGCGGACCATTCAGACTCTTGAAGACGTGTTGCGCTCTTGTGTCCTAGATTTTGGAGGTTCATGGATGAGGAACCATCCCTTAGTCAATTTCACTTAAAATAATATTTTTCACTCCACCATCAGTGTGTCTCCATTTGAATCCTTGTATGGACAACTTTTCCATTCTCCTTTGTGTTGGACTGGGGTCGGATAGACAGTAATTCTTAGGCTAAAACTGGTACAAAATACAACAAAGATGGTTTAGGTGATTCATGAGAGGATGAAGGAAGCACGGGATCATAGAAGTCCTATTCTAACCCTAGGATAATACCTATAGATTTTGATATTGGGGATCATGTGTTTCTAAAGGTGACTCCACATCATGGGAAATGAAGGTTTGGTTGTGGGAGTAAGCTTTCTTCTTGGTTTTTTGGGACTTTCGAGGTGTTGGCTCATGTTGTAGCTATGGAATATTAGGTGTCACTTCCCCCATAGATAATATAGATAAATGAGGTTTTTCTTGTGTCACATCTCTGTCATTATATTCATGAGGACTCTCACATCATCGATTGGGGTGAGATCGATGTTGATGATGATGGGACCTTTGAGGAGTGGCATGTAGAGCTCCAGAACTGCAAGGAGAAGATGTTGTGTAGGTGTGTTATCCCTGTGGTTCGTGTCTTGTGGCAGTAAGGTGGCATGGAGGAGAGTACCTGGGAACTTCAGTTGTAAATACACACTCAGTATCCTAATCTGTTTGATGGTTATCCCTTTTATTGTAACGATGTTTATTTTATGGTTTTAGAACTTTTCTTGTTATGATATGGATTTATTTTGTTACTTGTTATGTCTTTATTTCTTTTGAGAGGTATCTCCCCTAGGATATTGTTTAGAATCTGGTTGTGTTATTCATGTGGTTCGTGTGTTCCTTTTTGAAGCAGTTGAGCTCCTATGGTGGCAAGAGCCTTGAGAGGTATCTCAAAGAGTGGTTGCTTGGACCCCTTTTTCTATTTCCAATATGGTTTGGTTTTATATTCTTGAGGACAATAATGTGTTTATAGGTATCTATTGTAATGTCTCTGGCCTATCTAGTCTATTCCCTTACTAGAATATGGTGTTTGAGATGTTTTGGGTGGTCAAGGTGACTGATCCCCAACACTTTTCCAAATTTCTAGTTTTGTGAACAGTGTTTCTAGAATGGTGATACATTTAATGGTAGGTCTACAGTGTTTCCATAATAGTGATATATTTAACGGTAGTTCTATAGTGTTTCCATAATGGTGAGACATCTAATAGTAGGTCTATAGTGTTTCCAAAATAGTGAGACATCTAATTGTAGGTCTATAATGTTTTCATAATGCTGAGACATATAACAATCAGTCTATAGTGTTTTCATAATGGTGAGACATCTAACGGTAGGTCTACAGTGTTTCTAGAATGGTGAGACATATAATGTTAGGTCTATAGTGTTTCCAGAATGGTGAGTCATTTTCCTTTTCAAAATTTCTAGTTTTTTCCAGATTCCTACAGTTTCACCCATTTGGCGTTTCCTTTGACATAAAATACATTCAAATCCTTTTTAAGGGATTTAAATCCGATTCAAATCCCATAACTCCTATCTTAACTTTACTAATTGTTGGGAAGACTTTACTCGGTCAAAACATGTTATCATCGAAAGATATGATCTTAATGGAAAATCTAGCATGCCTTAAACTGATGCTCTGTTAAATCTTCTAAAGGGATGAGTATCTTCATCCACTATTCTTCATTATTTTTCCCTAGTGTGAGATTCTTAAAACTTTCCCTCCTTCCTGAATGATTCATACATAGTGTTTTATCCTTGGATTGTGTCTTCCTTGGAGTTTCTTCTTACTCCATGTGCACCCCCTATTTCAATGAAATCAGGAATTTATGATCCATCTTTAATATAGGGTATGTTCTGTCGCTGTTCTTCTAGGTTCCTAGATAGGTTTCTTCCCATTTCTCCTTTTTCCTTATTATGACATGTGTTCTCTATGTTCCTAATAGAGATTCCTGGGTTTTTGGTTTCTATGGTGGTGTCTTTATATCCTCGGGTGGATACAGTCTTCCAGGAGAGGTGATCATGATCCACAACATTGGATTATTCTCATTCAAAGAATGTTGGAAACCTTTTGTGGTAGGGGATTAATGACTTATCTATTATATTTACATGAAGTAATAGAGTTAGCATGTTTTATCCCATTGGATCAAAATGGAATTGACATAATAAATATATGAACTGGATTAATGAATTGATATCAATCATATGTTGTTTTCTTTTGTTTGTCTAGATTGCATGTTATCTATTCCTTATTGTTTAGCATGTCGTTATTAATGAAAATTGGTAAAGAATTTATATTGGGGTTAATTGTAAATTAATTGGCCAAAGATAAAGAGTCATGTAAATCAATTTCGTTTTTGCTGTAAATTTTATGTTAATAAAATTGATGTAGATGCGCATGTTTAACTGAATTGATTGATAACCCTAAAGCATGTTGATTCTTGTTGATTTAAGAAATGTCAAATTAATTGTTTAATTAATTTGTGATAGCTTTTTGTTTAGGTTTCCCTCAGTTGGAACCTATAAATAATGAATCAGTTAATTAAAGATGGATTAAAGAATTGGTTGTGTGATAAAAGATAATGCCTGGCAGGGTTCTAAGTTACCCTTCTTATTTTAAATTCCAAGTGCCTTATTCTTTGGAGTAGTGAGTGATCATTGTGTGTGAATTTTGATTGTCTTGTTTAGGGACAAGAGCTTAGTTGATGTTGTTTGTTTCCTACTGCTTGTATTGTGGTGTGATCCAGGGACAGATGATCCTAGAGGGATATTGTAGTATGTGGGGGTAGGGAGGCCTATTGGTTTTGTTGGAAGTATTTGATGTCTAAAGCGGTGATATGCATTGATTTATGCAGGTGGGTGTCAAGGAGGACACCAGAGATGATGAAACGGGTTGGTTGTGAATGTTGGATTCTTGTTGAATCTTGTTGTTTGTTTATCTACTTTACCTTCCCCACAGCTTGAGGTAGATGGTCTTGCTTTCCCTCCTTCCAAAAGAGGCAAATATACATGGGGTAAGCCATGTTATTTTTGTGTTTAGCTTCTCAAGGATGGATGGGTCTATGCTCCTTCTATAGGTGGATAAGACTCGATGGGTAGTTCATCTACTCATCATGTTGATCCCCTCATGTTTGGTAGCTTAGAATGTTCTCTTAGAATACCTAGAATTATGGAAAAGGGATAATGTTGTTAAATAAATGATTGAATAAATTATGTTAACCCATGGGGTTAGAGCTTGGTGGAATTAAATGATGAGGTTACAATTTAAAGGAGCTTTGGATCTTGGTGGGAATTCTAATGAAATGTAATGTGAAATGATAATGGTTAATTAATGGTTAAATAACTAATTATTGTAAAGTGAAACTAATAAAAAGGGATTAAGTAATATAATGTAGTTATTTAAATGGTTGTGTGCTTATAGGATACCTATTCTTAGCATTGGCAGTAGGGAGTCTGAGAGATGTTAGCTGTAGTTGAATCTAATACTAGGCTATGCCTATAGTGTGGTTGTGAGCTATAGTATATTCTATATTTTTTGTTTTTCTATACACTAATACAACCTTTTAGTTATGGAAACTAACACCCCAAGAATTTTGATCCCTAGGGGGTGTTTTCACCAACATTCCAGTGGGATTATGGATGCTTGACTACCCCCTTTGGCCCCTCTCTCTTCTCTTGGTAGTTATTATGATGGTAGGAAAGTCAGTTAGTTTTACCCATATATGTGTGTGGAGGGCTGTAATGTCTTGTGGTTATTCACACACATACATTCTGGATATAATTTTCTATGGACTATTATATGTGTAACATGTATAGGTTGTGGGGTACCCTTGATATTCTTATTATATTATATACTCTTTTATGCAATAATTGTTGAGATTATCCATGGTGAGGTTGGGAACATAGTATACATGTTTAAGTTACAAGCTAGTTTCACTTGTTGTTGACTTTGCTTTAGCATTCTTTCTTTACTTTTTCATGAGAGGCTCTAGGGAGGATCCTACGGAGTATACTATTATACTTACCCTACCTATATATAAACTATTTTTTAGGTCACTTGGAGTCAGTGGGAGATCATGTCGGTTACTACGATCTTGGGGTTGCAGGAGTTGTTTGGGATTTTTAGTTGTAGTCATTTTACTTTCTTTTGGTACTTGCAGTTTTCCCTTTTAGTTGTAGTATTTCTTGCATGACATTACATATGTGTACTTTGGATTTATTTATATTTCAATCTGAGTTGGATTCGGTTGGTGTCTATTTTATCTCTCTATTTTGCATGTGTTCTCTTAGAGGGTAATTCCTATCATTTGTGTGTTTACTATACCCTCAGTTCTAGTCACCAACCCAGGGCCTACTATAAGTGAACTCGGGTATCACTATCTCCATTCTGACATTACTGTCCCAGGATGGGTACACATTGTGGGGAGGGGGTTGTGACAGATGACCTAGGGTATTACCTAGACTATAAACTAACTTTAAAATCATAATCAATTTGACATATCATGACAATGCAATCATGTACCAATATGATCAATACAATAGTGAATGTGTTTCTTCTATAATGAACGATGTAAATAAGATTTTGTAAAAAGTTTTATAAACCTTCACCAATTGGTTCCAAACATTATCACTATGTTGCTTTAACAAACATCATCTTTTAAAATTCATTAAAAAAATTATTCACTTTCTTACCTAATAATAGGTAAGAACTTCTTCTCTAGAATTCATATAAAAACTCAATTTGATCCCTCTTTCTAATTCCTTGGTCTTATTCTACTATCTAGAAATGTGTTAGTATGATTTCTCAATATTAAACCAGAACCCTGCTCTTCCCTTTCTTCTTTATTTGATTAGAATCTATATTTCCAATGGTTTGGTCCAATCCGATGAATCCTTACAACCACTTATTTAATCACTTATTCTTCTATTCAGAATCTTTTCTCCAGAATATCTTTCTGATAAATAGTTCAAAACAACATCTCTATCACTATTCCTTCTTGTACATAAATAGTATCAGAGTACATTATACTTCAAACCCTTCATATAGGTTTACCCAAAAAAATATGGTAACTTGGAATAATTTTCCTACTCAATGAAATTTAGGATCTCTAGAATTTATATTCATTTTAACTTCATTTTCCCCTTCTCAAATCTTCTCAAAACTTCTAGAACATTCATAAAGTTTTTACTTTATTATAATTAAGAATATTTTCTTTAGTCTAATCACTTGATTCTGATAATTCTTTTTTTTGTGACTCTAATCATTCTTCTTACCTCAAAGTCAGTCCAAATAACTTTCTTACAAAAATATAGTCTGATAGATTTTCATCATATGATGAATTATTGATGTTAAACAGATCATTTGATGAATCTATATTAACATATCATCTAATGTATAAATCTATAAAACTCATTTGATGGATCAGTCTCTAAAGATCATATGATGGATTGGTCTATAAATCTCATTTGATGTATTAGTGTCATCATCTTTCCATATTAATCGGTGTCAATAACTTTTCCAATTGATCAGTGTCAACAAATTCTATGATAGATCGATGTTAATAACTATTCTAATTCCTAATCAACAACTATGGTCCATCATATACAACTTTGGTAAACCTATTTTCTTACTCTAATGGAAATCTAAATCTGATTTATTATCAGTGGAAAACACTCATATAATGGGTTGGTGGATTAAAATTGTCTAATGGATCATTTTATTCATTTCCTAAAATATAATCCCTCAACTTTATTTAAATTTATTTCACATTTGTGACATTGAAAAAACATAGAATTTAGAAACTGAAAATTCTTTTTTCCAAAAAAAAAGAACATGTGATGATTTTCTTCGGATCAGATGCATCTATTGACTTTCATCTTATGAGCTACATATGATCAGAAAAATTTCACTTCTTTAAATATCAAAAAATTCAAACAACCAACCTTTAAAATACTTCTATATCTGGTGATCCTTGATCCAATGACCTACATCTAGAAAATTTCAACTTCATAGAAACATTTGAAATTATCATTTATCTTTTATTATTAAAACTCTTTCTTATATCATGACTTATTCATGATGTTTATAATATTAAACAATCATTAAATCATCATCATATTTTATATGTCAAACATCTCTTATAACATTCTAAATTAGGTACATCTTCCCACTTTATTCAAAAAAATGCCATTCCAAAAATATGAGTTTGATAAAAAGTTTCCCTAAAGAAAAAAACTTCAATTGATGGGTTTTATCATTAATTTTTTTTGATCACCTGATTCTGAAATCCTTCACCCGATCACCATATTTTACAAAGTGACGTGATTTTTCATAAAGGTGAAAAAAGGCAAAACTTCCATCAATCTTTCTTTCAAAAAACACCTCCATCTAACTTGGTCAGAATAACAACATCTTAACAACTCAATAACTCTACTAAGGAATTACTCCCCTACCCCTAGAAGTTAGGGAATAAAATCCCCCATACAGTTTCATGCCATCCCATTTTTTCCCCATGATCATATAATTATGTTTCCCTTGAAATTGCACCTTGTCTTTATGGTGGTAATATTCCATGTTTCCTCCTCAACCATACGGCACATCCTTCTTTGGTCCCACCATTGGTTCCTATTCCTCCTCACTCAATTGATTGATACTCTATTATACCATCATCTTGAGTCCCTTTATTGAACACAGTTTCCCCATACTAAATATTTTTTCCACATTTATAGAAAAAACCCTTCATTTTCCTTTCCTAACATTCCTCTTTGGGTAGACCTCAGACTCCCCTCACCTAATGTGCATTGTCTATTCCTCATTATTCCTTCTCTAATACTTCCATTAGTGTAAAAAAATTATTGTATTGGGATTCTAGAACCTCTCATGGATTTAAAAAATATATATCTTGTCAGGGGGTTCATGTTGTGGAAGTATTCCCATGGACAACAACTTATATTCTACTCTCCTAGAAAGAGTCGTGATTCACACATTTCTTGGTGGATCATGAGTCATAACTATGATTTTAAACACTATTTTTGTCCCTCTAATAAATAGAATCTTGTACCAATATTCAAATAGGTATGGAATCCATAAGTAAAGGCTTTAAAATTCATCAATATATTCAATCATTGTTCTATATTATCATATTTCCTTCAAAAAAATCACTAGATCTTCCTTTGTTGTGACATCATATCTACTTAGTAGCTCCTCCTTGAACTACTTCTATGAAAGTTATAGCTAAACTGAATTAAGATAAATTATCCAATACTAAGATAACCATTCTGTAATAAGTTGTGACAATAACAATTTGAACTCTTCACATGTGTGGTAGATGGGAAATAATTTTTTTTCATGGGTAATATAAGTAATTGGATTCTCAACAAAGAAAATTGGCATTTTCACCTATCGGGTTGACATACTAAGTAGCGCCATCCACTCCACATTGCGCTCACCTTCACTGACAACTGGAATCTCTCGTTTTTGATCAGTGTCCACAGTATCAGTGTTTAAGCTTCTTCCTCATTCCTCTGTAATAATCAATTTCCCTTTTTCTGCTCTATGATTCAGTTTTTCTATCCAATTCATCCCTTACTGATCCAACATCACCAATAAATCCAATATCTAGATTTCAAACCACAACTGACTCACCTCCTATTGAAGGTATTTGAAATCATTTTACTTGTTTTTAGGTACTACTCAGCCTTATTTTTGATCATTCTTTTTTTGGTTCTTATATAGGGTAACTTTCGATGAAATATGAAAAAAATTAGAGGTTATTTGGGTAGTGCATAGTTGGCACATGGTTTTCCCAAACTGTGCACCCTCCTAGTGAAAACCATGTAACCCTGGATAGTGAGGGTTTTCATGGTTGGTGCACAGTTTGAAAAACCATGCACCCACCTAGTAGAAAGAATGCACCCGAGTATAGGGGTGCATTATTCGGGCATGTTGTTTGTCTAACTGTGTAGCCATGTCTATATAACCGTGAATGTGG
The DNA here is from genome assembly GCA_963277665.1 of Viscum album. Taxonomy (NCBI): domain Eukaryota; kingdom Viridiplantae; phylum Streptophyta; class Magnoliopsida; order Santalales; family Viscaceae; genus Viscum; species Viscum album. The sequence goes on from OY728122.1 coordinate 1,771,245,690, forward strand.
GACTTTTTTACATAAAATTTATAAAAAAAATACCTAACCCCTATTTAAGCCCTTTATAAAGCCTAACTCAACCTGAATCAATTTACTAGGATTTTAAGTCTCTTAAGAACCAATTTGGTCTCCTCCAAAACTATTCATTCACATATAAAATCATAGAGAATCTCATTCAATCTCCTCCAGGTAAGTGAGTCTCCTCTCATGTGTTATATCCTTATCTCTCTTTCTATACTCCTTAGTAAGTGTTAGATCATCATATTTTTTATGGATCTAAACTCAATTTAATTGAATATTAATTCTAGGTTTTATCTCTTGATATTCTTCTTCATTGTTCTTCATTGGAAGATCCCATTATGGGTGTTGTTCATTATGATTATATGATTAAATATAGGTGGATCTATTGAGATTTTACACTATATTAAACCTTAATTTTCTTGATTTTTAGAAATTATATTTCAATTGATTTATGAAAACCCCAATTTGATGTGAATTGGAATTGGAATTTGATATGTTATAGATTTTATGAAAACCCCCCAATTCCAATGGAATTGGAATTTGGGAAATATTTTTGTAATTGATGGAATTGGTGAATTGATTTTGGAATTGATTTTATAAAATGGATTAAGTTGAATTAATGAAAACCTATGATTGGTTTTGTCTTAAAAGGAATGAAATTTTGAAAAACCCATGTTTTTTTCAAATTAATTGTAATTTTTTAAAGGAAAAGTGGGAAATTGAATTGTGAATGATGATTGATTTGAAATAAAATGATTTTACCTTTTTAAATTATTTGATTAAGAACACACAAGAATGGGTAGTTAGTGAATTATTTGGGAAAGTCATACTAGGATGATTATTCCCTAGAAATTGATTGATAATGAAAACTCTAACAAAAATATAGTTAGGTAGAAATTATCCCTGATTGGATGTTGATGAGTCTTATTTAGCCTGAGCCTGAGGGACGTGTGTACACATATTTCCATGATCACTGATATGAGAAGGGTTGGGATCTTAACTAGAAGCTATCATACTGTAGGGATGATGATCATGGTGCTTGTTGTTATTTTTTTTATTATAAATTCCATTTATAGAGAACTATTTTATTCATGATTTCTGATTTATATAAACTATTTTATATAAAATGTTAATTTAAGACATGTGTGAAATGTTTTCCATATTTTAAAATAAAATCATTTTTTTAATATGAAAATGTATTTCCATGCTCTTTTTTAAATTTAAATAATTATTTGGTTTATTGTTATGGAATCTATTATGGAACACTTGGTGATACCCTACTAGGTTTTTATAGATTACACCCTTTATTTTCCTTCGAGCATTTATAGATTTTTTTTAATCCGAGTCTAAGAAAAGGGAAAGCACCTCTTAGAGGAGGTGAATTTTCTTGATCCTTTGGTCTTGGATTGATGAATCCTTTAGGATGTGGAGTTTATCATATCAGATTTTGAGTGCTTTTATGGTGTTTTATTTTGGGTTTTGATATACCTGATTGGTTTCTAGTACGTTTTCTTCCTATGGAATTTTGAGTATACTGACTTGTTTATTTACCTTATGATGTTTTTTTGGAAAAAATATTTCCCTATTTTATCTTTTATGATTCCATGTTCTAGTTTCCAACTCATGTGGATTGGTAATTCCATTTTAGATATGTCATTATTTTCTTAGGTATCAGGGTTCTAGGGTGTCTATTCTAGTTCATGACAAGGGAACTATCCCACATTTCTTCCCCTGAAGTCTCAAAGATAGTTACTTTATTCTCTATTCTTGTAGGGGGAAAACTACTTCATATTCAAATATTCAATTTATATCTCCTTTAATATATTATTCTATTTTATCTACACTTCATAAACTAAGTCTTTTTAATTCAAGTGTGGCTACTGCATCAGTTTCATCTTGCATGAATGGGAGTTCATGCTGCGTTGGCATCGTCTGACCTAGACATATCAGCTCTATATAGATTTTATCTAGAGTTCTCATCAACTAATTTTCACAAACTAAGACCACCTTCTTAAGGTACATGTATTGCATCTTCTTCATCTATCCCAACTCTCTTATGTAGCTCTCCTAAGTTCATCTCCTATATATCTCTCTCAATAAAAGCACCAATTGATAGAAACAAGATAGTTTAACAAAGGAATATGATGCATATCAGCTATTAAAATGGGAAATAATTAAATCATACTCATATATAGAGATATATATAGGATAAAGATAAATAAAAATAAGAATATAGGGTAATAAGAGATCCTCGAATGGCACAACATCCTAGGTTCGATAGACTAACCCACCCTTATTTTTTATTGAATAGCCTTATAATAATTCATAGAATCCCCTAATTAATGGGTCATTCCTTTATTATATTCATCTAAAAACTTCTTAATATCTCAAAAATACTATTAACTAATAAATTACTCACATTCCCCTGGATGATAGGGAATATACTCCTCTATACAACAGCACAATATCCCCTTTGTTTCCCATGTTCATATAAAACCTAGTGAATCATACCAAGTGAATTTCTAAAAAAATGGTTGGTAACATCACAAACACCCAAAACTATTCTTTTATGGTAGCCTAAGAACATACTATTATAACTAAGATTTCCTGGGAGGTTTCTTGGGTCTTTTAGCATTAGTGGTTTTGTACATTTTATATGATTTTTTACACTACACCTCTTGAGTTATTATTCCTTAGGGTAAAGTGATCTTGTATTAGTTCTAGGATCATGTTTCAACTCATATTCACTTACCCTATCCATAAAATCATCTAATTATTTTCCAAATAGATAGATAATTAATTGAAAAAAAAAGAACAATTAAGAATATGGTTTTCACAAGGTAAGAAACACATGAATTAATTATATCTCTCCCATTACCCCATATAAAACGCTATCTTATAATGATTAGAGTAAAGAAAAACATAGGAATATGAAGATCCCCCCCCCACATAGATGTGTTTCTCAACTTCCTCTACTCCATAGGATCTAGTTGCTACGTCCACAATACCATTGGTGGATGAATATGATGTTGATAAAGAATCCAATAAATGGAATGGAGTAATGGGGGAGATATATTTTTATAATATAATGGATTAAAATGAATGGAACTCCTCTTCTTATCTAGAAGAATGGGTGTATATCAGTGAATAAATCAGGAATTCCTCTATAATGATAATTCCCTTCAAAAATCCATTTTCATAATATTTCTCCACATGGCTTGATCTCATTAATTTCATAAAGCTTCCAAGAACTTATAATTCATTTACTTTGAGTGAAAGTAAGTAGGGATGGGTAGCATCTTCTCTTTCATAGTAATTGACTTCTACATGGATTCTTCATAACAGATTACATAATTTGGTGAAATAAGAATATATAAAGATTCATCCCCTCTTCCATGTTCTCCATGTGTTACTAAGATTATATCCATTACTTTGATTTCATTTGATGGTCCCCACTTAAATTAGATTTCAGTATCTTCTTTGAGGGTGCGTGAATTGGCCTAGGCAGTAGGAAACTTGAGGGTATATTGTCTATCCTTGATGAGTAATTTGAGTTTGAGAATACATTTTCTAGGGTGGAGTCTATATCTGGGATTTAGGTATAATTGGGTGAGCTTTATATTACGATGGAGATTGGTATTATGTTGGGGACCCTAGAGAATACATCGAAGCAATAGATGGAATTTTTGAAGCTTGAGTATGTATTGTACTATGGCATAGAATTGGGAGAAATTTACGTTGTGTTGAATTCCTAGATACCATAGATCATGATTGAGGATATGTTGTACCCCAAGAGTGTGTTTGAGAGACTTGAGAGGTCTTTAGGCCTCTATTTGGTGTTATTTAAGTTTAAAATTATATTGGCCAACCTCAGGGTTACTCTTACATGATTTCCTCTCTTCTTCCATTTTTTAAACACAAAAAGTTCCCCTTTATATTTTAATCCCACATAGCCTCATATAATTAGATTTTATTCATATAAAACCACTCCCCTCAATTCAATTCCTTCAAAATATTAATTTTTTTTTTACTGCCTAAATTGAAACTCAAAAATATATTTATAAAAAAGTACATATTAACATGGTTTTCAATTATAAAATGTAAAAAAATGATTTATTATTCTAAAAATAATAAAATATTTAAAACTAACATCATTTATTCAAATAAATAATAAAACTAAACAATTTATATTCAAATTATTTTTTAAAATAAAGAAAAAAATTAATCCAACAAATGGGTCCACTTTTATAGAAGATAAATTTATAAATATTTATAAAAATGGTAAAAGTGTGGGATAAAATATTTTGGGGGATGGTGAACTGCACCGTTCAAATGTATGAAATTGCATTGAAAGGGGGTTATCAAAAATCAATAAAAATTAAGTCCTTCAAGCCATTCGGGCTTATGAAATTTCATAATGTGATTCTATGATGGTATACTTTTCACTTGACATGGTTGTGAACTAATCCACTTATATGATCGGATGTGATCCAATGGAAAATTTTAAATATGGATAAGACAATACTTTCTAGAATAAGTTTTTATCCAAATTCAAAGGGTGGGATAAATTATCTAAATGTGTATTATCAAGAAAATAAAATGAATATCTTTAGGATAAAAAATTATTCTCAATTTAATCCAAAATTCCAATTTCTCTCCTTTCCTTATAAAACATCAAATAGCGTTTATTGGTGTAAAATAATAAATTATCTTCCATTAATCACTTGTTCCCAAAAAAATTTCAAGGTTTACTCTACACTAAGTACTAGTAGTAAGTAATGATCCACCATTGTATCCTAAATTGGATTCACTTTCAACCAAGAGTATTACCAATTTGGTGGGGGAAACCCAATCTTAAAGATATAGTTCATCTAAATTATTAATTATATAATTATCCACCCATATCCCTAATATATTTATGTGTTATGCACTTCAAATTTATCTCTAACTTTTTCTTTTTTGTTTTCTATAGCTTGGTCAGTAGTGTGCATTGTAAGATTCTTATTTTATATCTAATCATATATTGGAATTATGAGTTAGCTTCCTTGGAAATATCTACCTTGAATCCTATTTAAGGTGACCTTTAAATCGTTATTTGAAGAGGTGGAACTTGAATACAATTTAGTACCAATTCAGATATTATTTACAGAGTCATGTATTCCACTTAGTCATCTAATTTGTGTTTTCTAAGGTGTTGAAGATGTTGGGATAAATTTCATAGGAAGTTTTTGGAAGGATGGTGGAACCTTAACTGGAATTTAAAATGGAATAGAAAATCAAACCATGAAAAATATCATTGCATTGTTACTGGTTATCTTGAAAATAAGATTCATCCTAATCTAGTGTGTTGTATCATGATAGGAATTTTGGGGATTTTATACATATTTAACTAGAAGATCATACTAAACCACCTATTATTTTTACTTACCATAGAAGAGGAGTACTTGAAGGGGGATTTTGTGAATAACTATTAAATTTACAATGGGTAGAGTTGAAAATAAAACATATTAAATAAATTCCATTAGGAATATAAGAGGATGATTGGGGTGGGGGAGGGGGTATTGAGTCAGTTTTTAGTTATGGGGGAATGAGACTAGGCCTGGAGAAGATTATTCCTATGAGAGAGTATTGATCCTCTGGTTTCTTCCATATGGTACACCTTATAGTAGAATAATCAAACTTTCTAGAATATAAATTCTTTTTTAAATCTTCTTCCCATGTAGAAACTCTTTCAACTTGGTTATTTAATTGAGAGGAAACAACTCATTGTATTTTCTCTAAATGGAGAGAGATTTTCTTATGAGAGATTTCTAAAATTATTTTATAGTGATGCATATGAATACACAATTGGATATTAGTTTCAAATTTAAAATCTATTCTGTTAAAATTGAAAATAGATCTCCAATTTTAAGTGTAGCTAGAATCGATTGTGATGAAAATACATTAGTAGGTGCATGAGATATTAGTGACATTAAGCCAGATCAATCAGTTTGTATATAGTCAATAATAGAATTCCAATCAGGGAGCAGATATAGGAAAGTTAATTGAAGAAAAGGTGGGAGGGATTAGTATTCAGATGGGAGAGGAAGGAAATTAATGATAGAAGGTAGATTTGGGAGAATGAAGGGATCGGCGCAATGTCTAGCATGAAGAGTTATATGTAGTAGTTCAGTAGGTAGAGATTCCAATTTTTTCTGGAAATGATCCTGTAACATGAAATACCATAGTTGAAACATATTTTTCCATCCATCATACTCATAAGTAAATTAATATTCCTCTATCTCATTTGTGTATGGAAGGACTTTTCCAGTATTGGATTACTTCATTGAAGGAAACCGGTGTAGGTATTACTTGGAGGTAACTCAAGGAAGAGATGTTAGGGTGATTTGGAAATGTAGTGGAGGAGGATATGGTGATATTTATGAAGAAATTGTGAAAAATCGGGGTAGTGTACATGTGTATAGATGAGTTTTATCATGTTTTGTTATGATTACCTGATATCTTCGAAAGGTGTTACATGATCATGTTCATCGGTGGGTTGAAACTATTGGGCCCACTTTTTGTATGGATTATATTTGTTTTTAACTAATTTTCATTTGTTTTCAACGATGTTTAGTAAGATACGAATATCTCATTGATATTAATATAATGATGTCTAAAGTTAATGGAGATTGAGTGAAGTCCTCAAGTCTTAATATTCCAAGAAAACATGTGAATTGTTTGAAGACTTTGAGTTTCAGGGTGATTCCTGGAGAATTGTTACAGATTCATTTGATGACATTAGATGTCATGGTTGAATAATTATCCTATATAATATGACTATGATTTTAATATTTTTTTCAAAAATATTATAAGTTTTTTGGAGAAATTGTGATGCAATCCTTATAAAGGAATGGGATAGTACAAGTGGTGCCAATCATATTCTGGTTTTATTGGAAGGAAAGATATTGCTGGAAGATAGGGAAGTTACAATACTTTCCTTTGAAAATATCATGATGCTAAAGGTGATCGATCAAAGGATAAATATCACCAGAGATGGGTTTTGTGATATGATCATAAATTTGTTTGATTGGTGTTTCTGAAGCATATTTTAAGGTGACACTGTTTTCTAGTGCTTTCCAAATTTTTGTGTCCAAAAATTTGAGAATTTAAAGAAGTGTTTCTGGAAAAGGAATTTGTGTGCAAGTATTAAAGAGGTTTTTAAAATTTTGTGCAAGTCATATTTCAATATCATCACATAAAAATGTGAAAAAGGAAATGAGTGCATGAAAGTTAAGGTATTGTCACACAAATAGGAAGTGGTGCGCATGTAGTAAGTTGTGTGTAAGCAAGAAGTTGTGCATAGGGTGAAATTCCTATAAATAGGCAGCTACCCTCCTCATTTGTAATTCTCAAAACTTGAGAGAAAATATGATCTCTGGATCATGAAATTAATAGGTATTGGTCCATAAGCCGAAGTGGCGTGCAAGTTTTGAGTTGCGCACAAGCAGGGAGTTGCAAGCAAGTAGTGTGTTTTGTGTAAGTCAGAATTGGTGAAAAAGTTATGATTTGTGCACAATAGTAGTGCCCAAGTTGTGATTCTCACACAATAGTGGTGTGAAATAATTGAGTGGTGTGCAAGCAGGGAGGTGTACAAGTACGGAGGAATTCATGAAGGGAGTGGAGTGCAAGTTATTTTCACTAGTAGGTTCTTACCATCTTCTGGGTAGAAAATTGAAGAAGAAAGGGAAATCAAGACACTATTTCACTATTCCATATTATTCTGTGTCAGAGATGAAGAAATAGAGTGGCAAATATATATTTAGTTATTCAGGACATATCAATTGTGATGATTCTAAGATGATATGATCTTAATTGATTTAATAATCACATGGAAAGTTTTTTATTCCAATAAGAATAAGAAGAAGAAGAAGTGATCTTGGTGTAGTTGGTTTTGCACTAAAGAAGAAAGAGATATTAATACACTGCTATAAACTATTTCATGTCTTTGTGTGTCAAATATCAAAGGGGAATAGGAAGTGACTAGCCAAATTGGTATTAGTTGATTATAATTTGGGTCAGAGATAATTTTTTTCATCATTACACAACACATAAATATTTTTGTGACTAACAGAAGAATAAGATTGTGCAGCTATCAAGTTTGTTGACGAGAATAATTAAGAATAGTTACTTGCGTGCTACTAAGTAAATAAAAAGTGAATATAGGAAGAACAAAGTAGTACTATGACATCAAATAGGTGTCAATATGTTGAATACTTTATTGGTGTTACAAACCTTTAACAAGGAGAATACTATCTTGGGATGCAGTATAAAGATCCATCCAAGAGCTGTAAAACATACACTATTGGATTTTTTTCATAGTGATTCGTGAGTGTAAGGGTATATCCTACTCTGTGTAACCACACAAAAGGATTATTTTATAGTGGTTTTGTGGTCATGATTATTTCCAACCATGCTAGGGATATATCTGCCCTTTTTTTAGTAGTGAACCTTGTAAAAATATCATGTTTTATCTTTACTTATTTCATATACTTTCATACGATTGGGAAAGATAATAAGATAATAAAGAACCTAATAGGTAAAGAGGTATAGGGATAAAAATATGCAATTGGATTAAAAAGTCCCCAACATTGATTCACCCCCCCCCCCTCTTAGTGTTAGGTTTATCACAAAATGGTCCTTACAGAAACTAGAAATCATAAGTACAATTTTACACACAAAATATATAGTAAGGATTGATTTATAACTCTTAATAGAATATTAGAATGAGAATTGATAGTGAATGGATTAATTTGGAAACCTGAGACTTAGATAAGGAACAGTGTTTCAAAAACTCAAGTAAGGAGCTAGAACCCAAATTCTGTAAAACATATTCTGATAATGGAAACATTAGAGAAAGCAAAATCATGTGAAATCTTCCAAGATAGAAGGGTGTTAAAAACATTTCACGAGAAGAATTAAAGGAATTAAGGTATAAAGGATTGTGTTATAATTATGGGAAAAAGTTACAAATTGGTTATGGATGCATGGAAAAGGTCTATAGATTGATAGTGTGGAAATTTGTAGAGGCTCATAAAGATATAGAAGTGTAAAAGGAAGTTTAGTGGTGAATACATAACATCCTAGGGATATTCAAGAACTATAAATTCTTATAACTACAGTGAGTGTAATAGAGGAAGCTCTGACTAGATGTAATAAGTATTTTTTGGTGGAGGGAACTATAAAAGTAGTACCCCTATTAATTATTATCGATAGCATTTTCCACACCCCGACCTATATAATTATTATTTTTTATTTCTTTGGATTTTAAATATTTTTTTTTGAGGTTCAGGTTGAATCCCAAACAAAACTTTTGAGTTATGTCAAAAAGTGCACATTTTTTAGTTAAAGTTGTTGGGTGCACATGCGGAGTGCATTTTGGAAACCCCGTGCAGCTTCATCCAGGAAATTGCACAACCCCCCTATCTTCGAAAAAATTAAATGGTTAGATTTTGTAATTTATTATGTTATTTAAAATTTTTTTATTCTTAATAATTTTATTATTATTATTAAAATGAAATGAATATTTTTATCATTTTTATTTTTATTGTTATGATTATTATTATTATTAATAAAAAGTTTCATTAGTATAATCATAATTATTAAAAATATTGTTATTAATATTATTAATATTAGGAATAAAGAAAATGTTAATAAATAATTTTAATATTATATTATTATAATTAAATATTTTTTGTTTTTAAAATTATTATTTTTACTTCTTTTTTTATTATTAAATTTTTATTATTATTATTAGGTGTATTATTAATATTATTTTTATTAATTTTATTTTTATTATTATAGATTAAAGTTATTATTATATTATTATTATTACTACTACTTTTGTTTTTATTGAACTTTCTTTTATTTTTTTATTTTTTTCCTAACCCTAGCGTAGCTGCCACCCTTCTCCTCTCCCTCTCCCCTACATGCTACACCCCTCCTCTATCCCTCCCATGTTGCGGCTCTCTCTCCCCCTCTCTACCAGTCGACCTCCTCCTCGTTGCCTCCCCTCTCCAGTCACGCCCTCCAGCTATCCCGCACAAGTAGGCCACCACCCCTCCCTCTTTCTCCCACTATTCATGCATTGTTCATCCGCTTCCCCCTACTCTCGATCAGTTCCTTTCAGTCGTGGGTGACCCCTCCAACCTCTGTGTACCATCCAGCTACCCATCGTCCAGCCTGCCATCTGGCTGCTGCCCGCACCTCCCAGCTGGTACACGTCGTCCGGTCGCTGCCCAGCTACCTCACCAGCACCGGATCTCCCTTATGGCAACCGCGGACCCATGGGGTGCCCCCCTATCAGCACAGTCTGACTAGCTGGCGCAGCTCTGGCCATCCTGCGCCTCCCTACCAGTGCACTCCAGACGTTGTGTTCCCTAGGACTGGTTGCACACCCTCCTACCGACACCTTTTTTCTATTACGCACCCTCTTCCTTACCGCACTCCCTCTCTATCGGTGCATGTCTCCCCTTTCCAACTATTGCACGACCATTCTGATTGAGTGCACCACCACGCCGAACCATTCATTGTTTTGTGTGCCCCCTGGTCGAGCGTGTCTCCACACCAAGGTGGGTTATGCGTTGTTATTTCATTTGAATTATTTTAAGTCTATGTTGATATGTTTTCATTTATTTTTGTGGTTTCAGTGTGTTGGAAAGTAATTTATGTGATACTGAAGTCATCAACTTGTGTGTTCCTATACGCTCGTGTGAGGCGTGTTGCATCATTGTGTTCAACCTACTAGTCGAGGTAGGTCCCCCACTACACTTTCCTCCGAATTTAGAATTTATATATTTATTTTCATTTCATTTATTTTCGTTAAATGTGAAATAATATTAAATAATTAGTTTTAGAATATTGATTTTCTATAAATGAAACAATTTATTACTATGCATTTCACTGGAAATATTCTCTGGATGGATTGTTGCATAATGGTGAAAAATGCATGTTTGACCTTTGAACTTAATTCATGAATTTTTAAGTGTGGTTCTGGTTTGATGTGAAATTTTTTATTCTGATGCGTGAGAAAATTTTTTGGTTTCTCTTGAGAAATAATTTTTCTTTTAAAATTTATTTAAGGCCCATTTGGCTCTTGATGAAAGTGGGTTGTGTTTGGATATTTGAAAATGTTTTTACTTGTGATGAAAAAGTGTTGGGTTCTCTTTGAAAAGGGGTTATTTCTCAAAGGGTTTTTAAGTATAATTTGTAACTTTAAAAATAAATGGTTATGTGGAAATCTCTTCATGGAAAATTATATTTCCTTAGTTACATTGAATGTGGTGGGAGGACCATGCTAAGTGACCCCCTTGCATTGGAATGGTTAAAAAGGAAAGAATATATTCCATGTGGTGACTCAGGTGATGCATGTTGTTTGAAATATTATTATATATGTGCATGTGATTTGATGCTCAGTTGGCATCGGTTGGTTTACCCTTTTTGTTACACATGTTGACATGAGAATCTTTCATAGTAAGTGAATTTTCTATGAATGACTGTTTCACTAATTTTGGTTACGCACTGGCTAGTGTCCCATAGTAGGGTATATTTCATTATTATTATTATGGGGTTGGGCCCCACGACCAAGCCAGGTAGAGTGACAGTCGGGCATTAGGGGGTTATAATGTCATTGAGTAGGACATTCCTTCAGGATGAGTCACATGTATACTACCTTCTGCATTTTTCACAAGATCCTTGGTTCGACCCATGTTTTCTTTGGAACTTATATGTATGTGGAGGACGATTGAGGTCATTAGTTTGGTTTCTATCCCCCATGTGCTACTTTTACATAACCCTTGTTTTGTGATGTGTGTTGTGTATGGTTTCTTCTTTTTTAACAACTAAATTTTGGATTTTAAATCATTCGCGATTTTTTTAAAGTGTAACGCACCTTTCCCTTCAAACCGTAAACATGTTTTTAAATTGAAAAGAGAAATGTACTATTACTTTCTTTAGAAATGAAAGTGTGTGTAAAAACTCATATTTTATATAATGTATTTCAAACATGAAATTAGTAAAATTCATCATTTAATGGTAGTGATTTGAGAATATATTGTTGGTCATGCCTACTGAGTTTTAATTCTATCGCCTATAGTGTTTTCTTGCATTTAGTTTCTATTACAGGTTCGACTCGAGCTTTCTCACCATGGGAGAGAGTTGGTTGTGGATCATAGAGTGACTCTTGGGGTCATGAGGAGTTTTGGTCATGGTCAGGTTAGTGTGTTGTTGTTGGTTGTTATTTCTTTTTTTTTTGAGTAATTTATTTACTTTGGGTTATTGTACCTTTTTTCACTTCTTTACTTATTTTCATTGGGAAAAATCATTCCCATTTGTTCTCTACTGATGCCTTGGAACTTGTCGCCAGTCCAGGAGGATCAGAAACACCTCTCAAGCCTTTCCATGAATCAGCTCAGGTGATCAGTTTTGGGTCAACCCGGGTTGGTTCATGACAAAATGGTATTAGAGGAGGTCATATTTTTGGTGGACCTTTCTTTCTAGAGACCCCATAACTATTTGTGGATGTTAAGGTAGAAGGAGTACGATTTTTAGGGCTCAAGGTGTAGGGATAGGAAGGATATCATGAACCCTTTCTGGTTCTAAACCTCAAGTTACCATGGGATGTTTGGGTTGTTAGTGTCTTTTTGGTTCCTTTGAATTGTTTTATACTGGGAAATAAAAATGGAGTTGGGAAAGTGGTCTCTATGAGCTCGCATGGCCTATAAATCCATGTGGATCTGGGGAAATTACCCTATAATTCTCTCTATAATGGTGGCATGACTGGCGTATAGTCATCAACCATATGTCTGAGTCACCCATCGGCACTAGTTTCCCCTTGTGAACCATTTTTGGTTTTTCTTACTTCTAGAAAATGGTTTCAAAAAGTCTTTTTTTGAATTTTGAAAAGTTTAATTTCAAATGGTAATGACCATGTTTTGACCCAGCTCTTGGTTTCCTTGTCCCTCAGTGCATGAAGATTTGAGGGATGCCCAAGGTGTAGTTTCAGGTGGTGCATCGTTAGAAAATACTCTAGTTGATCAACCTATGGACTAAATCCTCAAGTTTTGGAAGTTGAACCCTCCCCTCATTTATGGTCAAGCCTATCCTCTTGAGGCATAGGAGTGGTTGTGGAAGATTGAGAGTAACTTCTATTTTCTCACGCCACCTGATTCATTGAAGTTGAAATTGGTTACCTTTATGATTGAAGTCCCAACCTAGAAATGGTGGAAGTATGTGTCTCGAAGCAAGCCTCGATAAGATCTCACCTGGTAATTATTTAAGTCTTAGTTCATCGAACAATACTTATTTGGGTTGAAAAATCTTAGGAAGAGTATGGAGTTGTGTTTTCTTCAGTAGGGTTTTAAATTAGTATTATAACTCTATCGATGATTCTTAGATCTAGTTCCATATGACCAATGGTTTGTTGAAAACGATCCCAAAAAGGCTCGGAAATTTGGGTTTGGGCTCCGACTTGAACTGTAGTCAAAAGTGGAAGTGCTCAACCTAACCACCTTCTCAGATGTTGTGGGTCAATATGTTCTGGCTAAAGATGAGTTAGGAGGAGGACTTGAGTTGGAGAATCCTCCCTCGGTCTTTGTAAGCAGTTCATACGATGGTGATAGAAAGAATGGGAAGCAACCTGATGCTGGTGGATCTAATAGAGAAATCAAGAGGCCTTCGGACCTTTAGTTATCTTATTCACAGCACAATGTTGTGATCTATCACTAGTGTGGTAAGCAGGGTCACAAGAGGCTAACATGATCGAGTGTTCTGAGACCCTGCCACACCTATGGGAATCTGGGTCACTTGTAGTGATTTTGCCATTGTGTTTCCAAGAAGTGAATTGAAGCCAGACTTGGCTTCTTGAAGGTCACCTCATCCTGTTAGTAAGAGTAGGACAATTTATGGGATCAGTTTGGGTTTTTCTCTTTGTAGTGTCCACTAGATGTAGTGGTCATCTCTTATGGTGTTTTGTGGTGTTTTTTTCCTTCAGTTGTAAGAATGGTTATTGTCGAACCTCTTTGAAACCTTTATTTTCTTTGGATGTGTGTTTGGTGAAATTCTAGTTCGTGTGTTGTGTTTGGGAATTTTTGAAGCCTGACTGTGAGGCAGGAGATGCTTCAATCATTGAAGCTCCAACTATAGGTCCCAAAGTGAAGCATGTGCATAATCAGGAGAACCCTAGCGGTGTAAAAGGGCCTTGGTTTAATCATTGTCCTTAGTGTGGAATGTTTTGTGTTATTCTAAGGGTATGATGTTGTTGATAAAGAGATGGTGGTAGTTTTTATTCTCTATCAGTTCGGCCCTTCCCTTCTCCCCCTCATGGTGGGGGTTTTTGTTCTATGTGGGAATTTTTCAATTTTGGTTAATTTCATCTGTTCTTATGGTAGCGAGACCCACAGTGGGTCTCACAGAGTTACACCTAAATTAATTTAGTCTTATCCTGATCCTTGTAGTGGGGAGTCTATTCGGGCCTCCCCGTGTCAATATTAGAGTTTCTTTTCATGTATCATTTGGTGGCGAGTGGTCTCATGCGGAACCACCTAATCCTAAGTTCTTCCTCTTGAGTAAAAGTAGTAATTGGAGTAAACCCAATGGTTTAGTTGGGTTAATATTAGGGGAATAAACATAGTAAGTGGTTTAGGTTCGATCCTTGGTTGAAATAGATGGTTTGGGTCCTGCTTGGTGGAGGTTAAGGTGTTCGTGTTTTGAGGATGAGTTGTGTGTCGTGGGAGTTCGGTGTCTGTTTGGATCAATCAACTGGAGATGATCAAACTTTTGGAGGTGGATAACACTTAAGAAGTTTTATCTTTGGGGATAGATCTTGTTTTGGCTTTCTGGGGGGTGGAAAGCATTATGGTTGGGAGAATTGTCACACCCCGAATGATCTAATTATTTTATTTTATTATTTATTTTCCATTTAAAAATTTCGTGTTGAGGTTCGGGTTGAATCCCAAAAAAAACTTTTGAGTTATTTCAAAAAGTGTGCATTTTTTAGTTGACATCATTAGGCTCACGGGCAGAGTGCCTTTAGGAAACTCTGTGCAGCTTCGCCCAGGCAATTACGTGACCCGCCTATCTTCGAAAAATTAAAATGTGTAAATTTTGTAATTCATTGTGTTATTTAAAATTTTTATTGTTGTTAATAATTTTATTATTATTATTACTAAAATGAAATAAATGTTTTTATCGTTTTTATTTTTATCGTTATTATTATTATTATTATTATTAAAAAGTTTCATTAATCTTATCATAATTATTAAAAACAATTTATTAATATTATTATTATTATGAATGAAGAAAATGTTGATAAATAATTTCAATATATTATATTATTATTATTAAAGAATTCTTGTTGTTAAAATTATTATTTTTACCTCTTTTTTTATTATTAAAGTTGTTTTATTATTATTAGGTGTATTATTAATATTATTATTATTAATGTTATTATTATTATAGATTAAAGTTATTGTTGTTGTTGTTGTTGTTGTTGTTATTACTTTTGTTTTTATTTAACTTTCTTTTATTTTTCCTATTTTTTAACCCTAGCGCAGTCTCCCCCTTCTCCTCTCCCTCTCCCCTATGCACTGCACTCCTCCTCTATCCCTCTCACATCGCAGCTCCCTATCCCCCTTTCTACCAGCCCACCTCCTCCCCATCACCTCCCCCCTCCCGTCGTGCCCTCCAGATGTCCCACACAAGTAGGCCACTGCCCCTCCCTCTTTCTCATATCGTCTGCATGTCATCTAGCCACTACCCCCACTCCCGGTCGGCCCCTTTCAGCCCCACATTCCCACTGGATAGTGACCCCTCCTGCCGCCGCATGTCGTCCAACCACCCGCCGTCCAACTCGTCATCTGGCCACCGCCCACGCCTCCCAGCTGGCACCCGTCGTTTGGTCGTCGCCTAGCCACCCCACAAGCATTGGATCTCCCTTCTGGCCACCGCTCACCCACTGGTCAGTGCCCTTCGGTCATCACACACCCTCTGACCAGCCACAACCCACCTATCGGAACACATCGACCAGCCGACATGGCTCCGACTGCCGCACGCCTCCCTGCCGGTGCACTCCGGATGTTGTGTGCCCTCAGAATGGTCGTGCACCCTTCTGTCGGCGCCTTTCAGCCACCGCGTTCCCTCTTCCCAGCCGTACACCCTCCCTAATGGTGCGTGCTTCCCCTTTCCGACTGTCATGTGATCCCACTGATCAAGCTCCCCCCCACACAGGATCATTCCCCTTTCATGTGGCCACGCTAGTCTAGCGCGCCTCTATGTCGAGGTGGGTTATGCTCTATTCTTTCGTTTGAATTATTTTAAGTCTGTGTTGCTGTGTTTTCAGTTATTTTTGCAGTTGTAGAATTTTGGAAAGGAATTTCCATGATATTTCAGTCATTGACTTGTGCGTTATTATACATATGTATGAGTCATGTCGCATCATCATGTTCGAGCTGCGGGTTGAGGTAGGTCACCCACTGCACTTGCCTTTGAATTTAGAATTTATTTCTTTCTTTCATTTCATTGATTTTTGTTAAATGTGAAATAATATTAAATAATTATTTTCAGAATAATGATTTTCTATAAATTAAACTATTTATTCATATGCATTTCACTGGAAATATTCTCTGTATGGATTGTTTCTTAGTGGTGAAAAATGCTTGTTTGACCTTTGAACTTAATTCGGGAATTTTTAAGTGTGGTTCTGATTTGATGTGAAATGTTTTCTTTCAATGAATGAGAAAATGTTTTGGTTTCTCTTAAGGAATATTGTTTCTTTTAAATGTTATTTAAGGCATGTTTTTATCTGGATGAAAGTGGGTTGCATTTGGATATTTTAAAATTGTTTTACTTGTGATGAAAAAGTGTTGGGTTCTCTTTGAAATGGGGTGATTTATCGAAGGGTGTTTAACGCCCGTTTGGAACTTTAAAAATAAATGGTTGTGTGGAAAACTCTTCATGGATAATAATCTTTCCTTAGTTACATTGAATGTGTTGGGAGGCCCATGCTAAGTAGCTCTCTTGTGTTGGAATGGTTAAAAAGGCAAGAAGTTGTTCCATGTGGTGACTCGGGTGATGCTTGTTGTTTGAAATATTATTATATATGTGCATGTGATTTGATTCTCAGTTGGCATCGATTGGATCACCCTTTTTGTTGCACGTGTTTACATGAGAACCTGGCATAGTAAGTGAATTTTCTATGAATGATTTCTGCACTAGTTTAGGTTATGCACTGGCTAGTGGCCCATAACAGGGGTGATATTTCGTTATTATTGCTATGGGGTTGGGCCCCTCGACCAGGCCAGGTATGGCGACAGTCGGGCATTAGGGTGTTATGACTTCATTGATTAGGTCATGCCTTCAAGATGAGTCACATGTATAGTACGTTCTGTATTTTTCACGATCTCCAAGGTTCGACCCATGTTTTCTTTGGCACTTATTTGTATGTGGCAGATGATTGAGGTGATTAGTTTTATTGTTGGGCCTCGTGTGCTACTTTTCCATTTCCCTTGTTATGTGTTGTGTGTTTTTTATGGTTTCCTCTTGTTTAAAAACTAAATTTTGGATTTTAAATCCTTTGTGAAAATGTTTTTAAAGTGTAATTCACATTTTCCTTCAAACCATAAACTTGTTTTTAAATTGAAAAGGGCAATAGACTGTTACTTGATTTAGAAATGAAATTGTGTGTAAAAACTCATATTTTATATAATGTAGTTCAAACTTGAAAATAGTGAAATTCTTCATTTAATGGTAGTGATTTGGGAATAGATCATTGGGCAGACATACAGAGTTTTAATACTCATTCCTATAGTGTTTTATTGTTTTTAGTTTCTATTGTAGGTTTGACTCAAGATTGTTCTATGTGGGTGAGAGTTGGTTCTGGATTGGAGAGTGACTCTCGAGGTTACGAGGATTTTTGGTCGTGGTCAGGTTAGTGTGTTGTTGTTGGTCATTCTTTATTTTCTTTCCATTTATTTAAGTTGTGTTGTTCTACATTTTTCTGTTGCTTTACTTATTTTAATTAGGATAAATCATTCCCATTTGTTCTCTGTTGATACCCTGGCACTAGTTGCCAGTCTAAAAGGTTCGGGAATACTTCTCGAGCCTTTCCACGGATCGGATCGGGTTATCGATTCAGGGTCGACCCGGGTTGGTTCTTGAAATAATTTCTAGTCATTATTTAATTTCTAAATGACTTTATAAATATTTTCCAATGCATGTAACTGATGAAAAATCATTTAGTATATGTATGGGAGATGGAAATCAAGTGATATTATATGGGATATGTTAGGCTATGAAAATTGTTTTTGGGGGACTGATGTTTGATATTGATGCATATGTTTTTGATACTACTAGACTAGAATTATTACTGGAGATTTCTTAGCTTGAGACTTTGGGATATGTAACCACCCATTGGAATAACAATATGATGGAACCTAGAAGGGGAGGTGGATTACATTAGAGGGAGTGAAAATTTCTTAAGGGGAAGAAGGGGCTTTATAGGAATTTTTAAGAAAATTATGTAATTTGAAGGTATAGGGGATATAGTGGGAAATGGTTAAAAGAGAGAAAAAAAATTTAAGATGAATTAAATCAATGCTAGAAAGTACAGCTGAGTGAAATTTTGAGCCAACAAAAATCAGTGTTTGGGTCACCATAGGAATTAGCGTCAAGGAGGAAAATTGATCATGCCATCAATTTGAAATAGGGAGATGATACATTTTAAAGAAGCATATATAAATATTTTTATCATATCAATAATGAAAAATAAAATTATGTGTGGTATCATTTGGAGTAAGGTTTAATTATAAATAGTACAATTTCATATTCCAGCCCAATTATCTTAGTAAGTAAGGATAGGGGATGGAGAATGTGAGTGGAATGTTGAGTTTTAAATAGATTGATATTACTGAATAGATACTAATTTCTATAATAGTGGATCTGATGAATTAATTGTTTAGAGAATCATATTTCACAAAAATAGATCTAAAATCTAGATTTCACCAGGTACAGATGAATGTAGGAGATATTAAGAATATGGTGTTTAGAACTCATGATGGGAATTATGAGTATCATGTCATGCTATTTGTTTTAGTGAACACACTAGTGACCTTCAAATCTACTATGAATGTTATATTTTGGACAAGGTTAAGGAAGGTAGTTTTGGTTTTCTTCAATGAAAACCTTATTTATGGATCATAATTGATAAAAAATGTGAGTTTAATGTAGGAGGTGATATAAAAAATAAAGGAAAATTCCTTGATAGAAAAAAGAATAAGTAATATTTTTGGAGGAATAATGTAGAGTATTTGGGACATATAATTTCTATATAAGGATTAGAAGTGGGGAAAAAGAAACTTAAGGTGAAGAAATTGTGGTGAGATCCAAGGAACATGAAAGAATTGAGGGGATTTTTGGGGCTGATAAGGTACTATTAGAAGTTTATTAAATATTATGGAAAGGTGGAAAGACCATTGAAACCTTTGACTAATAAGAAAGGGTTCTAATGGAATTCTAAAACACAAACAATATTTTAAAGTCTCAAATAAAGTTTAACTTATTCTCTAGTATTAAGCATATTGAATTTCATAAAAATATTTTTAGTCGAGTGTGATGCCTCTAGAACTAGGGTGGGGGTAGTTTGAAAATTGGATGAGAGGCCTTTGTCCTACTTTATCAAGTCATTTTCTAATAATAACCTATTTAAATCCTTATATTAAAAGGAGTTGATTAAATTAGTGATGTCAGTGAAGCATTAGAAACAATATTTGATGGGATGAAATTTTGAGGTTTCCATCAATCACCAGAGCCTAAATCAGCTACTTATTAATATAGTAGTCTTATTTTACCAACAATATTGGCAATCTAAGTTCATGGGATCAGATTTTGACATTATTTAAAAACTCAAGAAGTTTAATACTATGGATGATGAATTATCAAGGAGCATTATAGGAGGGGAATGCATCCAATTAGTAGTTTCACAACCTAGTTGGGAATAGGTAAGTGTGATAAAAGAATATATTAGATGCAATAGAAATATATAGGTAGATATAGAACCATTATGGGATCCTCAATAAAATATGGGGTATAATTTTCTGAATAAACTTATATTTTATAAGAAATTATTAATTCTTCCATGGGATTCAAATCTGATCCTGAAACTCCAACAACATTTTCATTCATCTCTAGATAAAGAACACTTGGGTTACTTAAAAAACTATAAATATTTAGTTGTTTGGGTATATTTTATTGGGATGACATGAAGGGTGAAATAGTTTTCTTGGGACTGTGAAACCTATCAGAAACACAAGTATGAAACTCTAAATCCAACAAGATTAATTCATCCCCTCTCAATTTTGAAATTGATATGGGAAGAAATTCCAATAGACATTGTGTCCTAATTTCCCAAATCTCTAGGTTATTAAGTGGTGTCTTTCATCATGTATTGACTTATTAAATATGTTCATTTCATTCCACTGAAGCATCCTTATACTGTATGAATAGTGGTTGAGGTATTTCTGAAATAAATTGTGAGGCTACATAGAATCCCTAGAGCTATCAGAAGTGATTGAAATCCTAAATTAACATGTCTATTTTGGTTTGATATTTTTAAATTAAAAGGCATTGGGATTAATTTGATTTCCTCTTATCATCCACAAAGAGATGGAAAAACTGATGTGGTGAAGAAGTACCTAAAAGTATATTTACATTATTTTTATTCTAATAAACCCAAAAAATGGGTAATCTGGTTAGCTTCGGTAGAATATATCTACAATATATCTTCTCATACATCTACCAGTAAAACTATATTTGATATATTCTATGGTCATAAACCTTTAAATGTATTACAATACGCCATAGGAGAAACTGTTGTTGAGGTCATGGACAATGTGTTAGTAGATTGAGAAGAACCTCTATGGAAACTTTAATTCAATTTGCATAGAGAATAGTAATTAATTTTTAAATATGCTAATTGGAAATGAAGAGAAGTTATTTTTAAAGTAGGGGATTTAGTATGGGTTAAATTGAGATCTAATAAACCATGATGGTGGAATAATATTAATCCCAAAATGACTACTAGATTCTAAGGGCTATTTGTGGTCAAAGGTAAGGTGGGAACTATAGAATACTTGTTTAAGTTTCCTAAAAATAGTAGAGTACATATTGTGTTCCATATCTCACAATTAAAGGATACAGTGGGTGAACACTAGATATAAAAATATTTATCGGGTGAATTGGTAGAAAATTTGGAAAATCTTGAGGCTATATTAGCAGAAAATACATGGGGAAGAACTGTTTTGTGGTTGATTAAATGGTGTGGTGGATACTCATAACAGGCTACATGGGAGATTGTATTGGTGATTAAGGCCCATTTTCTTAATTTCCACCTTGAGAATAAAGAGGTAGAAATTATAGAAATTATAGATATTCTACTCATATTTTACCAGAGGCTTGGACTAGACCACCTGTTATTTTTACTTACTATAGGAGAGGAGTACATAAGGGGGGATTCTAGGAATAACTATTAAATTCCCAGTGGGTAGAGTTGTAAATACAACAAATTAAAAAATTTATTTTTGGAATATAAGAGGTGTATCGAGGTGCAGAAGAGGTCATTGTGTTAGTTATTAGTTATAGTGGCTTGAGCCTAGTCCTAGAGATGATTATTCCTAGGAGAGAGTATTGATCCTCTAGTTTCTTCCATATGGTACACCTTATAGAATAATAATCAAGATTTATGAAATATAAATTCTAATGTAAATTTATTTTCCTTGTAGAAACACTATCACAACATGACCAAATAAATTACAGTATGAGGTGATGTGTTTTGATGTAGAAGTTGAGACTTATAAGTTTAGTGTGTCTCTGGATGGTTGAGGTTTGATAATTACAACATGATTTCAGATATTTTTTCATGAGGTCTTTGGTTGTGTTTTAAAGTCCGTGGTCTTTTTTTTGGTGACATTGTTTTGGTTGGTTGTGTCATAGTGGTCTTTATTGCATCATGGTTTTTGATTTGGTGATATTGGGTGTGAGGTGGAGTCCTGTGGTTTTCACCATGATTCCTAAGTCTTCAATTATTCTAACGTGGAAGTATATACTGCTCTATAAACTTTCTTATTTATATCAATTCTAAATTATTTGAATCCTTAAGTTTTGGGTAGGGTCACACTGTGATCTTTGGATTGAACCATTATTTCACCATGACAACCCTTTTTTCACCATGATATTTTGTTTTAGGGTTTTAAAAATAAAATTTTATTTCCCAATAAAATTATCTTCAATTATTTTTCCCTTATTTAAACCCTAGGTTAATTTTGGTTCATCACTGGTGAACCTTGTTAATCCATTTATGGATCTTATCCCTTAAATTCAAGTGATTTATCCCTATTAATTTATGGTTCTCTTTCTCCCCATTTCCTTTTATTCTTTCTCATTCTTCCTTTTTATTAGAGATTTTGAAAATGGTTTGGATTCAGTTTGGTTGATATTATACTAGATTTTTTTTATGGGGGTTGATGTGGATAGGTCTTTTGGTGGGTTTTAATGAGTCATGTGGTGTTTGTTCATTGTTTTCTTCTCATTTTAATCCCATGATTATTAAATCTCTGTTTTAGGTAAGGGATTAAAATTTTATCCTATTTATTTTATATTTGATGGTGGGATTATAATTATTGGGTTTTATTTGGGTAAATATTTAATATTATCCTGATGAATATAATAATCATACATAATTAAATGGAACAAAATGTGGGATTATATCATTGAGAATGCTTTAACAATTTTCCTTTATTATTTCCAATTGTTTATTATCTTTACTATTTTAATTATAAATTACATGTTTATTTTAATTATGTTGATATTTATATGTTGAAACATAATTAAAATTGGATAAACAACTTAAATATGGCAATATAAAGGAAAATTGAGAATATATAATTGTTATTTCTTAATTTTGTTGTATTGTTGCTCTGTATTTAGAGGCTATTGTGGCATTGCTTTGTTATTGAAATCTATGTGGTGGTTATAGTGGTGGCCTTGCGTGGTTTCCTTGATGTGGTAGAGGGGGGTGGGATATCTATGTGGTTATATTATTGTGTTGATAAGGAGAGTTTATGTGGTTTTGAGGTCTAGTTTACTAGAATATTGAATGTTACTTCATAAATGAAAAGAAATATGAGAATTGGATATGATGGTGTTAATAAAGGGATAAAATTAATAAATTAATTGGATGGAAATTGAAAATGGTAAATAATAATTATATGAATGTCAAAATTAATAGATGAGGTAATAATGAGGCATTTTAAGGAATTAATTGTGGTATAATAAATGTAAAATGGATATAAATTGATAAGTATGGGATTGTTAATGAATTTTGAAATGGAAATTTTTGTATCTGGTGTGTGGTTGTTGTGTGTTGATTGTGAAGCTGGTATGTATTGTAGTTAGAAGTGGTAGCGGTTAATGATTTGTGGAAGTGAAAGTGAGATGGTGGATATAGGTTATAGTATTTCCCCTTATGTAGGTTTTCTGCAATATATTATATTAATTGTATTTTTTATTATTTATTACACACCACCACCTGAGTCGGGTAACACAACTGACACCTTTATGAGATTTTAGGTTCCAATTATTTTCACTATCATTCAAGATAGTGGTGATAGAGATGGTTGACTACTCCCTCTTCCCAACTCTCTCTTATAAACATAGTATGAGTTGTTATGTCTCAAGGATATGGTATTTTATGATTTGGTTATAATGTGGGTGAATTATGAGGGTATGCATAGTAGGAGGATGGCATGAGTTCGATGTCCTTCATGATTATGTACCTTACTATGAGAAGGTTGTGGATATACAGGTATATGGAAATGGGACTTGATGTGTGGTAAAAATGTGATATGTGGCTATAATGATGAAGTGACATATGGTTGTGGTTATATATTGTGTAGTATTGGTATATTATTGTGGTCATGATTTGGTTATATGGTATTAGATTATGTGGATATATAAGAGATGGGATTTCAAATATGTATGTCATTGTAGTGTGAGGGTAACTAGTTCAATGGGAAAGTGAGCATAGGGTACCCTTCCTAATATATTATTTTGATTATTTTGTTAATATATTCCCATATAAATTTAGTGAGTGAGATTTAGTGAGTTTGGTGGTAGATTCCCTAATATAGGTAACAAGTTGATTTCATTATTTATTCACAGATGATTTTGTATGATTATTCCACATTTAAATGAGAGAGTTATAGGAGTGTCCTATTGAGTATATCCTAATGCTCACCCCTTTCAATATATATCCCATTTTTCAGATTTTTGGGAGGGAATCGGTTATTGGGCTTGAAATTACTAGATTATAGAGATTTGATCATGTTTGTTTAGCCACTATCAGAAAATTTTCTTTTTGGTATTTTATTTTTGATATATTTATTTATGTATGACATTGAATTCATTTTGGGATTGGTTTCATATTTATATTATAGATTTAATTGGGGGATTTATCTTTTGTTCTAGATATTTATGAGTAAAATCCCTCCCATGTATGTGTTTTATACCCTCAGTGTGTTGTCTGTTAACTCATGGCCTATCAGAGGCGGGCTTTAGGGGTCACACTCATCTTTGCAATCGACTATGATGGGTTTTAGTCAGAGTGGATTTTGATATAGTGGTATAATAGCTATGTATGAGAGTTGGGATGGAGTTTATAGTTTGGAATCAATGATTACTTCATGTTTTTGGTAGGGAAAATTTATTATCCAAGATTAGTTGTGGTGTTGGAAAGGGAGATCAGTTAGGAAAAATGTATTTAGGGCCTCTTATAATATTAAGAAAGTAACTTAAGTATATTTAACTTTCTATATAAGATGATATTGATTATGATATAGAGACCTAGGTGTGGTACATGCATCATTATTGATTTCACCTGTGTTTAAATTGAGGAAATGAAATGAAAATTAACATGAATTTGATTTTATAATCTAAAGTGAAAATCTTGTTCTTAGGATTAGTGGTTATTTTTTCTATGTCTATAGTGATGGTTTTTGGAAGGATTCCACATGTTTTTCAGATTATAATGGTGCATTTTATTCTTCAATTTTCCATATTAGGGTTGTCCCCAATGAGGATAATTCATGGATGAATATTTTTCAGGAGTTTCAATGTCAAAAATTTCCAAAATATGATGGTATTGTCTCTGATCAGAAGATAGGGAGTTGTTAAAGGATATTAATATTTATTTTAGTTTTATTTATACTAATTAATATCATTGGATTCAATTTTTTGTTAATTGGTGGTTCTCATTAGTAGTGGATCATGTTTCTTGGTGAGAGTGAGGTGACTGAGGTATCATGGGAAGATTTTTTGAGGTAGTGTTTGGGTTGTCTTCCTTTCTTTGATATTGAAGGTTGCTAGGTGGTAGGAGTTTAACTCTCTTCAGTAGGGTAGATCGCGTGTTCAGAAGTTGGTAGTTCAGTTTATGAATCTTCTTTGTTATACTCTTGATCATCTTCTTATTGAAGAGGGTTGGTCATGAACATTCAAGGAGGCGCCATATCTAATTATTTAGTGTTAGTTATCCCCATTTATTCTACTAATGTTTATTGTGAATCTAGATATAGTGTAAGTGATAAATAATATTGTTTATGAATTGACTAGTCTTGATATGGAAGTCATCAAATATTCCTCAGGAGTAGAGGTATGAATAGAGGTTCTTGATTATCTACACAGTCAAGTTCTCAACCGATGGGAATTTAAACTTGGATTCCTTTTTCTCATTACACTAGAGTTGGAAGTTCTCAAACCTCTAATAGTATTTGCGATGTGGTATTATTTTCTAACATAAGTCCCCGGTATGGGTGTGTTTAGTACCTAACTATTCTTAGTGGTTAGCATGAGACAAGCTGTTAGTTTCTTATGTAGCAACAATTTTAGTTTCTTTTGAGCCCATATCAATGGAAGTAGGGTCCTCAAGTTTTTGAGAAATGGAGAGGATAAGTATTCATTAGAGTATAAACTTATGAAGTTCCTCTTCCTCAGGGGAATTTGTTTGAACTTTTTCATGTAGATGGTTCCTATTAGGGGAAATATGGTAGATTAGAGATTAGTTGATTGAGTGTTATGGATATTATAGTTCTAGGTAGTCCAAAGATTATATGGGGTACCATATTCTTATCTTTTACTCTAGGTTTTACCTTGTTTATTTTAGGATATTTTCACTCCTTCATTGAACCTACCTTTTTCTGAGCACTAGGACTTAATGTGGAGAGAATTCTAGTTCCATTATTATTAGTTATGTCAGTTTGAGTTCATCATAGTTTATTTGATGTGTTATGGGGTTCAAAGATGATTATGGGGTAGCATTAGTCATTGGGATATTTCTTTTTGTTATTGATATAACTATATGATGTTGTTTCTTAGCATGGATCGGTTGTGCTCTATGAATTTTTTTATTGATCACTTCAAAAGGAGAGTTTTTTTCTTTGATATAAAATCCCATTGTGTAGTCTTCATAGATGAGTATGATAATCTGATGGGTCATAGATGCTTGGATACTCTTTATTATTAGCCAAAGGATTTGGTATTGAGTTTAGTGGAAGTGAAAGCAATGGTGTTTACAAATTTTTTTGAGGAGTTACTTGATGTTTTTACTTGATTGTTTGTGACACTAAACCCATGACATAAAGTTGAAACATGTTTTTTCTTCAATTTTTTTGTACTTATTGGATGACACCTTTGTTTAGAAAAATAAATGTTGAGTAACATTTGAGTACATAAAAAAGAAACTCATCAATGCTCATATTCTCTATTTACTAGAAGAGAGAGTCACATTAAAGGTTTTATATGATGTTTCTCATCTTGTATTTGGTTGTTTATTGATGTATTATAGATTGATGATCTCCTATGGGTATTAGAAGTTATTTCCCCATGAGAATAATAATTTCACTAATGAACATGAGTTGAAAACACTCATGTTTTATCTGAAATTGTAGGAACATTACCTGTGCATACAAATTAGTTGGTTTGGGCCTAAATAATCTAATATCATATTGAATTAGGCCCATTTTATCTCTACTCATTTTATCCTAATTTTATACATGGAAACATTTTCAATACCAACCTATTTTTATATGGTTCAAGAAAACCCACAAGTTATACCCTTTTTTTATTTAACAAAAATATAATAGAAATATATATATAAATATTTAAATCAATTTTAATCATAGTTCACAGGCATAATTTCCATGATTCAAAGAAATAATTCTTATAATATTTAAATTATAAAGATAAAAAGACCATATATTCTGAAATATGATCGATTTATGAGTTTTAAAATAGAAAATTTCCTATTTATCTATTAAAAAGAAGAATAATAAGAATAAATATATTCATTTGATATAGAACCATAAATTAATTTTATTCTATAGATAAAAAATGAAACACTTATGTCAAAATAAATAAGAAAATTGAGGGGAAAAAGAGTCATGACTACTCAAGAGTACTTATCTATTATGAATTTCCCTAATAATAAATTCATATTTAAGAAAATATAATAAAAGGACGAATGAATAGATAAAAATCTATAGAGAGAGAGAAAACTATAATACATGGTTTCTGGTATATAAATCCATTAAGGAAGAGACAAATAATAATGAAAAATGTAAATAAAATCAATAAATGGAGTTATATGAATAAATATCATACATAGTAGGTGATGTTAAGGGTATAGATGAGGGAAAACAATGGGTGTTAGGGGGATACATATGAAGATTTTTTGATAGGAGCTGAGGGAAATAGTGTGTGTGAGCTAGCTAGATCTTTAGAATGTGAGGATTTTTGGGTGATGAATATGGTAGAAGGTAATGATGGTGATGGTTACAATTGACAATAGTTATATGTGAAAGGTTATATAATTTGATTCATACAGTTTTATGGGAGAGGATTTATAGAGGAGGGTGTGGGAGATTGCATCTATATTTGAGGGTCATGGGTAATTACGACTAACATTCAAATTGGAATGTAGTTCGACTATAGATCTAAAAAATAAAACAAAAAAAATAATAGGATCAAGGAACTAATGGGTTCAACATACTTTTCTTTCCGCCTATAGGCCTATGGGATATATTTTTATCATTCGGGAAAGGATTTATATATACAGTCTCATTTCAATATACCCTTTAAGACTTATTTTTAGAATGGGAAAAATATTTGAACCCATTCAACAGCATATCTTCAAGATTTCCCACAAAGCCAGTGGGTCAAGTCCCATTTTTTCATCTCTAACATTACCTTATCAATGAGAAATTTACGGTCTTCATGAATCACAAGAGAGTAAGTATATCTTCTATCAATGATATTTAAATATGTTTCAATGGAGGTATATAGTTTTTTATGGGATTATGACTTTTTAAATCTTCTATATG
The DNA here is from genome assembly GCA_963277665.1 of Viscum album. Taxonomy (NCBI): domain Eukaryota; kingdom Viridiplantae; phylum Streptophyta; class Magnoliopsida; order Santalales; family Viscaceae; genus Viscum; species Viscum album. The sequence goes on from OY728122.1 coordinate 1,771,274,159, forward strand.
TTATGGAAAGGTAATTTGGATGGATATGTTCTAAGTAGGAAATCTCATGGGTATATTTTTAATGAGTTTGGATATGTGTGGGGGTGATAGGTGAGCTTCTATATATTTTCATCTAGATATTGAATAATCCAATCATGTAATTTTTCTATACAAGATGATAATGAAATCTTCCTTGTTGTGGTAGGTTGAGGAGTTGCAGTTGAGAGGTATTGAAGTGGAAGTGTGAAAAGACTGTATTGTTTGTGGAGATATTCTTGAGGGTTGGTTGGAAGATTATCATCATCGAGTGTTATTATGTGGGAAGTTATTATTTCTTTTTTAAATACGAGAGATTGTTCTGAGTGAGTTTTATATCTCAAATTTGGTTGTGCATTATGGTCTAACCAAAATTTAACATGCTTTGAGGATTAAGTTCTAGTGGATAGGGATGAAGAGGTTAGTGACTGAGTATGTGTTTCAATGCTTTATATATTATAGGGTAAAATTTGAGCATCATGTTCCTACTGATTTTTTTTAGACATTGAATTTTCCTTGGTGGAAGTGGGAGGATATTTTTGGTGGATTTTTTCACTAGTTTACCTCAAAATTCATAGAGTATGTGATGTTTTATAGGTGATTGTGTATCAATTGATAAATTTGGACCATTTCTTTTAAATAAAGTATTTAAGTGTTACAAATGCTTATTCAAGGTTTTATATGGAGGAGATAGTGAGTATAGAAGGGTTTTTAATGTGATTTTTTATTTTAGTTATGTCTTAAAACTATTTTCCATCCTTAGATGGATGGTCATGTATGGTGTAAAATCTATACATTAGAGGAAATATTTCATTCATTTTTTCTCTATTTTAGAGGTTCTTAGGTGAAACATCTTTTATTATTTGAGTTTTCCTATAATAATAATTATCAATCATCCACTATAACACCCATAATGTCATTTTAAAGTATAAAATTCATTTATTTATTATTTATTGTTTTTTTATTTATTGACTTGTGGAGATGTTATGTAGCTCTTTAGAACACCACATTGTGACTCAGGGGGAACATGGCATGGAGATTTTTTTTGAAAGGGCTATCAAGGTGTGAAGTTCTAAGGGTGAATTTTTAGGTTGAGGTTGTTTGAGGGTCATGTCATAGTCCAGGGGAATAATAGTGTGATGGATCTTTATTTATAAAGAAATTGTTTCTCCACCTATACATGAGGATATATAGTCATTCCATTGCCAAATTATATCACAGTGTGATATTGGAAAACCAGAAATAGTGAAGTCCCATGCATAAGGTATAGTCACTCTGTGATGAGGGTAGGTCACATTGTGACCATAAGTAAGGATTTTCCTTCAATTCCTTCACAGTGTGATTGAATCCGATCATGTTGTGATTGAACTCCTAGTATGTAATAGGTAGTAACTAAACTCTCATGTCATGATAGGTGTGTTTCATGCCTTGATGGGGGTGTCACGGGTCAAATCCATATTGTAAAGACCTTTCTGTGCAAGGTCATTATACTATAAAGTAAGGGTCATGTCGGAGCATGTCCATGCTTTATATAATTGTTTTAAAGTACCCATATAGGTATTAATGAAACTCTCTATAGACTTGTATTACACAAATAGTTATGATATTACACTGATTAGAATGTGACTTTTCTAACTGTACATTGATGTTACTCTTCCTAGTGGTCCCACACATTGTGGGATTCAATTTATTTTAGACATAAGAGAGTAAAAGGATCCTACTTCTCCTTTACCTTAGTTACCCTAGGGTATATCCAATTATTCTTGTTTTAAGTTCTTATTTACATGAATTTCATTTTCATAATTTAAGTGTTATAAATCTTGATATATGTTACTTGTGTTTAAAATGTTCAAAGAGTATTTTCATGAGTTTATTTTCAAACTATCACGATTAGATTATCTAACAAAGGTTTATCATGGAACACTTAGTGAAATCTTATAGAGCTTGTTATAATCACACCCTATTTACACCCTTCAGGTGTATATAGACATTGTTTTAACAGATATAGGTAAATGAAAGGTGTGTATTAGAGGTGGAAGATTCCCATATTAGAACTGTCCGGGATTAGTAGAGATGACATGGTGGTAGAAACCCATCATGTCACATCGATATTGGTAGCGATTTTTTTTGGTTTTCAGTTTTTTTTATAATTTTTTTGTTGTAGGCTTATTCATTTTATCTGTTTATCAGTTTCCCATATTATTCCCTTTTTTATATTATTTTAGTTTTTCATGTATATTTACTCTTGGTTATTGTTTATATTTAAAGTATAATATGTTGTTTTTGAATTATTTCTAATTATTATTATTTCATTTATTAGGGTGCATAACTTTCCAATACATAGTGGGGTCATGTATGGTTTTTAGTTTTGACGCACTTGTTAATTATTGGTTTTATTAGGAAAAATTGTTTCAAATACGTATTCCATGATGTTCAAGAACAAGTTTCTAGACTTTGAGGATTGGTAATTCCCATTGAGAATCTTTATAGGTCATCTCATGTATTTGGTTCAAGGGTAGATCATTTTAGTTCATGAAAAAATAGTATCAGAGCCTATTTTTGATTTATATTATTTGGGGAAGTTAAGGTGGACTAAAGATAAGATTATCGGAACTTAGAAGGTGGGTATGAAAGAGTGTCTAGCCAAAACTTTTAATATTGAACTTTAAGTTTCTTGGGGTTATTTTAGATATAATATTTTAGTTTTTGATTAGACCCATGATTCACCACATATGAGATTACCACTCAAAAGGAAACTAGAGCATTAGGTAGTAAGTTGCATGGGTAAGGTGCATGGGTTGTAAACTTTGCACCTAGGTTGACTAACTTGGAAAATGAGTCATTTTATTTTATTATTTGTTTCTTATAGGTTTTAATTATTATTTTTGTTTTTAATAAAAAGAAATTTGGTTTTAATTAATTTCATTTACCTATTGTAATAATTATTCTTTCTTATTTATTTAGTTTTATATAGTCTCATGCACCCACTAACACCCATGTTAATGTTCTAAAGGGAGTTTAGGATAATTTTTTGTGGTATAATCCTCATACAGATCACAATTTGATCAAGATAGTGGTGATTGACATATAAGACATGGATCAAGGAGTGATCCTTGGCCTATCTCAAGGTAGGGAGGTAGGTCTGGATCTGAGTTAGGATAATGACTTGGATTAGGAATTTCTTTTCTATAATCATACATCCTTTTGAGGAAAAAACAATACTCAAGAGGTGGAGGATTGGTTGAAATAGATTGAATGGATTTTTAAATTTTTTGAGACTCCAAATTCCATTAAGATAAAGTGTGTTTCTTTTATTCTTGAGTGTGATATCTAGAATTGGTGGGAGTATATCAATTAAGATAACTTTTATGAGAATATAGAGTGAAAATACATCAAATTTATGTTCACTTAGTAGTTATATCCAAATATAATGGATTTAGTGAAGTATTAGGAGTTTTTTGGCCTCCATAAAGGTATTCAGATGATTAGGGAATATGTAAAATAGTTTTCAAAACACATATATTTTTCTCTAGATATGGTTTTAAATGATGGATTGAAATACCAAAAAATTTAAATGGGATTGTGACCTAACATCCAATCCAAAATCTTCCTATTAAAGTTTCCCACCCATGAAAAATTGGTGGACCAAGACCAGATGGTGGAGATAGAATAGGTAGGGATGTTAGAGATGAATGATACTATACTAGTTCTTAGTTAAAGTGAAGGTGTATTTTTGTAAAATAATAGAAAACACAATGATTCTAGGAGTGTTAATAGTTGTGTATCTCAGTATCCATCATAATGAGCTTCCTCCACCCTGATGGGGAGTAAATATCTTATCTACCATCAGTTTATAAGGGATTTTCATATTAGACCAAAATTACTAGAAGAACCAAATACTTTTCATGATTTTGAGAATGTGATCCATCTCCATATATTCTATATATTAAACATTTCTACTCAAATTTGTATTGGCATATCGATTACAAGGGGATCCACTGTTTAATCAAATGATTTTAAAGCAACTGGGTCCTGAACACTTGGTTGATGAGGGAAAAGTGGTTCTTCTTATGGGTAGAGTTAGTTGAGATCTAAACCTTGGGTATGTGGTAGACCTCAAACCCATTCTGAAAAAAGATAGTTCCATGCAATGGAGAAAGTGCCTATTAAATCATATGTGGTATTGGAAATTGTGTAAAGTACAATTCTTATTGAATCATATATGGATGGTAATTTATTTGATAAATGTTCCTCTCATTAATTTATATCTTCCCGTGTTGTAGATTTATTGAATCTTATGTTTTAGCTTATGCCATATAATATAGATATATCTACACATATTAAGATGAAAAGGGGGTGTGGTTTTTTATGTTATTTATGTTTTATCTACATATTTTTGGTGGATTTATCATAGGAACTATTCATTATTGAGATTGGAATATTTAATATCATTCTTGGTATGGACTGGATAACCTCTTTTAAATATCATATTGATTTTTATAATCAAATATTGGTCTCTCTGTCCCTGATGGAATATTTCATCTATTTCAAGGATAATGAGACCCAAGTATGGTCAAGTGGGACCCCTCTTCCTGAGTTTCGCAGGATGATATGTTATGCATTATCTCTTTTAGTAAATTTAAATGAAGGGGATTTTGGGATAGATCTTATTTCTATGGTTAGGGAGTTTTTTGAAGTGTTTAGGTGAATTTGCAGGGTTACCACATGAGTATTATATTGGGTTTTATATTGATATGATATATGGTATACAGCCAAAATTTTTTCCTCATATAATATAAAACTTTCTAATTTAAAATAGTTAAAGTTCAGTTGAATGATTTTAAATCCAAGGGTTTCGTTCAACCAAGTGTCTCTCTATAGGCTAATAATATGCTCTTTTCCAAGAAAGAGAATGAAACTCTTCAATTATGCATCAATTAAAGGAATTTTAATTATGTGACTACAAATAATAAATACTCCATGCCTCATATTGATAACCACTTTGATCAATTAAAATGGGAAAATTAATTCTCAATGATTGATCTCTGGTTGTGGTTTCACCAGCTCAGATTAAAAGAGTATCATATTCCCAAGACTTCATTTAAAAGTAGGTATTGTCATTATGAATACCTAGTGATTCCTTTTAGTATAATAAATGCTTCTACAATATTCATGGATATTATGAATCATGTATTTAATTAATATATTTATTCCTTCATTTGGGTATTCATAGATTACATTTTGGTCTATTCCAAAATCAAATAAGAGCATGATCATCACTTGAGGATCATTTTGGGAACTCTATGTAATCATTAACTCTATGGAAAATTATCAAAGTATATCTTTTGGATCCAATAAGTCAAGTTCTTGGGACATATGGAATTGGAATAAGGAATTTCAGTTGATCATAAAATGTAAATAACTATGATTACTTAGGAACAACCAAATACTGTCTTCAAGTTATATAGATTATTAGGTCGAGCAAGTTACTATCGATGGTTTTTTAAGAACTTATCTAGTTTTTATCACCTTTGAGAACCCTCACTTAGAAGGGGGTAAATTTTATGTGGAGACTTAAGTGTTAATCATATTTTGATAAGCTAAAGTGGTGTTTTACATTAGATTCTATCTGGGTTCTAATGGAGGCTGAACAAGTTTATGTTTTTTATTGTGATGCATCAAGTATAAGATTGGTTTTTGTACTTATATAGGGTGATTATTTGGTTTATTATAGTTCTCTTCAAATTCATACACATGAAAATAATTACCTAACTCATGACCTTGAGGTAGTAGTGATTATTCATACTCTTAAATGTTAGCATCATTATCTTTTCATAAAATATTGAGATACATTTTCAATCAAAACGATTTGAATATCAATAAAAGGTAATGGGTAAAATACCTTAAAAACTTTGATTTCAACCTCTCCTATACACTGATAAATGGAAATTTGGTTGTATATTCTCTTAGTAGGAAGTTTCCATTGAAATACTAAAAATATTATAGTGATGAGTCAAATCTGATAATCCTCTTTACTAATATTCACTTAGAAGTGAAAAGTAGAAGTAGAACATGTACCTTGATAAAATTCATATTACATCCACTATTTTTGAGATTATTATTGAGGAGAAAATAGATAATGATGGGTGTCAATGTATAAAGAACTTATATGGTGGGTAGACCATCAATGAGTGGAATCTATCTTCTAAGTGCACTCTCTACTTCAGGAACTATTATGTAGTTCCTCTAACCATAAGGAAATTAATGATGAAAAATTTCCATCACCCTTGGTGGGAATTCCATCCATAATCCACCAATATATATTATGACATTAATTACTAATATTTGTGGCCTAGTATGAGATGTGATATAACGAATTTTTTACCATGATACTATATTTTTCATCATGTTAAAGCAAATAATCAGAAACCATCTGGTTTAATTCAACCTATTCCTATTACCACCTATAAATTGGATGATATATCTATTTATTTAACTACTGGCTTACCTCATACTCCTCAAGGAAAGAATACTATTTGTATTTTCGTTGACCAACTGAAAAAGTCACTTCATTTCATTCAGATCAGTGATAACATGAAGGTGTAGGATCTTAGGAAGTTATACATATAGGATATTATGAAACTATATGGTGTTATTGATACCATAAAATCTAATAGAGGTCCCATATTCACCTATTTATTATAGAAATGAATTTAATATTCTATGGGTTACTAATTGAAGGTAAGTATGACTTATCGCCTGCGGATGGATGGGTAGACGATGCATGAAATCTAAATTATGGAGGATAAGATTCATGCTTGGGTCTTGGATTTAAGAGGTATATTGGATACTCATCTAGTGTTGTATGAGTTTTATTATAATAATAGTTATCATATATCTATTTGTATAGCTCTATTTGAGGCCTTATATGGTCGATCATATCGATCTCTTGTCTATTGGATTGAGGTGGGTAGAACTTCTTTGGTGAGACCAAGAATCATTAAATAGATGATGGGTAAGATTAATATTATCTAGTAGCAGTTGGTGATAACTCAGAACAACTATAAATATCATGTTGATTTTCATCTTTTTCCTTTAGAATTTTGAGTTAGTGAATAGGTATTTCTAAAGATATGACCACTTTTGGTCACTGATGGCTAGGTAGGGAAAGGAATCTTTCCCCAAGGTGTATAGGACCATTTGACATAATGGAAAGGATTGAAAAGGTTACTTAATTGTTTGAATTTCCTTATTGTATGGAATCTATTCATAACATATTTTATGTCTCTCAGTTAAAAAATATCAACACGATCCTTCTTAGGTAATGAGTTGGGAAGAACTATATATGGAGATAGATGTTTGGGTGATTGAGCAAACAATTTAAATTATTGACTCCCAGAGTAGGGTGAGGAATGAGAAATATATTTCATTGGATAGGGTATTATATAATCCTGGGAGTGACTCTCATGAGAAATGGGGGTGGAAATACTCTAAAAAGGGGAAGTGACCTTATTTCTTCTCTGATCTTCCATATTTTAATTGATTTTCTACAGGTGTAAAGTGAGTTAGTGAGGAGAATTATAACACCCACAATGTCATTTTTTGGTACATAAATAATTTATTTATTATTTATTGATTTTAATTTTTTTATCTCGACTTGGGGATGAGGTTATGCATCTTTTTAGAACACCACATCATGAATTAGGGGGAAACGGCATGGTGAGGTGTTATGTGAGAGATATCACAACATAAAGTCCCGTGGTTGAGTTTTTGGGTTGAGATTGTTTGAGTTTCATTTTGTGACCTAGGAGTATCACACCCTGATTGGTATTTATTTTTAATTAAGATTTTTCCCTACCACTTTACAAGGAGAAATATCCATGCCTTTAATAAAGGGAATCATGGTATGATGGGTGTCTAGGGAAGATAAAAATGGAGAAGACCCTTATGTAAGGGTTAGTCACATATTTACAAGGGGAGGTTACATCGGGACCATGAATAAGGATTTCCCTTCAATTTATTTATGTCTTGACCAAAATCACAACTCAGAATAGCTTGACACTAAATTCTCACACCATGACAAGCGTGCATCGCATTATTATGGGGGTGTCACAAGAGAGAGTCATGCTATGAAGGCCTATCCGCATAGGGTCTTTGTGTTGTGAAGTATGGGATAATGTTGTGATGTGATCCTGGGTAGTAGATTCTTAATTCATCCTAGCATGGGGTAAAGACTATCACGTCATGATAGAGGAAGCCATGCCTTGACCTATTGTGCCCAAACTATTAAAAATATTAATTTATTTATTTAAAAAATGTAATAAAAAGAGGTATTTTTCTATTTTTTATAGATGTATCATGGGGGACCCATTTATAACCTCCCTTGAGCCATGGATGTCACCATTATTGCCTCTCATCCCTTTCCTTTCTATTCAAGTGTGTGTTTCATTAAAAATTCACCAAGTGGTTTTATTTCTCCTCTTAGTTCCAATATCATTTTTTTCTCCATGTATTTCTCCCTTCCCAATAGTCGTAGTGGCCTACGGTTCATTTTTAATGATTTTACTGGTAGGGATATTTTATGTTAGGGACTTATTTTTTCTTTTAAGGGACCTTTCTCCTCTTTTACATGATATTCAATCTACTTTCCATGGTTACATTCATTAAGGTAGGAGGTTTTATGCTTTACCTTTTTTTAAGAACCATGGGTGCTTGAATTTATAAAATAGAGTTTTAAAATAGTTTTAAAGTATTGTATTCACTTTTTAAGGACAAATTATACTTGATATAATATTTTTAAACCTGTATTTGTGATATAAACAATTAGAGTGGTTTTAAAGGCTTTTTTTACACATGGAATTGATTATTAAAGTAAAATATTTTATTAAATGATTCTTTGAGTATAAATGAACTTAAGATATTTATGATTTATGAGAACCAAAAGTGATTAGGTAGGGAAACTGTGAAAAGTACCTACAATATATTAATTAAATTCACCCTAGACTTATATTAAACCAATATTTGTGTTTCTACTCTGCTTGGGATGTTAATTTTACCATTAATAATTGATGTTACTCTCCCTGCTAGACCCAGGCATAGTTGTATATTAATTGTTTTAGAATTAAGATGGTATGAGGAACCTAGTGTTCGTTGACCTTAGTTACCCTATGGTATATCCCATGATGCTTGTTTGAAATTATTATTTACATGGATTTAATTTTCATGCTTTAAGTTTTATAAATCTTAATATGTGTTACTTGTCTTTTAAATGTTCAAATAGTATTTTCATATGTTTATTTTTTAAATTTCAACATTTTCTTATCTAAAAATGGTTTCTCATGGAAAACTGGATGAGACCCTATTGGGATTTTTATAATCACCCCATAAATACACCCTTTGAGTGTATGTAAACCTTGTTTTGGACAATACAGGTAAATTAAAGGTGTCTCTTGGAGGTGATGGATTCCCATATTATTTGTGTTCTGGTTCAATAGAAGTTAAATGGTGGTAGAGTACTCTCATATCACCTGAAGATGGGTAGAAATTGTTTTTTGATTATTTTATCGTGGTTTTTTAGAAACGTTCATTATATATCCTTATCATCTTCCTATTAAATTCCATTTTTTATCTTATTTTGGGTAGTCATGCATATTTACTCATGGTTCTTTTTTATATTTAAAGTAGTGGATATTTTTTTGAAATTTTTTCTAATTACTATTATTGCATTTATTTTGGTATATTACTCACCAACACGTGGCGGGGTTATGTTGGGTTATTAGTAATGAAACTCTTGATAATTATTGTTTTTATATGGAAAACCCATTCCCATAGGAATATTCCTTGATTCCCATGCCCCAGTTTCTAGTCTTTGGGGATTTGGAAGGGCTTTTGGGCCTTATCGTATGTTGGCTTGGGTATCTGGTTTAGGGGTAGTCTATGTTGGTTCATGAAATCAGCTGGAATGAATCTATTTTAGGTGTTTTATGGGAGACCTTGAAGATCTCCATCATACTCTACCAAAGTTGGAATGTCAATAATTTTTTTGATTGAAATTAGAATTGGGAATGACATGGAATATACAAGTGATTTGCGAGTGGGTTAAGGTAGCTAAAAATCATAAAAATTATTATACTGATCAAATAAGAATACCACTAAAGTTTTAGGTTATTGATCATGTGTTTTTTAAGGTTTATATTAATCATTTTAAGTAGATGTTTGTTCTAGGGATTAATTTTTATATTTGGTTTGTCATTCATTTTGAGGTATTATAGCAAGTTTGGTTAAGGGATTAAGCATTATTATTGCAGATTCATTGGTAACTTCATGGTGAATCTCATGAAATATATTAGGGAGAACTGGATATTAAATAATATTCAATATTTATGGATCATCTTACTGAAATTGAGGATCTTTATAAGAAATTTTTGTGTAGGAATTTCAGTCATTTAATTCATTTCTTGTGAAGTCATGGTGGCTTGGAGGAGTGTATGTAGGATCATGAGTTGAAAATGTATGCTCAGTTTTTTGAATTGTTTTAAACCCTATTTTTTATAATATTTAGATAATTTATTTTATATTTATACTATTTAATTTATTTCTACCCTTTTATTGAGTTTATGATTTTAGTAACAGAGAGGTTCTTTTTTTAGAGGTATCTCCTAGGGGTGTTTGGGATTTTAAGGTTGTCTTATTATCTTTTGGGTTTGGTTTTGATTCTATAGGATGATAATTGTTTAATAGGTATATAATGTAGAGGTGTGTATTTAACTTGGTCGTATCCCTTGTTTTTTTAAGGTGTTGGAGATGTTGGGAGTAAGTTTGGAGGAAGTTGATGGAAGATATTTATAGTTTTACCTAGAATATAAACTAGTATATGAAATCACACCATGACTAATGATGTTATTTCATGATTGGTTGAATGGAATCAAAGATTTGTTGAGATCTAGTGTGTTTCATTGTGACCAAGGAAATTTTATCCTGAGGTGGTGTTTGAGGTATGGATATTGAGTTATGTAAGTTTGGCGTGTCTCTATATGGATGAGGTTTTTACATTGCACTAAGGTATTTTTTATTACAGCAAGAAGCCCTCGGTTTCACTATGAATTCTTTGGCCTTAATTGTTTGGTATCAATCTGATTTGGCTATTTTCACCATGTAGGTCTATGTTAAATCATGGTTTTGGTTTGGGGATATCAGGTTTGAGGTGGATGCATAAGGTTTGTTCCATTATTGTAAAGTATTCAAGTGTTATGGTATTGTAATCCCCAATACATCATATCCTTTTGATTCTTAATGGTTTGACTCCATAATATTTAGGGATATTTACACCATGATTTTCATATTAGACCATCACTTCATCAGGATGACCTCATTGCACCATGATCATATATTACTGGATTTTAAATATAAATTTTAGTGCCCACTCAAATTCACTTAAATTCCTCTTACCTTATTAAAACCCTAGGTACTTTTTTGGTACATTTTAGTAATATTTGGTCATCCTTTGGTGGATTTTATCCATCAAATTCAAGTGAAAAATTCATTTCATTCTAGGGGTTGCGTTCTCCCCCCCTACTTTTATTCTTTCCTGTTATAACTTTTTATTAGAGGCTATAACTATGGGTTGGATTCATTTTGGTTCATTTTTATGTCAGATATTTGATGGAGTATTTATGTGGATTAGTCTTGGGTTGAGTTATTCAAAGTCTGGTGGTGTTTGATCATTTCTCTCTTCCTATTTTAATATCATAATTTTTAAATATTCATTTGAGGTAGGAAATTAAAAATTTATCCAATTTTTATATATTATTGTGAAATTAACATGCTTGGATTTTATTTGGATAAATATTTAAGATTAACATAATGAATATAATAACCAAATATAGTTAAATGAAAAAAATGGGTGGTGATATTGTTGATCATAGTTTAATTGTTTTATATTTTTATTACATATTATTGATTATTGTTACTAGTTGAATTGTTAATTTCATGCTACTATGAATTATAGAGATATTCATGTGTTAAAACATGGTTTAAATTTGATAAAAAAACTTAATGTTGATAAAGAAAATAAGGAATGGGAATCTGAAATTTTTATTGCATGATATTTTTTCTCATTATTCTATAGATATTGTAGAATTTATTTGTTTATAAAATCTATATGGTGTTTATAATGGTGGCCTTATGTTGTTGTATTTTTGTGGTAGAGGGGGTGGGATGGTTGTATAGATATATTTTTTCAATGATAAGGAGATTTGATGTGGTTGTGTGGTCTATCTTCTTAAAATATGGAATATTGCTTCATAAATTAAAAATATATATGATAATGAGATTTGATAATATGAATGATGGGATTAAATTAATTAATTAATTAATGGGTAAATAAAAGTGATGTATGAATATATGAACTAAATGATGAGGTAATAATTAGGTGGTGTCTATAATTAACTATGGTATAATAAATGAAATGTGACTAGAAATCGATAAATGTGATATTGGTAATGAATTTTGAAATGGGAAATTGTTTGGTTGTTGTTTGGTAATTATAGAGATAGTCTGTGTTGAAGTTAATGTGTGGAGATAAAGGTGATATGGTGATTGTGTTTGAATTGATGGTTACAAGTTATGTAATTTCTCTTTAATCAGGGTTTTTTATCTATTATATTCATTGTATTTTATGTTATTTATTACATACCATTAGCTGAGTTAGGTAACACAACTGATACACATATAAGGTATTGGATTCTAAGTGTTTCCCCAATATTCAGGATAGAGGTAATACAGATGATTGGTTACTCCCCCTCCCCACTCTCTCTTTGATACATAGTTTGCATTTTAATATATCGAGGTTATGGTATGTGAAGATGTGGTTATGATGTGGATTCATAGTAGGGGAATACATTTAAGGAAAAGGGTGTGAGGTTGATGTCCTTAATGATTATTCACTTTTCCATGAGGAGGTTGTGGATATATGGTGATTAGGTTGTGATGTATGGTAGAGATATGATACATAGCTATGATGATGACATGACATGTGATTATGGTAATCGGTCATGTAGTTATGGCATTCGATTGTGGTTATAATGTGGAAATGTTTCATTTGGTTATATGGATATGGAAGGGATGAGAGCATTAAGACATATGTCATTGGGTTGAGAGAGTGACCAGTTCGGTGTGGAATCTGTTGTAGCATACATTTCCTAATATATTCTTTTGATTATTATGTTATTATATTCTTATGATAATTTTCTGAGAGATCCTTGGTGAGGTTGGGTGGTAGATAACCCGGTATTGGCAATGAGTTTATTTAACTATTTATTTATAGTCTTTAGTATGCTTCTTCCACATTTTTATGAGAGAGTTTGTAGAAGATCCTACTAAGTATACTTATATACTCACCCATTTATATATATATCCTATTTTTTAGATTTGAAAAAGAGAGTTTATGATTGTGACAAACATTATGAGAACATAGTTTTTTGTTGTTGTTCATGGATCTTCCACTATAGAATTGTTTTTTTGGTATTTTATTTTGGAGACCTTTATTTATGTATGAAATTATATGAATTTTTGGATTGGTTTTATGTTTATCTTGATAGATTTATGACCTAAAACCATGTATGTATATATTATAACATCATAGTTTATGATACTGCTATTTCATATGGTATGAAATATAAAATCCGAAGGCATATAGTATTGTTTGGTTTGGGCATATCATTTATTATGATATAGTGATATCTTATTTCCATTATCCCAGCTTGTAATGGTATATGGGAAAGGATTATTATAATGTTATGATTTCTAATATACAATAACCATGGAATCCTATGATTAACAAGGAATTTAAGGTTAATTATTAAGGTTCAGATATATCTTCCAAGTAAATTTTTCATTGATTAAACATTTCATCATATGAAACATTAGGGAATATGGTTGGGAAAAGGCTAAATTTTTTGAAACCATATGCCATTTACTCATACATTTCATAACATACAAGTAAATTCATGAATACTTGGGATTTTCTTAAGGGATATATAAGGAGTCTAGACCATTGAGATGGTGTTTGTTTGAGCTTAATTTTTTTCTTATTTATTTTCCCTGTCATATCTCTCTCCTTCTCCATTCTTTTCTACCTAAGGCACAAGCATACCATGGTTATTAGGAGGTTATTTCCTAAGAATCAAGTGATTTGTATTAACTCATAGATAAACCATGTAAGTAAGATTATTTTAGTTATTCTTGGTGATATTTATTGAGCACTAATATAAGCCAATAGAAACAACCTTCTATGGTTAAAGGTACAATATTTTTCATTTTGTTTATACATGATTTCAGTTTTCATAAAATAGTGATCTTATGAATGATTTTTGTATTTTCTTATAATACGTTAAACAATTTTTTTTATCCTTATAAATCCTTCAGTGGTATCAAAGCTTTTCCATGCTTCCTAATTCTAAAAATCATGTTTTAAAAATAAAGAAATAAAATTTTATATTAAAGTTGTTTTAGATATCGTAAATTTTTTATATAAATTGAAATTCATCATGTTTTATAGTATATGATATCATAAGTCATTATAATACTATATTATATGATATAGGATAGCATAAAATATGATGCAATAAAAATCCCCTATTTTTTATATATCGTAATATATGATATGTTGAGTCAAAACCAACAATATCACTGATTGCATGTTGCATAACATAGTATCATATCATAGGGAGGATATCAGGCCTATCATAAAATTCAAATCCACTGCCAGCTGAAGGTGATATTATAGCCATGGACTATATATTGTAAAATATGATATATACTATGGAAAGTCATAGTTTATGATATATAATATATCATCAAATTAAACATACAAGAAAATTTTTATTTTTCTTATTTCAATTATGAATTTAATAACATAATTTCTAAAATATATATAAATTATAGAGAAAGTTGATTTGGGGTATTTATTTTATTTATAAAATGTTCATTAATTAATTAATTTAAAAAAATTATGAAACATTTAATAAATAAATATCTATAACATTAAAGGTAGATATAAAATGCCTTTTTAAATTATATGACATGATTTATAATTTGTATATAAAATGTTTATATAGAAATTATAAGTGTAATTTATTAGATTTTTATAAATTACAAAAATAGTCAAAATAAAAAGGAATTTATATTTATAATTATGACTTTTTCATAATATTTAATTTTAAATGTTCAAAATGAAAAATGACTTATTTGAGAAAATTATTTAAACCATATCAAAATAAGTTTTGATAATTAATAGGACCAAGGTTTAAATAATATTAAATGTGTGATATTCTAAATGTTTACAAAATATATAAATGGTTCATATATATAGTTTTTATGTTTCAGATGTCATATTTTTAAGTGAAATTTCCTATAAATGTCAATATAAAGAAGTTCATGTTGGAAAAAAAAATATAAATAGTTTATATTTATTGGATTATGGAATTTTCATAATTCATGGATAAATTATAAAGTTTTAATAATTTGATTTATTTATAAATTTTTGATAAATTTATATATCATGTTTACATTTATGAATTTTTCATTTATTTAGTTTATTCCTCAAATTATTCAGGAATATAATTGTTATATTTTGGTCCATCTTGTATCAGAGTGGTACGGGATGCTACTCCACATCAAAGAGGTTGGGGTTTTAACCCCCGATGGCCCTAAGTCTGGTGGATTTTCTCACAAGCACTATAGTATTACTGTAGCGGGTATTGTAGCATTGTATCAGAGACTATAGTAGTGGCAGGAATTACTACAGCAGAAGGTACTGTATAATTACATTCATAGGAGGACCTTTGGGCCAAAAAATGGGTATTTTGAGTTAGAAAAAAAATGAGATTCTAAACCACATGGCCTTTGGGCCTTCAAAAATTATAATGTAAGGGCCGGTTGGATGGGTTATCCCTTAGGGGGTTGTAACCAATTCACCCAACCAATGAGTGTGTGTGTTTATTTTTATTTTCCATGAATAAATATAATTTATTATAGTTATTATATTATGAATTAATGAATACTTTAGTTTAATGTATTAAAATACTCCTGTAAATTGTCAAAAATGTATTTAAGGTTTTGCATGCTAAGTATAATAATTTATTTGGTTTTATTATACCTTGACTTTGTCTTGTATTGGGTTATGATATTGAATTTAAAGTTTTATTATAGCTTAAATATGTTAGGTGTTAGAATTATAATGTAATTAAAGTCTCTCTTGAGTAAATAAACTTTAGGTAGAGAGACTTTGGGTCAAACTGCTCACTTTCCTAGAGGTCTATGCCTTATCTAGAAAATTTAGAGTTAACTATCTATCACTCAAAGATTAATATTGTGGGAATTATTGATTTCATATGATTCTAAGACTTTTCATGAAAAGTTATCATATGCTTTATACATGATATTCATTTTGATATGTATGAATATATTTTGTTTTTTAATTTTTGTTAGTAACATAAGTTATAAGTTGTGTAAAGATTTACACATCAATATGGTTTGAACATATTGATTTATTATAATTAATAGGATTACAAACTAAATAATTATAATCATTAATACATGTAAAGGGAATAACATGACATAAGATGGTGAGATTAAATCCCCTTTGAAAATATTAAGTGTCAGATTCCTTCTAAAGTATACACTTATCAAGACCTCGATCATCTAACTAGGTAGGTTCATGATAAATGTGAGTTCCTATGGATTATCTTGTATAAGAAAAAAAATTATTAGGTGACCCTAAGAAGTAAGTGCCTCATTTTTTGTGTTTTATTTAGATTACTATCAACTTGTAAATCATATAAGATAGTGTACTATAGGAATAGTGTTGATTTTATCCATATGGTGTATTAAGAAAGGATTTATTTGTTGATCCATACAAGAGTCGCATGTGATGTGATTGGAATTATGGAATACCTAAATAGCTATGTGGTAAGAGGAACACTAAATTTGACTCATTGCCTAGTAAAATATGGATCTTGTCCCACTAATAGATATGGTGGATTTGAAATAGTCGATCATTTTAGTGTGGGAATATTTAATAAAATTCATTATTAAATGGATATAAAACATGATACTCATCTAATAAAATATTATATTTTATATTAATGGAATAATTATCATTGAACATGAATTTGAGATCAATCCTTGAAAAGGAGAAGATTAATGTAATAAAATCCTTAGACTAGTATAGAAACTTAATAATTTTTCTTAAATAATATAAAACAAATATGTGTTAAAGAAATAACTTCTTGGGTAACCAAATGTTTAAGTGGTTCAATAAGTGGATCTAAATGATCATGAGAATCATATAATAATTTACTTAAGGTTTAAAAAGTATTAGATGAAATATTACTAGAGAAACTTTAGTCTCTACTCATATAATCAATTTTATTGAGTATTCTAATGAGTTTGAGAGACTATATGTTTCCTTTAAGGCTTGATCTGGATATGGAATTAATTCCGAAATCATCATTGGAAATTTTTTGAAAATTTTAATGAGTTAAATAAAAGTATATCCTATATTCTCAAGGATTTTAGGATATGGATGAACATGGCATGTGATATATAGACTTTGGTAGAAAATACTAAAAGGAAAAGGTTTAATCCAAAATAAAAATATCGAACTTGTCCAATAGTTACACTTAGTCATTGATTTCAGTTTGGACTATGAAATTTTTTTATGGATGTTTTTTCTTAAAGTATGCTAAAAAGTGTTGATGTAGGCATGGGAATCATGACCAGGGAATTTAAAAGTGTATGCTGAAGCTAGTGCAAGTTGCAATGAAAGATGACTATGGGATCTGGATGTTGAAATGTGGAATAAGATCTAAATAATATAGGAATAAACTATGAAGATATGTAATAATAACATATAATTATCAAAGGTACACATAGTATTATTAAATTAGATATATAAGAATAACTTATATTTTTTATAAGATATCAGGAATTAAAGCAGTACATCAACTAGTGGCCTTGACCAGATAAAGGGTCACCTGCATAGATCAAAATTCAATGGGGATTGACCACATATATCATATTTTGATGGAATTATATCTAATTGATAGTAATTTTTATAAATAGGAGGGTGGGATTTTTTATTTTAAATGAAATATTGTACTCATTATCTTCCAATATTGAAAAAGTGTAGTGGTGTTTCTTTCATGGAATAATATTAAGTTCTGGACCACATAAATACTTTATGTTGTTTCATGTTTTGTGTGAGTGCTTTAATTATTCTACTTGTGTGTGTTTTCTAAAAGGGTTGTTAGATATTAATGTGATTCAACATGAGATGCTAGAGCTTAGTTCCCTTGTATGGACATTGTAATTAGGTGATAGTATTTTTGGATCTTCCAACCTTATTCCACTAGTGAGATTCTAGAATGTGTTTTATAATTTGGGTTCCTCATCCCAAAAACTGGTATCAAATTTTAGAGGTATAATTCAATAGGTTTATTGTCCTTAGTATTTTTCATTTTAGTGGTAATTTTATGACTTTAAAATAATTGAATAAGGAAGAAGGAAATATCTTGATTGAAAGTTTTATGGATCCAACTTCATATTTTGAAGAAAACATATTGAAGATTATCAATATGCGAATGATCTTGTGCTTCTATTAAAGGGTTTCAAACTGAAATAAATGGACAAATAATAATTAGAAAGAATTGACCAATAAGCACTCAGAGTAGTTTGGATGACATTAACCTAGAACATGGACTTCAACATTCATGAGGTGAAGAATATTATTATCTTGATAGAGAAGATTATGAAAATGTATGAGAATCCTTCTTCTATAAAGAAAGTTTTAATGTTTTTATGAATTTTTTATATGATTATTTCAAAATAAATGTCATCTGAATGAGTTCAACATGATCCAGAGAAATCTAGAGTCTGTTGGCATGATGTTTTCTGAAGAAATGTGGGCCGTAAATCTTCTTTTATCACTTCCAGATTCTTGGGATATGATGGTCACTACCATTAGTAACTCTAGAAATAAGAATGTATTAGTTTTTTATTAAATATAAGATTTGGTCCTAAATGAGGAGCTATGGAAGAAATAAGTCTGAAATTCTATAGTAATAGCTACAATGTGTAAAATAATTGACAATCAATTTAGAAGGAAAACTAAATTCAATAATTCATTTAGGCTTAAATCCACGTGTTGGAATTATGGGAGGAAGGAATTATTGAATAAATATTTTAGGGATTGGAGGTAAAATTATAAATGGTTTTTGTCCAAAATATCTTCTAAATATACCATAACTTATGAAGAAATAAATTTATTCCTAAGTGTCACTAGGACAATAGAACCATGGATCATTGATTCTAGGTATTCATTTCACTTAATATCTGATAGAGGGGGTGTATGGAATTATGTTTCTAAAAAATTTGGAAATATATATCTTAAATATTATGTGACTCTTGATATATTTGGAAACATTGATCTGAATTTCTGAACTAGAAGTGGATATTTATTGGAGTTGAAAGGGATGTGTCATATTCCAAGGTTAAGGTAAAATTAAATCTTTGTTAGCCACATCAATTATATGGTTTTATATTTGATTTTTTTTATAGGATCATGGAATATAAGATGAGGATCCATGGTGGTGGAAAAATGATTAAAATAAATAATGTTATATCTTACTAGGAGTTCAAAAGATATAACACTTTCCAGAATAATAACATTCAAAATGTCAAATTTGTGGCATGATCATTGAGGAAAATTGGGTGATTAAGGGATTAAAGTCCCATTGGAAAGGGGGTATTGAAACTAAATTGTGTAGAGTATGTAATATAAAAATAGTGTATCCTTGAGAAGTATTAGAAGTTTTCCTTTAATAAAAAAGGAAGAACAATAAAAAACATGAAGTTTGATCTAGTCTATGTGGATGTATGGGGGTCAACTCTAGTCTGGTCTCCTAGAGGTTCATTGTATTATCTTACCTTCATCGATTATTTGACTTGGAAAGTGTGGTAATTATTTATCAATCATAATTCAAAGGTATTTATTGCCTTCATTTGATATAAATTTATGATGTAGAGAGAGTTTGGTTTAAATGATAAGTGTTTAAGCTCTAATAATGGTGTTGAGTATAGACGTAGAGAGTTTTAGTGTTTTTTCTAGAATAAATGACTTTTTTTAGTATATGGTTCCCAAAAATCTAGTAAAAATGGATTGGTATAGTGGATGATCTTAATTATTTGTGAGAAATCAATAATAAAGATAATTCATTCTAGCTTTCCAAGGTAGTTTTGGGTAGAAGTGATGAATTGTGTGGTCTTCCTTAAAAATAGAAGTCATTCTGAACCACTAGGTAAATATATTCTGAAAGATTTGTAGACCAAAATAAAGGTATATGTGTCCAACCTAAAATTATTTGGGTATATTAACTATTCCCATGTTTATTCCAATAAGATAGAAAATTTAGAAGTAAATTCCAGAGAATTTTTCTTTATATTTTATAGTAATAAATAATTTAGATTTAGGATATGGGATAATGACCTATGAAATTTTATCAGAATCCAAAATTTTTACTTCAATGAAGAGATCCTATGGAAGGATTAGAACCAAGTTGAAGATATAGATAATAAAAAGGGATTATCACATGATGAGGTTTTGTTCAACAAATTTCTGGAAAGTTTGGTTATTTCGGGAAGTACTCAAGTTATAGAGGAACCTAATAGTTCAAAATTCAAAGTCCTATATGGAGGTTGGTTTATAGTGGTTATACTAAGATTAGATATATTGGAAAGCAGAAGGACTATGGATTATAGGGGGAAAGTTTTGGAAGAAGTAATACCAGAGGAGATATACTCCTTAGGTCTAACATAAAGAGTCTACTTTGATGGAGAACCCAAAATCCCAAAGGAGGTGGCAATTCTCATTGATAAAAGGTGGTGGGAGTTAGTGATTAAGGAGTACATAAAATCCCTAAATGCTTTCAAAACGTGGGATCTTTCAGAACATTCATTGGGAAATAAGTAATTTTGGAATAAATGGGTTTTCTGATTGAAGGAATAATTAGATGGTAGGAAGTGTTATAAATAAAGGTTAGTTTTAAAAGGTTTTCAATGTAATTAAAAAGTGTGCTTTAGTAAAAATTTCCCTCTAATTTTTAAACACACAACAATATATATGGTGCATGGAATGATTGATGAATAACATCTATATTATGAATAGTTAGATGTCAAGATGGTTTTTCATTATATATATTTAGAGGAGGATATTTACATGGATAATCCAAAAGGATTCATAGATTCAAAAAGTAACTTGTTGTGAAAACTTATGAGAATTATTTATAGGGTGAAACAAGAACCTAGGTGGTGGAACCAAAATTCTGACGCCTTTGTGGAAGATAAAACGTTTATCTAGTGAAATGTGAATCATTGTTTATACTATAAGTCGTACAATTATGGGAGATTTATCATACTTCTCTTGTATGTGAATTAAATTCTCTAGGAGGGTCTATAAAATAAATTAATTTAAGAGATTAAGGTTTATTTATCTATAAGGTTCAAGATAAAGACTCTTAGGTAATATAAATTAATATTGGGGGTGAGTATTTAGAGGGACTTAAAGCATAAAATTTTTATGTCTTTATAGTCAAAGTACATCTAGAAGATAGTAGAGATGTTCAAAATGTTCATATCCAACCCTATATCCTCCCCATTAACCAAGCATTTCAAACTATCCAAATAGAAGTCTTCATAAACAAAAGATAAGGTTAAGTTTATGGAAATTATTCCTTATGAATTAGTGGTTGGTATTTTGATGTATTTCATGATTTTTATTTGATTAAACATTAATCAAGAATTGGGAGTGGTTAGTGGATTCTTGGAAAATATGAGAAAGGATCACTAGTAATTGGTGAAGTGGATACTTTGGTATCTCAAATGTTTGGAAGCACCGACCTTATTCTTTGGAATGAATTATCCATCACAAGGGTATGTTGATGATGAAATTGGAGGAGATGAAGATACTCATAAAAGTACCCTAATATTTTTTCTTTTCAATAGAGGAATGATCATAATTTGGATGTTAATAATTAAATAAGTGGTTACAAAATTTACCATTAAAGTAGAATACATTGTGGCAATGGAATAAAGGAAGGAGATGATATGGTTGGAGGGTTTGTTAGAGGATCTCGGAAGGAAGTAGGGAATGTAAAGTTATTCTATGATAGATATAGTTTGATCCATATTATATATAATTCATTTTTTCACTCATGAATAAAACATATTCAACTAAAATATCACTTAATACAAAATTTTGTAGAATGATTGTTGGAGATATTGAAGATATAAGAGAGAAACAATATGGATGATATACTAACAAAGGTCATAGACTGGGAAATTATTAGTTAGTTTTATGCCTTAGTGGGACTTGGGTGACCAAGAATAAAGGATAGAGACTCATTGAATATTTTTTTATAAGGGGTTAATAAATCACTTAAGTGATCCAACATATTTGGTAGTGAAGTAAATAAAAAAATTGAATTGAAAGATCATTAAGTTGGGATATGAGAAAAATTCTAGATAAGACAAAAAATAACTTTTGAAAGGTGTGTTTCTAGAATTATATTGGTGGGACTAGAGAGAGGGATGGGAAATAGAACAAGGTAAGTATATAAGATGAAGATTATATTAGATAAAGTGGTAGAAAAAGATGACTATCGGGTCTGAATGATAAAGTATGGACAGTGATCTGGCTCATGTAGGAATAAAATATAAAGATATGTAAAAAAAATTACATTCTATAAGGGATGTGTTGGTTTATTCAAGATGATATTTAATAATAGATTACATTGTTCATTGGAGATTATGAGTTAATGTGGTGCATCAACTGGAGGCCTTAACTAGATGTAGGGTCACTCGCATAGAACAAAAGGTAGTGGTGAATGGCCACATAGATCAAATAATGTAGGCACTGTATCCACAATTGGGACTATAATATAAATAATAGGGTGGGATTATTTGTTTTTTTATACAATTTTGTACTCATTATATTCCATTGTTAATAAATAGTAGCAATGTTTCTCCCACTGAAAAATATTAAGTTCAAAACCACATAAATACCTTGTGTTGTTTCATGTTATGTGTGAGTACTTTTATACTTCTACTTTTGTGTGTGCTCTGGAAGTTTTATAGGGGATAAAAGTGATTTTGTGTGAGATGTTAGTTCCCTCATCCAAACATTGAAATTGGATTCTTTTAGTTCTTAATCTTCTAACCTTATTCCATAGGTGAGGTTCCAGAAGGGTTTCTAGAATTTAAGGTCCTTGATGGAATAATTGAAACTTGAGAGAGGTGTTGGGATAGAGGAGAAATGATTCCATGTGTGATGGAATTATATATTATACTTGTATGGATTTGTGAAATTCTATATAAATTCTATTTCAAACTTTGGTGTTATCGAAATTCTTCAATTTTTAAAGGTATATAATACCATATGTATATTTTACAAATATTTTAAACATACAGAAGTTTAATATCAAGGAAATAATTGGTTAAGATTTTACTTTATATTCAAGTAATGAAGTAAAGGGTTATTGAATTAGTAAAAAGAAAAGGATTTTTAAATTATATAATTGAATGAAAAGGAAAAAAATCAATCATGGATGGATGTATATATATAAAGGATGTGTATTTTCTTCTTATTACTCTTATATAATAAGATAAAAAAATAATAAATATTTTTTATTGAAAAATATGTGATAATGGTTTTGATATATATAGTTTATGATTCATCTTATTCTATAACATTCTTGGGAAGAAAATTGTATCAGCTCAGACCCGTACTCCTGAATCTAGTGCTAAAAATAATAATCTTTGCATATTTAACCATCCATAATTACAACATCAAAAATAAATTATTGTTTTACTTATAAACCCAAGATATTTTTAGCTTTATATCTTTAGAGAATTAAGAAAACCCAATACATAGAAATAACCATGTATTTCTTATCCAATTATAATTTTTTCCATTATACCTAGATTTTATTATTCCATAATAAGTCTTAAACATTGACCAAAATATTCTCCACACATGATACCCGTATATATATATCATATGTTTTACTTTTCTTCATAAACTCAGGAATAGAAATATAACAAAGGGTGAGCTAAAATGCCCAGTAAGGGAAAGTGTACATGAGAGAGATCATATAATAAATAAGGCATGGATAATATGGAAAGAATAAATGACGATCAAATTATTTCATATAACTTCTCACATGATCATGAAAAATATCCATGGATAACAACATATCAATAACATGGACTTCAATAACTAATTTCATAATGATGGAATTCATAATGTCAGGCATCATAATATTATTATCAAGGCCTTGTACCAATACATCATAAACATTTCATTATGGCCTTATTCAAAGCTATCATAAATAATTGGGTAGGTATAAACCAAATAATCATTCCATTTGTCTCATGATATTTATATATGCATCGAGGGGATATCTAATATCAGACCCCACCCATCACTTACAAAGTCTAATGCATTCATTATATGAAATGAATGAATAATCAATATAATGCATAATCAAAATTCCTTGTTAATCAATAAATATTCATATTTAATCAATTATAAAGTATGTAAATATTCTGAAACATATAATAAACATGACTTATTATTCAATAATCATCCATATTTAACTAACAAGTATATATATTTTTGATATTCCATCAGTTAATAATTAAACTATCATTCTCAATGAACGCTCTCCAACCTGATTTATGTATGATAAGGTGTTCAAACCATATAGAATAATTAGTATAAAGTTAATTTAACACTATAAATGATATATAATACATCCATAATATATAATATGATCGATCCATTATAAATAGAAAAAATATAGTAAAGACAAGTGTTTTGAAGATAAAGAGGAAAATAGAAGAAAATATTTTAAAAATAATTTTCCTTAAATATTTTGTAATTTTTTTGAAAAAATAACTTTCAAAACTATTTTCAAGATATTTCAGTGGTACCTTAAAAAAATTAAAAAATAGTTTACAATAATATAATCTTGAAAGTAAATTATGATTAAGTAATAAAATGTGAAGTGGAAGATAAAAATATATATAAGCTGAATGAAATACCTTTTGAAAACTTTAAAAAAATATCCTTTTATTTTGAAAAAACAATATAATAATATGAATATATAGTAATTTTTAAAACCATAAAATCTTAGAAAGGAATATAAATAGTGACAGTAGGAAAAGGTAGTCAACTGGTAAATATTAAAAAATGTTCTTTTCTCACTTTGTACACAAAGTAAAAAATGACCCATAGATATAATAATTTAAAACCCTATAAATAATCATATTAGAATATAATATATGGAGTTTAGGAGAGTAATAACATGAAATCCTCTCAAAGTAAATTGAAACATGAATAATCTCGATAAAGAATGATATTTCCCTTATGACTTTAATAACTTTAGAATCAAAGGATATAGAAAGATATAATATGATATAGTTCTATGAATCCCATGAATTAAATAAAATATTATGTAAAAATATATTAATGGGTCAGTAAATACACTATATAAAAAATAAAATATGGTGTTTGACGCACGCCTGTCGTAGGGTGTGGCAAAAGCAAATTTATTTTCCTAATGCAGCATAGTGGCTGACCAGGGTCATCTCACTTGAGGAGCGTTGAAATCAGTTCAATCACTTATTCTAGTTCAACTAATCTAATTATTTTTGTTGATTTATACTTTATGAAATAAATGGAATTTAATAAAATAAATGAAATTCATAAATCAGAAGAAACTAAAATTTAATTCGAAATTACCATGAAATGCAAAACAGAATGTAATTAGAGAAGAAAGGAAGTTCTCTCGAGAGAACTTTCAGGGAGCACCTTCATTGGCCAGCTTCAAATATTCTTAGTGAACACACTCCATCATATGTGTGCACACCTTAGTCTACCCCAGTTATGAATGAATAGTCTACTTAGTGATCGCCAAGCACACCCTCCATCCACCTCCTCAATCGAGGGAATATGGTTGTAGATTAAGAAGTTAATCTTTAGACAACCGCAGTGAGGATTACACCCACTATAAATTATCCTTAGAATTAACTCAAAGAATATTAAAAACATGGTCTTAGGTTCAATAACCTGATTAATCCCTCAGGATATTCCTCGTATTAGTTACTCATGATCATGAGTATTATAATTCACGATGGTAAGAAGAGAGAAAGAAAATAGGGTGGTTGGGTGGACACAATAACAAAAGCAATGCAGGAATTTATTTGAAATATAAATTACAATTGAAAAATAAAACAAAGATAAAGAAAATAAAAAAATTAAAAAATTAAATGGGGAATATTTTTGGTCGGCCTCCCTCAGTGGAGATATCCTCTTTGGTGCCATGAAGGAATGGATGAAGAATGAGATTCTTTGGGAAGGAGGTGAGGCCCTCCTTTTATAGGAAAAATTCGACTATCGAAAGTTTGTGTGTTTTATACCCCATAAATAACCTCTTCACATGTTCCAACCTTCATTAATGTTTTTCATAAATACCTTTTCTGTTTCTCCTCCAAATTTCAGCTAATTTGGAAACCGGATGAAGGAGTTATGAATTTTTCATTCTCGGTTTCTGTTTTTGGACGAAGCTTCCAGGAGGGTTCCTCCAAAAGGATGTCATTTAATGGCCACCTTAATTACTTCCAAACTCCCCCAAATTTGTTTTAGAGTTTTTCCTATATGTCCTAATTCTATAACAGGTAGAAAAACCTCATTTGGATATGTGTTGGACGATTTTGGGTTCCGTTACAGTTGTGGGGTCCTTGCAGTTCGCCCGAAAAAATATCCAACTTCAATGAATTGTTAGACCATTTCGATGACCGAATCAGATCATGGTCCAGAACCCAAAAGTGAAGGAAATAAAATAAGTATTATAAAAAAAATTAATCACAAAATTTGGACAAATATTTTCCATGAAATGACTAAAATACCCTTGATGTAAAAATCTGTCTAAAATCCAGAATTAGGCGTTTTTCACATTTAGGCTCAAAATAACACTAAAACCTAAAAACATGAGAATTACCCATCCAATAACACTATGGTTGGATTATAAACAATGATTTATAGTATAAAATATATGGAAATGTGATCTTCATCACTCCCCCACACTCAAACATTGCACTCATGGGCAATCATCTTACATCCAAATCAAATTCCACAAAACAATCAAAAAATGAGAAAATATCAATGATCTTATCCAAAATAGAAGTCCATAATGTATCATATATGAAGAACAAGCCTCTATAATTTTCATTTCAGTCATTAAAATTTTTTCAACCTCATAAATCAATCCATGGTCCAATCACAACCTACCTCATATTGAATTTTATGTCACTCTTCACTCAAGAGAAATTGAATCTAGAGTTATACTCATACTTGAAAATCGCATGTATCACCATAGGTTTGTATATAATCTCTGAAACTTATTTTTTATTAAGATAAACACTTTTGTGGAAAAAGTGTGAAACCGTAAAGTTCAACATACACCAAAAATAAAACAAAGTAGACAAACCAGAATAAACTAACCAAGCAAAGATAACAACTGCCAACCCCAATGCAGCACCACTCGGCGATCCCATGCAAGCATGGTCCCTACCAAGGGAAAAGCCCTACCTCTAATACAACCAAGTCCCAAATGGCCTGCAAAGAGGAAAGGGGTGTACTCCAGCCCATCAGAACCGATCTGGCCCTCCGACATTCCCACCCACATCCACAGAAATGGCAGATTCATTGACAAGCAGTTTAATTCTTCCAGAACCCATATCCCTAAATAACTTCCAAGATAAAGTGGATACCTGGTAATGTGGATCCTCCCTTAATAGATCTTCAAGTGAGGAAGTCATCTTGTTCCATACCTGGATATACTCCTCCAGTTTGATCACCCCCTTGTTGAAGCCGCTAACCAGAATCATATCTTGTTTGTCAACCCATTTATATTGCTCGTCATTGAGATTCACGTCAACGGTCCGCCCCATCAACCTGGCTGCATCCTCCTCCAAAGCATTGAGAAATAGAATCTTCTCTTTCACCTCCTCATCTGAGGACAGTATCAAGTCCAAGGATGTGTCAGACATGCCAGATGGAATTAGTTGGCAGCCGACACCGCTGTCCAGCTCCCCAGCCACTGCCCTTTTTGCTGACCGAGTCCTCATAGGAGGTGGAAGAGAGGAGTAGTCTCTCTTACTCCTCCTCCTCCTGAAACGCCTATTTCTATCCCTAATTTGTTATCCTTCAGAGTATCCTTTACTGAGCTCCAAAGAATCTTCATAAGGCTCCTCTTCCTCCTCTATCTCAGCAAGGCTGGAAAATATGTTGCTCAAGTTGACTGGGGTTCGAGTTGAAGAAGCTGCTCCCCCAACCTGTATGGCCTGACTCAAGTCCCCAAGTTCCCCAACAATGGTAAGGACAGGAATTTCCAAGGTGTCATCTTTCATAACACCAGTTTCGCCATCCCCTATCCCCTCCTGCACAGCCTGTTCTGCACTGCTAGCAACAACCATACCATTCTCCAACCGTTTGTTCCCCGCACCAGCCTCCATGGAGCAACTGGCAACATGATTGTGTGGCATCTCAAGACCCCTACCCATAAACTGGAACGTAGCATCATGGTTCAATACTTTGTAGTGTCTAGTATCCTTCATGCACCTCTCAGAAACAAAAGAAGAAACAGTTACAGCATCCTCAGAAACAGGAACCTTCTCTTTACCCTTATCCACACCAGCCTCCTCCTGAGACACCCCCGGCCCTGTTGAGACACCGACCTCACTTGACTTAGGGAGGTCTGAATCGGAGTGAGGCCGGCCTGCAAGGGTGGCCTGGGCACCACCATGTCCAGCATCCGTGGAGATTGCACCACCCCTCGGGGATACATCAGTGGGCCCATCTGTGATCACAGAGGGTTGACCACCTGCAGGCTTTCTTCTACAACCATATTCACCATGTCCTTGTCTGCGGCAATAAGAGCAGAAGTCAGTCCAGGACTCATACACAATCGGTTGTGCATACCTATACTCCTCCTCAACAACAATCCATACTAGTTCTGGTGGAACTCTTGAAATATCCATTTCAACACAAATCCTTGCCGACATGGAATGCGACAGGGATGCAGTTCTACGATCACTACACACAAATCGGCCTATGGAATTACCTATTGATCTCAGCAGCCCAAGATTCTGAAACGGGAGAGGAAGACCAGGCAACTGAATCCAAATCGCCATAAGGGGAGAGTCGCGGTTCATGTGGACATCAAATGACCAGCGGAGCAAGTGGAAAGGAAGGCCGGAGAAAGTTTCCCTCTTTCTCGACCAAGCCCTTCCCAGGTCGTCTTCATCAGCAAACAAAATAAGAAATTGACGAGGACCCATAATACCTACCTGCGTGCGATGTTCCAGGCCCCAATCCTCATTGAAGACCTTGGAAAAGTGTTCCACCATAGGTCGTCGCCGTGCGAAACGCACAATCAGAGCCGAGGAAAGTAGTGCCGACACATCAGTGAATTCTCTAACCGAAACCGGAACTATCGGCTGACCTGAGATGCAGCCAGGAACTTTCGGAGCAACCTGGATTTCAGGAACAAAAAACCCCACATCCGACGAGTAACTCAAGGAATCATAATCTCCCAAAATCATAACATCCGGAGCGAGAGCAGAAGGCTGGGACCCCTCCCCTCCCATGGGAGGAGGGGCCGCGTCGGGCGGCATCGCCTTAGGGTTAGCTGGGACCTCCGCAGAAAATATAATCTCAGAAAAAAACCATAGGTTTGTAAAAATTATCATTTCTACACATATTGAAACATGAAAATGAATTTAATAATGAGGGATTTAATTAAAGGTTCAAATGATTCTGTGGCTTAGGGTTGGTGGGAAAATGATTGAAAACATTTCAGGCTGGAAAGAGGAGGTTGGACTTTTAAGTACAATGCATGATTAAACCAAGGGAAAACACAGGTAATTCCTCTCTCAATCCCACTTGAAAATGTGAAAAAACTTCACCAAACCCTTTTATGACATGGTACATGAGCCAAAAAGTGATTATAATTAATGCTATCATCTATGTTCTCTCTTTTTTTCAAAGATCCAGAAAGGCACAGCTTTATTTTCTTTTTCTTTTTTTCATGGAGGATGTGATGAAAATTGAATACAATGAATGAATGAAAATTCATGCCCTTGATTTTTGAGAGGGACATGAGTCATAACAGAATGTACAGTGAGGAATTCAAACTCATCTCCATTTTTTTCTTCTCTTTTTTTGAAGGAGAAATGTATGAAACAAATAAAGCACAACGAAATGATGACACATGCCCAATTATCTTATTATCCACATCCCAAAATATTGACACACACTTCTTACTACCCATAAATGATACACATTCCAATGAACGCACATGAAAGGCCCTCCCCCCACACTCAAACTTGAAATATCCATGCAAAAATACTAAAAGTGCGGGTAGGTAAGGAAAAATAGGCTTGTAATGTGGATTAAACCTATAAGGAAATTCGTGGAATCTAAGGGCTTATGAAGGAAAAATGTAAAGGTGGGTCTCTGGATAAAATGTGGCTAGCCAAAGATATGCCTCAATCATTTCAAATACATTCCATGAAATCCAAATCTTTGAAAGAGAATTATTCACAAATTCTGGTTCTCACACAAAATTCAAGTTTCCCTCAAGAAAGTGTGGGTATTAGTAAGAATATGTAAAAGTGGTTTAGAATACCTCACAGGATTGGAAAAATATTTTGAGTCAGTGTTTCATGGGCATGGATTTCAAAAATAAGTCAAACTCATTAAAATGCTTGAATATCCATTTCAAGGGAAAAGAATTCATATCAACAATCATCTAAAATCCATTATTTAAAAAATCATTTCAACTCTTTCAAAATCAATTGATGTGTGAAAAGTGAAAAGAATATTCATTAAAGATCAAAATATGTTTTGGACCAAAAACGAAATGAGTTTAAATTGTAATCGTAAAAAGTTAAGTTCCTTTTGAAATAATGATTCGGTCCTCTTCCTCTAATTTTCGGGGCTTCCTTATGCCTTTATGATCCTACAAAATAGAAATTATTCAATTAAATACAAGGATAATTTCATTTAATATCAAAATGAAAAGAGGTACGGGGCCACATTCTAGACTATTTCTTAATACTGAATTTGAAATTTAAATTACTAGAAATCATGTAAATATAAATCTTGGTATGACCCCCCAAGTGGGCCCTGGAATCTTTTACTGCCTCCAGAGGGCAGTACCAGCTTTTATCCATAATATTTTGGTGGATGAAGCTTCTTTGATTTGAACCACCACATGTGGCTCTTCCCAGCTTGAAGTTCTTTGTTCTTATTGAGGAGGACCCCATAGACAAAGTATACCAGATCCTCCCCCTTCACAATTTGGTACATCTTTCATGGTGGGGGTAGGATGAAGTAGGGAACCTCCTATTCATTTGTTGGTACTTGTGAAACATTCTTCTTCTCTTCTTATACTCCCTCTAATGAATATTCAATGTCTTTAGGGAGCATCAAGTGTTCCTCAGTAGGTGCATATTCTTTTTCATCTTCTTTTAAGGAAATGTAAGGATTGATCAAATATGAAAATTCAAAATTATAAGGAGTGATGCTCAAATCGGATTGAATGAAATCAAAAAATGTAGAGTTCATGGAAGGATCATCTCCCTAAGTTGGATCTGGTTTAATCACTTCTTCAATTGAAAGTGCCTCTTGGAGTTGATTATCATTGGATGGAGGTAGGTAATCGGTCTCCTCCATATTGACTTCAAATTCCACCAATTGGGTGGGGTATTATTTTAGTGGTGTTGGCTCTTATTATTTGCAAGGATTGGGGAGATCAAGAATCTCCTCACATTCATTCCAGAATTTATCCAATTCTTGATGATCTCTCACATTTGGCTCAGTAGGAAATTCATCCTCCTTTTCATCTATCTTGGGTAGAATTGGTTGAGTGAGGATGAACGAGTCTTCAGGTACCCCGACATTTACCTCCTCTGGTTCTTCAATGATGAGTGGTGAAATTTTTTCCACCACTATCTCAGGTTCTTACTTCGGCTCAGGTTCGGGTTGCTCCATCCTTTCATGAACATAATTCAATGCCCATTTCATTTTCCTCCCCAAATCATCCAAATTATTACTAATCCTTTCAACCCGGTCATTTAAATCACGATAATCAATTTCTGGTTCTTGATATTTCACCTATGAGTAATCTTCCCATGCATAAAAATTTGAATTTGAATACATCATGAAAAAAAAGAATTTTTTTTTAATAATTTTCTTAATGAAAAATAAAATAAAATAAAATATTTACAAAAATGTGAATTTTGAAAAAGTGATTGAAATAACTTCTTGTCTTCCCAGCAACGGTGCTAGTTTTTATGCATGCCTGTCATTGGGTGTGGTAAAAGCAAATTTATTTTCCTAATGCAGCATAGTGGCTGACCAGGGTCGTCTCACTTGAGGAGTGTTGAAATCAGTGCAATCACTTATTCTAGTTCACCTAATATAATTCTTTTTGTTCTTTTATACTTTATGAAATAAATGGAATTTAATAAAATAAATGAAATTCATAAATCATAAGAAACTAAAATTTAATTCTAAATTAACATGCAATGCAAAACAGAATGTAATTAGAGGAGAAACGAAGTTCTCCCGATAGAACTTTCAGGGAGCACCTTCATTGGCCAGCTTCAAATATTCTTAGTGAACACACTCCATTTTATGTGTGCACACCTTAGTCTACCCCAGTTATGAATGAATAGTATACTTAGCAATCTCCAAGCACACCCTCCATCCACCTCCTCAATCGATGGAAAATGGTTGTAGATTAAGAAGTTAATCTTTAGACAACCATAGTGAGGAGTACACCCACTATAAATTATCCTTAGAATTAACTCAAAGAATATTAAAAACATTGTATTAGGTTAAATAACCTGATTACTCTCTCAAGATATTCCTCGTATTAGTTAATCATGGTCATGAGTATTATAATTCACGATGGTAAGAAGAGAGAAAGAAAAGAGGGTTGTTTGGTGGACACAATAAAAAAAATGCATGAATTTATTTGAAATCTAAATTACAATTGAAAACTAAAAAAAGATAAAGAAAATAAATAAATAAAAAAATTAAATGGGGAAGATTTGTGGCCAGCCTCCCTCGGTGGAGATCTCCTCTTTGGTTCCTTGAATAAATGGATGGAGAATGGGATTCTTTGGGAAGGAGGTGAGGGCCTCCTTTTATAGGCAGAATTCAACCCCTGAAATATTTCATGTTGTAGACCCCATAAATAACCTCTTAACGTGTTACACCCTTCATGAATGTTGTTTATAAATACCTTGGACGTTTCTACTCCAAATTTCAGCTAATTTGGAAACCAGATTAAGGAGTTATGAATTTTTCATTCTCTGTTTCTGTTTCTGGACGAAGCTTCCAGGAAGGTTCCACCAAAAGTATGTCATTTAATGGCCGCCTGAATTACTTCCAAACTCTCCCATATTTGTTTTAGTGTCATTAACAGATTTCATAATTATATAAAAGGTGGAAACACCACATTTGGATATGTTTAGGCCGATTTTGGGTTCCGTTACAGTTGTGGGGTCCACGCTGTCCGCCCGGAAAAATGTCCAACTTCAATGATTGTTAGACCCTTTAGATGGCCGAATAAGCTCCCGGCATAGAAGATAAAAGTGAAGTAAATAAAATAAGGATTATAAAAAAAATTAATCACAAAATTTTGACAAATATTTTCCATGAAATGACTAAAATACCCTTGATGTAAAAATCTGTCTAAAATCCAAAAGTAGGCGTTTTTCACATTTAGGCTCAAAATAACACTAAAATCTAAAAACATGAAAATTACCCAGCCAATAACACTATGTTGGGATTATAAACAATTATTTACAGTATAAAATATATGAAAATGTGAGCTTCATCAGTTTTTAATAAAAAACATGTCTCAAGGAATCAAAATTGAGACCAAGAATCCTTACTAATTTTATAACACTTAATTCAAAACCTCTTGAAAGAGAGAAATTAAAATGCAATATTAATTATCCTGAAAAAATATAATCATGATATAATAATAAAAATGGATATTATTTTCAATATATACACAAAAATAAGTGCATAATATGAAACACATCTCAAAGAAAAAGATTTGAGATGAGAAACTCTTACCTTGGATTCTTGTGTAGTTTGATGCACTACATCATCCATATATAATAATTTTATATTTATTATTAATTTATATTATATCTATATCCATATCTATCTTTTTATATATAATTTATTCATAAATTCTTTTTACCCATCTACTCATAATTCATTGTTAAAAGCAATTATTTAGGTGTTAACTGTTTTGTTTCTCATGTATATTTTGATTTAGTGGTTCTAGTAATTTCACATTATTCATGGTTTAATTACCTATATAATTTATATAATTTAATATATATAATATTTATACATCAAATACACTTTTATAACTATCCATGTTAGAAAGTGATGAAAAATAAAATGCATAACTTCATGGAGACAGTAGTACATTCATACACATTAGTAATGTTTTCATTTTCCATTAGAAGTAAAAGAGATAGAAAATGGTTGTAACATTAATATAAAAAAATCATTATATTAAATATATTTATGTAATTGTAAAATTATGGTTAGAAAATATTTTAAGGAGGTAGAATATGAAATAAACTTGAAATAATTCAGTTAAGACTTATAACTGTTCTTTGATATCTTTCTTTATATTGCACTTGATGCCTTTTAAGGAGAGGTTTAGAATCACAAAAAAGGATTTTGGAAGATTTATGGGAAGTTTTTAGATGTATTTGGCTATAATTTTTAGATAAAATTAAACTCATTTTTTTCTTTTTAATGGTTAGATTAAGTCCTCTATATAGGAGAAAATCAACAGTGTTTTTGCAAATATTAAGTCTTAAAGGGTCTTGAAAGTAATTTTAAAAATTATAAGTGGCACATAAATGGAATTTTTATTGTGGTATGAAAAATTTAATATCCCACTTTTCCATTTATAAAATTTCTATTATTTTTAAATCAATTTATAAAATATTTTTAACATTAATATCCTTAGAGTAATTTTCAGGACTATTCACATAATTTGACTATAAAAACTTCAAGAGACCAATGGAATTCAAATTTAAAAATATTTAAAACATTTATTAACTTTAATTTTGATCCATAAAATTCATTAAAGACCCTAAATTATTCAAAAAAATGTCACTTTTAATATTTTTAAAACCATTTACTTTGATTTTTCACACAATTTCATGAGCACTGTATCAACGATGCATAAGAGTTCTAGGTAATTATACCATAAAAAAATTAAAAAAAAATAAATTCATAAATAAAATTTATTAATAATCAAAATTATTATCTTTAAACGTTAATAAAGTAGTTTTATCCTTATCATTATTAGGACAACATATTTAAAATATTAAGTGATAGAGAGTGACACTTTGGTAATTATTAATTTCTTTATATAAAAAGGAAAGTAAATATCAAGAAAAGTAAGTCCAAATTTGAAAAAAAATGATATATAATATAAATTTAATTTTGATCAATCCTATCAACATTCATTAAAGGATAAAGTATTGTGATATTTTTCAAGTCTTTAACCATTGATTTAATACTTTTAACCTATTTTTGTTTTTACCATGGGGACTAACTTTTACTATACCAACTATTCATTATGACTAAAAATTAATTTCAAATTATTACCTAATATTGATTCTTATAATTCAAAAATATGGAATGAATTTTATAAAATTCAACTTTTAAAAGTGGGAGAAGTTAATTCTTATATAATGGCTCAAAACTTATAAAAACATTTTTTGAAAAAATATATTTTTATGTGTAAAAATGAATTTATGATTATTGAGTAAAAATATTCATGATTACTGGTTTTTATAATGAATTTATTTTCTTTTTATTATAGAAATGATGTTTCTTTATAGTATAAGCATGCCAAACTGAATGGTACCTTTCAACTAAACTATTAAATTCAAAGAATAAAAATATTTTTTATTAGATTAAAATATAACTTAGGTCCAAAAAGTAGTGAATGGGTTTCTAAATTTAATATTATACTTTTAAATGATTTATTTTACTTCATAAACACATATTTGATCAATAAAAAGTTTTTAATTCATGCTTATATCTCAATCATGTCATGAAAATTATGATATTTGTAAAATTGGTATTTTTTTATTCATTCAGAAATTAACATTTTCAGAAAATCTAAAAAAACTCACCCGAAGATAATTTTTACATACCATATTAAAAAATGAATTTTATTTTATTAAATTAAAATTTGGGAATTTGGGAATTTATATTTTAAATAAAAATATTAAATATAAATAAAAACAACTTTTATTTAAAAAATAACCACTTCAAACATAAATTTTTCTTAACCATGTTTCATATAAATTCAAAATTAATTATTAATTTATTATTTCATAAATTTAAGTCTTAAAAATTATCAATTTATTAAAATACACAACACTTGAAAAACAATTCTTTGAAAAAGTTCCCCTTTTTAACATTTAAGTATTTTAATCATATCACATTAATTAATTATTTTCTAATCATTAAATTTCATCAGTAAAAATAGAATAATATGATGTAAGTATCATAATAGATCACTATATTTCTATTTACTAAATCTTTATTGTAATATTTGGTAAATTTTTTAGTTTGGTGTTCGGTGTAGAATAATCTATGGTACTATTTAAAGGAGAATTATATATTGAAATGTTGGGGTGTTACATTCTCCCACTATAAGAAAAATTACATCCTTACAATTTGAATTTGTTTTCACTAAAATAGATATAGTCTCGTATGTATATTTTATTATGATAATTAATTTTTAAATTACTACTAGGAAACTTAGCTTTTCATAATTAAATATTTATAAAACCAAGTATGTTTCATTAAAATACTATTACTCATGAACAAGTTTCTAAGAAAATACCTTGGTAGT
Organism: Viscum album; assembly: GCA_963277665.1. NCBI lineage: Eukaryota > Viridiplantae > Streptophyta > Magnoliopsida > Santalales > Viscaceae > Viscum > Viscum album. The sequence continues at coordinate 1,771,311,274 of OY728122.1, forward strand.
TGGGAACTATTTCATATAAGACTCTATGGATTTATCTCCCTTACATTTTAGTTGAATAATTATAATACTCAATGGATTTATCTTCCTATTTTTTGGGTTGATGAATTATTTTACCATCAAGATATAGAATATGATAAAATATACTTACATGATTTATTTATATTAAAAAAGAATAATTTTGTTTTTTGGTTTCATTTTGAGCAGTTTTCAACCTTTTCATCATATCATATTATAAATTATAAATAAACATGATAAATTTTTCATGTCCAAAGCACAAAAATTAACTTTTGATGGATCATAAGATCCAAAAAATGATGAAAACTTATTCCTATTTTCTCTAAACATTTTCTTAATCCAAAATTATTACCATAAGTAAATATAATACTCAAAGTTTAATATAATTCATCCTAAAACTCCTCAAAATATGCTTGACTCATGTTGGAACCCAAAAAACAAAAATATTTGATCACATATTCTTCCAAAATCAACTTAATATTTATTTCCAAATAACATTAATAATTCATAATCACATGAAAAAAATTTATATGACCTAGTCATATAGTCTCCAAAATATACTAGTATGTTCCCAAAATAACCTGACTCTCTATGAAATAAAACATAACAAAACCATATATTCTTCCAAAAGTTAACATAATTTTTATTCCTCAAATAATATCATCTACTTAAAAAATATCCAACATATACCATAATCTCAAATTATAGTATATATCTCATGAAATTACTTTATAATTAAATCACCCTTCAATCCTAAAGGTTGTCTATAAATTCCCAAAAATATGAAAATCTTTTTTCTCCCCAAATAAACATAATTACCTTGACTTAAATTCACATACTAGCCTATATTTATCTATACCATAAACTTGTCTCCAAAAATAAAATTCTTCTCAAATAACCACCATAATAAATCACATACTAAACCCAAGGGTTATATTTAATTTAATCATGTATTCTCTTAAATGTATCCCAAAATATCTTTAATCCCTTTAAAATATAGTCACAAAAGACTTAAAAATGGTATCTATACCTTTGAAATTATAATCATCCTTAAACGTATAACTCTTAAATTTTCCTTAATTGATAAAATCCAAATCTCTAAAGGTATATAAAACCTTCTCTAATACTAATTTTAGCATCTCAAGCTCACACTCTATGATCTGGTGATACAAAACATAATATTTTCATGGTGTTTTCCCAAACCTTTCATTATATCCCTCAAAATTAAACAAAGCCTTAGCTCACTTAAATATGACCCCGTTAGCATGCTTCAGGAATCTTCTTCCTTTGGTTGACAATTTTGATATATTCGTATTCTATTCCTGGTGTTTACAAGACAGATCAGTAGTGGGGCACCTTGATAAGATATGCATGATGATTCGTTTCTCTTTGGAGGAAGACCTTATCCCCATGTGGTTTATAGCTCCTCGTGTATACAAATGATCTCACTTATAACTTGATCATTGGTCCTATTATTTCTACATGAAATGTGAAAATCTATCTACAACTTTTTGGTTTAGTCTTCCTGAACTCCCCCTCCCCTTCCAAAATATTGTTATAATATCTATGATTGGTAATATGATTGGTATGTTCCTATGTTTGTATGGTAGAAGTGGGTTTGTGTGTCATCCCATCTCCCCACACATTTTTGTTGGGGTGGATACTTCCAAACCTCCTGTCGATTGTATTTGGATCACCATCGGGGAGGAATTCCAGTGCAAACAACCAGTGGTTTTTAAATCTTGGATAGAATTATTCTCTTCATGTCGTCACTTGGGGAATTTATCCACTACTTATCAAAAGAGTCGCTTGATTCACCCTGGGTTGGTGAATGATGTTCCAAAAAAAAGGGTCTATATCTCCCTCGATTCTCACAGTTGACAATTTGGGTTCTAAGGAATAACAGACGGCTTGTCATCTCTAGAAAGAAAAAGGACCTGAAGATCTAAAGGTCTCCGGTATCTGTAATACCTTGATGCATTATTTGGGTGTCAACCATCAAGAAGGACCAGTTCTGGAATAAGATCATCTATTTTTTCCTTTGTTTTCTCCTTCATTGGATGAAACTTTGAATAATGGAGACTTTCTCCCTCGGAAGGAGGGTGCCTCAGGTTCCTGTTTCAAGGTGGTTGTAGTGCCACTACTGCCAAGGCCTCTATCTCAGGTTGTGCCAGACCAGAATACTTCAGTCCCTCGGAAGAGAGGATCTACAAAAAAAAATTTGTTTCAGTTTTCTATGGACACTCCCCTGATCATGTAGGTGTGGTTGATGCGAAAAGTAAGGGACTCTCTAAAGGTACCAAGAAGAAAAAAGATACAGAGGATGGAGTAAATATAGTGACCATGTCCAAACCAAAAAATGATCAAGCAAACATTAGTCTCATTAACCATTTTGAAGGTTTGATGGAGGAAGGTCCAGTTAAGGACCAAGAAACAGACCTGCTATCTAGTGGAGGTATGAAGGTTGACCTCCTGGTTCAGGCCCAAGGTACTACTCTAGATGTGGGTGCACTATTGGTAGTGGAGTATCCCTCGGGTGTTTAGGTTCTCTCTGAGGGTGAGAATAAATTTGAAGTCTCTAATCAATTTTCTATTATCAGAGAGGAGGGAGAAAGAATTAGTGGTATCCATATCCCAAGGAAGAAGAAGGGTCGTAAGGGGCACCATGATGCGAGGAGGTTCATTGTGACAAAAGGTAAGGGATCTAAAGGGAGAAATTATTACTCCCAACTTCCTAAGCCGATGTAAACAAGATAAGCTAGTAAGGAAAAGGAAAAAGATTGTAAACCAAAAGCTCAAGATCTAGAATGTTATGGCCCAAGAAGTGAAAAGATTAAAGCTAATTGTGGAGACATCCAAAATCAATGGGAGGGTAGTGCGGCAAGAAACAATGAAGGAGAGTAGACTAAATATATTTACTTAATTCTTCATTCTAATGAATAAATGCATGAAAATTATATCAAACTTAATGCCTCAAGGAAAGAGGTCAAAATAATTCAATAAAGAGAGGTTAAAATGGACTTTAGTAAGGAATAAAGGGACTATATCAACCACCAAGATTTTATTTTGGCACGGGGTTTCAATGCACGAAAGATCAATGTGGATTAATATATCTGGACATGGGACAAGCTACCTACCCACTTTGAAGACTTAATCCAGGGGGACCTAATCATAAAGTTTAAAGCACTTCAATGGGGATTATATTGGGTATGCAGTTCTAATAATGTTAGTCTTGTTTTCAATAACTTTGTGATATCATTTTATATTGGATAACCTTTGGATTTGACTATACTTGTGTGGTTTCTCACTTTTCCAAAAAAGTGTTTTTTAATAAAAAAATTAATTTTTGGAGAAAGCATACACAAAATAATTAAGCTAGTTTGTATCATGGTACCTACAAATTCAATGAGGATCTATTTAATATTGTGCCCCACCCATCACTTAATAAGTCTAATGCATTCATCACATGAAAGTAATTAATAAGAAATATAATACATAATCAACATTACTTATTAATAAATAGATATATATATATTGAATAGAGTATACAAAATTTCAATATTCCTTAGAACGTGATCAAACTTCTTTAGCAGTCAATAATCATCCATATAGATATAACAAGTATAAGGAATATAAATATTTCATCAATTAATAATTGAACTATAATTCTTGGTGAACACCCACCAATATAATTTATTTAGGATAGGGTGTTCACACCATATAAAGTAATAGTTAATTCAATACTATAAATAATGTAGAATAAATCCATGATAGAGAAGATAGTAAATTCATTAGAATTGAAAACATTGAATTAAAGGAAATACTTTTGGGAGATAGATAAGAAAAAGGAATTCATGTTTTTAAAAAAATATCCTTAATGATTTTGTAATTTTTTTGAAAAAATAATTAAAATTATCTTTATAAAGTATTATCATGAGATTTCAAGATTAACTTTAAAATAATTTTTATAAAATAATTTACAATAATGGTGTTTTTAAAGTAAATTTTCCTTAATAATAAAATATGAAGTATAAGATAAAAATATACATAAGTGGAATGAAATCATTTTTCAAAAAATTTAAGAAAATAATATCCTTTTCTTTTTAAAACATGTATAATAATGGTAATTTATAGTACTTTTTATAACCATAAAATCTTATAAAGAAATATAAATAATGATTTTTGGAAAAGTAAGTCAATTGGTTAATATTAAATAACATTCTTTTTTTCTTTGTAAAGAAAGTAAAAAACAACCCATATCAAACAAAATAAAAAGATTACTTTTTAAAACCTTTATAAATATAGTTTAAAAAACCTTATATAATCATTAAATCATAGGGAAGAATATTCTTGAATCAAAAAATAATAATATGGATATATAAGAAAAATATTCCTAACAAAAAATAAGAAATAAGATTGAATTTTATTTATAGATTGAGTACTAAAGAGAAGAAAATTTGGGATAATAATTGAAAAACCCATAAATAATCATAGGATGAGATAATATATGGGGTTTAGGATAGTAATAACATAAAATCCCCTCAAAGTAAATTGAAAAATAAATAATCCTAATAAAGGGTGAAATTATACAACAAACCCTTACGACTTTGGTAACTTCTGTATCAAAGGACACTAAAAGTTAGAATATGATATGGTTATTTGAATACCATGAATTTTATAAAATATTATTTCAAAATATATTCATGGGGAATTAAGTACACCACATAAAATAAAACATGGTGTGTTATAAGAAATATGACTTAAGTAATCAATATTTGGAATGAGAATCCTTATAGATTTTATAACACTTAAATCAAAACCAATTTAAAGAGATAACTTTAAATGAAATATTAATTACCATTAATAAAAATATAATCATGATATAATATTCAAAATATTATATATGTACACTATATACACAAAAATAGGTGCATAATATGAAACATGTCTCAGATAAAAATATTTAAGATGAGAAACTCTTACCTTGGATCCCTGTTTAGTTGAACATGCTCTAACATCCCTTTATAATAAATTTATATTTATTATTGATATATATGAAAACAATATCTTTATCTACATTTTTATTTATCATTTATTTAAAAATTCTTGTTACCCATATACTCATAATAATTTGTTAAAATCAATTATTTAGGTGTTAATTGTTTTGTTTCTCATGCATGTTTTGATTCGGGTATTTTGGTATTTTCACCTTAATCATATTTTAATTAAATAATTTTTTTATTATGTAATATATAAAAAATACACTTTAAGAGACATCTATGAAAATTGGTGATAAAAAATAAAATACAATGCTTCATGGAGATAGTAATTTGTATGTACATATGAGCGATGTTTTCATTTCTAATTAGATTGAAAGGAGGTAAAAATGGTTTTACAATTAATAAAAAAAATAGTATAGTAAATATACTTATTAAACTGACCCAAGTTTAACATACATGAATATTACATCATTTTAGATGAATATTTATCACATTACAAAATTATATTCCCGAAGACCGTAATAGTTTAGTGTCCTTGGAACCTTGGAACACAATCTTTTAACTTGGTAAAATATATTTAATGTTTCCCACAAATATCTTCCCCTTTATTAATCCTACTCAAAAATTTTCTTCATAACTTGGGGAAAGGAGACATAAGAAAGGGGGAGCTCAAATGCTCAGTAAGGGTAAACAAGGGAGATATGTAAGCATAATCATGAGCATAAGGGTATGAGAAAAAGATCATAACATTATAAGATCATACCCTGCATATCAAAAATCATAATCAAGAGTGATGGAATGAATATTTTAAGTTCATAAGACATGAATCATAATTAAATCAAGAGCATGTTCCAAGAAATCATAACATAGGAATAAGACATGGAATTTTTGGAAAACACATAATCATATAAAATTATTCCCTATAAGTCAAGGTTCATTATCAAAACTTATCAAGGAACTTAATGTGGGATACACCTACTGAGTGGGACACACCACCATCCCCAGTCACAAACCTTTCCTTATTATGTATTGGTGTCACTCCCCAAACCATTTTAGTAGTCAAGGTTCACTCCCAATACCATCTTAGTTGTCAAGGTTCACTCCCAAGACCATCTTATCAGAAAAAGTCCCTTACTGAATCGAGTTCACTCCCAATTTCAACCATGTATATCTCATGAGATATAAATCTTTACCCAATGCAATGTATGGAGATATATTTCCTACTCATCTCATAATGAAATCATACATATGTGTGCCATGAGATAATAAAACATTCATCATATCATGACCCATAAAAAGAGATGGGTTTCATAAACATCATATTATAACCCATGAAATTAAATGATTATCATAAACATATAATAATATCATAACCTATGGAAAATATTTAGGTTTCATAATTATATAATAACACATGAAATGAAGTGGGTTTCATAAGTATTTTATCATGGTATGACCCGCGGAAGAGAAACAGGTTTCATTAACAACTTGTCATTTTAATCATAAACCATTTAAATAAATAATAATAATGGTGTCCTTAGATCATATCTCTAGTAAGGAATAAAATATATAAAATCATTTCATATTATATGGAGACATATTTTTAAATATCACTAGGCACATTTCTTAAGTTAAATAACCTTTCTTGGAAAATAAACTTTTAAAACATAAAACATTTTCAAAATCCTTTTCTTTGAAAACCAATTTGAAAACTTATGAATTAAGCCTTAAAAATCATTTAAAATGTTTCTAGAGGAAAACAACATTTTAATTTTTAAAAATTATTTTTATAACATAAATCTTTTTTCAAAAACCTTTTTCTTTGAATAAAGATTTGTAAACTTATAAAAGATGATTTTAAATCATTAAAATAATTTTCGTTGAAAATATCATTTTTTAAACATATAAATGAATTTTTTAATATCATTTAAAAAACTTTTTTAATATAAAACATTTTTTAAACCTTTTTCTTTGAAAATAGATTTTAAAAAATATAAATGAATCTTTGAAAATCATTTAAAACACTTCTTGAACATAAAATATTTTTTGAAAACTTTTTTCTTTGAAAATCACTTTAAAGACAATAAATTTCCCGAATATTAGGACAAAAAAATCTTAAAAAATAATCTTGAAAACATGAAAAGTAAAGTTAAAATAAATGATGGTCATTATGGCGGATAAATCCATTCATGGTGAATATTTCTTTTGTTCCATAAAAAGTTTAGAAAAGTTACTCAATCAGAAAAAGAAAATAAGATTAATTTTTAAAAACCATTTTTGTTAAGAAAAAACATGGGTAAAAATTTATTTTAAATATCGTATTATAATATTAGAAAATTATTTGAAAGCATTTTCAGAAACCATGGTTTTATAATAACGTAGATTTATGACCAAAAAGAGAAATAAATTTGGATTTTATTAAAAAAAATCTTAATTATCTAAAGTACCATAGAGTGGGAAAATATTAACATTACTTGGATATAGAGTGGGTAAATAGAATAGAATAAAATTCATAATAATCATTAAGATATGGATCATAATATTTCATCAATGTAAGTATAATCATAAAAAATCTTGATAAACGATGAGATTGTAGCAATAAACTCTTACCACTTTGGTAACTTTGAATCAAAATCCACATGAAAGAATAACATTAAATGAAGATTAAAATATCATGAAAATAATGAGATTTATAATATAAAATTTCAAATGTAAGTATATACACCTCATAAAATAATTTAGTTTCATAACATTACATTTGTCTCAAAGACGAAAAATTGAGACAAAATTACCCTACTGATTTGGTAACGTTCGAACCGTAAGCGCCATAAAATAGAGATCATAAAATGGATATGTAAATACCCATAAATTTAAGTATAATAATTATATAATTCATTCATTTTAATTATATACACCACACAAAAAGAAACAAGTGGTGAATAAGTTATGTATCTCATGGATATAAAAAGTTGATATGAAATTCCCTTACTACTTGAGTGACTTTTGAATTGTGAGATCCGTGAAAGAATAACATTAATTAAAACATTTAATATCATGAAATAAATTAAATTAATTATATAACATTCCATAGGTTAGTATATACACCACATAACAAGAATAAGTGTTGAATATATCATATATCTCATAGAAATAAAAGTGAGATGAGAAAACTCTTACCTTAAGTCTCGACTTTCTTCCTACACATCAAAACCTCCTATATAATAAATATATGTTTATTATACATCTAACATAGAAAAATATTCATATATATCATACCATATATGTTTTTATTATTACTTTACATTACCCTTTTATTAACAATTTCATGTTAATGTTATATTTCGAGTAATAACTGCTTTGTTTTTCATATATGTTTTGACTTGTTATTTTTAGTCCTTTTTCTTTGATCATGATTTACTTATATAAAGAATGTAAAAAATGATATAAATATTATATATATTCATTATATATTTATTTATAATAATCTATAAAATATATAAATATAAAATTAGACACATCATTCATGGAGACGGTACGTCGTATGTACGCATGAACGTTGTTTCCATTTTATTATCATATTGAAAGAATGAAAGTAAATGAAATATACATGTATATATATATATGTGTGTGTGTGTGTGTGTATTATCATTATAGTATAATTATTATTTCATATATATCACATATTTTTATTAAAATAATCCTTAATACATTCTATGTAAATCGTGAATGAATCACATCTCTTTGAGGAGGTGGTAGTCCACACTTCCACAAACAAAGTTATTATATTCCCATAAATGGAAATCATAAAGATATGTGTTATATAATAATTATATAAGAATAAATACATCATAAATATCATATATATGATATAAAAATAGTAATTAAATCATTATTACCAACCTTTAGAGGTGGTAATGGAAAAACTAATGGCATCGGTTCACGAGGAGGTAGTTCACCATACACACAAACGATAATTGTGTATCCCATTTGATGGAAGTGTGTGAAGGTATAGGTTGTACCATTAACATAAAAAAATCAAAATATAATTATTATAATTATTTTATTATATAATAATTTAATAATAATAATTTAAGGGGTGGAAAAATAAATAAAACAAAAGTGCTTGTTGAAGGATGTTACCTTTTCTTTGGGAAACTCATTTTGGTTTGCATCGAAGGGCTTCCTTGGTTTGATTTCTGCCCAAATTGAGGATTCTAGGATGATAATATGGATATTGTGAGTTTATTTGGGCAGTATTTTTATGATATAAATGGATTTATATGTGTGAATAAGTGAGGGTTGAGTGCCCTTTTATAGTAGAGGAGTGACTTTCTTGTAAATAGAAAAAGGTAAGCACTATTGAGAGGTCTCCCTTACATAATGTGCCTCCAATAATGGTCCAGTTTTGATAAAAGGTAGTATATGGTATAAATATGTCTATAAAATGGATCTTGGAAATGTTTTAAGGTTATTTTTTCCCTTAAGTTAAAGATAAACCACTAAGTAAACTTGTTTTTACCTTAATCGTTGTAATTAATTTTAATTTATTTCACTAATATTTTTGGTAAAAACTAAGTTGAAATTGTTATAAATTATAAATTACTATGATTACAAATATAGAATCCAATTTTCCAAATTATAATTATAAGGCCCCAGCCTTAAACCTTAATTAATATTGAATTAAATGAGTAATTCACATTGAGGATCCTTTCAGGTTTAGAGTTTTAGAGAATTAGGACATAACTATTACATCTCAAAAGATTACAAAGTAGTCACTTCTACTAAATTTCCATAAAATAAAAACTCTTAAAAAGAAACATGCCTAGTTCCATTTTTAAGGTAGCATGACTTTCCCTTGATCCCATCCTTGACCCTATTCCACGCTAAGTCCTGTGAAAAACATTTCAAAAACTTGGGATGAGCATAAAAAGCTCAGTAAGGGATACACAAATAATGAAAACTATTAGTTTTTCAAAACAACAAGTAAACCATGTATACTTTATCAAAGTAATACTTTTCACCTTTTTGAAGTAGTAAAAAATCTTCACTGAATAAAAGTTCATTACTTACCCTTCTGTAACCAAAATATTACCATAAAACCCATATAAAGATCACATAACATATAAAAGTAACTTGGGACATAAACATACTTAAGTGGAATAACCATAAGGTCTACTTCCACACATATCACTTAATGGAATAGCCATTCGGCCAACTTCCATACATACTTAATGGAATAGCCATACGGCTGACTTCCATACCCAATGCGTTGGAGGTTATAACGTAACCACCCGTCCTAGTATTCACGGCACCACCCGTCATAATGTCCAAGTACCATTATAAAATCATAAGACATTAAACGAATATAATGGAAAGAAAACATTTCCACATTTTGATCACAATATATCACTTAAATATATCGACATAACAAATCCTTTATAAAACCCATTTTCAATACCAACATATATAAAAGAGTATATGGTATTTATTTCATTTTAAAAAAACATTACGGCTTGTTGAGGAAGCCAAAGACCAAATAATACTCACGGCGGTGGAAAAGGTCGTTGTCACCGCATGCGTTAAAAGAAACATTCTTTTTTTTCGTTTATTAAAACGCTTCATATAAAAAGATTCCTTTTGAATAAACGTAAAAGTCAAAGGGGTTTATACACCGTATAAAAGAAGGTTGTGTATAAAACAAAATATGTCTCAATGAATGGAGATTGAGACGAAGACCCTTACAAAGATGGTATCCTTGGTTTAAGGATAAATCAATTGCATAATTATGTGTGACAAACGAATACACCAAATATAAGTGGATATTAAGTGTAAAAAAATCAGAGGTTATTCACACATATTCAAGGAGTACAATTTTATCCCAAATAATCAAATTTGGGTTAAGAAGTTCCCTTGCAAAAATTTGACAGCCTAACGGCATCACTTCAAAATTCAGAAAAAGAGTTGATGAAAGATAAAAAAGGGTATCTCATCCCTTGGACATAAAATTTACATCAATAAGGATATATGATAACATATCCCAACATAACAATTTGTGAATTAAAATACCCAACAAAAAAAGTCTTTTAAAAAGAGGAGGGCGAAAGGTTCCCTTACCGACATGGGTATCTTTCGAGACATGCACCCCGTGAAAGAAGGACATTACAACATTGATGTAAATAATCATAAATGAAAGTATATTACACAATGAGTAAAATAATTTGCAGTACATACACCACTCAAAGTAAATTGTGGCAAATGTAGCATAAATCTCACTGGAATAAAAGTGAGATGAAAAAATCCCTTACGAAAACTCGGCAGCCTAACGAAGCCACTTAAAACTTCCAAAATGGATTGATGAGATCAAATAGGGTCTCTAATCATATTAACATAAAGTTTACAGAAAGATTAATATAAAATAACATCCCCCAACATAACAAAGAAGTTCTTAAAAGAAGTGACATAAAGGAGAGTACTTAAAAATAAAGAGAGAGGTTAGATCTCTTATGAAAATTCGGCAGCCTAACGGCGCCACTCAAAACTTCCAAAATGGATTGATGAGAGAGAATAGGGTCTCTCACCATATGAACATAAAAATTGAAGTAACATTAATATAAAAGAACATCCCAATAACAAGAAATATGAGCTTTAAAAGGAATGACATAAAAGAGTGTACTTAAAAAGAAGGAGAGGAGTAGGATCCCTTACCACGGGTCCGACTTGACTCGATCGTTCTTTAACGTCCTGAATAATAAACTTGAGTTAATTTATATTTGCTTAATAACATTTTTCAAGTTCATTATTCCTTTTATATCACTTATTTACATTTTATAAACATTATTTAATCATTTAAGTTAATAATGTTTGTTTTGTCGATATTTGGTTCTTTAGTCGAAAGTGAACTCCTTACAATTACATGTTGTTCGTGTGGTCAATGGTTCATTATATCCAGAATGATATTCATGATTTGGATATCATATATATCATATATATCCATAATATACATGTATTTATAATATTACATAATCATTTAGAGGTAAGAAATGAAATGCATCGTTCATAGAGATGGTAAGCCGTACGTACCCATGAACGCTACTTTCATTTCTTTGTCATATTAATGGAATTAAAACTAAATTAGAGGTATGTATATTTTAATTCCAGAATTATATTCATCATTTATATGTAACATACATTATATATATCCATTATAAATATGTACTTATAATAGTACATTACATTTGGGGATTAGAAATGAAATGCACCGTTCATGGAGACGGTAAGCCGTACGTACGCATGAACGCTACTTTCATTTCTATCTCATACATTAATGGAAAGAAATAATAATTATATATAGGTATATTATAATTACAGTATAACATAATATATAATAACTTTAAATCCATCCTTTATACATCCCACATATGGCATTAACGAATCAAATCACTTTGAGGGGGCGGTAGTCCGCACTTCCTAAAATGAAGATATCGCGTATACCCATAATGAAAACCATAAAGGTATGCCCAAAATGAAAAATAAAGAAACTTAAGGAAAACATAAACATATTATATATCATATATAAATATATTTTCATCTTAATGGCCACCTTTGAAGGTGTTAAAATAATTTTGAACAATCATCATTTCGGGAGGCCGAAATTCGCCATCCATAGAAATAGTATGTTCTTTAACCATTAGATGTAGGTGTGTGTAAGTGTAGCTCGAAACATTCTTATTAAAACATCATATTATATTGATGATACTGTATTTTTTACAAAATAAATGAATAAAAATAGTTTAAGTGGTTGGAGAAGCAAAATAAAACAAAAGGACTCAAGTGAAGACATTACCTTAAAATCGGGTAACTCCCTTTGGTTTGACTTCAAAGGCTTCCTTGGGAAGACTTCTTCCAAAATTGAGGCTTCAAGGAGTAATAGAGGGAAGTGGAGAGACAAAATGGGTAGAGGTTGGCCGAGCCAAAGGCTTTGGGAGTGTTGGTAAGGAGGTAGAGGTGGGGGCCTTTTATAAGAGGAGAGGAGGGGCACTCTTGGAAAGTAAAGAAAAGTCACTTTATTTTAAAATGATATTCGGATTTAAGAGGTCCCACATTGATATAATTCGAGTATAAGGTGATAAGGTTTCTAAATCCACTCATCCAATAGGTTATGGACATGTTTAGGTCTTAGATATTACATTATCTTTCCATTTTGTTTAAATCGTTAAATAATGAGGTCATCGCTGCATCCTCATGATGTCATAAATAATTTAATTTATTTAATGTCTAAAAATTATAAAAAAACTACTATGATGTAGGAAATCTTTTTATCTTTCCAATTAATATTTATAGTCAAAAAACGGATTTGTATAACCCCATATAAAAATTGTTTTAGTAAAACAACTTATGTTTGTGACATTTTTATTTTAACTTTAAATAAAAAGATATTAATGTCATTTTCCAACCAAAGTTGCCTCATGGGGTCCCCAAGTTGACCCATGGATTGTCTTCATCGGATATGACAGATCCAATGATGGTATAACATGTGTCTAGGTCATTTCATTTTATTAAAACATTATTCTTACCATAAACTACACTAATTACCTCTAAGCGCGATTAAGAACTTAAAAGTTACTATTCAACAAAAAATTATTTTAATCTCATTGAACCACATTTTACTTCTAAATGAAAACCATTTATGTTGTATTTTTGAAATTAAAAACACAGAAGTGGTAAAATTTCATTTAAACGAAAAATCAGTTTTTATAAGTACCACTTAGTGGTTTCACTATTCATCAAAATTGAAGTTTTTCAGAAAAATCCCAAGAATTCACCCTAAGCTATATTTGATATTCTAAATTCAAAAATGAATCCTATTTTAGAAAATTCAAAACATATAAGTCACATTAATTAATTTAATAATTAATTCCCGATGTTAGAGCAAATAACGTGTTTTTATGAAATAATAAGTATCAAAAGATTGACCCTAGTTTAAGTCTGATTTCAAAGTAAAATTAATTCCAATGACCACTATTGGATTTAATGGTAAAAATATATTCTAATTTCACTTTAAAACCAATTCAAAATATAATCTAATCATATAAATAAATTAGATTAAAAAGAGGTTTTGAATTAAAATACAACATTTTACACTATTCATTAAAAAATGAACTTTATTGAAAAGATACAAAAAAATCACACAAAGTAAATTTTGATGTCCCGATTCTAAAGAAGAGTTTTATTTGGTCCAATAGAATTTATAAGAGTGAACAAAACTATATTTAATGACAGTTCGCCATCAAAAGGTGATAAGTGAACCTTTAGTGAAAACTAGGGCATATACGCCTAAAATTGAATTCTTTCCGTATTTTAAGCCTTTATCTTTTATTGGATAAATGTAAAAACATTTAAAAACATATATAATAATATTTTAGTTATTTCTATCCATTCCTGCCAATACAACGGCTGCATGTTAACTACCATTTAAAATAATATTATTTTATTATTAGAGTGCAACGTAAGATTCCCAAGAAACTCATTGTTGCGTGTTGGGTACGCCATCGAGCATAGCATCCCCTTTAAAGTCATATTAATATTTTATTCATAAATATGGATAAATATGAAAATTTCATATTCTTTATTTACCTGGGGTGTTGCATCCTTCCCCCCTTTTGGGAATTGCGTCCTCACAATTTTTAAAATTGTGCGTGGAAACATCCTTGAAAGTCCCACATCGGAACAAGAGTCGGTAAAACAATCACTTTAAAATAAAGAAAGATAAGTACAGAGGTCACCCGAGTTAACCCATAATAGGATTCCATGTAGGAAAACATGGACATGGAAGAAAAAGAAAAGGGTCATGTTCTTGAGGGAGAGTGATAGTAAACATGTCCAGGAGAAAGTTAACCATAATAAAATCACAAACTTGTGATGGGTTAAACGGTATTCGATTCCCCAGTAGGAAAAGTTAATAGACAAAATTTTTGTTTTAAGTTACTTTTTATTGAGGAATTTATTCATAAGGAAACATAATCACTTATCATGTTTACTTTCAACTTTTATTAGATTCATACACAAACTCATATTTTCTCCAAAAGATGAGTATTTAGGAAGACTTGTTCATATTAAGAGTACTATAATCAACTTCTAGAGAATCACCTAATCCACCAAAGAGAACTATATACTTACCATGTCTTTAGGCTTTAACCAAAACCAAAACCAAAAAGGTTAGTACAAGGTCAGATAATCCAGAAAAGGATAACCCTTTAAAAAGAAAATCTATGCTTAATCTCCAAAATTTGTCCAACAAAACCCAATGTCCAACTAGGACTATTCGATAAACAAATTGTCCATAAAATACTTCAAATTAAACCAAACTAAGATTGAAACCCAAATATTTGAAGGATTTAATCACATAGTCTTCCAAGGTACAAATTAACTTTTATCTATAAATAACATCAGTTTCTCTTAAATTCTCATATTGAAAAGTAATTAACCTAATCACATATCCTTCATGATAGGTTAATCATTTCCATAGATAACCTAAAATAAACTTACTCTCGATTCCTAAAATCATCTAACTAAACAGAATCTGTCAAACTAACTAGGGACTTCACGTAGTCCAGTGGTAGGTGATAAATACCAGTTTCACTTTGGTTGTGGGTTCGATTCCCGCAGCTTTGTCCGACACGACGGGTTGTCACATGGTCTGCGTGTTGTCCTTTTCCAAAACAACATAATTCTTAAAACATTCCCCAAAAACGAGATAAAATCTTCAAAAATAACCATAACATAATTTAACTTCAATTTTATCTCATGCCTTTCACTTCATTCATAACATATAGTAACCCATAATTACCTCAAAAGTAAGGATCATATAAACTCAAATGGTTCTTTATAACTATGTCCACAAAAGAAAAGATAGCTATTCCCTGAATAAAATTTTCATATATTAAACATCAGGGTTACACATAATATAAAAACTCTTCTAATGTAACCCCATCATCAAAAGAGACTTAATAATCTTAAGAATTTCACCATAACTCTTGAAGCCCTTATATGTTGACATCTTACTCATTCAACATTCTTCATGATCCATTAACCATTCCTTTCCAACTTATTCTGATATACTTCTTTCCTACTAACAAAATCATGAATCATATCCTAAGATTCCAAAATAGGAAAACAATAGTCATGAAATAATCCATACCTTTGATTGGTCATTGTCAGTTTCTTAATCCTCAATCGGAATGGCATTAGGTATTGGTAAATGAATATTTGTACGATCATGGTGATCCCATTCCCGAAACTTTTTCATAGGACATGTTTTTGCATAATGACCATGCACACCACATTTAAAACATTCAATTGATCCCTCAGAAATAACTTCTTTCCCTTTCCTCGAGTCAACTAGATGCTTCCTTTTTCCATGGTAGGTTCTTGCTTTATGACCTTCATTTCCACATCTATAGAATATTTCTATCCCTTTGAAACATTTTCCTAGGTGTTTCTTTCCACATCTTTGACACATAGGTTTTTGAACATGCTTACCTTTATGATTATTACCTGTAGTTCTGTAGGGATTTTTTTCTCTCATATATTATGCCTTATAGAAATAACCAAGGTTTAGGTGGTCAATCATGACTCCAGATAGTTGGTTGAGGATAAACACAAGAGTTCTCATTGCAGCTCCCATATCATTCAGCTGCTCGCTCAAAAAACGGTCACAGTTTCCTTCACATCCACTGTTACTTTGGTGCCTGCTAGATCCAGCCATTTACTAAAACCAAAAAGGGTCAGTGTGAGTATATCAACCAAACCATCATGTGCTAATGAGGAAGATATACTTACTCATATAATGGAAATAAAACATTTCCACATTTCTGTAACCAAAATATTACCATAAAACCCATATAAAGATCACATAACATATAAAAATAACTTGGGACATAAACATACTTAAGTGGAATAACCATAAGGTCTACTTCCACACATATCACTTAATGGAATAGCCATTCGGCCAACTTCCATACATACTTAATGGAATAGCCATACGGCTGACTTCCATACCCAATGCATTGGAGGTTATAACGTAACCACCCGTCCTGGTATTCACGGCACCACCCGTCATAATGTCCAAGTACCATTATAAAATCATAAGACATTAAACAAATATAATGGAAATAAAACATTTCCACATTTCGATCATAATATATCACTTAAATATATCGACATAACAAATCCTTTATAAAAACCATTTTCAATACCAACATATATAAAAGAGTATATGGTATTTATTTCATTTTAAAAAACATTACGGCTTGTTGAGGAAGCCAAAGACCAAATAATACTCACGGCGGTGGAAAAGGTCGTTGTCACCGCGTGCGTTAAAAGAAACATTATGTTTTGTCGTTTATTAAAACGCTTCATATAAAAATATTCCTTTTGAATAAACGTAAAAGTCAAAGGGGTTTATACACCGTATAAAAGAAGGTTGTGTATAAAACAAAATATGTCTCAATGAATGGAGATTGAGACGAAGACCCTTACAAAGATGGTATCCTTGGTTTAAGGATAAATCAATTGCATAATTATGTGTGACAAAAGAATACACCAAATATAAGTGGATATTAAGTGTAAAACAATCAGATTTTATTTAAACATATTCATAGAACAACATATTCAAGGAGTACAAGTTTATCCCAAAGAATCAAATTTGGGTTAAGAAGTTCCCTTGCAAAAATTTGACAGCCTAACGGTGTCACTTCAAAATTCAGAAAGAGAGTTGATGAGAGATAAAAAAGGGTATCTCATCACTTGGACATAAAATTTACATCAATAAGGATATATGAGAACATATCCCAACATAATAATATGTGAATTAAAATACCCAACAAAAAAAGTCTTTTAAAAAGAGGAGGGTGAAAGGTTCCTTTACCGACATGGGTATCTTTCGAGACATGAACCCTGTGAAAGAAAGACAATACAACATTGATGTAAATACTCATAAATGAAATTATATTACACAATGAGTAAAATAATGGGAATTACATACACCACTCAAAGGAAATTGTGGCAAATGTAGCATAAATATCACGGGAATAAAAGTGAGATGAAAAAATCCCTTACGAAAACTCGGCAGCCTAACGGCGCCACTTAAAACTTCCAAAATGGATTTATGAGATAAAATAGGGTATCTCATCATATTAACATAAAGTTTACAGAAAGAGGAATATAAAATAAAATCCTCCAACATAACAAATAAGTTCTTAAAAGAAGAGACATAAAGGAGAGTACTTAAAAAGAAAGAGAGAGGTTAGATCTCTTACGAAAATTCGGCAGCCTAACGGCGCCACTCAAAACTTCCAAAATGTATTGATGAGAGAGAATAGGGTATCTCACCATATGAACATAAAAATTGAAGTAATAGTAATATAAAATAACATCCCAATAACAAGAAATATGAGCTTTAAAAGGAATGACATAAAAGAGTGTACTTAAAAAGAAGGAGAGGAGTAGGATCCCTTACCTCGGGTCCGACTTGACTCGATCGTTCTTTAACGTCCTGAATAATAAACTTGAGTTAATTTATATTTGTTTACGAACCTTTTTCAAGTTCATTATTCCTTTTATATCACTTAT
The DNA here is from genome assembly GCA_963277665.1 of Viscum album. NCBI lineage: Eukaryota > Viridiplantae > Streptophyta > Magnoliopsida > Santalales > Viscaceae > Viscum > Viscum album. Next base: position 1,771,329,918 of record OY728122.1, read on the forward strand.
TTACATTTTATAAACATTATGTAATCATTTAAGTTAATAATGTGTGTTTTGTCGATATTTGGTTCTTTAGTCGAAAGTGAACTTCTTACAATTACATGTTGTTCGTGTGGTCAATGGTTCATTATATCCAGAATGATATTCATGATTTGGATATCACATATATCATATATATCCATCATATACATGTATTTATAATATTACATAATCATTTAGAGGTAAGAAATGAAATGCACCGTTCATGGAGACGGTAAGCCGTACGTACGCATGAACGCTACTTTCATTTCTTTGTCATATTAATGGAATTAAAACTAAATGAGAGGTATGTATATTTTAATTCCAGAATTATATTCATAATTTATATGTAACATACATTATATATATCCATTATAAATATGTACTTATAATAGTACATTACATTTGGGGATTAGAAATGAAATGCACCGTTCATGGAGACGGTAAGCTATACGTACGCATGAACGCTACTTTTATTTCTATCTCATACATTAATGTAAAGAAATAATAATGATATAGAGGTATATTATAATTACAGTATAAAATCATATATAATAACTTTAAATCCATCCTTTATGCATCCCACATATGTCATTAACGAATCAAATCACTTTGAGGGGGCGGTAGTCCGCACTTCCTAAAATGAAGATATCGCGTATACCCATAATGGAAACCATAAAGGTATGCCCAAAATGAAAAATACAGAAGCTTAAGGAAAACATAAACATATTATATATCATATATAAATATAGTGTCATCTTAATGGCCACCTTTGAAGGTGTTAAAAGAATGTTGAACAATCATCGTTTCGGGAGGCTGAAATTCGCCATCCACGGAAACAGTATGTTCTTTAACCATTAGATGTAGGTGTGTGTAAGTGTATATCGAATAATTCTTATTAAAACATCATATTATATTGATGATACTGGATTTGTTATAAAATAAATGAATAAAAAGAGTTTAAGGGGTTGGAGAAGCAAAATAAAACAAAAGGACTCAAGTGAAGATATTACCTTAAAATCGGGTAACTCCCTTTGGTTTGACTTCAAAGGCTTCCTTGGGAATACTTCTTCCCAAATTGAGGCTTCAAGGAGTAAGAGAGAGAAGTTTAGAGACAAAATGGGTAGAGTTTGGCCGAGCCAAAGGCTTTGGGAGTGTGGGTAAGGAGGTAGAGGTGGGGGCCTTTTATAAGAGGAGAGGAGGGGCACACTTGGAAAGTAAAGAAAAGTCACTTTATTTTAAAATAATATTCGGATTTAAGAGGTCCCACATTGCTATAATTCGAGTATAAGGTGATAAGGGTTCTAAATACACTCATCCAATAGGTTTTGGACATGTGTAGGTCTTAGATATTACATTTTATTTCCATTTTATTTAAATCGTTAAATAATGAGGTCATCGCTACATCATCATGATGTCATATATAATTTAATTTATTTAATGTCTAAAAATTATGAAAAAACTACTATGATGTAGGAAATCATTTTATCTTTCCAATGAATATTTATAGTCAAAACTCTTATTTGTATAACCCCATGTAAAAATTGTTTTAGTAAAATAACTCATGTTTGTGAAAAAAAAAATTTAACTTTAAATTAAAAGATATTAATGTCATTTTCCAACCAAAGTGGCTTCATGGGGTCCCCAAGTTGAACCATAGATTTTCTTGGTCAGCCATGACATATCCAATTAGGGTATTACATGTGTCTAGGTCATTTAATTTTATTAAAATATTATTCTTACCATAAACTACACTAATTACCTCTAAGCGCGATTAAGAACTTAAAAGTTACTATTCACCAAAAAATTATTTTAATCTCATTGAACCACATTTTACTTCTTAATGACAACCATGTATGTTGGATTTTTGAAATTCAAAATACAGAAGTGGTAAAATTTCATTTAAACGAAAAATCAGTTTTTATAAGTACTACTTAGTGGTTTCACTATTCATCAAAAATTGAAGTTTTTCAGAAAAATCCCAAAAAATCACCCTAAGCTATATTTGATATTCCAAATTCAAAAATGAAGTCTATTTTAGAAAATTAAAAACATATAAGTAACATTAATTAATTTAATAATTAATTCCCGTTGTCAGAGCAAATAGCGTGTTTTTATGAAACAATAAGTATCAAAAGATTGACACTAGTTTAAGTCTGATTTCAAAGTGAAATTAATTTCAACGACCACTATTGGATTTAATGATAAAAATATATTCTAATTTCACTTTAAAACTAATTCAAAATATAATCTAATCATATAAATAAATTATATTAAAAAGAGGTTTTGAATTAAAATACAACATTTTACATTATTCATTAAAAAATGAACTTTATCGGAAAGATACAAAAAATTTACACAAAGTAAATTTTGATGTCCCGATTCTAAATAAGAGTTTTATTTGGTCCAATAGAATGTATAAGAGTGAAAAAAACTATATTTAATGACAGTTCTCCATCAAAAGGCGATAAGTGAACCTTTAGTGAAAACTAGGGCATATACGCCTAAAATTGAATTCTTTCCGTATTTTAAGCCTTTATCTTTTATTGGATAAATGTAAAACCATTTAAAAACATATATAATCATATTTTAGTTATTTCTATACATTCCCTCCAATACAACGGCTACATGTTAACTACCATTTAAAATAATATTATTTTATTATTAGAGTGCAACGTAAGATTCCCAAGAAACTCGTTGTTGCGTGTTGGGTACGCCATCGAGCATAGCGTCCCCTTTAAAGTCATATTAATATTTTATTCACAAATATAGATAAATATGAAAATTTCATATTCTTTATTTACCTGGGGTGTTACAATAATCACATAATTGGAAGAAATTAATTTTAAAAAAAAATCTTGCGGACAGGATGAAACAATGTGTTTTTAAAGTAAAAAGTTCAAAAAATTGAGATGTTTTTATATTCAATTTCAATGTGAAATTAATTAAAATGAAATAAATTGTATTAATATGTTTATAATTAATATAAATATATTTTAAAACAAATTTAAAATATAATTTAACTATATAAATATATTAGATGAAAATGTAATTTTTCAATTAAAGTTTAGTGTTTTCACTATTCATAAAAAAAATAAAACTTCATAGAAAAATAAAAAAAATTAACCCAAAGTAAATTTTGAAATTATGATTACAAAAATGAATTTTGTTTTTTAAAATAAAAATTGTAAAATTGTAAAAAATTAGTTTTAAAACAAGTCTTCCATTAAAAGGCTGTAAAACTACCTTTTAGAATAATATAGCTTTTTATACCTAAAACTAGATTTGTTCTTAATTTATGCCTATAAAATTTATTGGATGAATGTAAAAATATTTTTCTTAATTTATAATATATAAATTTCATAAACATCTCTCCATAATAGTGATTAATTTAATTTATTAAGATAAAACGCCTTTATGGGTATTAAAATAGTTTTTTCATAAAAAGACACCATTTATATTCAATTGGATTTTATTTTAATTTTTAAATAATTGATACCAAATAATTAATTTTATAAATATATATAACCATAGTTTCATATTTTAACTAATCTCTTTCATGTCCTCTATTCTAACAGCTAGGTGATGACTATAATATTATTTTAATAATATTATTATATTATAGTTAGTAACACTCGGTCTTGCATGTAATGAAAGATATCAAAGGAACTAATAATTGTGTGTAACATAAGATAAAAATAGTTTTTAATATATCAAAATATAATATAAGTGTTGTGTTTAGTGCAAGAATAACTTTTTGTTGTGTATAAAGCAAGCATAACTTGATGTATCATGCAATGCAAGCCATCAAATAAATTTAATTTATTTAAAAAATAATAATTCATAAAAATGTAGGGTTTTACATTAACCCCCCTTAAATTGAATTTTTTCCTTAAAATTCATCTAGGTCATTAAATTTGTAATACTTAAAATTTCCTTTCATAGGAACCCACATCACAAAAATGAATACTAAAACTTCCTTTAAAAGGGGAAAGTTGGAAATATAACGGTTACCCAAAGTAAATCATAACTTGGTTTCTACATAGGATAACATAGGTGTAAAGTGAAAACAAGGACATAAAAGAGAAATATAACTATAAAGTTCTGATGGATGTTGATAGAGAACATGGTTTAGAGAAAATTAATGATCACAAATCCATAACCCAAAGAGGCCTGAAAAAGGTCATTGATATCATCAAAAATGATGATAATGGGAGAAAATTTTATTTCAAGACCATTTTCTTAAAGTTAAATAATTTTAATGAGAAGATATACTTAATTGAATTTAGAGAAATCACACCATTTGTTGTGACTTTATCAATTTTCACTTCATCTCTTATTCAAAGAAATAAAAGTGAATTTTTCATTCCTGAAGAATTATAAGATCGTGAGATCCATAAATGGGATTATAGGTCATTCTATCTATATTTATTACAACAAAATTATTGGCACAAGTTATCCAATATGCATAAATCTTTATATGCCGAGATAATACTTTAATCTCTAAAACCTCATCTGAAGTTTAACATAAACCATTACATAAATGGTTAACCTTATAACCCTTCCAAAATATAGAAATCCAAAACTATATAAACAAGGTCTTTAAATTTCACTAAATTAGATTAAAAATTGATCCTGCATGTATCATAAAGTGTCTCTTGTTTGTCACATAACAAACATGTAAATACCATTATTGTGTATTCTCTTGAAACAAGGTAATAACCTGAATTACCATAAATCCTTATTGAAAACATGAATTCTCTCTAATTCTAAAGATTATTGGATATATTAATTAAATTGAAAAAATGTTGTAAACTTTATCCATGATAATATAGACCACTTTGTCAAAAAATCAATAAATATTTCCATGGTAATCAATACTATCCAATTTACTTTATCCATATTAATTATCTCTTCATCCAAGCAAAATATAATTTTCTCAACTTCAGGAACACATTAAGGGTTACCTTTACATAATCAAAATATCACATTTCTATTAAATCACTTTTCTATGTCATAGAAACCATTCAACGTATCCTTTTAAATCCTTAATGAAAAACATATACTCCATTATTCATATAACACAATTATTTAATTCCAATACATATACACTTCAATCATCTAACTTTATTCTTAAATAATTACTTAGGCTTAATTATATTATTCCTTAATACCCCTTTCCTATAATATGAATTATGAATCATGTCATAAGGTTCCTCAACCTAAATCTAATCATTCTTCTTACATTTAATGTAAACAATATTGTAATAATATCTCATACCTTTCACATGTCATTTGCAATATCTTTATCTTAATTAGTATAACAAATACTCATGCCACCTTCCTAATTCTCTTCATGATATTTCTACTTATGGAATCGATTTTCATAATACCCTTACTTTACACATATGAAACATTCAATGTTAACACAATTCCTTTTAGTTCCCACTATTCACTAAAACAAGAAAGAATATTGTGAGAAACACTTATCATAGAAAAAAATCACATAATCAGTAAAAATTACTTGTAGGTTGTCTAAATAATTAAACCTTCTTTTAAATTAATGAACCCATAGGATTATCCTTAGATAAATACTTGGACATATCCTTAGAAATATCCATAGTGATCTCACTAAAGTTTTCTCATCCTAGTTTTTAAATGTTTACTAAACCTTTACTTTTATACCAACTAAAGTGACGTAGGCTTAACATACATGGATATTGCATCATTTTTTATGAAAAATCACATTAAAAAATCACATGCCTATTGATCATAATAGTTTAGTGTCTTTGGAAACTTGGAACACAATATTCTAACTTGGTGAAATATCTTCAATGTTTACTACAAATATCTCCTCCTTTAGTACTACTACTCAAATTCTTTCTTTATAACCTAGGGAAAGGGAACATAAAAATGGAGATCTCAGATACTCAATAAGGGTAAACAATGGAGATATGTAAGAATAATCATGATCATAATGTTATGATAACAAGATCATAACATTATAAGATCATACCATACATGTCAAAAATAATAATCAAGAGTCATGGCATAAATATTGGAAGTTCATAAGAAATGAATCATGAGGAAATCAATAGAATAATCCATTAAATAATACCATAGTAATAATACATGTAATTTGTGGAAGACACATAAGCATATAAATAATTCCCTATAAGTCAATGTTCATTACCAAAACTTATTAGGGAACTTCATGGGGGATACACCTACTAGTAGGGACACACCACTATCCCCAATCATATCCCTTTCCTTATAGTAGGTTGGGTTAACTCCCAAAACAATCTCAGTAGTCAAGATTCACTCCAAAAATAATCTTATTATTCAAGGTTCACTCCCAAAACCATCTTAGTATTCAAGCTTCACTCCAAAAATCATCTTACTAGTCAAGGTTCACTCCCAAGACCATATTGGTATACAAAGTCCCTTACTGAACTGGTTTCACTCCCTATTTTATCCATGTCTATCTTATGAGATATAAATATTTACCCAATTCATTATAGGGAGATATAGGTCCCACCTATCTCATAATGAATTCATATAGACTTTTGTCACAAGATAATAAAACATTCCTCATATCATAACCCATAAAAACAGATGGGTTTCATAAACATCATATCATAACCCATGAAATAAAATTGGTATCATAAAAATTTCATCATATCATAACCTATGGAAAATATATAGGTTTCATAATTATAGAATAACTCATGAAAGGAAGCGGGTTTCATAAGCGTTTTATCATGGTATAACCAGTGGACGAGAAATGGGTTTCGTAAACAACTTTTCATCTTAATCATAAACCATTCAAATAAATAATCGTAATGGTTTATTTAAATCATATCCCTAGTAAAGAATAAAATATATCAAATTATATCATCATATATGTAGAATGATTTTGAAATATCACTTGGATCATTTCTTAAGGGAAATAACCTTTCTTTGAAAATTAATTTTTAAAACATAAAACATTTTCAAAATCCTTTTCTTTGAAAACCACTTTGAAAACTTATGAATTAATATTTAAAAATAATTTAAAAAATTTCTTGTGGAAAATATTTTTTCTCTTTTAAAAACTATTTTTAGAACATAAAACATTTTTTAAAACATTCTTCTTTTAATATATCTTTTAAAACTTAGAAAAGAATCTTTGAAATCATTGAAATCATTTTCTTTGAAAATATCTTTTTGAAAACATATAAATGAAGTTTTTTAAAATAATTTAAAACACTTTTTAAACATAAACCATTTTTTAAAACCTTATTAATTGAAAATATACCTGAAAACATATAAAGGAATCTTTGAAAATCATTTAAAACACTTCTTGAATATAAAATATTTTTTGAAAACCTTTTTCTTTGAAAACAACTTTAAATATAATGTATTTCTAGAATATTAGGAAAAAAATATTAAAAAATTAATCTTGTAAACTTTCAAAGGAATCTTTAAATAAATTATGGCCATAATGGTGGATAAACTCATTCATGTTGAACATTCCTTTTGTGTTGTAAAAAAAATAGAAAATTACCTCAATCGGAAAACAACAAGAAGATTCATTTATAAAACCCATTTAATTAAAAAGGTAAAACATGGGTAGAAATTTATTTTAAATATAATATGATAATAGTATAAAATTTTTTTAAAATTTTTTTATAAACCATGGTTTTGGGAGAATATATATTTATGACTGAAAAGAGAAATAAAGTTGGATTTTCTTAAAAACATTTTCTTAATTATCTTAAGTACCAAAGAGTGGAAAACAGTACCATTACTTAGATATAGTATGTATGAATATAGTATAATAAATTCATGATAATTATTAAAATATGGATCATAATATTTCCTCAATGGAATCATAATAATAAATAATCCTGATGAACGATGAGATTGTAGCAATAAACTCTTACCGTTTTGGTAACCTTGAATCAAAATCCCCATGAAAGAAAAGCATTAAATGAAGATTAAAATATCATGAAAAGAATAATATTTATGATATAACATTTCAAAGGATATTATATACACCTATTAAAACAATGTATGTGCATAACATTACATGTGTCTCAAAGAAGGAAAATTGAGACAAAATTACCCTACCGATTTGGTAACTTTTGAACCATAAATGCCATGAAATAGAGATAATTAAATGGATATTTAAATAACCATAAATTTAAGGATAATAATAATATAATTAATTCATAATAATTATATATACCACAAAAAATAAATTAGTGGTGAATAAGGCATGTATCTCACAGATATAAAAAGGTGAAATGAAATTCCCTTACTACTTGAGTAACTTTTGAATCGTAAGATCCGTGAAATAATAACATAAATTAAAACTTTTAATACCATTAGATAAATTAAATTCATGATATAACATGTTATATGTCATTATATACACCACAAAACAAGAATAAGTGGTGAATATAGAATATATCTCACAGAAATAAAAGTGAGACGAGAAAACCCTTACCTTAAGTCCTGACTTTCTTCGTACACATTCAAACCCCCAGTATAATAAATATAAGTTTATTATAAATCTAACTCAGAACAATATTATTATATATAATACCATATATTATTTTATTATGACTTTATATTACATGTTTATTAATAATTTCATGATAAAGTTACGTTACAGTTAATAACTACTTTGTCTTTTGTATATGTTTTGACTTGTTATTTTTTGTCCTTTTTATTTGATCTTGATTTACTTATCTCCAGAATGTACACCATGATATAAATATCATATATATTCTGTAGATATTTTTTATAATAACATATAAAATATATAAATAAAAAATTAGATACACCATTCATGGAGACGGTAGGTCATACGTACGCATGAACGTTGTTTCCATTTTCTTGTCGTATTAAAAGAATGAAAGTAAATAAAATATATGTATATATATATGTATGTATTATAATTATATTAGAATTATTATTTCATATATATTACATATTTTTATTAAACCCATCCTTAATACATTCCATTTAAAGCACAAATGAATCACATCGCTTTAAGGAGTCTGTAGTCCACACTGCCACAAACGAAGTTATTTTATTCCCATAAAATAGAAAGCATGAAGGTATGTGTTATATAATAATTAAAAAAGAATAAATACATCATAAATATAATATATATCATATAAAAATATTAATTACATCATTATTATCAACCTTGATTGGTGGTAATGGAAGAATAAACGACATCGGTTCGTAAGGCAGTAGTCCGTCGTACACATGAATAATAATTTACGTATCACATTTGATGAAAGTGTGTGAAGTTGTAGATAGTAACATTAAAATAAAAATATATTAGTATATTTAGGATAATAAGTTTATTATATTATCATGTAATAATAATAATTTAAGGTTTGTATAAATAAATAAAACAAGAGTGCTTGTTGAAGGATATTACCTCTTCTTTGGGTAACTCCTTTAGGTTTGCACCAAAGGGATTTCTTGGTTTGATTTATGCCCAAAGTGAGCCTTCTAGGATTATAGTATGGATTTTGGGATTTTATTTTGATAGGATTTTTATGATACAAATGGCTTGAGAGGTGTGAATAAGTGAGGGGGTTGAGTTCCCTTTTATATTGGAGGATGAGTGACATTCTTGTAAATACAAAAAGGTAAACACTATTGAGAAGTCTCCCTTACATAATTTGCCTCCAATAATGGTCCATTTTTTATAAAATGGAATATATGGTTGAAATATTTCTATAAAATGTATTTTGGACATGTTTATAGGTTATTTGTACCCTTAAGTTAAAGTTTAACCACTAAGTAAACTCGTTTTTACCTTAATCGTTGTAATTAATTTTAATTGTTTTCGCTAATATTTTGGGTAAAAAACTAAGTTGACCTTATTATAAATTATAAATTATTTTTATTTAAAATATGGAATCAATTTTTACAAATTCCAATCACACAATTGGAATAACTTAATTTGAAAATAATCCCACATATGGGATAAAATAATAGGTTTTTTAAGTGAAAATGCTCAAAATTTTGAAATGTTTTTATATCAAATTTCAATGTGAAATTTATTAAAATGATCTAAATTGTATTAATAGATTCATAATTTATATATATATATTTTAACCCCAATTTAAAATATAATTTAACTATATAAATGTATTAAATGAAAATTCATTTTTCAATTAAAATTCAGTGTTTTGTTGTTATTCATCAAAAAAATGAAACTTCTCAAAAAAATACCAAAAATTAATCCAAAGTAAATTGGGTTAGTATAATTCGAAAAATTGATTTTAATTTTTCAAATAAAATTATAAAAGTGTCAAAAATTAGTTTTAAAAAATTATTTCATTAAAAGACAGTAAAAATTCCTTTTAGAATAATACAGCTTTTTATACCCAAAATTGGATTTGTTCTTATTTTATGCCTAAAAAACTTACTGGATGAATTTAAAAAAATTGTTTGAATTTATAATATATAAATTTCATTAATATCTATAACTAGTGATTAATTTAATCTATTAAGATAAAATGACTTTGTGAGCATTAAAATTGTTTTTTCATAAAAATGCATCCTTTATATTCAACTGTTTTTTATTTTCATTTTTAAAAAATTGATACCAAACAATTAATTTTATAAATATGTCTAACCATAGTTTCATAATTTAATTAATATATTTAATAACCTCCATTACAACAGCTATGTGGTAACTATAATATTATTTTAATAATATTATTATATTGTATTTTGGTAACACTTAGTTTTGCGTGTAACACAAGCTATCGAAGGAACTAGAAATTATGTATAACACAAGACAAACATAGTTTTTCTTGTATCAGAAGATAATATAAGTGTTGTGTGTAGTGAAATAATAACTTGTTGTTGCGTATAAATCAAGATTAGCTTGATGTATTGTGCAATGCAAGCCATCAAAGAAATTTAATTTATTCAAAAAAAATTAATTCATAGAAACTTGGCGTGTTACACTTATGTAATTATATTAGGATGGATATAAAATATTTTAAGTATGTATAATTAGAAATAAACTTGAAATGATTTGGTTAAGATATATACCTATTCGTTTGATATCCTCCTTTTGATTAAACTTAATTCTTTTAGAGCAGAGGATTATGATCATACCAGGGGATTGTGAAAATGGTTTGGAAAGTTTTTATAGGTATTTATTCATAATTTTGAGAAAAAACATAAATCATATGTTACTTTTGAAAGGATATATTAAGTCCTATTTTATAACCAATAATCAATGGTGTTTTCACAAATATTAAGTCTTTAAAGTTATTGGAAGTAAGTTTAAAAATGCCAAGTTGCACATAAATGGGTCATGTTTTTTATTATAAACCATTTACAATCCCAATTCTACTTTTATATGTTTTTTATTATTTTTAAATAAATAAATAAAATATTTATTAACATTAAATATCTTTAAAGTAATTTTCGAGACTGTTTGTATAATTTGACTTTAAAAACCTCAAGATAAAAATGTAATTCTAATTAAAATATTAAAAAAATCACTTACATTTCATTTTTATCTATAAAAGTCATGAAAAACCCTAAATTATTAAAGAAATATAACTTTTAATATTTTTAAAATTATTTAGTTTGATTTTTCACCCATTTACACAAGTGTTGCATCAGTGATGCATAAGCATTCTAGGTAATTATACCATCACCGAAAAATTACAAATAAATTAATCTCATAAATATAATTTATTCCTAATATAAATTATTATCTATAACCATTCATAAATTAATTTTTACCCATATCATTATCATGAAAAAATATTTAAAATATTAAGTGAGAGAGAGTGAAATTTTTTGTAATTATTAATTTCTTTATCTAAAAAGAAAGGTCTTTGTCAGGGAAAGTAAGTAAAAATTTGAAACAGTAGGAAGAAAAGATAAGGGTAAGGTATATAAATCCTATAACCACTCATTAAAGGATAGATTATTGTTGTATTTTAATTATTTAACCCTAGATTTAACACTTTTACTATAACACCCTAAGATTTCATAGTACGTTATCTCTTCAAAGTAATTCAATAACTTGTGCTACACGCAACACTGAGTTCGAACACACCACAACTTACCAAACTAGCTATTCAAAAACAATTTATGAATAGTATTTACTAAAATTTGAATTTTATATACTCCATATAATTTTAGAATTCATATTATGTGTTTTTTAGACATAATATAAGAACAAATTTATTTTTTCAAACAAAAGAAGTATTTTTCAAAAAATGCAATTTCAAACAAAAGAAGTATTTTTCAAAAACACTACATTATTGTTTAAAACTGACTTTTTATTTAAATAATTATTTATTTTATTTAAATTTATTTTAAGTCAAAATAAATATATAATACCTATATAAGTTAAATTTAATTCCTTGGAGTCATTTTATAATAAAATTAGATGTATAAAATTTTATTTTACTTTTTAACGTCTTTTACCCACCTTCTAGGTACATTTTCAAATTTGCAAAAAACGTAATTTTATAGCTTCTTTGAATTGAATTTCAAAAATACAAGAGACATTTTTTACATCATTAAGTAAAATTTAGTTCAATAAGATGAAAATAATTTTTTGGTGAATAGTAACTTTTGACTTTTATTTACCACAGTTAAAAGTAAATAGGGTAATTAAATATAAAAATGATATTATAATTAACCTAACACATTTACTAATTCTATTGGATAAGTTTATTTCAACCAAAACCAACCTTATGAATAAAATATGATCCTTTTGGTCCACTTGGATTAGATTAGGACATTTATTATTATTTTATTTAAAGAAGAGTTAAAAGTGTTAAATTAAAATTTTAATAACTAAAACATTTTTATTATATGTTTATACATAAGATAAATTAGACTATAAATATTCATTAGAAATATAAAAATATTTCCTACATAATGGTATTTTATTTATAATTTTTAGATATTAAATAATTAAGTTTATTTATGACATAATGATGATGCAGTAATTACTTTATCAATGAAAGATTCAAATAATTGATATTATAAAAATAAACATAAATGTAAATTGAATATTTTTATACCATACACCAATTTTCTAGGTTAATATGACATTTTATAGTTGATTAAATAAATTTTTTTTAAGTGATAAAGTTGTTATGACTTTAACAAAAACAAAATACCAAATAGTGTCAAAATTGACATAATTGAGTTTTTAAAACAAATACTATATTATTAATTGATATAATATTTTTAAAAATCTAATGTTCATACAAAGTACTTATATAAGGTTATATATATCAATAATGAACCGCTCCTGGTTCTCTTAGATTTTTATAGTAAGTTTATTAACCATTTATTATAATAATACAAGAGGAAATGGTAAAAGATAAACTATTTAACTAAGAGTTAAATCTAAAAGATAGGGTTAATATGGTGACCTAAACTTATCTAAAACCTATTGGTTGATATTAACTCGACCCATACCTAAATTATCTTAGAAATAAATATATTTTGAGCCATTATAAATAGAAAATTATTTTAAAATAAAATAATATTTCAAACTTTTCCTAAAATTACCTTCACCTCTCTTATAAAAGGGTACTTACCCTTCTCTTAAAATCACACCTCCAAATCCATTTGGCTTGGACAACCCCTGACCAAATCTCCTCCCAACTTTCCTCACTTCAACCTCGGGGCCTTCCCTTGAGCAGAAAGCCAACCTAAGGATCCCTTTTGTTCAAATCAAAATGAAACACCCAAAGAAGAGGTGATTATTTTATCGCCACTTTCAAAGTTCTTTTCTTCTTCCACTTTTGTTTTCTTTGTTATTTACATACCAAAATAATAACTCCAATACCTTCTACATATTTTGATGTTATTATAAATATGTCACAACCATATTCATTATTCTATCCATCCTATGAATGATAATGCCACCATGCGTGCGTACGTATGGCTTACCGTCTCCACACCGTGGTGTAATTTGTTATTCAACACTATGTTATTTGGATGGATATAATGATGAGTAATATGTATATAAATAATGAAAATAAAATGATAATTTCTCTGTAAAACTAATATACCATTCAATTCCACACCTTTTAATCATTAAGGAATCGATATCATCGTACTTGTGTACGTATGGCTTACCATCTCCATGACACGATGAGATTCATTTCCACATTCACCATTTAATGATGATTATAAAAATATATATTATTAATAAGTATGTAATATATGAAATAATAATTCTAATAGATATATATATATATATATATATATATATATATATGTATGTATGTACTTACATGTATCTTATTCACTTCCGTTCAATAATATATGAAAACGGAAACAACGTTTATGCGTACGTACGGCTTACCGTCTCTATAAACAGTGTTTTCCATTTCATATATCTATCTATTATAAATATTTATATTATAAATATATATGATATATAAATCATCTTTTACATTCTGGAAGTACTTATATCATGATCTAAATGAAACGAACAAGAATAACAAGTTAAACATGTATGATAAAGAAAGTAATTATTATCCGAATTAATAATTTAAAATGGAAATAATTATTTAATGGGTAGTATAAAGTCATAAATGAATCATGTATGATATAATAAATATGAATATGGTTCTGGTGAAATTAAATAACATACTATGGTCACTATAAAGGAGGTTAAACATACCCTCGACAAAAGTAAAGTACAAGGTAATGGTTAATTCTACAATCTCTTCATTGTCTAATGTTGTTTATAAGTGAGTATCTACTGGTACCTCTTTATCATCCTCATCTTTGTTTCTTAAAAATATATTTCAAAACTTTTTTACTATTTCCTAGACTATGGGTTAAATTCATTTATACCATTGTTTGAATTTTTATGATATGTTTATAAAGAAATCTTTCCATCGTTTTCCAAACAAGGTCCTTTATGACCTTTTCGACGAAATTAAGGAAAGAATGTTGTTTAACTTATATGGCGGGTGCGGATATTTTCCACCGTTGTAACACCTTCTAAGATTCCCTTGAAATCTTATAATAATATTTTCAAAATAAATGTTTTCTTTTAAAATTACACGGATTTTAAATGATTTCAAAATAGAAAGAGATATTTCTCTCAAATAGTTTTAATTTCATCTATGTCAACATCCTTTGTGGGATTTTACACTTGTTTGAAGTTGATTTATTATGATACAATCTTCCATTTTGTATTTAAGGTTTTTTGATATTTTTTACTGTGGATGTGATATTTTTATACCATTCATGGTTTATGGTTAAAGTATTGACATTTCGTATGCTAGTTTTAATACGAATGTTTATGTTATGTTTCAACCTTTTCATATGAGGAATGTATTGGACTTAGTAAGTGACAGGTGGAGCCTGCTATAGCTCCTTGATGCCTTGGTAGGTATCATGAGACAAACAATTGTCTTGGAACAAGGCCTTGTCAAAATTTTATTTTTAGTCTTGGCACGAGGCCTTGACTATGTGGTAATGATGTCCAGCGTTAGGCATTCCCTCATTATGAAATTAATTATCACATGTGATTATTTGACTAGTAGAATATCCATGTGCATGATTATATGGTAATGTTTGATTTATTTTCTCCAAATTATGTTCATGTTTATGTTTAAAAGGATGTTGTTTTTATTACACATTTGTCCTTAAAAGTTTATAGATTCCTCTAAATTATTTACCCTTACTGACCATCTGAGCTCACCCCTTTCTTATGTTTTGTTTTCCCAGGATTCCAAGAAGTGTATTATGTTTGATATGTAGGGTTAATCTAGGGGACTAATGGATTTATCAATAGATTATTTATGTTGTGTTTTATTTTTGAATGTGTAATGTAATGTTCATGTATGTAATCTATTTTCTAAGACTGCTAAATAGATCGGTCTTTCGGGAAATTATTTCTTGTAATCATGCCAATGTATTAAAATAATTCACCGGCTCCGGTCTTTTGGGGTCGGGGAGTTACATTTGGTATCATAGGAAGTTTAGCGATAACCTTGGAAACTATATTTAGAAAAAATCTGATTAGATAACATTACCCTAAGATAAAATTTTAGGATTAGTATAGAAGAACTTCCTAGAGTTTTGTTAATATAGAGATTTAGTGAATTTTCCAATTAATACATCCCTATCTAGATATGAGCTGGTAGAGGCGGATCTGGCACAGATGTACCTATGAATGAAAACTTTGAAAAGGAGTTTCGGGCTTGACCCGGGGTATCTTGGTACATCACAATTGGTCTTTCTGCACTCTTGGTTAGGACACTCCTAGGGGATATTCTTAGAATAATTCACATTTTCTTTACAAACCATTATAAAGGATTTAAGAGTAAATAATTCCTCAATGAAAACATTTTTTATGATTATGGATTATATGCATAAAATTTTCAATTTACGTTAGGTGTTTTACAAGTTTGGAATTATGCATTGCGATTTATAAACTAACCTAGTGTATGCAATTATTTAGAAATGGTGCCCAGTAGAAGGAATGAGAAATCCAGCAATATGCATGATCTAAATAGTAAGAAGGATCATATCTTTCATGTTCTTAAGCCAACATTTAGAATGGAAATATTCTCCCATGTATTCTCATCATATGAGGAAATAGTATCATGTGTTAATAAGATAAGTAAAGAATTTTCTAAGTCCTATGGATTTGAAAGGAATCCATAGAATAAAAGGATGGTAGATAGAGATGGATAAAGGGAGGAAGGGAAAGAAGGATTTTCCCATATGTGATAATTGCGGAAAGAATCACCTTGTTAAATGCTTGAAGTGAATGGGAGTTTGTTATAAGTGTGGAGGAAAATGACACCAAGTACGTGATTCAAGGGTAAGAAAAAGGTTTCAAATGTACAATGTTTCATCTGTAAGGAGTTGGGACACTATGCGAATCAATGTCCTAATCATCAGAGTATACCCCAAATGATGCTATTGGATGATAATCAAGTTATGATACCACCACAAATGAAGAGGAATAATTAGTGTTCTTATATTATGTCAGTTGAGTGTTATATCAATGACGTACTAGATATATTAATTATGGAAATAAATAAGGAGTGTACTGCAGTACAATTTCATTAAGGATTTGAGATTATATGGTACTAAAAAAAGTGACTCAAAATAAAGTTAAACTTTTTTGGAAAATACATGGTTGGAGGAAATATAAACCTTAATATGGTTCTGATACTGAGGTGCTGATTTTGGAATAAGATGTGATTAATTTGGATAAATTATATTTTATATTCTTGAATAATTTGAAACTAATTAATTGTTTGTTTATTTCATTATTGTTGGAGTTTACAACATTTTTGGATATAAGGACTATATCTAGTATTTTATAAGGAATAAGGGAGCATGAATGTAATCAAAAAGTTTTTATAGTAATTCAGGGTGTTACCATGTTTTAAAATAATACATGATGAAGGTATTCACATGTTATTACGTGGAAAAAAGAATCTCCATTGTGTTTACCTTCCTTATAAATTTTGGACTATGAGTTTGGACTGAAGTATTTTGGATAAGTCTAAAGGTTGGAATAGATTAAGTTTGACATTGGATGCTATTGTTAAGGATAAATAATTTCTTAAATTATTTTTGGATTGTTATAAAAAGAACAACTTGGAGGTTGGGTGACAACCTATTGCGTCTGGCAAGGCCGTGAGACTTGAACCCGCAACAAAAGGGTGATAAGGGTGAATCACCTAACACTAGCCTACGTGATGTCCTGGTTTGTATAATGTAGTTTTTTTAAATGATCTGATAGATTAATTATAAATTCTTTTTTTTAAACCCTATAAGATTAGGATAAATAGAATATTTTTGAATTCTATTATCTTTTGGATTGAAAGATGAGTTTGTGGTAGAAGTTAGTTGAAGGATGGAACTCTACTTGTCAAGTATTTTTTTTCTCTTATTCTTTGAAGAAATTAATTCTTAAACTTTAGGTAAGGGATCTTAAAACCAAAAAAAAATTATCCTAATACCTTATGTTTTGTTGAACTGATGGTATTTAAATCATCACAGATTTATGGCTTTGAGGCCCTCAATATTCCATTTATTGTTCACTTGTTTGTAATTGATGACCTCAATAACTCACTATAAATATTTACGTTTTCCCACCAATTATGTGACTCTAATTTCCACCAATGTTTTCCTATTCGATATCATAATTTGGTAGTGACTTTTTCATTTCTCTTTACCTCTTATTAAGACTAAATTTTATTAACCCTATTTCTGATTTGGGTTTTCCACAAAGGTATTTTCTATTTTTAACCTTTTATTTTCGAAGAACAATTTCAAATTGTGAGGATGAAATTTATTGAAGGAGGGGAGAATCTAACACCCCAATATTTCATAGTATGTTATCTCTTCAAATTAATTCAACAACTTGTGCTACAGGCAACCCCAAGTTCGATCGCACCAGGACTTACCAAACTAGTCGTTCAAAAAGCGGTTATGAATAGTATTAACTGAATTTTGAATTTTATATACTCAATATAATTTTAGAATCCATATTATGTGTTTCTTAGACATAATATAAGAACAAATTCATTTTTTTCAAACAAAAGAAGTATTTTTCAAAAAAATGAAATTTTACCACCTTTTAATGGAGAACCCTTTTTAAAACAAATATTTTACTCTTTTATATATTAAATTTAATGAAATTAAATTCGTCTTTAGAATTCGAATATAAAAATTTAGTTTGGATAATTTTTTGGTACTTTTCTGGTAACTTTCATATTTTGATGAATAGTGAAAAATACTAAATTTTAATTGAAAACAACTTTTTTAATAAAAATAATTTATAGTGTTAAATTATGCATTTTAATGGTTTGGAAGTATAATTAGATTTTATTTTTATCATTTAATACAATTTAGGTCATTATAAGTAATTTCACTTTGAAATTTGACATAAACACATGTCAATCTTTTGATAGTTTTTGCTTTTAAAAAACTCGCCTTTTGGTTTTGACAACGGGAATTAATTTTAAATTAATAAATGGAAATTCTATGTTTTGAATTTGGTAAAATAGAATTAATTTTTTAATTCAGAATATCAAAATTATCTTAGGGTGAATTTTTGGTATTTTTTTGAAAATTTTCAATTTTTGATGAATAGTGAAAAACACTACATTATTGTTTAAAACTGAATTTTTATTTAAATAATTATTTATTTTATTTAAATTTATTTTAAGTAAAAAATAGATATATAATACCTATATAAGTTCAATGTAATTCATTGGTGTCATTTTATAATAAAATTAGATGTACAAAATTTTATTTAACTTTTTAACGCCTTTTACCCACCTTCTAGGCACATTTGCAAATTTGCATAAAACGTAATTTTACCGCTTCTGTGAATTGAATTTAAAAAATCTGAGAGACACAGTTAACATCAGTAAGTAAAATTTGGTTCAATAATATGAAAATAATTTTTTTGTGAATAGTAACTTTTGACTTTTATTTACCACAGTTAAAAGTAAATATGGTAATTAAAGATAAAAATGATATTAAAATTACCCGAACACATTTCCTAATTGTATTGGATAAGTGTATTTCGACAAAAACCAACCTTAGGAAAAAAAATATGATCCTTTTGGTCCACTTGGATTATATTAAGACATTTATTATTATTTTATTTAAAGAAGAGTTAAAAGTGTTAAATTCAAAGTTTAATAACTAAACCATTTTTAATATATGGTTATACATAAGATAAAATTGACTATAAATATTCATTAGAAATATAAAAATATTTCCTACATAATGGTATTTTATTTATAATTTTTAGAGATTAAATAATTAAATTTATTTATGACACAATGATGATGCAGTAATTACTTTATCAATGAAAGATTAAAATAATTGATATTATAAAAATAAAAATAAATATAAATTGAGGTTTTTTATGCCATACAAGAATTTTCTAGGTTAATATGACATTTTAGGGTTGATTAAATAAATTTTTTTTTAATTGATAAAGTTGTTATGACTTTAAAAAAACAAAATACCAAATAGTGTCAAAATTGACATAAATGAGTTTTAAAACAAATACTATATTATTAATTGATATAACATTTCTAAAAATATAAGGTTTGGAAAAAGTACTTAGATAAGGTTATATATGTCAATAATTAACCACATGGGGTTATCTTGGATTTTTATAATAAGTTTATTAACCATTTATTATAATAATACAAGAGGAAATGGTAAAAGTTAAACTATTTAACTAAGAGTTAAATCTAAATGATAGGGTTAATATGGTAACCTAAACTTTTATAAAACCTATTTTTTGAGATGATATATTCACATCCCCACCTTATCTTATAAATACATAAATTTGGAGCCATTATAAACCGAAAATGATTTTATAATAAAATAATATTTCAAACTTTTCCTAAAATAACCCTCACCACTCTTATAATAGGGTACTTGCCATTCTATTAAAATCACACCTCCATAGCCATTTTTCTCCACCAAAACCTGCCCAAATCTCCTCCAAACTTCCCTCACTTCAACCTAGAGGCCTTCCCTTGAGAAGAAAGCCAACCTAAGGATCTCTTTTATTCAAATCAAAAGGAAACACCCAAAGAATCAGTAATTATTTTATCACCTCTTTCAAAGTTCTTTTCTTCTTCCACTTTAGTTTTCTTTGTTATTCTCATACCAAAATAATAACTCTAGTATATTCTACATATTTTGATGTTATTATAAATATGCTACAACCATATTCATTATTCTATCCATCCTATGAATGATAATGTCACCAAGCATGCGTACGTACGACTTACCATCTCCACATTGTTGTGTAATTTGTTATTCAACACTATGTTATTTGGATGGATATAATGATGAGTAATATTTATATAAATAATGAAAATAACATGATAATTTATATTTAAAATTAATATACCATCCAATTCCGCACCTTTTAATCATTAAGGAATTGATATCGTCGCTCGTGTGTACGTACGACTTACCATCCCCACGATGCAATGAGATTCATTTCCACGTTCACCATTCAACAATGATTATAAAAATATATATTATTAATAATTATGTAATATATGACATAATAATGATATTATAAATATGTGTGTGTGTGTGTAATTACATATATCTTATTCACTTACTTCCATTTAATACGATATGAAAACGGAAACAGCGTTTATGCGTACGTACGGCCTACTGTCTCCATAAATAATGTTTTCCATTTCATATATCTATCTATTATACATATTTATATTCTAAATATATATGATATATAAATCATTTTTTATATTCTGGAAGTAATCAAATCCTGATCTAAATGATAAGAACAAGAATAGAAAGTTAAACGTGTACGATAAAGAAAGCGATTATTACCAAAATTAATAATTTAACATGGAAATAATTATTAAATGGGTAGTATAAAGTCATAAATGAATCATGTATGATATAATAAATTTGAAAATGGTTCTGGTATAATTTAATAACATACTATGTTCATTATATAGGAGGTTAAATGTACCCTCGACCAAAGGAAAGTATAAGGTAAGGGTTAATTATACAATCTCTTCATTATCCAAGGTTGTTTATATGTGGGTATACATTAGGACCTCTTTATCATCCACATTTGTGTTTCTTAAAAATTTATTTCAAAACTTTTTTGCTATTTCCTATTCTATGGGTTAAAGTCATTTATACCTTTTTTTTAATTTTTATGAGATGTTTATAAAGGAATCTTTCCGTCGTTTTCCAAACAAGGTCCTTTACGACCTTTTTGACAACATTAAGGAAATAATATTTTTTTAACATATACGGAGGGTGCGACTATTTTCCACCTTTGTAAAACATTCAAAGCTTCCCTTACAATATTAGAAGAATATTTTCAAAATAATTGTTTTATTTTAAAATT
This sequence comes from Viscum album, assembly GCA_963277665.1. Taxonomy (NCBI): domain Eukaryota; kingdom Viridiplantae; phylum Streptophyta; class Magnoliopsida; order Santalales; family Viscaceae; genus Viscum; species Viscum album. The sequence goes on from OY728122.1 coordinate 1,771,351,849, forward strand.
ACATGAATTTTAAATTATTTCAAAATAGAAATAGATATTTCTCTTAAATAGTTTTGATTTCATCTATGTCAACATCCTTTGTTGGATTTTATGCTTGTTTGAAGTTGATTTATTATGATACAATCTTCCATATTTTATTGAAGGTTTTGTGATATTTTTGACTGTGGATGTGATATTTTTATACCATTCGTGGTTTATGGTTAAATTATTGACATTTTGTATGCTAGTTTTAATATGAATGTTTATGTTATGTTTCAACCTTTTCATATGAGGAATATACTTGACTTAGTAAGTGACGGGTGGAGCCCGCTATAGTTCCTTGATGCATCGGTAGGTGTCATGAGACAAACTAGTGTCTTGACATAATGCATTGACAAAATTTTATTTTTAGTCTTGGCACGAGGCCTGGAATATGTGGTAATGATGTCTGGCATTAGGCATTCCCTAATTATGAAATTAATTATTATATGTGATTATTTGACTAGTAGAATATCCATGTTCATGTTTATATTGTAATGTTTGATTTATTTTCTCCTTATTATGTTTAAGTTTATTTTTAAAAGGATGTTGTTTTTATTACACATCTTACCTTAAAAGTTTATAGATTACGCTAAATTATTTATCCTTACTGAGCATCTGAGATCACCCCTTTCTTATGTTTTGTTTTCCTAGGATTCCAAGAAGTGTATTATGTTTGATATGTAGGGTTATGATAGGGGAATAATGTCTTTCTCAATGTATTATTTATTTTGTGTTTTATTTTTTAATGTGTAATGTAACGTTCATGTATGTAATTTATTTTTCAAGACTGCTAAATTGACCAGTATTCCGGGACAGAATTCCTTGTAATCATGGCAATATATTAAAATAATGCACCAGCTCTGGGCTTCTGGGGTCGGGGAGTTATAGTTGGTATCAAAGGAAGTTTAGAGATAACCTTGGAAACAAGATTTAGAAAAAATATTATTAGAGAACATTTCCCTAAGAAAAAACATTAGGATTAATATAGATAAACTTCCTAAAATTTTGGTAATATAGAGATTTTCTGAATTTTCCAAGCAATACATCCCTATCTGGATATGAGCGGTTAGAGGCGGCTCTGGAAAAGATGTACCTAGGAGTGAAAACTCTGAAAAGGATTTTTGGGCTTGACCTGGGGTATCCTGGTACATGACAATGGGTCTTGTTTCACTCTTGGTTACGACACTCCCAAGGAATATTCTTAGGATAATTCACATTTTCTTTACAAACCATTATGACTGATTTAAGAGTAAATACTTCCTCAATGAAAACATTTTTTATGATTATGGATTATATGCATAAAATTTTCAATTTACATTAGGTATTTTACAAGTTTGGAATTATGCATTGTGATTCATAAACTAACCTAGTGTATGTAATTGTTTAGAAATGGTGCACAATAGAAGGAATGAGAACTCCAGTAATACGCATGATCTAAAGTGTAAGAAGGATCGTATCTTTAAGGGTCTTTAGACAACATTTAGAAGGGAAATATTCTCCCATGTATTCTCATCATATGAGGAAATAGTATCATGTGTTAATAAGATAAGTAAATAATTCTATGAGTCCTATGGCTTTGAAGGGAAGCCAGAGAATAAAAGGATAGTAGAGAGAGGTGGATAAAGGATGGAAGGGAAAGAAGGATTTTACCATATGTGATAATTGTGGAAAGAATCACCTTGGTAAATGCTTAAAGGTAATGGGATTTTTTTATAGGTTTGGAGGAAAATGACACCAAGTATGTGATTGCAAGGGTAAGAAAAAGGTTTTAAATATACAATGCTTCATCTGTATGGAGTTTGGACACTATGCGAATCAATTTCCTAATCATTAGAGTATACACCAAATAATGCTATTGGATAATAATCAAGTTATGATACTACTGTAGATAAAGAGGAATAATTATTGTTCTTATATTATGTCATTTTAGTGTTTTATTAATGATATACTGGTTATATTAATTATGGAAATAAATAATGATTGTACTGCAGTACTATTTCATTGAGGATATGAGATTATATGGTACTAAGAAAAGTGAGCCAATATTAAGTTAAACTTTTTGTAAAATACATAGTTGAAGGAAAGATAAACCTTAATACGGTTCTGATACTGAGGTCATTATTTTTGGAATAAGATATGATTAATTTTGATAAATTATACTCTATATTCTTGACTAATTTGAAACTAATTAATTGTTTTTTTTTATTCCATTATTGTTGGAGTTTACAACATTTTTGGATATATGGACTATATCCAGTATTATATAAGGAATAAGGGAGAATGAATGTAATCAATAAGGTTTTACGGTAATTTAGGGTGTTACCACGTTTTAAAGGAATACATGATGATGGTATTAACATGTTATTACGTGGCAAAAAGAATCTTCATTGTGTTTACCTTCCTTATAAATTTTGGAATGTGAATTTGGACCGAATTATTATTAAGCTTAAATAATTTCTTAATATTATTTTTGGATTGTTATAAAAAGAACAACTCTGAGGTCGGGTGACAACCTGTTGTGTCCGGAAAGGCCGTGAGACTTGAACCCGCAACCGAAGGGCGATAAGGGTGAATCACCTAACACTGGCCTACATGATTTCCTGGTTTGTATAATGTAGTTTTTTTAAAATGATATGATAGATTAATTATAAATTTATTTTTTTGTAACCCTATATGATTAGGATAAATAGAATATTTTTGAATTCTATTATCTTTTGGATTTAAAGATGAGTTTGTGGTAGAAGTTAGTTGAAGGATGGAACTCTACTTGTCAATTATTTTTTCTCTTATTCTATGAAGAAATTAATTATTAAACTTTAGGTAAGGGATCTTAAAACCAAAAATGTTTTATCCTAATACCTTATGTTTTGTAGAACTGATGGTATTTAAATGACTTTGAGGCCCTCAATATTCCATTTATTTTTCACTTATTTGTGATTGATTACCTCAATCACTCACTATAAATATTTACGTTTTCCACCAATTATGTGTCTCTAATTTCTACCAATGTTTTACTATTTGAGATCATAATTTGGTGGTGACTTTTTCATTTCTCTTTCCCTCTTATTTAGACTAAATTTTATTAACCCTATTTCCGATTAGGGATTTCCTCAATGGTATTTTCTATTTTTAACATTTTATTTTAAAAGAAAAATTTCAAATTGCGAGTACCAAATTTATTGAATGAGGGAAGAATCTAACACCCCAATATTTCATAGTATGTTATCTCTTCAAATTAATTCAATAACTTGTCCTACACGTAACCCTGAGTTCGAGCGCACCACGACTTACCAAACTAGCCATTCAAAAAGCTGTTATGAATATAATTAACTGAATTTTGAATTTTATATACTCCATATAATTTTAGAATCCATATTATGTGTTTCTTAGACATAATATAATAAGAAATTCATTTTTTTAGACAAAAGAAGTATTTTTAAAAAAAATGCAATTTTACCACCTTTTAATGGAGAACCCTTTTTAAAACCAATATTTGAAACTTTTATATATTCAATTTAATTAAATTAAATTCCTCTTTAGAAGTGGGATATAAAAATTTAGTTTGGATAAATTTTTGGTACTTTTCTGATAACTTTCATATTTTGATAAATAGTAAAAAATACTAAATTTTAATTGAAAACAACTTTTTTAGTCGAAATAATTTATGGTTCTAAATTATGCATTTAATTGGTTTAGAAGTATAATTAGATTTTATTTTTATCATTTAATACAATTTAGGTCATTATAATTAATTTCACTTTTAAATTTTACATAAACACATGTCAATCTTTTGATAGTTTTTACTTTTTAAAAACTCGCCTTTTGGTTTTGATAATGGAAATTAATTTTAAATTAATTAATGCAACTTCTCTATTTTGAATTTGGTAAAATAGAATTCATTTTTGAATTTGTAATATCAAAATTATCTTAGGTTCAATTTTTGGTATTTTTCTGAAAACTTTCAATTTTTGATAAATAGTTAATAACACTGCGTTATTGTTTAAAACTGGATTTTTATTTAAATAATTATTTATTTTAATTAAATTTATTTTAAGAAAAAATAGATATATAATACCTATATAAGTTCAATTTAATTCATTGGTGTCATTTTATAATAAAATTATACGTATAAAATTTTATTCAACTTTTTAACGTCTTTTACCCACCTTCCACTACCACAAAACAGGGCAAGGGAAGCGCTGTTATTTATCAGCGCTAAACAGAAAGCACTGATAAAGTGGTATTCCTTTATCAGCACTTTTTTTAGCACTGATAAATGAATGTTTTATCAGTGCTTTTATTTTAGCGTTGATAAAACATACCTTTATTGGCGCTTTTAACGAGCCCTGATAAAGGTTCCGTTGGTTTTTATTTAATAACCCTAACAGGCCATCCTCGCTCTCACGCGGTCAAGCTTTCATGGAAGCTGAACCAGGCCCCTTGTCGTCGTGACCTCGTCCTCCTCCTCCTCTTCCTCATCCTCCTCGTCCTCCTCGTCCTACTCCTCCTCGTCCTTCATCCTCCTCGTCCCCCTCCTCCTCCGCTGCCACCACTGCCTCCGCCCCCACTCCTGCTTCCGCGACTATGGGTGCCTCTACCACCTCCACCCCTGCTGCCGCGACCGCCGCCACCTCTGTCTCCGCCGCTTCCGACAAGGTGGGTGTGGTTAGATGATTTTCTATGTTGGTTCTTCTATTTTTTGTTTCACTTCAGGAAACATGATCAAAGATTGGTTATCTATTGATGTTACCTATTGAGGTTGAAACTTTTGTTATAGCTAGTGCTCTAAGGATTGTGTTTGTATTTTAGAAAATATTCATCCTGATTTTCCTTAGGTTGAGTGCCAAGAGATTGGTAATCAGAAAACTCCAAACATTATATAAATATAGCTTCATGTATATCTTATGGATCATTTGGATGCTCAGTATAATGGTAGCTTATTGAGGGTCATGAGGTTGAAACTTTTGTTATAGTTGTTCATATGCATGTTATGTAGTCTATTATGGCTATTGTGGATTCTTGATCATCTACTGTCAATGGTAAAATTCCTATATCATCTACCCTTTATTTTATTTTTTATAAAAGATAATCACATTCCTTTTTTCCACTCTTTTTGTAAATGTTTTAGTCTTGGAGGTGTAAAGCTTGGATAGTGTTATCACCATCGACACACTATTGGTATTATAGTCCAATAATATCACAAGTTGCAAGGAATGATCTCTAGATATTGGTGGTTATCATTTATTTTGTGAACCACCCATGCTTTATATGATAATATTTTATTTTAGTTTTGTTATGGATTAGTTTGTTTTATAAAAATCCAAAATCATTTTTTCCCAGATGAGAGTTACCTTTTTATCTCTAAAATAGGCATAGTTATTTTCACTTGGATGAGAGGAATCTTCTATCTGGTCATGTAGAACCAATTAAATCTATATTGAATTTTCTCATGGCTCAAATAGTCAGGCATATTGTAGATGTTTCTAGAATATTGTAGGATTCTTTTTCCCCAATGGTAGTACATTTTTAGGATGTTTTCACTGATGAGGTATAAAATTTACTTCTTAATAAAGAGATAAACTTTATAATCTAGTTAGTTTTGGGAGAAAATTCAGTTTCTATCACAATTTCTAAAATAGCACCAAAATAGCATCAGTTGTTTGAATTACAATTTGATGATATAGAATATAATGGTTTCATATGGCATAGTACTTTACCATGGGGTTTTATAGTTCTCTAAAATAGAAGTTTGATTGGTATTTATTCTTTTGTTGTACTATTAGAGATTGAACCTGATGAGAGTCATGAATCTGTATCCCCATCCACACATTGATAGTCACATTGATCATCTATGAGGTTCTATGATCTTCTCCAAGATAGATTTGACATTAGGATTCCATTAGATGAGTTGGACATCGATGGACCTACCATAGACTGCTTTAGGAGTAGTTATGGCCTGTATAAATTTTTAGCGATGATATTTGGTTTAACTAATGCATTGGTTGTATTAATGGACTTGATGAATAGGATATTTCATCCTTTTCTGGATCAGTTTTTAGTAGTTTTTTTTCAATTAAATATTAGTGTACTCCCAACCCAGAGTTTATCTTGACCAACATCTTATCATCACCTTGATTACATTGAGATAGCATCATATTTATGAAAAGATAACCAATTGTAGTATCTGGATTGATAAAGTTCACTTCTTGGTCCATGTCATCTCAGAATATAGATTACTAGTGGTCCCATAGGAAGTTGTAGTTGTGTTATCATGGTAAAATATCAACAATGTATGTGAAATTGTGATATTTCTTGGTTTACCATGTTATTATTTGTACTATATCCATTCTTTCTCACAGCTTGTAGCACAGATGTTATGGATGACTATAAATGGAGTGTTGTCTTTTTTTCTCAAATTCATGTTAGTGATCTTTTTAGGTGATCAATGGCAGGTTGACCTCTACATCTACCCCCACAATACCTATTATTGGTAAATAATATTATGTGTACTAAATTGCATTAGGAATTAGACTCAAAGTAGTTATGATGCAAGATAATTGGTGGTTATCATTTATTTGCATGCATTGTCTTTTGGGGTTTGTAGGATGTGGTAAATGGTGTACTCGGTTTTAGATTATTTTATTCTCATGGGTTTCCCCTATTTTATGTTTTCTTTTCAGTTGGAAATCTCTTATGTCGTGCGCCTCTCCTCTACCACGAACGCTCCTCTACCGTGTACCAGACGACACCTTCACGGTGAGTTTTCTCCTGTTACTCATTGGTTTCCTCTTGTTTGCATGTTATTAATATTTGATATTGATGGTTATAATGTGAAATGTACGGGCTAAATGCCCCGCTGAAAATCGTGGTCGTTGGTGGTCCTTATTTGTGCACTAAATGAATTGAATGTTGGTTGGTTCTTGTTGAACATTGGAATATATAAATTGGTAATTTACGTATACTTGACTTATGAATGAACACCCCAAGATGATAAAACTTCTGTGATAACCCCTGAATTAACAAAAAAATATTGAATAAGGGATGCTTTGTAAAATCTAAAATTTTGATTGTTTGGTTTGTATGGTGTTGCGATTGTGATCACGATTGTGTTTTTGTATGGTGTCGCGGTTGTTGGAATAATCTTATGACTCAAACTTGGAATAAGTTTCATTTTAAATTTTACATGTCATGTGAACCTAGGTCACACACAATGTATCTCCAGGACATATACTTCAGCATGAAACCATGTACATGCCATGAAATAATGGTAGAACCATATGACATGTGTTTTAATTCACTCACACCATGTATAGATACCATAGACACTTGATGTGTATAGACTATACACCCCATAGCTGGTGAGGTGACTCAATATGTATCTAAAGTACACGCCTTTTCATAGTTGGTGAGGTGACTCATCCAACCAAGAGTATTCCTAGTGTGAAGGGAAGATAACCATGGGTAATACCCACACTATACCTCTTTTAAATATATGGGTTTTGATCCTTGTATTCTAAATAGGGTACGTAGGAAGCCTCCATGAGGTTAAATCCCAACCAATGGTAAACCATGGTGACCCCCTCACTGGGGTACACCTTCGCTTATTTTCCCTCCTGTATTTCCCTTAGTGGCATTCGAATAAGTATTCAAAATGAGAAACCTTACCTTTATGGGATGCACCACACTTGGGTCAGACCTCATTGGGCGTTTTGATCCATCTATCATGTAAACATTCCAGGTGCTCCCTCTTCGAGATGTACCTACCTGATCCACCTTTATAAGTGTTTTAATCCACCCATTACATCTTTGTAAGACATTAAATCATGACCCTCTATCCTTGTGGGATGTTAAACTCATGGAATACCACAGGTTAAACATGGGTTTCCATTAATATATTCAATATTAATGTTTAATCAGTCCTTATTAAGGTATTTTGGAGGTTTGGTTTTATGTTTTCCAGCAGATTTCAGAAGAGTCCAAGCCTTATGTAGGTGATTCTATGCTTTTACATTATATGATGATTTTATTATGTTGTATTTTCTTGATAAGTGTACTATAGAAAATGTTTGTGTGGTTAAAAATGTGTTATCAAATGAATTTGGGGTGTGTATAGACTTGAAAGTTATTTTTAAAATGAATGCGGTTGTATTTCTTGTGGATTTTCATTCTTAAGTCCTCTAAATGTGTTTGAAGAAATGAGAAAGTTGTGTGATGGGTGTTTTCAAATGGATTTAATGTGTTTGTGAATTTTAAAGTGGGTTTTCTTATGAGATGAAGAGATTCTATATATGTGTATTTACATTGAATGAAAGTACATGGGAATGTGTTGATATATATGATGTGTATAATGTAAATTGAGCACAATTTCCATACAAGCTATCTAGGTGGGTAGACTATGACATGTACACTAGTTTATTTGGAAGTGTCTTAACCCTTATTAATCATCATGGATTTATGATTACAGCACTAACAAAATTATGATGACGATTGGATACTGCTAGAAAATTGGATGAATTCCTCTCTAGTGGCTCATGCATGAAAACATTGAGGGTTATGGTTGTTGTACAATGATTCATAAGTATATGAGGATCCTAATGCCTCAATAGTTATCGTACAATTAGGGACTTCCTATGGTTCTCTGTTGATGTTTCTCATACCATTGGCATATGAGGGACCTTAATCATATTATAATTAGAAAATATTATTTCATGAAATACATTTTATTATGTTTTTGGGTTAAAAATGTTTCCATGTTCTTTCATATAATATGCATAGTCAATCTTATTCTAATGATATGGCATAAAATCCCTCTTTTAGGTGTTATCCTACTGTCCTCTCACTCATACCCTACATATAGCTTTGTGGGTATGTAGATTTTGTTATGTATGACCTAGATAAAGGAAATATGTAACATGGTGATAAAGGTGGATCCAAATTTTTGTGTTCTATTTATTTTAGATGTTGGTGCTGGTGGCTTGAGGATGATTGTCCTCTTATTACAGGCAGTTTTTAGGATATTTTCCTTGTTCCCATACCATTGTATTACTTTTGGGTTTTTTCGATGTTTTCAACCATGAAAATGAAAAATGGTGTTCTTTGTTTGGTTATGTTTATTCATTTTATGTGATTTTTATTAATTTTTTCTATTTATGATTATATAAATGAGTAATATCATTCCCAAACCACCTTGTTAATAGCCATTCAATATTTTCCATCCCGTGGTGATTGGGAACACCCTTTGGGAAATGTTTTGAACCCAACTTGGTGTCGGGTTATAATAAATCCCATATTGGTTTGTGAAAATTAACATGATCCATAAACATAAATGGATACAATCATATAGGTACGATAGAACAACTACATTAAAAAATAAGTGAACCATTTATATATACCTCTAAATAGATCGATCCATGATATATATGAATCAACCAAGTATGTTGATGTACATGCAAAGCTACATCAGCTTCCACAAATCTACCTATCTTTGGAAAGATAAACCAAATTCCAATATATTAATGATAAATTAAATAAAAAATTTAAAAAGTCCACAAATGAATAACTAGAGATATCGCATCAGATACCTATCGATTGATGAAAATATGATCAACAATGGGAAATAGGTCTCTAGGGTACCCTTGTAATAATTATAAATAAAATACCTATCCAAGGATGTCAGCACAGTTATTATATTATTTTAACTTAGGAAATACCACTACATAACTCATAACATTGGTGTACCACATAAAAAATGAATGTTTTCAATAAAATAAGAAGTCTATAATAACCCATTTCATAGTCAGAATAGAATCCCCATCATTGGTATCCAATAGCATCATGATGCTTTGGAATGGAGACCAAAATCCCTAATAGTTGAAACCAAAGTTAGGGGAAGAAGGAGAAGAATATAGAGGAGGATAATAGGGTTGAATATATTCCACCACTATTTTAATGTAACTAATAATATTTGATTTATCTCAAAAGTAAGGGAGATATCCCATGGGGGAAGGGGGAAGTAGGAGAATGTGTGTAAAGGATTTTGTTGAGTGGAATGAGGGATATACGAGGGTAACCCGCTTTAATGGTTGTTAGTGAAAATTTGTTAATTCCACTCATTAATTAGGTGAATTATTAGGCATAAGGGTAAAATAAATCATTTTCCAAAAATGTGGGAATCAATATACACACACTTCTAATCCATATAGTTTCATTGAGTGGATTACAATCCATTATTCAACCATATAGATATACTTCCCCAAAAACTCATACCTTACACAGGTTCATCACATTATTTGAAAAACTATTAACCATCAATGTGAGACCATCATAACCTTAGAACCAAACTGTAGGTTTATCTATTCCCCCTTGAATCATTAAATATCCCATGTTCTACTAAACATTGGGCCATATGATTATTATAGATGATTAGCCCTAACCATGCACTAATTTTGTTAATTGGTTATTTTATGTTTTGTGCCTCACTAGTATAATTCCATTTAGCAACCCCATTCTTTATTTCATTATTGTATTACTAACATAATATTTGTTTTATTATATAGGTGAAATCTTTTTCCTCAGTTCGAATGCTTTGTTCGGAAACCGCCACCATGGACGACAATTTTTTAGAGCGGATGGATGCAAACAGGATGGAACATCATTGTTTTTAACTGTTTGTTGGATAAATGTAATTGTAACCAAATTAAACATTGTTTGAAATGTATATAGCATTGTGTTTTTTTGTATTCATGATTTCAAGTAAATGTATGTATAATTTTTCTTCTTCTATGCTTTGTGTGTGTGTGTTGTTTGTGCTGTGTGCAGGTGTTGTTTGTGCTCTATGTAGGTGTTGTAATGTGTGCAGGTGCTGGGCAGGTTCTGTGTAGGTTTTGGTTTTTGCACAGGATCTTTGGCCTTTATCAGCACTAGTTAAGCGCTGATAAATGGATAATATATCAGTGCTATTTTGAGTACTGATAAAGGTAGTTTTTTATCAGCACTCAAAATATCACTGATAAAGGTAGTGTTTATCAGTACTATTTTTAGCGCTGATATATTATACATTTATCAGCACTGAAAATAGCACTGATAAAAACTACCTTTATTAGAGCTTTCTTAGCACTGATAAAAGTCCCCCTTTATCAGCTCTATTTTTAGCACTGATAAAGGGGACCCCCCCCTTATCTTCTCCGAGATTAACAGCGCTTTTTTAGCACTGTTAAAGGCTGTTTTTAGCGCTATTATAATCCATATTTGTAGTAGTGTTCTAGTCACACTTGAAAATTTGCATAAAACATAATTTTTCCACTTCTGTGAATTGAATTTCAAAAATCTGAGAGACACGGTTGAAATCAGTAAGTAAAATTTGGTTCAATAAGATGAAAATAATTTTTGGTGAATAGTAACTTTTGACTTTTATTTACCACGATTAAAGGTAAATATAGTAATTAAAGATGAAAATAATATTATAATTACCCTAACACATTTCCTAATTCTATTAGATAAGTGTATTTCAGCCAAAACTAAACTTAGGAATAAAATATGATCCTTTTGGTTCACTTGTATTAGATAAAGACATTCTTTATTATTTTGTTTAAAGAAGGGTTAAAAGTGTTAAATTCAAGGTTTAATAACTAAACCATTTTTAGTATGTGGTTATACATAAGATAAAACTGACTATAAATATTCATTAGAAATATAAAAATATTTCCTACATAATGGTATTTTATTTATAATTTTTAGAGATTAAATAATTAAATTTATTTATGACACAATGATGATACAGTAATTACTTTACTAATGAAAGATTAAAATAATTGATATTATAAAAATAAAAATAAATTTAACTTGAGGTTTTTTATTCCATAAAATAATTTTCTAGGTTAATATGACATTTTAGGGTTGATTAAATAAATTTTTTTTGAAGTGATAAAGTTGTTATGACTTAAAAAAAAACAAAATACCAAATAGTGTCAAAATTGATATAAATGAGTTTTTAAAACAAATACTATATTATTAATTGATATAATATTTCTAAAAATATAAGGTTTGGCTGAAGTACTTAGATAATGTTTTATATATAAATAATTAACTACATGGGGTTATCTTGGATTTTTATAGTAAGTTTATTAACAATTTATTATAATAATACAAGAGGAAATGGTAAAAGTTAAAATATTTTACTAAGAGTTAAATCTAAATGATATGGTTAATATGGTGACCTAAACTTGTCTAAAACCTATTTATTGAGATTATATAGACCCATACCCACATTATCTTTGAAATAAATCAATTTGGATCCATTATAAACCGAAAATGATATTATAATAAAATAATATTTCCAACTTTTCCTAAAATAACCCTCACCCCTCTTATAAAAGGGTACTTACCATTCTCTTAAAATCACACCTCCAAAGCCATTTGGCTCTGCCAACCACTATGAAAATCTCCTCCCAAATTACCTCAATTTAGCCTAGAGGGCTTCCCTTGATCATAAAGCCAACCTAAGGAGCCCTTTTGTTCAGATCAAAAGGAAACACCCAAAGAAGAGGTAATTATTTTATCACCTCTTTCAAAGTTCTTTTCTCCTTCCACTTTCATTTTAATTTTTATTTACATACCAAAATAATAAATCCAGTACCTTATACATACTATGATGTTATTATAAATATGGTACAACCATATTCATTATTCTATCCATCCTATGAATGATAATTTCACCATGCATGTGTACGTACGGCTTACCGTCTCCACGCCGTGGTGTAATTTGTTATTCAACATTGTGTTATTTGTATGGATATAATGATGAGTAATATGTATATAAATAATGAAAATAACATGATAATTTATCTTTACAATTAATATACCATCCAATTCCATACCTTTTAATCATTAAGTAATTGATATCGTCGCTCGTGTGTACGTACAGCTTACCATCTCCACGACACGATGAGATTCATTTCCATGTTCACCATTCAACAATGATTATAAAAATATATATTATTAATAAGTATGTAATATATGACATAATAATTCTATTGGAGATATATATATGTGTGTGTGTGTGTGTACTTATATTTATCTTATTCACTTACTTCCGTTCAATATGATATGAAAACAGAAACACCATTTATGCATATGTACGGTCTACCATCTCCATAAACGGTGTTTTCCATTTCATATATCTATCTATTATACATATTTATATTCTAAATATATGTGATATATAAATCATGTTTTATATTCTGGAAGTATTTAAATCATGATCTAAAAGATATGAAAGAGAATAACAAGTTAAAACATGTACGATAAAGAAAAAGATTATTACCTGAAATGTTAATTTAACATGGAAATCATAATTAAATGGGTAGTATAAAGTCATAAATGAATCATGTATGATATAATAAATATGAATTTGGTTCTGGTATAATTTAATAACATACTATGGTCATTATACAGGAGGTTAAACGTACCCTCGACCAAAGGAAAGTACAAGGTAAGGGTTAATTCTACAATCTCTTCATTATCCAAGTTTTTTTATATGTGAGTATCTACTAGGACGTCTTTATTATCCACATCTGTGTTTCTTAAAAATGTATTTCAAAACATTTTTACTATTTTCTAGACTATGGGTTAAAGTCATTTATACCCTTGTTTTACTTTTTATGAGATGTTTATAAAGTAATCCTTCCTTCATTTTCCAAACATGGTTATTTACGACATTTTCGACAAAATTAAGGAAAGAATGTTTTTTTTAACTTATACAGTGGATACGGCTATTTTCTGCCATTGTAACACCTTCGAAGCTTCCCTTAACATCTTATAAGAATATTTTCAAAATAAATGTTTTCTTTTAAAATTGAAGTAATTTTAAATGATTTCAAAATAGAAAGAGATATTTCTCTCAAATAGTTTCAATTTCATCTACGTAAACATCCTTTATTATATTTTACACTTGTTTGAAGTTGATTTATTATGATACAATCTTCTATATTGTATTTAAGGTTTTGTGATATTTTTGACTGTGGATATGATATTTTTATACCATTCATGTTTTATGGTTAAAGTATCGAAATTTCTTATGGTAGTTTTAATACGAATGTTTATGTTATGTTTCAACCTTTTCATATGAGGAATGCATTGGAATTAGTAAGTGACAGGTGGAGCCTACTATAGCTCCAAGATGCATCGGTAGGTCTCATGAGACAAAATAGTGTCTTGGCACAAGGCCTTGACAAAATTTTATTTGTAGTCTTAGAATGAGGCCTTGACTATGTGGTAATGATTTCCGATGTTAGGCATTCCTTAATTATGAAATTAATTATTACATGTGGTTATTCAACTGGTAGAATATCCATTTACATGTTTATATGGTAATTTTTTATTTATTTTCTCCATATTATGTTCAATTTTATGTTTAAAAGGATGTTGTTTTTATTACATATCTCACTTTAAAATTTTATAGCTTCCACTAAATTATTTACCCTTTCTGAGCATCTGAACTCACCCCTTTCTTATGTTTTTCTTTCCCATGATTCCAAGAAGTGTATTATGTTTGATATGTAGGGTTAATCTAGGGTAATAATGGCATTCTCAATGGATTATTTATATTTTGTTTTATGTTTGAATGTGTAATGTAATGTTCATGTATGTAATCTATTTTTCAAGGCAGCTAAACTAATCGGTCTTTCGGGACATGATTCCTTGTAATCATTCCAATGTATTAAAATAATGCACCGGCTCCGAGCTTCTAGGGTCGGGGTGTTACATTTACCTTATTTTAACTTTTATCGTGGTGACTAACTTTTACTATGGTAACTATTATTTGTGACTAAAATTTAAGTTGAACCTATTAAATAATTTTGATTATTATAATTAAAAATATTTTTTTCATTTTAAAAAATCCAATTCCTAAAAATGGATGAAATTAATTCTAATATAATGTATCAAAATGCATAAAACCATTTGTTGAAAAAAGGGGTTTTTTGTGAGAAAATAAATTTATGATTATTTAGGATAAAGGTTCTTGATTTTTGATAATCGACATAAAATTATTGGCTTATTATTAAAAAAATTAAGGTTATTTAACATTATAATCATTCCAAAACTAAATTTTATCTTCCAGCCATACTATTAAATGCAAAGAACCAAAAGTAGTTTTTTATTATATTAAAATATAACTTAGTTTCCAAAAAAGTAAAACATGAAAATGAATATTATTAATTAATTTTTGAAATATATATATAAATTACCTACTAAATATAAATTTATTTATAAATTATTAGTAAATAATCAATCAATTTTTAGTATAGTAATTTTATTCTTCAAAAATATGATTTCTTCAAAAATGTTTCTCATTGATTTTTTTAGAAAATATTATAATAAAATTTCTAAAAAAATTATAAAATTTATTTGATAAAATTAAATTAATTTCTAAAATCATTATATCAAAATTAATTTAGGGTGAAATTTTGGGGTTTTTTGGAAAATATTGATTTTACAATAAATAGTGAAAATACATATTTTTCAAATGTGGTCATTTTTTTCAATAAATTAAGTAATTTAAAAGACTCATTATTATTTGAATTTGATTTAAATTAACATAAGTATTCTTTAGTTATAAATAATCTAATTAATTACATTAGAATCATTTTGATACTGTATTTTAGTATAAGTTTATTTTTAGGATTAAAACACATTTTTCTAAAAACTAATGTATCTCCATTTTAATTAATTAAACAAATCCCTCAATAAGGTATGATTTAAATTAAATTTATATATTATATATCTATAAATATGAATTAAAATTCATATAATGATAATTACTAGTCATAGAGTAAATATAAAATCACATTATGCTTGATAAATACATTTCTTGAAAATATTCCTTTTCATCATGTATGTGGGTATAATATTAAATTAAATTATACCACTTATATGAATTGAATTTTATAATATAGAATCCATATTTTGAATTATAATAATTTATATTATATAATATTTTTAACTTAATTTTTTTCAAAATGAATAGTGAAAAAAGTACAAATATTTTACTGTAGTAAAGTTTAAAACAAGTTTCATGGGGGTTAAACTAAAAAGATAAGGGTTAAAATGACCTAAAAACTTTTTTAATTCTTATTATATGGTAATATTTAGACCTTATGTCATCTAATTTTAAATAATGGTCCATTTTGGATCCTTTTTTTATGTATAAAAAGTGGGTATAATTTTTTCTTTTCAAAAATTCCAATTGTTTCCTCTCCCTCACTTATAAACATACACCACATATCCTCTCCACTTAACACTTAAAACACATTTTTTTCATAAAATACCCACCCAAATACCATCCTCACTTCCCTCCCCACATAGTAAAATAATTTTTTTGATTATAAAACACTCAAAGGAAGTATTTTTATAACTCCCCAAACATTTTATGGTATGTTCCTCTTAAATACTTTCTATTCATTAGATGTCCTATATTGCATGAAGCGCAAAGTCTTTTGTGAAACAAAATATTATAGGATAAAGTTATAAGATATCCATTAAACATAAATTTTCCACTTCTATGTTTTGAATTTTAAAAAATGGTTATCTAGAGTTGTGACCAATAAGTCATTTGGAGTCTAACATAACCAACTTGATTTTTTGATGAATAGTAACATACCCTTATGAATAGTAATATGAACCCTATAAATAGTAAATAATGATAATATTTTATTTTCTTAAGGTAATAAGATAATGAGATCTTAATTAATTTTTCAATGTGATATAGAACTAATTATACCTTTAAAATTGTTATTTTTTGAATTAACAATGATTTTATTTAAAAATTAAATTAAAAATACTTAGAAAATTATTTTCAAAAAATGGAGTTCATTTTTTAATTCTAAACATTGAAAAATAGTTAGGGTAAATTTTTGGGATTTTTCTAAAATACTTGAATTTTTCGTGAATAGTAAAAATACAGTTTTCAGTTATCGGTAGATTAATGACATCATAACAATGTAATAATTAAATATAAAATTATGATCTACTTTTTTACAGTAAATTGTGACATGAGGTGTCTCAAGTGGCTAAAACCATGGTAAAATACCATGGTCAAGCCCATGGTTTTGCAAAAAACACTAATGAGGTGTCCCTTTTAATTAATAAAAAACTCCCTCTTTATTACTATAAATACCCACTCACCCCCCCTTCGTTTTATTTCATTAAAAACTCATTATCCTCAAATATCTATAATTATTACCTCCCTAGGAATCCTACCAATGTTTCCTCAACCCCCCAAGGTCCCAACCTTCAAGTTTTGGGAGTTACTCTACAAGGTAAGAGAATCTACCACCCTTCTCTTTTCTTAAAGATTTAATTTATGTTTTCTATTTTATTTTCAATTGGATTATTTTGGGATATGTCATTACATATTCCCCTTAATGACCATATTATTTATGAGTGGTGATATACCCACTTTCTCTCATCAAACTATTTTATTAAATTTTAAGTGACATCGTTAGGCTGCCGAATTTTCGTGAGAGATTTCTCAAATTTTCTTCTATTTTGAGTTCATTTATTTTATAATTATTTCCTTATATTACCTTATCCAAATTCAATTATAATTACAGTACCTTAAATGAACTTTAATTATATTATTCTAATGGAATATTTCATCATCATCTCTCTTTCCCCCTCCTCTAATACTAAAAAATGAAAACATCGTCCGAGATGTGTTAATTTATCACATTTAAGGACGACAGGTTCTCAATTTTCTTTACCATCTTCAAGTATTTTCATGAAACCATTTTTATGTTTTAACTAGATCATAATATATGTATTTTATCTCATTAAGTTTTTTTAATCCCTACACACTCATAATATGGAATAATAATACAAAATAAGTTCATTGTGCCCAAAACTGCCAAGCTAAATCAAAGCGTTTATCAATAACTTTTAACTAATGATTAATCCTCAAGTATATAACAAAGAATAATTATAAGATCATTTATATCTCTTTAATGTCACTAATAATATATATTAACAATTCTGGATGTTTAACCAAATTTCAAACAAACTTCCATTTATGAATACAAGTAAATGAATCATGAAAACCAAGGAAGAAAATGCTTCCAAAACAATAAAATTGATCCTCTTAAACCCATAAAAGGCCCATGAATGAACCTAATAATGTTATACTAAATAAATTAAATTTATATTAGGTTATGGAATTATTAATTAATGAAGATAAATTTTATTATTCAGGTCATTAAAACAAACTAAGAACATACTCAATCATAAGGTAAGGGGTTCCTCATCTCACTTTCATTCCTGTGAGATTTCCATTGTTCACCAATTATTTCTTGTATGTGGTATATGTGTACTGAAATTTGATATATAATAAAATTATTCTCTTTATATTCATGGTATTAAATTATTCATTTGATGGTTATTAAGTTTTGTTCATATGATTCGACCGATTACATTGTGGTAAGGGACTTTGTCTCAACTGCCATTTTATTATGACTAACTTTATATTGTGCACCTAATAATCCTTATGTGGTGTGTCTAATACCCATTTGAGATCAATTTTAATTTTAAATTATATTTATATTAAATATCCATAATCTCATATCATGGATAAGTTTATTGTCTAAACCATATACCATTTCACATACGGTGTTAATTTGGAAATTTGTTTTAACTATGGAAATATTGATGAATCTGTATTCTATACTCTATAAAGATATTGAGGAGGAAGATTGAAATTGCATTAAATCTATGTATAAAGAATTATTTGAACTTGAAATGGTGGTTGGGGCCGGCAATATCCCCTCGATGCATCGGTAGGTCTCATGAGACAAATCAGTTTGGCGACAAACCATTTGAGTTTGTTTCCAAAAAATAGATGGGTTTCTACCCACAGAAAAAAACCATTTTTAATGGTATTATGGTATCATGTGCCAGATATATGACGTCCAATTAATAATCATTCTATTTATTCATTATCATTTATTACCAGCCATGAGGTTTTCACTATGACAAAATCTATGGATGTAGTTTGATTCTCAGTTTATTAGTGGCGTGAGTTTTTCAATTATTCACCATTCCATATTGATTATGTAAAATTTTTTACAATTCAGTTATTATTGATTCATGATTGTAACGACCCAAAATTTTGAATAAATCTTGTTTCCTAATTTTGTGTGTTATTTTATTTTTCATACTCAACAAAACTGTTTAAATTGATAACATGAGTATAATTAAAATGAGACCGTTGGGTTTTGACTGTTATATGACCATTGGTAAATATGACCACTGGAAACTAAATGTTTTGATTATTGTCTCTAAATACAAGTAATCTTGGTTAATTAATATAGAAAGAAGATTCAATAGCCTCACCCAGTAGTCTTGGACCGATCGAAGCCCATCTAACAGAACTTGGGAAGGAGCTAGCACCACTGGGCTTTGCTCTGGACCAAACCCAAGCCAAACTTCATCGTGTGAAGCTAGAACGGAATCGCCTTTGCGAGAATTTCAAACTGATAGAAATTACTACTCATGCGATGTTGGCAGAGCCTCCCTCGGATTCTCTCACCTTAGAACACCATACACTTAGGTCCTATGCTGGTGTGATAAGGGGCTATGTAAGGAGACCGTAACTGCCTTGTGTAATCCTTTGTTTTAAATAAAAATCGGGATTTCTTCTTATGATGAAGTTTATGAATTTTCAAATGTCCGGATAAATATAGTATGCATATTTTGGATGAATTTTAGATAAAGGATATTTTAAAAATGTTAATGTAAACCTTAAATAAATAAAAATGTGTAATGATTTTCAAAAAATGGTCTTCTACAATTATGTTCAGTACAAAATTTAGAGTCTAATAAGATCAACTTGATTTTTGATGAATAGTAAATTATGAATAGTTATTTTAGGCTTAGGATTAGTAATGTGACCAAATGGATTAGTAATCTCACTTAAATAAAGCATTAATATAATCTAGTCACCTTGATTAAGTAATGTGATTCAATAAAATGGTTAAATAAAAGTTTCATAAATTATTAGTCAAGTATTATTTTTTCCGGGTGAATAGTGTTTTTTAATTAAAAATTTAATTAAAAATATTTAGAAAATTATTTTTATAAAATGGATTTCATTTTCGAACTTAGATCATCGATATTATGTTAAGGTAATTTTTGGGGATTTTTCTGAAAAAAATGAATTTTCGGTGAATAGTGTATTTATTTAAAAATTAAATTAAAAATATTTAGAAAATTATTTTTATAAAATGGAGTTCATTTTTGAAATCAGATCATTGATATTTGGTTAAGGTGAAATTTTGGTATTTTTTTTGAGAAAGTTGAATTTTCAATGAATAGTGAAAATACAGTTTTTAAGTTACAGCTGTTTAATGACATCATTAAATGATGAATTAAGTATGTAATAATTTTTGTCGACTTATGAATAGTAAGATAAGGTATGAGGTGTCCCAAGTGGCCAATACCATGGGAAAATACCATGGGAAAGCCCATGTTTTTTCCAAAACCACTAATGAGGTGTCCCTTGGCCATTAATGCCTTGTCCCCTCACTTTCCCTATAAATACCAAGCCATACTCTCATACATTAGACTCTCCACTCTCCCCCAATGAAGTTATGGTCTCATTACCTCCCAAAGAGTCCTCCCAAGGTGCCCCCAAGCCCTCAAGTTCTCAACCTTTGAGTTTTAAGAGTTACGTTTTAAGGTAAGGGATCCGACCTCTTTCTTTCTTTTCAAGAAATCTCTTTTATGTCATTTCTTTTATGATCCATGTTATTATGTTGGAGGATGTTATTTTTATATTCTTTATACTGTAATTTTTATGTTCATATGATGAGATAACCCCTCTTACTCTAATCATTACATTTTATGAAAGTTTAAGTGGCGTCGTTAGGCTGCCGAAATTTTTGTAACGGATTCTTTCACACTTCTCATTTTCAAGTTCTATTTTCTTGTCAAGTCTTTCAAGTTCCTTTTTATTATGTTGGGGTATTATATCTATATCTATAATACTGATATTTTATGATAATATGATTAGATATCCCATTTTATCTCTTCAATTCAGTATTTTGAAGTTTTAAGTGGCGCCGTTAGGCTGCCGAATTTTTAAGTGGTTCTTTCACCCTTCTCATTTTGAAGTTATACTTTCATGTCAAGTATTTCAAGTTCCTTTTTATTATGTTGGGGTATGATATCTATATCTATCATACTGAAATATTATTTTCATATGATGAGATACCCTATTTTATTTCTTCATTTTATTATTTTGAAGTTTTAAGTGGCGTCGTTAGGCTGCCGAATTTTTAAGTGGTTCTTTCACCCTTCTCGTTTTGAAGTTATAATTTCATGTCAAGTATTTCAAGTTACTTTTTATTATGTTGGGGTATGATCTCTATATCTATCATACTTATCTTTTATGTTCATATGATTAGAGACCCTATTTGATCTCGTCAATTCATTTTTTTTGAAGTTTAAGTGACGCTGTTAGGCTGCCGAATTTTCATAAGAGAAATCTTATTTTTGTCTTCCATTCATGTTCTTCATTCCATATGGTACATCTTTCAAATTTCATTACCATGTTCATATATCCTTCATATTCTGTCCCTCTACTATTTTATGGGTCATTTATGAATGTTTGACCCATGTCTCCTCTCTTTTCATTGTTTTCTAAAACCCCAAAACGTAGTCGTTATGCTGTAGAATTTTCGTCTCAAAATGCCTCTCTCTTTTCTCAAAATTATTTTATGTTATTAAGTGAATACTCAAAGATCTTATTTCTATAGGGGTATTCAAATATATATCAAAATGTTCTATTTTAAATTATGGGATTTACATACATGAAACCCGCTTTCCCTTTCTGTGGGTTTAAAGTGACATAAAGATCATGTCTTTAAAGTAGTTTTTAAAACGTTATGATTAAGAAATGAAACCCATTTATTTTATGCTATATGGGTTATTTATGAAATGTTTTATGATGATATATGTGTCTCACATGATAATAAATGCAAATTTAAGGGTTCTCCCTGATAGCGCTCCATTGCATTGGGTAATGATGTAACCACTAGAGATTACAATTTTCGCGATATCTTGGTGAATAACCTTGGTAATTTTCAAATGACACCTTGGGGATGGACCTTGGCGATATGTTCATGATTTTCTATGTTAAATGATGTAGCCACATCTTCAATTTATGAAAAATGTTATTTTTATTATGATATATCTCTTTATTTCTCTCTCATGCCTTAAAATTCTTTTCATGACCTTATTGAAGTATCTCAAGTTCACATATAAAATGTTTCTCTTGTTTCCCTTACTGGGCCTTCTGCTCACCCTTTCTTTTGATGTATGTCCCCAGGTTATGAGATGCAGTAATGAACCTAGTAGGAACATAAGGAGAAGCCTTTCAAGTGTTTAAGAAGAATGTTTTTTTTTGTTTCAGGTATTAAGTTCCTGGTTTCCAAGAAACTAAACCTTAAAGATCCTTAGTTTTGTATAATGTAATGAAAGTTTATGTGATAAAAAGGTGGGATGTTATAGTTGGTATCAAAGTATGGTTTAGTTATTTGTGGAAATTAGGATATGAAAGCTTTAGTAATAACCCTATAGAAAAGTTTAAATATAGGAAATCTTCCTGGTATTTTGGTGAGTATTGAGTAAGGGGCTACCAAGAAAATACATCCTTGTCTGGTTACGAGCAGGTAGAGCTGGCTCTGGCACAGATGTACATAGGGGTAAAACCCGAAATCACCGCTTTGAGATAGACTTGAATGGGAACTGATACATGACAATGGGCCTTACTGCACTCTTGGTTACGACACTCCCGGGGGATATGCTTTGGTAAATTCATAAGCTTAGTATGAACCATTATGAAAGGAACAAAGATAAAATAAAATAAAGATTCACATAAGAATATATGATCATGTATAACCTGGTTTGTAACCTAGGGGATCACAAGTTAGGGTATACTTTTCTTTTACAAGTTATCATTCTATGATTTAAGTTCCTTTTCATGATTATTGGATAAGTATTTAAGCCCATAATTGTACTTTATTTTCTTAGTTAATGGCAGGGAATGGAAGAACATGTCCCAACAACCAATGTGATAGGAAATGTGACGATTGCCGTATTAATATGACAGAGATGATTAGGGGATTAAAAGATGATTATTATTTTGGAATATGTTTACTATTTTGGGGACCCTATATGATCGAGGTAAATAGATTACTACGGTATTTTCATTGAGGAGTAAGGTTGACTTATATTTTGAAGAATCGATGAATTTAAGGTGAACTTATGGTATTATAGGTTACTTATGGAAATTATTAACCTATCTTGGGGTAAATATGTTTAGGTTAGTTAGTTTTGTTATAAGATTTTAGGTTTGGTTGATGTTGTTTGGAGATTAATGAAAAAGTTTACCTTGGAAGACTATGTTATCAAATCATTCTTGTATTTGGGTTTCAATCTTAGTTTGGTTTATTTTGAGGAGTTTTAAGGACCGTTATTTATGGAATGGTCTATGATGAACTTTGGGTAGTACCATGGAACTTTGAAGATTTAAAAGTAGTTTCCATTCCTATGGGATTCTTTCTTTTGAAGAGTTGTTTTACTTACCTTTTCTGTTTTTGGGATAATGTTTAAAGATAGAAGAAATAGATAGTTAATCTTTTGTGGATTATGTGATTCTCTAGAAGATTATTCTTGTGTTTTGATGAGACCAAGTAGTTTTTAATGCTCAATATTTGGAGAAAAGATTAGTTTTGGTAGAAACCTATTAAAGGATGAAACTCTACTTGAAGGTTGGTATATTTCCTTATGATTTTGTTCTATGTAGTAAACGAATTCCTCAAAATTTGGAAAAGAAACGTAAAACAAAAATGTTGTTGGTTTACATTTCCTACTAGGTAATCAAAGACCCTTTACACACATCATAAGTTTGGGATTTTCTCGTGGTCAACTTTCTCCTAATCTTGTTTTCTATCACTCTCCCCCAGAACTTGACCCTTTGTTTTTTCTTCCATATCCATGTTTTCCTCCATGGAATCCTAGTATGGGTTAACTCGGGTGACCTTTATACTTCCCTTTCTTTCTTTTAAAGTAATAGTGTTACTGACTCTTTTTCCGATGTGGGACTTTCAATGAAATTTTAAAACCCAATTTTAAAAAATGTGAGGACGCAATTTCTTAAGGGGGGAAGATTGTAACGACCCAAAATTTTGAATAAATCTTGTTTCCTAATTTTGTGTGTTATTTTATTTTTCATACTCAACAAAACTGTTTAAATTGATAACATGAGTATAATTAAAATGATACCGTTGGGTTTTGACTGCTATATGACCATTGGAAACTAAACGTTTTGATTATTGTATCTCAATACAAGTAATCTTGGTTAATTAATATAGAAAGAAGATTCAATGGCCTCACCCAGTAGTCTTGGACCGATCGAAGCCCATCTAACAGAACTTGGGAACGAGGTAGCACCACTGGACTTTGCTCTGGACCAAACCCAAGTCGAACTTCATCGTGTGAAGCTAGAACGGAATCGCCTTTGTGAGAAGTTCAAACTGATAGAAATTACTACTCGTGCAATGTTGGTCGAGCCTCCCTTGGATTCTCTCACCTTAGCACACCTTACACTTAGGTCCTATGCTGGTGTGATAAGGGGCTATGTAAGGAGACCGTAACTGTCTTGTGTAATCCTTTGTTTTAAATAAAAATTTGGATTTCTTCTTATGATGAAGTTTATGAATTTTCAAATGTCCTGATAAATATAGTATGCATATTTTTGATGAATTTTAGAGAAAGGATATTTTAAAAATGTTTATGTAAATCTTAAATAAATAAAAATGTGTAATGATTTTCAAAAAATGGTCTTCTACAATTATGTTCAGTACGAAATTTAGAGTCTAATAAGATCAACTTGATTTTTGATGAATAGTAAATTATGAATAGTGATTTTATGCTTAGGATTAGTAATGTGACCAAATGGATTAGTAATCTCACTTAAATAAAGCATTAATATAATCTAGTCACCTTGATTAAGTAATGTGATTCAATAAAATGGTTAAATAATGGTTTCATAAATTATTAGTCAAGTATTATTTTTTTCGGGTGAATAGTGTTTTTTAATTAAAAATTTAATTAAAAATATTTAGAAAATTATTTTTATAAAATGGATTTCATTTTTGAACTTAGAGCATTGATATTATGTTAAGGTAATTTTTGGGGATTTTTCTGAAAAAAATGAATTTTCGGTGAATAGTGTATTTATTTAAAAATTAAATTAAAAATATTTAGAAAATTATTTTTATAAAATGGAGTTCATTTTTGAAATCAGAGCATTGATATTTGGTTAAGGTTAAATTTTGGGATTTTTCTGAGAAAGTTGAATTTTCGATGAATAGTGAAAATACAGTTTTTAAGTTACGGGTGTTTAATGACATCATTAAATGATGTATTTAGTATGTAATCATTTTGGTCGACTTATGAATAGTAATATAAGGTATGAGGTGTCCCAAGTGGCCAATACCATGGGCAAATACCATGGGAAAGCCCATGGTTTTGCCAAAACCACTAATGAGGTGTCTCTTGGCCATTAATGCATTGTCCCCTCACTTTCCCTATAAATACCAATCCATCCTCTCATACATTCGACTCCCCACTCTCCCCCAACAAATTTCTGGTCTCATTACCTCCCAAGGAGTCCTCCCAAGGTGCACCCAAGCCCTCAAGGTCCCAACCGTTGAGTTTTAAGAGTTACGTTTTAAGGTAAGGGATCTGACCTCTCTCTTTCTTTTCAAGAAATCTCTTTTATGTCATTTCTTTTATGCTCCATGTTCTTATGTTAGATTATGTTCTTTTATATTCTTTATAATGTCCTTTTTATGTTCATATAATGAGAGACCCCCTCTTACTCTCATCATTTCATTTTATGAAAGTTTAAGTGGCGTCGTTAGGCTGCCGAAATTTTTGTAACGGATTCTTTCACCCTTCTCATTTTCAAGTTCTATTTTCTTGTCAAGTCTTTCAAGTTCCTTTTTTTATGTTGGGGTATTATCTCTATATCTATCATACTGATATTTTATGATAATATGATGAGATACCCCATTTGATCTATTCAATTCAGTATTTTGAAGTTTTAAGTGGTGCTGTTAGGCTGCCGAATTTTTAAGTGGTTCTTTCACCCTTCTCGTTTTGAAGTTCTACTTTCCTGTCAAGTCTTTCAAGTTCTTTTTTATTATGTTGGGGTATGATCTCTATATCTATCATACTGAAATCTTGTGTTCATATGATTAGATACCCTATTTGATTTCTTCATTTCAGTATTTAGAAGTTTTAAGTGGCGTCGTTAGGCTGCTGAATTTTTAAGTGGTTCTTTCACCCTTCTTGTTTTGAAGTTCTACTTTCATGTCACGTCTTTCAAGTTCCTTTTTATTATTTTGTGGTATTATCCCTATATATATCATACTGATATTTTATGTTCATATGATGAGATACCCCATTTGATCTCGTCAATTCATTTTTTTTTTAAGTTTAAGTGACGCAGTTAGGCTGCCGAATTTTCATAAGAGAAATCTTATTTTTGTCTTCCTTTCATGTTCTTCATTCCATATGGTACATCTTTCAAATTTCATTACCATGTTCATATATCCTTCATATTCTGTCCCTATACTATTTTATGGGTCATTTTTGAATGTTTGACCCATGTCCCCTCTCTTTTCAATGTTTTCTAAAACCCCGAAATGTAGCCATTATGCTGCAGAATTTTCTTCTCAAAATGCCTCTCTCTTTTCTCAAAATTATTTTATGTTATTAAGTGAATACTCAAAGATCTTATTTCTACAGGGGTATTCACATATATATCAAAATTATCTATTTTAAATTCTAGTATTTACATACATGAAACCCACATTCA